>CM056606.1:8113140-8545453 GCA_029721355.1 Tegillarca granosa | reverse complement strand
TGAAATGTTTAAATAAGATTTTACCGAAAAAATAAGACGTGTGAAGTATAAAAATGACGTTTGTGTGTGTGAACTATTTTATGCTTACTTTCTTCCTACAATTTTTTTTAAATTTAGTGAATATTGTTTTGAAGTCTTACGTGCATTGATTCGGTTATAATGCGCTTTGATTGCATTTTCCACCGATCTTGAAGGAGCACCTTTGACATACATGGTGATTCCGATAATCTTGGCTGGATATTTGTTTTTAGATGGATAATCTTGACTTGACGAAACTAACGAGATTCAAATTATGCGGGACGGTGTGATAGGGATTGAAATATCAATGGTTTAGACGCAAATAGGTGGATAGGCGGAAAATCGTAGCTTGGGTCAAGACGCCGCTCTTGACCAATCAAAATCCTGTTTGCATAAACGGTAAGGTCGGTTTCTTCCCTCTGTAAGCTGATGTTAATTGTTAATTAAACTGAATTCACAACACGTGAGAGTAGTTCTCTGTTTTTATTGATAATTCTACCTGTGATTATGATTTTGGATATGCTAATGATCTGATACAACTGATAAGCTACTTTGTTTGCAAACCGAGAAAAAAAAAACAAAGATAAATTTCGTTATGATACTTGGCGTAATTTTTTTAAATGAAAATTAATAAAATCTTAACTAAGTTAATTAAAACGGGTAAAATATATTGAACTGAAACAAAACATTAAAGTAGACAAAAACCACTTCCTCGGATCATATACAAAATCGACGATTCTGGAAAAATTTTTGGGTCTGAATTTTAAATGAGTTGAAGCTTTTTTTAAACATCAAATTTTAGCTTAAAAACCACCTGCGTTAATTATACGGAAAACATTTATTCGCAGTAATCATAAATTAGCGTGATTTGTCTAGCGCGAAAATCGCTAAAATAAGATTACAGCTAAATAAAGTACATTTACAGTACCTTTATACAATGGGGCATCTTGTTAACCTTTGTATACCTTTATACATTGGGGGCACCATGTTAACCTTTGTATACCACATTGGGACATCTTGTTAACTTTTGCATACTGTTATACATTGGGGCATCTTGCTAATCTTTGTATACTTTTATACAATGGGGCATCTTGTTAACCTTTGAATACCTTTATACAATGGGGCACATTGTTAACCTTTGTATACTGTTGTCCATTTGGGCACCATGTTAATCTGTGTATATCTTAATACATTGGGGCACCATGTTTAACTTTGTATACCTCATTGGGACATCTTGTTAACTTTTGCATACTGTTATACTTTGGGCTCTTGCTAATCTTCGTATACTTTTATACATTGGGGCATCTTGTTAACATTTAACATATCACTGTCATACAATATCTGTGGTGTTTCTTGTTCTTTATCCAAATTACCACCTTAACCTTTGTATATAATGGTCATAGGATATCTGTGGTATACAGTTGTTTGCCTTTTGATTCCTTTTAAAATAGCTTTTGTACACAAAGGCTATTACAAGCACCCTGATGTGGTTCAAAAGTAGCCAACTCAAACATAGTTTAGATATGAAGTATAGAGCTTATACTTTGCAAAGCATAATCATTTATTGATCCAATTTCTTGACATGTGTTGTTGTTTGTATATTAACAGAAATATGTTTTATATTTATATATTTTTCAGAAGTTTGCTTACTTTATTGATAATTGTGGTAGACAACAGAAATAAAACTGGAGGTCACAGCAGATCACGAGGTAGATTGCTTCTGTAATTTAATGATTTAATTGTATACATTTGTACTTTATAATATGTGTGTATGACATTGTGTACAATTTTACATGCTTCTCGGTTTTCTGGTGATCAATGTATATCTATACTGATTAAAAATCATTAAAGGTCATGTGGCTGCTTGTAAAAAAAAAAAAAAAAGAGCCCAGTTTTCTCCATGAATTGATAGTAGATTTTATGACATGATCCAATTGTTCTACTTAAATTCTCCAAAAGTTAAAAATTGCCCAGACCCAAAGTCCAAAATCATTAAATTTAGTTTTTACTGTAGGAGTCGTATGAACTGCTGTTTTATTGGAATCTGTTTTTGAAAATTGTCTGCCTCTGTATATTTTTTATACTAACTTGAGATCAGGTTAGTTGGTTAGTGTTTGAACAATTTTTATGATGTGCCACTTAGTGGTTAATTCTAGTCAGACTTGTGTAAGAAAGTCTGTCAGTTTGCTTGCTAAAGGTCAGTGATCACTTCTAGGCACTCCTTTTTTTCCCACCAGACCCTCGATGTATGAAAGAAATTGATCATCATAGACTGCACTCAACTTCCTAGAGTGAAAATGCATTTGACAACAACATTACAGTCTCATTCACATTACATCATTTTGTGTTTTACACAAAGTTATAAGGTACATATGTATATTGTTTATTGTATATTTCTCTGCTTAATTGTACACATATTTTCTGCCAGTGTAAGTGTGGGAACCTTTCAGTCTTAATTCATGTGAAACCTTAATTCATGTGAAACCTTTCAAGAACAATATAGGTGCTTGATTCTGAAACTTCTGTAGATTTGAAAACCCTGAAGTCGGAATTTTTAATTTGAAATCGAAAAAATTTATGTTCAATATAACAAGAATTCTCTTTAAATATCTTGCTCTTGTTTTGAATTTAAACCATTACAGAACAATTTTTCATCTTTCTTTATTTTTTCAGTTTATTTTTTTCAATTTGATTATTGTGTATTTTTCCTTTTTTTTTTTTTTTTCATACCACTCTAAACACTATATTCACTGCTTCTTCAGACTGTACATGATTTACATGATTCTGACAGTTGTGACTTTTGGCACAGCATATATAAGTTGTCAGCTTTTGATAAAGTGATTAAGCTCTTTAATTGTCACATTATTCATCATCGTTTTGTTTTCAATGTTGCTGAAAATTAAGACATAGAAATTATAATTTATTTGAAGATTATTTGGAAATCAGATATGAAGATGAGTAAGTTCTAACAACACCCTCCCACATTCTTTTGGAGATTATCTAAATTTTTCTAAATCTGCCTGGCTAACATCTTGCAAAAGGACGAACTGAATATTGCAAGAGAAAAAAAAATATAAGTACCCCTTATATGTCCTTCCTTCCTTTATAGGTAAAACTGTGACACTTTTGCATACAAAAAAGTGTGTCATAATTTTTAAAATTCCATTTAAAGTTTTAATTTCGTTTAAAAATATTGAAATATTTTATATAGTTTTGTTGTTGTTGATGTGTTACTACCCCGATTAAAATAGGTTGATATGTCGACAGTTCTATATAATGTTTATTTTTGTAAGGAAGTGATTTCCCTGTTGCTGCCAATTGAAATTCCAGTTTTCACCAATTTTCCTGTTTAATTTATTTTTTTGTTTTTATTTGACAGGTATTTGTTTGATCACTCTACAGTTTGGAAATTTTTTTATTTATATTTTATTTATTATATATAGTATTAATTTGTTGATTCATATTTTCATATCTATACAAAATATTTATATATATTATATATATATTTATATCTTTATTTATTTATATATTGATATATTGAATATTTATCTTAATTTTTTTAACCATGGATTTCATGGCTACAGCCAAATATGGCAGAGGACAGCCTCACAAACTTGATAATCAACTACCTGCCACAGACGTTCACAGACGAGGAATTCCGGTCCATGTTTTTGAGTATAGGCCCAATAAGATCCTGCAAAATAGTCCGGGATAAAGGGACAAACTATAGTTATGGTTTTGGGTTTGTTGATTATGAGACCCCTGAAGATGCTCAGCGTGCTATCCAAACTTTAAATGGATTGCAAATTCAACACAAGACCATTAAAGTTGCTTTAGCACGGCCTGGTGACGAAGCTATCAAAGGTGCGAATATTTACATACGTAATGTCCCAAAAACCTACAAGGAAGCAGATTTGGAGACCCATTTTTCACCATTTGGTACCATTATTCAGTCTCGTGTTCTAGTTGACCTTGCAAACTGGAGAGTCTAAAGGTGTTGGTTTTGTTTTGTATGATAAGAAATCAGAAGCTCTAAAAGCTATCAGTGAAATGAACGGAAAAAACTGTCCCTGGAGGAATAACTCCTCTTGTTGTTAAATTTGCTGATGATAACACCAAAGGCAACAGACAGCTAGTCCAACTCAACAGCCATCTTTGCCCTTGCCACGGTTTCCAACTCCAGGTGGACCAATGAGAACAATGCCCAATAAACAGCCTCGATTTAATCCCATGAGTAATCCAATGGGAGGTTATGCTGCAGCAAATACTCAAACTGGATCATTCACACAACAGCCGCAGCAGCCAGGATCTATGGGATACATCTTGTTTGTTTACAATATTGGAACTGATGCAACAGATGATACATTATATGAGCTGTTCCGACCATTGGTAATATTTCTCGTGTTAATGTTATCTATGACTATTCAACAGGTCTGTGTAAAGGTTTTGGATTTGTTACCATGTCCAACTTAAGAGAAGCACAGAATGCAATTCGATATCGAAATGGTGACTTTTACAAAGGGAGACAATTATCTGTGTCATTTAAAAAGTAGACTGTTTTAATGTTTATATGTAGATGTACTCTTATTCATGTATACATTCTTCAATTTTATCAGTGTAATAATGAATGATGCATTCAATTAGTGTTCAATCTTAAAAGAATCGTAAGCATGTTGACTATTGACTGAAAGATCAAAAATTCAGGCCTGTATAAATACATCTGTACTGTCAGTGGACTAACTTTTGCAATCATTTCTCAGTAAAACCAGGTTTATCTCTTTCTGATTGACTTAATTACATAGATAATTTTTATTGTTAGAGTGATAAATGGCTTGTATCAAATAAAACTAAATCATTAACATTTAAGAAAATGTAGCCATTTTATTTCTTATGTTTTTATGTTGTATTGGTGTCAGTTCTTGATTGAACACGGGATTGGTTTCAAACATTTAAACAACTTTTTTACAATCAAATTTTTCTGTTCGTAAACTGATAATTGTATATGAACAATTTGATCACGGGTTTCTTTTAGACACAGTTTGCTTAATGATCAGAAAATCTGAGTCATTTGTTTACTTATAAAATGGTCACTGCTATAAAGTTGTTCCATTGTCACTTATAATTCAGGTTACGATCAAGTTTAGATTTGAATAATTTTGATGAAGTGAAGCTGTCTTTGTTGATACAATCATTTAATAAAAAGCCAAGTGGGATAATTTACATTTAGGGATTTAGGTTGTTCATGATCTGATGACAACACATATATATATATATGCATTGTCTCTATTTTATTATCAGGGTTGTTTTTAACAAAAACATGAGAAGTGATGGTTTAATAACAGCAACATGCTTTCAATAACTGTTTGTGTGGTTTATATTAGCCTATGTTTATAATCACCATGGCATCAAGATCCTGAACTATCTATATGCTTGTAAGTGTTAAGTTACAGATGGACAACATTCAGTAATGGACCATTCTATAGATGACTGTTATCTCTTGTGCCAGCTTCTTTGAATTTTGTTCTTGGTTGACACATTAGTCTGTAGTTTATTCAACTGGGTCGACCAATTAACTTGCATCATTTGCAACACAGAATCCCCCAAATTTTGACATTATTTGCAATACCTGCACTCAGGTACATGTATTATGTTTTTTGTTAATTTTTTAATTTTTTTTTTTCAAGTGAATTTGCTTGAGTACCAACCCCCTTTCATAATGTAAAAATTCGATTCAACCTGTTATTTCAAATAGAAATTGAAACATAAAATTTTTGCAATGTCAGTTACTGTTGTATCTTTTGCATTCTCTAGCCAGAAATAGCTGCAGCTTTAAAAGAATATCCACCCATTCACTCTTTTTATATGATGCAATGACCATCTATTTAATCAGTTTATAAAACTGACCAGAATGTAGTGTTTGTGAAAGCTGTATACAGTATTCCTGGGGCCAGATGTAAGAGGCTTGATTAGTTTAATCAGTGATCAACAAAACTTCAAAACATCAATAAAAATATCATTATCAGGTCGATAATTTTATAAAAATGTGTAACAATTAGATAAAATTCTATCCATTTTTGACATTTTTAACATTTAATTTCACTACCTATTTAAAATTATGCAAAATTCAATTTTTGGCAAATCAGTTGATTAAACAAAGCACACTTCAAACATCTGGCCCCAGATTTTCTAGCTACAATGTTAAAGTCTAAGAGTATATCACATGTTTTCTAGGCTCATGTAAACATACAAAAGCAATCACTATGTAAAAGTTTGGGACAGAGTTTTGCAAACAAGTTTGGTTTTGGTACAATGTATGTATATGTGTGCAGATTTTTTATTATATTATTTTATAAGTATTCATTTAAATAGTACATGTGTTAATATGAATTAAAATAAAGGCCCACTTTTCTGATTTTATTGTATCATCTTTTCCTTAGTACATTGGCGTAATAAAAGCCCACTTTTCTGATTTTATTGTATCATCTGTTCCTTAGCACATTGGCGTAATAAAAGCCCACTTTTCTGATTTTATTGTATCATCTGTTCCTTAGTACATTGGCGTAATAAAAGCCCACTTTTCTGATTTTATTGTATCATCTGTTCCTAAGTACATTGGCTTAATAAAAGCCCACTTTTCTGATTTTATTGTATCATCTGTTCCAAAGTTCATCTTATAAAATAAATGGAATCAAAATCATAATATACTAATATTGCTACAATAAATTTATTCAAGATTCCTACAAATGTGTGAATTCAAGCACACTATGAAAATGCAGTTAAATGATAGCAAAATCAATCGAACAAAGTTTTAATACAATTGTAAATATAACACAAACATTCGTGTTAGATCCTCTATGTATCATTTGTTATTGTACTGTCATATACAGTTGCTTTTAACTTAATTGTTTTGTTTTACTCGCTTTGAAAGTTGACCAAAAATTGGCCCATACTTAATTTAAAAAACTCTACTAGATTGCAGACAGCCTATTGGTCGAATTGATTTAACAACAATTTGTGTAATTAAGAAAAAATTGTTGTTGTTTAACATGTGTACAACTTGTGTAGCCAGATAGGCTCATTAGTTTGAAATCCTTCATTCCTCAACTGGCTTAGTTGTTTTATTTTTCTTCTTTCATTTATTCTTGTATATTAAGATATATAGTCTGTTTATTATCCCTATTGTGTGTGTTTATTTCCCCATTTTCCCCTGTTGCTTGATAATGTAACATATCCATGTACTTAACTAAATGCCTATACAAAATCAGACCAGTAGTATACATATATGTTTGAAATATTTTCCATTCCTATACATGAGTTTTCTAACTTGAGCAATGCACTTGCGAGTGTATTGGCCAATATTTGACAATATCGATTGTTTCGGAAGTTTTTTATGACAGTGTATTGCTATTGAATCAATTACCATTCGATTTAAATCAATTAAGGTACTAGGGTTGACTCAAGTTGAAGCCACCAACCACCACCACCACCACCTTGACAAGATAATCATAAAGGAAAAATCATTCAAACTTGCACTTCTTTTCCTTCTTCAGTTTTATATGTAAATTTACACTCTTCAAGGCTTTTGATTGTCGAAATTCAAATTCTGCAGAAACGCAATACACATGTATTGAACTTTTTTTTTTAACCAAAAATTACCCAAAAAATTCCTGCCTTGTTACCTTATTTGTTTTATGGAGAAGAGTAAAATTTTGGGCAGTACTTGCATTGTTAATGTGAGGCATTATTGTTTGTATATTAGTGCGTTTGTTAGTGTAATTCTTTTTTAATCTTGTCTTAACTCATAATCATCATAATATCCCTTCATGATTTGTTATAAATTTGTCATCGTTATTAAGGCATGTTATTATTCAAAGGATATATGATGTAAAATTTGACAGAATATAACTTAAATAGTTTATTTTTTTGTTGTTGATTTTGTTTATTATTATAGTAGTACAGTAAAAATTGTTCAAGCTGAATACCTTGTGGTCAGTGGCCCAAGCTGAATACCTTGTGGCCAGTGGTCCAAGCTGAATACCTTGTGGTCAGTGGCCCAAGCTGAATACCTTGTGGTCAGTAACCCAAGCTGAATACCTTGTGGTCAGTGGCCCAAGCTGAATACCTTGTGGCCAGTGGTCCAAGCTGAATACCTTGTGGTCAGTGGTCCAAGCTGAATACCTTGTGGTCAGTGGCCCAAGCTGAATACCTTGTTGTCAGTAACCCAAGCTGAATACCTTGTGGTCAGCGGCCCAGTACATGTATCTCAAAGTGCTCACATAAAGGTCACAGCACATCGGGAGTGTTTTTCAAAATCAAACTCAGGCAGATCCTGGTTTGAGAAGTTTGTCATTTGGGTTGACAAGATGGTTCTCTTCAGGTACTCGGGTTTCCTCTACCTTTCAAGAACTGACTTATAATATAATTAAAAGTAACTTGTCCAGGGTGTAAACCAACATGAATCTACTTCTTGTGGACTAAAGATTTATTATACCCCCCTAAAGATAAAAAAAATGGGGAATGTAAACAGGAATTGCCTTGCATGTTTGTCCGTAAACAATTTCATTTTGTCTCAAGTTAATTAAGGTTAATATATATATAAGCATCATACAACAGGTAGGGACCAAATCCCTTTACCAAGACAATTACCAAGACAATTGGTAACAGGCCAAGTAGAAAAGTTAAAGTGCTAGCTTTCTAATCTAGAGTGTATAATACAGTATACCTCTCCTACAGTAACATTATACTGACACTAGGTAAATCAGATAATACTCTTCTCTCTGTATGCTAAGTGAGGAAAAGTATCTCCCAGTAATTTCCTATGTATTAATTGCCTGGGTTTGCTCTCAAGAAAGATGCTCTACCAATGAGCTACCAAAGTGGTTAAGAAAATGAGTTAAAGTTTAAGATGCAACAAATTCTGACAGACAACCATAAGATTACAGTAGTCAACATGGACTTGGATGCAATATCTAGTCTCAATATTTCAGAACATCTATCTATTTGAACCTCCATTTGATGCTAAAGGAGGACATAACATCTTTGTTTTCATAATGTAAAAGCTCTTCAACTTGAATTGGTTATTGCCATTTATCAAAATATTCAGGCCAGCAGTTAAGGATTAAAATACAAAAAAGTTAGACTCACAACAGAAGATTTGGTTCATTGGTTGGTTGGTGATAATATTGATTATGTTGCATAAGCAATTTTCAGTTACTTGTGATGAGAGCAAAATGATTAATCTTTAAGTAATAATTCAAGAACAATTTAGTGTAGACCTATGCAAGAGATGCATGTGCATTTTATGGTCTGCCTTATACTGTGCACACTCGGGGTGATTAAGCGGCAGACAAGCATACATCAAATATTCCTGACGATGGGTAAAGAAGTTGATAACTCTGTCCTCTAAATGCAGAATGCCAGTTGAGAAGGCAATATCAATTTTTAAATCTTGTGTACGACCAAGATGAGGTTTGAACCCACAACCTCTATTTTCTTTGAAGTTGTCACACAACCGAAGATGCATTATGAACAGTTAACCTTAAAAGTTCATTTAAACCTTTGGCTGAAGCCAAAGTTTCACAATCATTCTTTAACTAAGACTGTCCTAGACTTAAATTTGGTAGATTTGAAATCTTAGTTATTTGGTTCAGATATTCTGAAATTTAAGTTATTATTTTAAAGATCACTTCGAGCTTCTAACATTTGTATTAAGTTCTATCGCAAAAGTTTTCAGGTGATTCAAATAGAGATTTGCTACATGTCGGGGAAAATCTTAGTTAAGAAATGATTGTGAAACCAGGCTCTAGTGAGCTAAGAATACTAGAGGCTCAGGTGGCTGAGCCTGTATCGCTCACCTGGGCCAGGTAATCTCTGCAGCAAAGATGAACATCACGCCAAAAATTTGTAAATCGTTCTACTTTTCTCTGATCCAGTCCAGTTTTAACCAAATATGAAGTTGGCCATTATCATTCTTGTAGTCAAAGTTTACAATATTTTGACAATTCTAACCAGAATTTGAAGAAATAATCAAAGCTTTTTGCACAGTTTAAACCAGGGTTTTTTTGTTTTTTTTTTTTGTTTTTTTGTTTTTTTTTTTTTTTGTTAAAAAAACATGAAGATAAAAAATGACAGCAACTGATGAAAAATTAAAAATCCTTGACAGTCAATATTAGTTTGACAAAGTTTATATTTTGTTGGTAGAAAAAAACAACCCTGTGCCAAAATATTAAAATATGTGCCATTTTGGTCAAAGGACCATCAATACACCATTCCTGCCAAGTTTGGTTCAATTTGCTTCAGTAGCGTCAGAGGAGATAGCCAATATATGTTTTTGGCAGATCCAGAAAATTTTGGCTATCTTAGTAAAGGACTATCCATACATCATTCATGCAAAGTTTGATTCAATTTGCTTAAGTAGCGTCAGAGGAGATAGCCAATATATGCTTTTCCCATAGGGTCCAATGTTAAAGTATGTCCTATGCTGGTGGCCATGTTTTTTGGCAGATCCAAAAATTTTGACTATCTTAGTAAAGGACCGTCCATACAATATTCCTGCACAGTTTGATTCAATTTGCTTAAGTAGCTTCAGAAGAGATAGCCAATATATGTTTTTTCCCATAGGGTCCAATGTTAAACTATGTCCTGCACTGGCAGCCATGTTTTTTGGTGGATCCGGAAAATTTTGACAATCTTAGTAAAGGATCATCCATACATCATTCCTGTAAAGTTTGGTTCAATTGCCTTCAGTACTTTCAGAGGAGATAGCCAAAATATGTTATCCCATAGGGTCCTATGTTAAACTATGTCCTATGCTGGTGGCCATGTTTTTTGGCAGATCCAAAAATTTGACTATCTTAGTAAAGGACCGTCCATACAATATTCCTGCACAGTTTGATTCAATTTGCTTAAGTAGCTTCAGAGGAGATAGCCAATATATGTTTTTTCCCATAGGGTCCAATGTTAAACTATGTCCTGCACTGGCAGCCATGTTTTTTGGTGGATCCGGAAAATTTTGACAATCTTAGTAAAGGATCATCCATTCCTCATTCCTGTAAAGTTTGGTTCAATTGCCTTCAGTACTTTCAGAGGAGATAGCCAAAACATGTTATCCCATAGGGTCCTATGTTAAACTATGTCCTATGCTGGTGGCCATGTTTTTTGACAGATCCAAAAATTTTGGCTACCTTAGTAAAGGACCATCCATACATCATTCCTGCAAAGTTTGATTCAATTTGCTCAAGTAACTTTAAAGGAGATAGCCAATACAGTACAACCTGTCTACAAAGACCACTTGAAGGACTTGCTGGTGGCCATGTTTTTTAACGGATTATAAAAATTTCATCAATCCTAGTAAACAACCATTCATACATCATCCCTGCAAAGTTTGATTCAATTTGCTTTAGTAGCTTAAGAGGAGATAGCCAATATATGCTTTTCCCATAGGGTCCACTGCTAAACTATGTCCTGCACTGGCAGCCATGTTTTTTGGCAGATCCGAACATTTCGGCTATCTTAGTAAAGGATTGTCCATACATTATTCCTGCACAGTTTGATTCAATTTGCTTAAGTAGCTTCAGAGGAGATAGCCAATATATGCTTTTTCCCATAGGGTCCAGTGTTAAACTATGTCCTGTGCTGATGGCCATGTTTTTTGGCAGACCCAGAAAATTTTGGCTATCTTAGTAAAGGACCATCCATACATCATTCCTGTAAAGTTCGATTCAATTTGCTTAAGTAGCTTCAGAGGAGATAGCCAATATATGCTTATTTCCATAGGGTCCAATGTTAAACTTTGTCCTGTGCTGGCAGCCATGTTTTTTGGTGGATCCGGAAAATTTTGGCATCCTAATAAACAACCATTCATACATCATTCTTGTAAAGTTTGGTTTAAATTGGTCCAGTGGTTTTAGAAGAGATAGTCAAAATGTGAAAAGTTTACAGAGGGACAAGGACGCCAAGTGATGGCAAAAGCTCACATGGCCTTTGACCAGGTGAGCTAATAAAAGGAAAAATATTTCATTTTCAAAATAAAACACAAATTTATCTCAACACTTAGATACCATTTTAATGATAATAAATGTATGATTTTTCTAACTATTTCACAATTATCAAAACTTTTTATAAATAATTCAAATAAATTATTTTCACTTTTGAGATGTTACATTGATATGTTTTTAATTTACAGAACTTTATAAATACAATTCAAATAATTTGTACTTATTTTTTGAGATGTTCTGATAATGATCAGTTTAAAATTTACAACTAATAAATACAGCATTGATTTCAATTTTTATTGGTTTAACAAAAAATACCATTTCATGGAATTCAATTTTCATTGGTTTAAAAAAAAATACCATATCATGGAATTCAATTTTCATTGGTTAAAAAAAAGTATGGAATTCAAAATTCATTGGTTAATTTCTTACTGTTACATGACCATTATCCACCAACAGGTTTTAATAATAAAAACTTTTCTTTCATATTTTGCCTACAAACTGTTTACCTGCTGTAGAATGCATTAAAAAGTGTATGTATTGAAAATTTCTAAATGACAGACTAGATGAATATCTCCAATCAAACTGTTTTTATTTAAGCAGTGGTTCTTGCTGATCAAAAAAATGTCACAATATTTTTATTGAATGCATGGTTTATTCAGTTTTAAATTGGAATTAGTGATAAATGTCAAATTTCAAAAAAGCCACATGTAAAATCAATTTTTATCAATATAATTTGGCAACAAGTTCGTTTTTCTCAAACCACTAATATCTAATCCAAGACGTATTAACCTGCCATAAGTGGAGTTTCTGCTACATTAAGACTGTTCACTTTTAAGGAAAATGTCAGCTTTGGGATGGTGAATTGATTGATTTAATGAGGTTTTACATCCCAATCAAGAATATTTCACTTATATTTAGACATCACCAGCTATTGGTATTTAAGGTCTCTGAAGGACTTCTGACTTTCATTTCACAATACAGAGTGCCTGGCAAAAGAACATTCATACCAATTTTCAAGTCTTGGTCAGACCTGGCCAGGGGTTTGAAACCTAACCTTATTTTTTGCCTATAAAAATCAGCAGTTAATTTTAAGACATTAAAATAATGAAAAAATGTATACATTTTGGAACTTAGCAAATAAATTGTCATATTTTGGTCTCAAATCATCATGATTATGGGCTGAAAAAGCCCTTATACATGTATCTTTATTTTCTGAAATCATGCACAAGATCAAAGTTTTTGAATAAGCATTTTAAAACTAATTAACCCAAAATTAATCAGTTTTAAAATATAAGATGATGCCTGATGCTCTCCTAAAAATTAATCAATTAAATTTGAAAATCAAAAAAATAAAAATAAATAATAAAAAAAAATAAATAAATAAATAAATAAATAAATAAATAAAATAAAACACAAATACTATGGCATAGCATAAGTATAAATGTTATGAACTTATGAAGAAATAACAATGAAATCTGTAGTCATTATTCATTATTACAATTGTTAATGTTGCATCAAAAGGTCATAATCAAATGAAGTCATAGTCAATATTATACAGATGACAGAGACATAAAAAAACATACTAAAGCATTGACCCAGTTTGATATGTATATACAAGTGTAAAAAAATCTTCCTGTATACAGACTTTATAGTGATAGCATCTATAGGTCTAATTTGAAATTTTTATTTTTGGGCCATCATGTTACATTTAGCTTTCTGCTAGTGATTAGGAGGGGACTCAGTGCCCTAATAGTCCTTAAGTATTTTCTTACAGTTCACATCGCCTATCACTGCCTTTGTTTGAAATCAAATCCCATTCAGGCAGATCGTAGTGTGAGAAAGTTTGTCAGTTCATTTTCTGAAGGGCAGTGGTTTTTCTCTGGGCACTCTGGTTTTCTCAACATATTCCAGAACTGACTGCTTCAATATAAATGAAAAAGTATCAACTAGGGTGTAAAACACTGTTACTCAGTTCAAATCAGCATAACAGTATTTACCAGTGTATCACATGATTCGGAAATGGTCACATGATACCGTACTTATCAACATCAATTCCAATCACATTACCACTAAGTCAAAAATTCACACTGGCACATGATAAGGCTAACATATCTCATTTCTAAACAATCTCAATTTTAAACAGTTTTTGGTCAAGACTAATTCCTTACTTATAAAATTATTCCAAGGCCACAAAGTAACAAAATTGCACTTAGTTAAAAAAATGTTTTAGAGAATTTCCATAGGGGAGTTGAGTTGAGTTGAGTAATGGTGTTTAATGTCCCAGTCAAGAATATTTCACTTATATTGAGAAGTCGCCAGCTATAGGCGAAAGTGCAGAAATTTTGCCTGTGTGTTGCGCTGATTGCATTATACAGCAGGGTTCTTTATCGTGCCATGCCTGCAATGACATGGAACCTCATTTATTTTAATTTCCCATCCGAAAGAACCGTGACTTTCATTGTGTAATGCCGAGTGCTTGGCGAAAGAACAGTCACTACCCACTTTCAAGTCTTGGGTCAGACTCGGCTGGGGTTCAAACCCACGACCTTGAATTTCCATAGGGTATTAGTCATTTTTTCAACAAATACTTTCAGGATCTAGCTGTGCAAAGCTTCTTAAGGTTAAAGGTATAAATGCAAAACTCTAAATCACAGTAAAATGACAAAGCTGCTTCATTCAAAATCAAACAAAACCCCAATGGTCCATGTCTAAATCAAAAGCAAGGTAAAAACTATAAAAATTTAGCAAATTAACAAGTGAATTCCCACCAGGAAACATCCAACATGTTTCGCTATGGCCTTGCATCAGGATCCTGATGATGCCTTGCCTTAGCATGGCCAAACATGTCAATGTTATAATAATAAATAACTTGTAGCTTTTGTGGTGTTGTGTTTTCATGTATAAAACATAATGCTTATTATTTAATAGAACACTAGTGAAAACTAGTATCTTCAATATCTACCCAAAAGACTTGACCATATTTTGTTCCTTATGGGTGCAAGTTCTCCCTTCATCACCTATATTCCACCAGTAAGTACCTACTGTCTAGTTAGCTACACCTGCCACATTTTAACTAATTTAGTTTCTAACCATTTTATGTGATTGTAGGCATCAGCTTCAATTACTAACAACATAATTATATAACACTGAATACAAAAACTTCCACACTTGAAAAAAAAAAAAAAAAAAAAAAAAAAAAAAAAAAAAAAAAAAAAACATGGATTGTATTGTATGGACATAAATTCAAATTTTGTCAATGTTTCAGTCCAACTTGAAATTCTTATTGAAAATTTTTTAAAGTCAAAATGTCCAACTGTACCTATAACAAGAAAATTATGATTAGATACCATGTTTAAATTTACAAGTGATTGATTATAGATATACAGATTTAAGTAGTTTTATCTGCGACTGCGTAACTTCAATTCCTAAGTAAACTATATTTACTAAACTAGAAAGTTGTTTTAAAGAATTTTCTAAGAGTGAAGAAATGGATTTTTATACAAATTTTCAGTCTGTGAAGGGATGGTGGAGTAAACCAGAGTGTGAGAATTTTTGACATCAAGTGATAAGATTCAGTATCCAATGGAAATGATTGTTCTAGACATGTGTTACATGTCATAACCATCTGTATAATTTTAATATCTTCTGGAGTTACTATGGCAATATTTATTTTTATTATAAACCCTCGTTTTTCTAACTTGGTTTCTATGTGTCATTTCTGTTATATAGTGAACAAGATGCCCATAGGCCTAAATGCTCACCTGAGTAAATGTCCAAAATTGTTTGCAAAGTGCAATAGACAATATATTAAATAAAAAAAACTTTTTAAGTTTTCTCAAGTGAAGAACTGCCACCATACTTTATCAGAAATATCTAGTCACATTTCATTTTAAAGTACCTAAGTAAGTAAATGTAGTACAATGAATAATTTCCAAATCATTAACCCCTTCAGTATACTAATGCAGCTATGTCCTTGACCTTTGAACTTATGAACTTGAAACATAAATCAAAATGATTGTCATATCAATACCTAAAATATTCTTATACACATGCCTATACAAAAGAGTTAAAAGCTTTCAAGAAAATAAGCAATTTAAGTCTTCTTATGCAATTACTGCCTTGACCTTTGAACCTAAGACCTTGAACCATATACCAAAATCAACATCATATCAATACCTACAATATTCTATTATACAAGCCTATATAAAAAGTTAATAGTTTTTAAGATAATTAACATTTTCAGTCTTTTAATGCAGCTGTGACCCTGACCTTTCAACATATGACCTTGAACCATATATCAAAATGATTGTCATGTAAATACCTGAAATATTTTAATACATATGTTAATACAAAAAGTTAATATTTTTCAAGATATTTAATAACTTAAGTAATTTTATGGATTTATGACCTTGATCTTAAAACCTTATGACCTTGAGCCATATATTAAAATGATTGCAATATCAATACCTACGATATTATAATATACATGCTCATACAAAAAGTTAAAAGTTTTCAAGATAATTTACAGTTTGTCTTTTTATGCTGCTATGACCTTAACTTCAAAACCTGTGACCTTCAAACATATATAAAAATGAACGTCATATCAATACCTACAATATTCTAATATACATGCCTTTACAAAAAGTTTATAGATTTCAAGATATAATGACAAATATATAATTTTTAGCAATTTCCCCACTCAGTGCCTTACAATTTCCCAAATTTGAGCCGCATGGCTACCATTTGTGCAAAACCTAAGAATGTTATAACTCTTGTACATTCAGAGGAGAGGATTTTAAAAGTTTTTCACTATTACCTCCCCCCCCCCTTTTTTTTTTATGGGGCCCCAAGGGGACATTACCCCTTCATTTGTGCAAATCTGAAAGGCCTTCATCCGGGCATGATGGTAGCTGATTTTCATTTGCCCCAGTGGTTTTGGAGGAGAAGATTATAATTTTACAAGTTTATGCACAATGGATGAAGGACAACAGATGAGGCATGGCAGACGAAGATGGATAGCAATAGCTCATCTGAACTTTCAGCTCAGGTGAGTTAAAAATTCAAATTCAGTGGCACTAAAATTTTCCAATTTTACATGTCATAACCATTTGTATGATTTTTAATAACTTCTGGAGTTACTATGGCAATATTTATTTTTATTATAAACCCTGGTTTTTCTAAGTAGGTTTTGTGTTTCTTTTCTGTTATGTAGTGAAAAATTCTACTAAAATTTTCCAATTTTACATGTCATAACCATGGGCATAACTTTCTAATAGAATGTTCATCTTCTGGAGTAACTATGGCAACGTTGTTTGCAATACGGCTGATAAGAGGGGGAATTTTATCTCCATCAAGTTCCTTAGCCCACAAGTTTTGTAAAAAGTCATCGACAGCTGACTTATTTGTCAAAATATTATCCTGATTTATGTCTGTATGTAATACCAATACCATGGAAACATTTTTATAGGGTGCATGGTCACCATCACAATATCCATGAAAAAGCAGAGATGCCATTGGAGACAATTTTTCAAAATGGTCAACAGCAACACCTTTACTTTCTCTAACACCATACAAATTGATTAGTTTTTCATCAAGTTCTTTCTTGTCACCAGCAGCAGATTTGTGGGTTAAATCTTTGTCAATGTCAATAAATGCTTTATTTTCCAACCCATGAAAAACATTCAACTGATGTGTTAAATGATGGGCTAAGCAACTTCCTGTTAATGATGCAGAGGGATCCTTAGGTATAGCAAAAAGCAGAATAGCTGGATACTTCGGATCTTCTTCAGTTAAGATTCTCTTGATTGCAGCTCTCAAAACTTGCCAAAATTGCTTTGAATTCTGAGATGGAAAATCATTCATTAAATTCTTTAAATTGTCATCTTTAAATTGTTGATAAGAGGGCCGTGCAACTGGTTCTTGTGGAGCTTCTTTAGCATTACTTACAACATGCCAGCAGAATGTTATTCCAATAGCAAACATAGCAATAAAAAATATTATTTTAAGTTTATATTCCCAGTTAACAGGATGGTCTACGCTGGGTTCTTCGATATCCTGGTCACGTTTAGACTGTTTATCGTAATCCTGATTAGTGTCTGAAAGCTGACTACTATCTACAGAATTATCAAGTTTCGAGTTATCACTGTTTTCATCAAATGATTCGTTTTTTGATTTTTTATCTGTCTCTTTATCACTTTTGTTTTCTTGGTCTAACTTCCCAGGACTATTTTTCATGATTTTTCTGTTGCGTGGTGTTGTTGGACTTTTTGGAGTCTGCATAGGGGACCTTGTTTGCCCTTTTCTTAAATTATAATGAGGTTCACCTTGATCCATTCTGAGAACTCTTTGAACTTTCTTACATTGATCAAATATCTTATCTAAAAAAAGGAAAAAAATCATCACCCTGTGGTTATATATATATATATATATATATATATATATATATATATATATATATATATATGTATATATATATATGTACATATGCAGTAAATCCTATCCAAAAAAGATATATAATAATAGTGAGCTGGCCTGTAAGACATTTAAGGATACAATTAACTATCTGTATAAGCATAGCAACAATCTGTCAAAATTTCACGCCATTTTAACAAAATAAAAAAAAACTACAGGTATATGTTCATTCTTTCATGATATCTTCATATTTTAACTTTTTTCCTTGCAACTGTTACTCTGATATAAGTGATCTTCTAAATAAAAACTTCTTCTCATGTATAATGCATATGACCATATGATATTTTCCAGGAAATTTCTCATGATGCGGGACAGCAGTGTCCAAGTAATTTAAGCAGTAAACCAACAAAAGATGTTTGAACCTTCACCTAGTCTTATCAGTGAACTAAACTAGGACTAAAAATCTTAACATCACTACAATAAGACTAATCAGTTATTAAACAAGAGGCCCATGGGCCTTAAAGCTCACCTGAAGATATGTCCAATATTGTTTGCAAAGTGCAATAGACAATATATTAAGTACAGAAACTTAACAAGTTTTCTCAAGTTAAGAACTTCGACAAAACTTAATCAGAAATATATCCAGTCAATTTCATTTATAAGTAGCTTATATAATATGCAGTTATTAAAAAGGTTCTAATATAGTTATTAAAAATAAATAAATGATAATAATAACAACATGAAATGTGAGGGAGATCTGCTGCTTTAAACAAGTGAGTATGTTTTGAATGTCATTTACTTTAAGGTTTTTTTTTTTTATTTTGTTAAATTCAGTATGAAAAAAAAATATGCACTTTCTTTCATTTTAATAATACCTTACAGATGATGATGAAAATGATGTAGACACTAGGAACTAGACATTTTGCCCCTTTTATGTTTCCGAAAATCTACTTTTCAATCTAAAGTACTGCACCTGATTTATCATAACATTCAATAGCGACACAGCAAGACTTCATTCATTTCTTATAATTCATTTCAATATTTAAAAAATATATCCAAAAAGTAAAACAAAATTGAAGCATGTTGGTTATGAGCAGGCAATGAATTTTTATAAGGTGAATGACAGGTTTAATAACATGTGTTTTATATTAGTTAGAATCGGAGTCTCTCTCTCTCTCTCTCTCAGAATTAACCCAAAGTTTAAAAACACATCAAGAGCATGACGCTTCCTGATTGTTATGAGGGTAAAAGTCCTTCATCATTAAAATTTACCTTTTGGCATGAATGAAAATCATAAATATTAAACACACTTCTCCTATGTATTCATGTAGCAAATTTATTTTTAAACGAATTACACACTTCTCCTATGTATTCATGTAGCAAATTTATTTTTAAATGAATTACAAAGTCTTTTCCCCCTAATGAAATAGGTTTCTTAGTCGCTGATAGAATTGACCAATGTATCAAACCAAAATGGTCATGTCAGAGTATTGAGTTTTATAAACATTGATTAATGTGTGGAAAAAGAATTTTTTCTGTTGACTGACCACATTGATGGCTCAGAGGAAGAGCGTCCACCTTAAGAGTAGGAGGTCATCAGTTTGACCCCTAGCAGGGTCATACATAAAATTTAGCATTGGGTACTGAGTGGTGTGGAGTAATGGTGTTTTACGCCCCAGTCAAGAATCTTTCACTTATTTTGAGGTGGTCAGTTCTGGGATGGTCGTAGTGCCCAGAGAAAACCACCTACCTTCTGCAAGCGAACTGACAAACTTTCCCACACTTGGATCTGTCCCGAGTGGGACTCAAACCCAGGCAGTGAGAGGCACTGTGATCCATTAGCATGCGCTTTAGACCACTCAGCCACAGAGGCCCTCGCATTGATTACTGACTGATCCATCCAGTGGTATGTTTGTCCAACACGCTAGGCCATGATTACACAAGATTGCATGTTCATCAATCCCACATATGAACTTGTTCTAAATTGATCAAAAAGTCAACAACCTTTCTCTCAATGTGAATAGCTAAAAATGCTAAATTTGTAGTAAAAGCACAAAGATTAACAAGATGCCTAATTGGGCTTGTTTCGCTCACCTGGAACAACTTTAATTTCTGTTTTTAGGTTTTCTTTTAATAACATATCCAATTATTTAAACATTAACAATCTCAGTATCTTGATTTTCTGATATCAAGAAATATTTATCATATATACATAAAATTATATTTAGCCAAGTTCTTTTAAAGCAGATTTTTAAAGATTTAGTCTAAACATATACCTTATTTGCATATTTCGTAATTATTGCTCACAACTAAAAAATTATACAGAAAAACCCTTTATATACGTTTTATTCTCAACATCTATTTTCTATGTTTCAAATTTCAAAAGAATTGGTACACAAATGAACCCATAATGGCCATTTTTAGGTTTTTGCTATAGTAACAGCAGCCATCTTGGATTGCAGAAAGATATGTGGGACACAATTTTCAACCTTTGCCACACAAAGAATTTCCTTTCAAAATTTCCTGTCAATAAACCAAATACTTTCAGGGAAGATTTAGGCTAAAATTCACTTTATTTGCATAGTACATAATAATATTGTGAAAACTAAAAATTGTATAAAAACCCATTAAACATGTTTTATCCCCCAAAATTTATTATATCTTTCAAATTTCAAAAGAATAGGTAAATAAATAAACCTGTAATGGCTATTTATAGATTTTTGCTGGCACTTGATTGCATTTTCAAGCTATGATGACCTTGTCACTTAGTCTGGTGTCATCTTTGTTCAGATTCCTTTCTCTTAGCTTAAAAGGTAATGTGATATTTTACTGTGTGAACAATGTCTTATTTATTATGTCACGACATGGACATCCATGAATTTGTCACATGCGCCTGTGATTTATGTACATTTGTGTTTTGTGAAAAAAGATAGGATAGACATGTAAAATTTTTGAAGGAAATGTTCTTGGTGCACACTCTTCTTCTTAAGGGAAAATTTTCATAAAAGAAAACATAATTTGATTAAAGATTATGTCCAAAGGTTAAGACATCATTTAATGTTCTTTTATGTTATTGTGCATTTTATTGTTTACTCTCTTGACTGCTCAGTTTGTAGTTCCGAAAATTTTGAATTGAGACTTAAAATCTTGGTAGTTTAATAAAAAAAATTAATTTATAATTTTGTATTAAAAATATACCTGAATTTATAAAGTTACATTCACTGACAAATCTGAGGATCCGGACAATATTCTACTTTCGTTTTTGGCGGCGGAAGTTGTATACAAATGATAATATCCACACTGAAAAATAAAAAGACGAGCTTCCGATGACAGGAGCTTGGATGTCATCAGCAACACCAAGTGCTATTTCATTTTAATGTTTTTTCTTTTATTGCTTTTTTGTCGACAAAAACTACAAAGTAATTGAAGAAGAATTTAAAATGTAGATTGTTAAGTATCATTTTTGTATGTGACGTCATAATCACTGTCCAATGAATCATCAACCAAACAGAAAGTAGATTTTGTTCAGTGTTTGGTATTAAGCAATGTTAAGATGATATAGGTCATTTCCGATAAATTTCTTGGAAACGGGTAAATTACAGGTAATTAGTTTCGTTTTAGTACTTTAATTTCCAGTGAACTTTGAAATATCACAGCTGTTTGGAGGCCTTAAAGAACCAAATGTTTTAGGTATTTTTCGATTTAACAGAATGTGTCTCTGAATTTGTAATGTTTTTTTTTTTTAATTTTCTGGGACTTGAAAATATTGTGTATTGATTGTTTTCGCTGTTAATAACCTGCCTAATATATGTAGGTGATTTTGGAATTCTTTATAGCGATCGATTACAATATACTTCACAGTTTAAACAGAGATTATTTGTTACTATCTCTCTACATTATTTGAATTTTTAACACATTATTGGTGGTATCATTCAAAATTATTGATTTGCTTACTAACAGAAGCCAAAAATAATTTAGATGTCTTTTTACAGTGTTTAAAACATTTGACAAAACTGAGGTGCATTTTGTGAGAAAATAATAACAGGGTGCCCACTTCCTATAAAATCCTATAAATTCCTATAAAATTGGCAATTCCTATACTCTTCCTATATTTTCTCCAAAAGACCTAAAATTCCTATATATTTACCACTATTCCTATATTTCCTGGGATGTTTTTGTTTCTATTTGTGTTGGGACTTTTTGTGTTCACTCACACAAAGCAGTGACTGGGGTTGTATACATCAATCTTAGTTTTTCTAAGAATTTAAATCATTGGAATGTCTTGAATTGACATGCACATTGAAAAAAGAATTCCTATAAAAAATAAAGAGGAGAGGCTTGAACATGGAATGGCTGTGAGGGGTGGAGGAGGCCATTGTAGTCGTCAGTGATGTATACAATCCCAAAATTTCTTTCAGTTTAGCAATTCAATGTTTTGAAAACTCCTATATTTTTCTTATACTTTCGGTCAGATTCTTATAAATTTCCTATATTCTGGGAAAAAAAATCCTATATTCCTATATTTTTGACAAAGAAAGTGGGTGGGCACCCTGTAATAATGAATGAGTTTATAATAAGTAAGCAAATTTTTACTGCTAAACACAATTCAAAATCTATTTTAAGTGTATTACAAAAACATTGGTTAGATAAAATAATAGAATTTTTATCCACAACTTTGCATATGATTGTAAGTAAATTAATTGACTTTTGCAATGCTTGATTTAAAATTCAAGAAATATTTCTTTTTTCAAATTCCTAGTTAATGTGTATTTACAGTAATTTTGTCATTAATTTCATGTTAGATCTACATACAGCGAAGTATTTTCATGTTTTCTTTTGCTAACAAAATATTTCTTAAAGTTGTGCAATACAGACATTTTTTAATTTTAGTTACAGAACCCATGATTAAACTATGACATCTTCAGAAATAAAAAGACACAATTCTACTGTGTTAACACAGCTAGAGGAGGGAGATCTGGTTGAATTTAACAGAGGACCTTATTCCCACTGGGGTGTTTACATTGGTAGGTATATCCACTTATTCACTGTTTTCATGCATGTACTTTGAACTGACAAACTTTCTTGCACCAACATTTGCACCTTTTTAGCATGTTTCAAACTGAGATAGTGAGAGGCACTGTGATCTATAAATTTGGTATTAAAATTTGTCTGAAAACATAGAAGAATTACGGTAATACCACTCTGCCACTGAGGTCCCAGGTTTTGCTATATGCAGAAAAAACAGTAAAATTTTGAATATTGTCAAACTTTAAAAGTTTTTGCTGAGTTGTGCTGATGGCATATCTGACTTGTAGTATGGTGAATATTGTAATGGCAGGTGGGAAAAAATGGGAATCCTATTATATAAAATCAACCTCTTTTTGTTTTGTTTTTATTATTATTATTATTATTATTATTTCTAATACAATTTTCTACCAAGAACCTTGACACTTCACAAAATGATTCTATTGAAGATGTGAAAATCACTTTAAATTAAATTTATTTTAAATTTGAATTCATTATCTTTTTTTAGAATTTAACCTATCCTTTACAGCATTTCAGCAAAAATTAAAAAAAGCAACCCAGTCATTTGGGTCTTTGACCAACTTTCATTTATACTAAATTTATTTTTATTTTTAAACATGATAAATAAAAACGAAGTATTGTTCTAGTGTTTCAGCTAACAACTTGATTAACCAGGTCAGGACATTCAGTTCACCAAATGGTGTAACTTTGATTCAGAACTCTTAAATACTGCTCTGCTTTATTAAACAATAATAATCATTAGTAATTTTTTTCCTTGCGACTTGTTCTCACTTAAATGTCAGACTAAAAGACACAACACAATTTTGGTTTGGTTTGAGCCTATATCTTTATAATCTATAAGTTACAAAGTCATCACTCTGAATCTCATTCATGTCTAAAATCCCCTGTTAATTTAGTAATACAAATTAAAGTGTACATCTTTTAATCTTGTAGGAAATGAGGAGATAGTACATTTATCAGGAGATGAAAATGATGGTATCAATGGTCAGGTTGGTTTGACACATTTCTTTACCATCAGTGGGGTGAGGTTTAACAAAGCAAAAGTCGTTAAAGAGAACTTCTGGAAGGTGACAGCTGATTCAAAAGCAAAGAAAAATAATGGAAAAGACCGAAAATGCACGTATGTATACTTTTAATTTAGGAAAACTGTGATAAGAAAACCATATGTAACTCAGTGCCATTTTTACTGTAAATTAAAAAAAAATTTGTAAGTTTTATTTCACAAGGGTAACAAGATTCTAATTTAAAATTCAGTCAGATAATGTGTCATGTGGGAGTA
This sequence comes from Tegillarca granosa, assembly GCA_029721355.1. Taxonomy (NCBI): domain Eukaryota; kingdom Metazoa; phylum Mollusca; class Bivalvia; order Arcoida; family Arcidae; genus Tegillarca; species Tegillarca granosa. The sequence goes on along the minus strand of CM056606.1, from coordinate 8,520,703 downwards.
GGTAGCATGGCCTGCTGTGAACTAGCATGTACTAAGGATGATTTTTGGTAAGATTCTAGCTTTTCGAGTCAGCATGACACAGAAAAAGATTCCCAAAAGATTATCCTGGAACCAAGTGAACCAGTCTATACTCTGTCCTCGTAATGCTGAGCACTAGGTAAGCAATCCCCCAGTCTATTATCCTGGAACCAGGTAAACCAGTCTATACTCTGTCCTCGTAATGCTGAGCACTAGGTAAGCAATCCCCCAGTCTATTATCCTGGAACCAGGTAAACCAGTCTATATGCTGTCGTCTTAATGCTGAGCACTAGGTAAGCAATCCCCCAGTCTATTATCCTGGAACCAGGTAAACCAGTCTATATGCTGTCGTCTTAATGCTGAGCACTAGGTAAGCAATCCCCCAGTCTATTATCCTGGAACCAGGTGAACCAGTCTATACTCTGTCCTCGTAATGCTGAGCACTAGGTAAGCAATCCCCCAGTCTATTATCCTGGAACCAGGTAAACCAGTCTATATGCTGTCGTCTTAATGCTGAGCACTAGGTAAGCAATCCCCCAGTCTATTATCCTGGAACCAGGTGAACCAGTCTATACTCTGTCCTCGTAATGCTGAGCACTAGGTAAGCAGTCCCCCAGTCTATTATCCTGGAACCAGGTGAACCAGTCTATACTCTGTCCTCGTAATGCTGAGCACTAGGTAAGCAGTCCCCCAGTCTATTATCCTGGAACCAGGTGAACCAGTCTATACTCTGTCCTCGTAATGCTGAGCACTAGGTAAGCAGTCCCCCAGTCTATTATCCTGGAACCAGGTAAACCAGTCTATACTCTGTCCTCGTAATGCTGAGCACTAGGTAAGCAGTCCCCCAGTCTATTATCCTGGAACCAGGTGAACCAGTCTATACTCTGTCCTCGTAATGCTGAGCACTAGGTAAGCAATCCCCCAGTCTATTATCCTGGAACCAGGTGAACCAGTCTATACTCTGTCCTCGTAATGCTGAGCACTAGGTAAGCAATCCCCCAGTCTATTATCCTGGAACCAGGTGAACCAGTCTATACTCTGTCCTCGTAATGCTGAGCACTAGGTAAGCAGTCCCCCAGTCTATTATCCTGGAACCAAGTGAACCAGTCTATACTCTGTCCTCGTAATGCTGAGCACTAGGTAAGCAATCCCCCAGTCTATTATCCTGGAACCAGGTAAACCAGTCTATATGCTGTCGTCTTAATGCTGAGCACTAGGTAAGCAATCCCCCAGTCTATTATCCTGGAACCAGGTGAACCAGTCTATACTCTGTCCTCGCAATGCTGAGCACTAGGTAAGAAAGTAATATCTTAAATTTTAGAGTTTTATGTAAGACCCAGGATCGTAACAGACCTGGAACCAGTGGAATTTGTTTATGACCTTTGACCAGTAGAACTGCTTAGGACTTGAAATCAAGAAAATTGATTAGTACACAGAACTAGTAAAATTGTTCAGGACCTGGGACCAATGGAAGTAATAATAACCTTTGACCAGTGGAATTGATAAGGAACTAGAACAATTGAAATTGATCAAATGAAGTTGTAACGGACTTCTGTTACCTTGGTGACATGTTGTCATCTGGTAATGGATGTGAACTTACAGCAACAACAAGATGCAAGTCAGCATGGAAAAAGTTTAGAGAGCTGCTTCCAATCTTAACAAGCAAAGATCTGCCTTTCACAACAAGAGGCCACCTCTACACAACCTACATTAGACCTGTGTTGCTTTTGGCGCTGTCACTCTAAAGAAGTACAACTTAATGATAGAGCCATGATGAGATGGATTTGCCATGTCAGGCCTGATGAAGATGTCCTCATAGAGTCTCTTCTCTCTCAAGATCAACTATATCTCAGAAATTGTCGAGACAAGCAGGCTGAAATGGTTTGGCCATGTAGAGAACAGTATGAGATGGATATCTAGGATCTGTACACTAAATGTCACTGGTCATTGGGCCCTGGGTAGACCAAAACTGACCTGGGATGATGTAGTGAAACAAGACTGTAAGTCTCTAAGAATGGGTGATACAAACCCACTGGATTGCCATGCATGGAGGGGGAGATTTTGTTCTGGACTGGACAACCAGGCCTCACTCTGTAAAAGGAATAATCAAAGGCCTGGATAATCTAAACAATAATAATGATGATGATAATGATGATGAAGAACCTGGGATAAATGAAATTGTTGTCCAGAGACCAGTGTAATTGTTAATGACTTGGGAATAGTGAAATTATAAATGACTTGGGACTAGCCAAATTGTTTAGGACCTGTGATCAGTTGAATTGTTGACCTGGTACCAGTGAAATTTTTTACCTGGAATCAGTGAAATTGTTAATGGTACCAATTTTTTACCTGGTACCAGTGGAATTGTTAAGGACCTTGGTCCAGTAGAATTGTTAAGGACCTTGGAACAGATTAATTGTTCAGGACCTTGGACCAGTAGAGTTGTTAAGGACCTTGGAACAGTGGAATTGTTCAGGACCTTGGACCAGTAGAATTGTTCAGGACCTTGGACCAGTAGAATTGTTCAGGACATTGGAATTGTTCAGGACCTTGGAACAGTGGAATTGTTCAGGACCTTGGACCAGTAGAATTGTTCAGGACATTGGAACAGTGGAATTGTTCAGGACCTTTGTCCAGTGGAATTGTTCAGGACCTTGGAACAGTAGAATTGTTCAGGACCTTGGAACAGTGGAATTGTTCAGGACCTTGGAACAGTGGAGTTGTTATGCCTTGTTGTCTTTTTTTTATTCTTTTACAAATTCATTTTCTTGGAAATCTTAAATAAATCAAAACTGAAGTTCAATATTGTAATTATTCTTGACCCACAGGGCTATGTATTGCAGAACCATTGTTTTTTTTTTTTTTTTGCTACAAATACATTATTTTAGCATGTACAGTTCCAGAAGAATACTAATGATGAACGTACTGATTTTTCATTATGGCTAGTCACAAACACTGTGGTGCAGACAGTGGTCATGTCAACTCCAGAACTTTTCCTTAACACTTTAAAATTTGATTGATTGATTGATTTATTTATTTATTTAGTTATTTATTTTTATTAAAATTATTTATTGTTTTTATATTTTAGACCTCTTAGCCCAGATGAGGTAGTAGAGAAAGCTCTCTCCATGATGGGAGAAATAGGATATAATGTACTTTGGAATAACTGTGAACATTTTGCTGCATTTTGTAGATATGGTCAAAAGTGGTCTGAACAGGTATTTGTTATAAAAAGTGATACTGTAAACTACAGTTTGTTCACCAGTTATAATGTTATATACATAATATTGTATATTTGAGGCCATAACAAATTAATCTGTAGTTCATCAGACTCGCTCGCTTCTAAAATTTAGAATTAAAAAATTAATTTCATTTTCAAATCATTTTCTGCGTGTCTAAAATTTATGGTAAAATCCTGCATACAATTTTCTACAAAACTTTGGCTGCATTCAGTGTAAATTTAACAATATCAGGGCAACATTTGTCCAATGTTTTACTATTTAAAAGTTCTTGGTTGACTTATTATTTGCTATATTGGATGGGATTTTGCCAGAACAACATATGTTTTGCTTTTATTAGTTATTTTCTAATTTTATTTGCCTTTTCCTACAATAATCATCTTTTTGTGCATTTGTTTTTTCTTGCTCGTCATATTTAAATTTTATTTGCCTTAAAAAAAATACATAAATACATTTAATTTTTAATTGCTCACTCCCTCCTTTTTTTTCCAAATTATCTGTAGAACTAAAATTTAATTTGGTGTGGCCTGAGCATTGATTTTTGTCCTTAATTTACTCTCATCATTTCAATTTTTTTTTTTTTTTGAAAAAATATTAAAACAGTTTTAAATTGTCAAATCATTGTTATATGTAATGATAACGTAGGATTTTCAGTGTGTAAATTTTGTTGTAAATGACTTTAAACTTCAAATCAAAAGTCAAGGTTATAACCAAGTTTGATTTTTTTTTTACTTTTGTATTTTTGCCTCTTTTGTTTTTTATATGCTGATTTGAATATTACTGTTTTAAAAAAAGCATTGAATATCTGTTTTTCAAGTGCTTCTTGAATCAATATTTATGTCAAATCTTGTTAAAATTGTTTATTGTACCAATGGCGGAACTCTTATAATGCACATAATGTTACTCTTATTTGTATATCCTTTCTAGTGTACCCTTTTTATCTTTAAATAGGAAGGGACATTTATGTTATAAAGAGTATGGCTGCAGTATGAAAATATTATGTTTTGCATACCAACTTTAGGTCACCACGGTCAAGGTCACTAGAAAGAAAAAAGTTTGAAAATTGACTTTTCATTTTAAAATCTTTTTCTTCTCAACTTCAAATGTAAATGATTATTTAGCAGTTAAACATAAAAAAAGCATGAAAGGAATCCAATGTATCTTATTCTTGCACACCAAAATAAGGTTATGAATATTCAGGTCAAGGTCACTTATCTAAAATTATCATTTTTGTACTGAGATCTATGTCTAATCCATAGCTGTGGAATTAGAAAGAATGTCAAAATAATGTTAACACCATAAACATGATGAATGCAATATTTATGGGAAGATAATGTGATACATATAAAGTTTTAATTATCAGAGTCAAGTCACAAATCATTTAATCTTTGGAAATATATATAAACATATATTTTAATACTTACATCCATGTCTGCTCAATAACTTTAAAATTTGAAAGGGATCTTAGGTGTTATTAGCACTTTATATGCAGTATAAGAATAAAGTGCATTTCATGCCGAGTTTTGATCACCAGAGTCAAGGTCAAGGTCAAACAATTACTTATAGTGTTTATAATTCAACTTTGGTCATCAATGTTAATTTGACAATTTACTTTTGTTTTCCATGACTTTAAACAACTTATCTGCCCTGCATTATCACATGGTTTCTCCTTTCTCATGTCATTTAAACATCTTTTTATTTTTCTATGTTTATTAGGCAGATAAGTTTTTGTCTTGGGTAGCTGGAATTACTGTTGGTGTTGCTGCTATTTCCATTGGATACGGATTGACTCGACCTGCAAAAGACAAAGAAAAACCAAGAAAATCTTAACCCTGTCTGCTTATCTGGTAAAAAAATTGGTTTTGCCTGACCATAACAAAGGAATAAAAATAAGCAGTGACATGAAATGTTTTTGTTTCCTGAACATCATTTGTTGTCCTAATTGGCATGTGAATTATGCTAGTAAAAACACTTTGTTAATTTTCACATTTAATTTTCATTTAAATTCTTTAGAAGACATCACTTAACTTGTGATTATTTGATATTATGGTTGTGCTTTTGATATAAAACAAATCATTCAGGTCTTTCATCATATCATGTATGTGGTATTGTCATTGTGATATTTGTAAATGATTTTATGATCTGAAAGGTATAGATGTAGGCTACACAGAGTTTCAAAATATTTTTGAAAAATACACAAATAGATTATTATAGGTGTGTTGGTTACTTTCTTTAGCTTCTTTTTTTTCTCAGAAATCTTAACAGTTTTCTTAGAAATCTTAACATTTTTGTTATGATTTGTAAATGTGCTTCATTAGATATTTTACTCTAAAGTTGAATGGTCTCGACATTAGATTATCATGTATTAATTTTAAAATTACACTCTACTTAAAATGGATATTCCAGCAAATGTAACTAAAACACAATAACATATCTATAAATAAACCCTGTGAAGTTTTTTCCCAAATTTTCTTATTTTTTAAAGATTATGTTTGTATACCATATGTAATTTCTGTTCTCAGATAGGATACGCTAGGTTTCTTCATTTGAAGTTTGGATTATTTATTTATATTTGTATTAACAAATCATTGTTGCAAAAAAATATTTATCAAAACATAATTGGCTTGTATTGATAATTACTTTATTATCTGCAATTATTATGTCCGACTCCCAGTAGAAAGTATTCAAAAGGTTGAAAAGTGAAAATGTTTTAATGTAGGCAGCTGCCATCAGGAAGGGATTTAATTTGGCTCTATATTTTTTATATATTTAATTCTTGGAATTCTTTTCCATACATAGATTGAAAGAATAAAAATGTACAATTATTATTATAACCCTTTTATCCTTGTAAAAATTAAAATTTTACAGATAATGTGAATCAGTTTAACACATTCTGTTTTCAAGAATAAAGAAAGAGAATCTCTTTTTTTAGGTTTATTGGAGTCTGCATTAGGTAAAGTTTGTCTAAAGTGAGAATGTTTTTACTTTAAAGCTATGTTAATGTGCAGTCAAATTTGTTCTTTTATCATCTGGAAATTATACTTCTACCTCTGCTGGTCAAATAAAATCCAGACACCTTGCTAATTATTTTAACATTTTGTGACAGTTCTGATTAGTTGTCCACACCAGAAAATAATAGGTTTGAATTTGGTTTTCATAAATGGGGTTCACCAGCTCGCCGTTTGATGTTTACACAATACTATTTGTGGACTGGTATGGAATCACATTATTCTACGTTTTTCTAAAAGAATATGTTATTTTAGAGTCCTATGTTTTTCTACAGTGTGTGTGTGTGTGTGTGTGTGTGTGAAATATGTGCTGTAAAGGTATCCATTGTAAAAACTTGTTACTTACAAATGCTTTAGGGTATAATGTCAAACATTGCTGAATTTCCTTAAAATTATCTTCAATTTTGTGGCTGCTGCTAAATAAATTAATCAAAACCTAGGAGATTTGATTTTATTGGAATAATAAATTTTATGACCCAGCGAATAGAGTCATTCAAATCAGAAATAATAGGATCTGGGCAAGTTGGATCAGTAATCACAAGATTTAGACTGCTCAGCCATTGAGGTCCCCTAGTCACCTAGTCCAAATTCACAGTTAACCCTGCTAAGTCTTAGGAATGATCTTTAACAATCAAGATACAATAATGTTCAACATTTATTTATTAAATAATCTCTTTCTTCTTATAATGACAACGATTTTTGTTGGAAAGAGTTTATTGTATTTGGTAGAATGCTTTTGTTGAAAGTTAAGAGTTGAACAACTTAAAATAAATAGTAACTGCTCTTTGGCCAAGCACTTTATATTTACAAATGAAAGTCTCAGTCTTCCAAATGAGACCTAAAAAGTGGTGCCTCATGTAATGGTATGTGCGGCATGCTTAAAACAATTTTCCACACATTGCTGGGAGCACTGCAAGGGTCAGAAGTTTTCATCAATTCACATATACCTTAAAGTATCTCTATAAACATGTAAGAGAAATATACTTGACTGGAATATGTAGGGCTGAATCAATCCGTTAGTACTGTGTAATTTACAAAATAAATTACCATTTGTGTTGTCAAAATTTTTTCCCCCCGTTTTCATAATTTAAAATAATCCTAGTATGTTACATAAACACATATTGGGTATTTATTTAATTCATCTACCAATCTGTAGTGTTGTTACTGTAGTGACTATTGTTTGTTATTGTTTGCCTTTTAGAATTTTATTTTAAAAATATGTACATACTTTTATATTTTTAAAATAATTTTACACATAATGCATATTTATATATACATTATTGTATTCATAATCTTTATATTTACACACAGATGTATATATATGCATAATATAATTTAAAGTTGGTTTTTCTGTAAATGGTTGTTGCAATACATTTCAATTTACATTGAAAAAGTAAAGCCTTTCATATTTTATTTTCAAATTTACATGAACGTTTTTACACATTGTCTGGTAAATTAATTTGGGGTAAAATGGTGTTTGAATGATTGATTGATTAATTGATTGATTGATGAATTAATATTGTTGTTCATTCTATAAGATTTTATTTAAATTTACATGCATTAATTTTCATATTTTAAGTTTTTTTTATATTTGGTGTTAATGTTTGTTTATTTATTTGATTAATTTATAATACATTTTATTTACATTTTAATTACATTTTTCTCAGCTTTTTGTATTTAATAATATAAAACTTAAAGCCCAGCATATCTGAATAATGTAACAAAGATATTAAACATTACTGGTAGTATATTATTGTTACAAATGACGTCAAAATTAGTGTCCAGAAACAGAGAAAATGTTTTAGAATAGAAAACATAAATTTTTAACAAGAAATATCACATTTTTGTACTGGAATCGTGGCTTTTTTAATTCTTGATATTGGATTGGGTTGCCACATTCTAGTAGTAGTATATTTATTTATGATTGTTCTTAAAAAAAGGAAGGATATAGGAGTCCAGTAAGGTATTTGACATCCAAGTCAAGATTCTTTCACTAATATTTAGGTGATGAATTCTTGGATAGTGGCAAGCTGATAAATTTATTACTTTACGGCTTTTCCAAAACATAATTTATTTATTGATGTCGAAGTTTCATTATCATTTCTTAAATTTGGTTTTTCTTTACTTACAAAGTCCCCCCCCCTTTTTTTAGTTTTGGGATATTCATGAATTGAAAGTGTCATTTTTTGTAGATAAAGCTTATAAAATCTCAATTTTTCTTCAGTTTTATTGATTGCCAAAAACTTGTTTGTAGTGCCTTTAAAAATTGCTATATTGCTATAATTGTTTAAATTGTGTAAATTTGGAAATTTTTTAAAGTCTTTGTTTAATAAAAATAATTATGAAAATGAGACTGGATCTTATTTTAAAATCAGACTGCATCTTATTTCAGCTAAATCTTTCATGCTTAGATACTGTGTCTCCATGGAAAACAAATTTCTTGGAACCACAATTAAATGTAATGGTGATCTAAAACATAGTTCATATGAATTGTCCAAAAAAGTAGATAACAAAATACTTTTTTCTATACATTCCTTAACTTCTTCCCTTGGTAATCTTCCTATTGAGATTTCTAGTAATTTATTTGATTTCTTAGTGAAACCAGTACTTACCTACATCTGAAATAGCCTTTATGGATTCATACTTATCTCTTTTCAGAGCCAATTTATTTTAAAAATATCACAGTTATGAAAGTTTATAACAATACTGTTCTATGTTTGTATATGTATATAATTGTTTTGTGGTCACAGATTCAGTTGCATCTAAAGACCGAATAAATAAATTTAAAAAAAAATTAATAAACATATAGATCTACATACATACATGGCATTCATAGTATATAACATAAGTGCATCATCAGTGAAACAGATGACGTTCAGAATGACGTCCGTCACAACTGATGCATCGACTGATATGCATGTAAGGGGATAATCTCAAGATGTATTTCATCTCCCTTCTTTTATAAGAATTAATGTCTTTATGCCCTATAGATCTATACAGTTAGATGTTTATTCATTATGAAATTTGAAATTCACATTGATGGTATAATTTTAGGTTTAACAACCCTACCAGATCTAGTCACGTAGCTGTCAGAGCTAGGTTCAGATAATGAAATTGTTTCAAGCAGAGGTTTCGGGTCCGTGAGCAGTTGTGCGGGCGATAAGTCTGACTCTATTTGAGTATTCAAATATTCAAGAATGCCCAGATAAGGATATTTCTTATCTGCTTTAGCTTTAGACAGAATATGTTTTACGGTCTAAACAGTTTTTTTCGGCCAGATCGTTTAAAGGACTGGACGTTGAATGAATAAAGCTCCATTCGTGTGAAAATTTCTTGAACTCATCGGCGGCGTACTGTGGTCCATTATCCGAGATCAATGTGTTTGGTATGTCATGAGTTGTAAAAATATTTTTTAACTTGTGAACTACTGTGTTAGATTTAGTGTTAGTAAGACAAGCTATTTCGATGAAGCGACTGTAGTAATCAACCACAACTACAAAGTCTTTGCCATCCCAGTGTAACAGGTCGGAACCAACAACCTGCCACGGTCTGTCTGGCAAATCATGGGGGTGTACTGGTTCCTTTGGGTTCTCAGATCTCCTTTTAAGACAGACATTACAGTTAAGTACAAAGTTTCTAATGTCCTGAGACATTTTTGGCCAAAACATTATATCTCGGGCACGCTTTGTACATTTTTCCACGCCCATGTGACCTATATGTATACAACTCAACATTTCATTCCTGAGGCCTTTTGAATGAGCAACTTGTTTCCTTTTAGAATGAGACCATCTGCTAACGTTAGCTCATCGCAGTGATTGAAGAATTCCTTGACCAGACTAGGGCAATCATCTTGCTTTTCTGGATAAGATTTTTTTCAGATAAGATTGTGTGTTTCTATTAAACAAACTGTTTGTCCGAAGCGGTTGCCTCGGCAATATTAGTAAGTTTCTCATCACTTACGGGCAAGTTTTGTAACACACTATGAACTTGTACATCAAAATCTTTAGGTTTCAAATATTTTCGTGACAGTGCATCCGCAACCGGTATAGGTTTGCTCAATTTGTGTCACAGTTCTAAATCATATTTTTGTAACTGTAGGAGGATGCGCTGTAAGCGAGCAGGTGCCGAGACAAGTGGCTTTTTGATAATAGATATAAGTGGCTATGATCAGTCTCATCTTTGACTCTATGACCATAAATATAATAGTGGAAATGCTTACAACCAAACAGAATTGTTCGATTTGGGCATAGTTAACGTCTGAATTTGTAAATGATTTGGATGCAAATGCAACAGGCTTGTTTTCTTGAAACACAGCAGCCCCTAAACCAAACTTGGATGTATCTACTTGTAGATCTTATTCCTCATTAGGATCATAAAATCGGAGGACAAGACCTGGGGCCTGTGTAAGAATATCCTTGACTTTTTGAAAGGCTTCCATTTGGGGGTGGTCCCATGAGAATTCTACACTATCTGACAACAACTTGCGCAACGGAGCAGTGACTTCAGATAAGTTTGGTGCGAACTTAGCCAAATAATTAATCATTCTCATTACTGTTTCATATTCGGCACAGCTGCAAGGGGTTTCCATATCGCGGATAGCGGCCACTTTAGCAGGATCAGGTTTTAAACCGTCTGCCGATAATACATGTCCAAAGTATTGTACTTCTGGTGTACCTACTACCAATTTGTCATTGTTGAGTTTAATGCCTACTTCACGCGAACGTTCGAGTACTCTACGAAGGTTCCGGTCATGCTCCTGGCGGGTGGAGCCATATACTAACAGATCATCGACAATCGCTATTACCCCGTCTAAACCTTCCTACGCCTTGTCTATCATACGCTGAAATTCGTCCTGGCTAGATCTTAAGCCAAACGGCAAACGTAGAAATCTGTAACGACCATGTGGCGTATTTATGACGAATCCTCCGAGAGTTTTACAGTCCTGTCATGTGCTGCTTTTGAATTTTTATAAAATAATAATGTGATTCTTTTGAATTGTATTATTTTATAAAAATTCAAAAGTAGCACATGACAGTATCCCGAACGCGCGTCCAGTTTCATGAAGAATTTAGCTCCTGACAATAACGGAAGTGCGTCATCTAATGTCCGCATAGGATAATGCGGCCTCTGAATGGCTCGATTGAGATCTTGTTGGTCAAGGCATATGCGTAACTTACCGCGTGGTTTTTTCTCAACTGCCATCGAATTTACCCACTTTGAAGGTTTATCGACTTTTGTTATGATATTCGCGTTTAATTGTTGTTTTAATCTGTCGCGCAGTGCGAATAGATTTTGGCGCGGTGGCTGGACAACAGGTTGGCATCCGGATCGAGATGAGTCATACATTCGCCTTAAAAAAGGCCAACACCTTTAAAGACATCGCCAAATTCCAACAAAACACGGGATTTGTCGATCGCAGCTCATATCACTGTCTAACGAGATTACAAGTTCTATAAGTTTGAAATCGAGACCGAATTCGACATTTCGCACATGGTTTTTGTACTTGACTCGAGCTCCGAATTGGCCCATCGTTTTAAGCGCGTTTCCATTATATGCTGTTAGACGTTTAGTAGACCTGTCTAACTTACCCTGGCAACTAAGCTTACAATATACATAATTGGGAATGATATTACACTGTGAACCTGTATCATCTTTCAATTTTATAAGATCCTCGTTTAAACCGACGGATAATGTTACAAACACTTGATTGTCACTGATCTTGTTATCACTTGAATTCACACAACAAATGTAAAATTCATTGCTGTCACTATTGTTTTCATCTGTGTGTGTTGTAATTTCATTCACTTATCTGCATACACTCGCAAAATGATTGATTTTGTGGCATTTATTACATGTCCTTTTGCTGAGCATGTTTCATGTTTTGAATGTTTAAAACATCCACGGTTTTCACAATTTATACTGTTTCAGAAATTACAAAAGAGAACCGAATTTAGAGAAAAATTTAGTGATCAAGAATTAGAAAATGTAACAGAATACAAATTTCTTGGAACCACAATTAAATGTAATGGTGATCTAAAACATAGTTCATATGAATTGTCCAAAAAAGGAAACGAAATACTTTTTTCTATACATTCTTTAACTTCTTCCCTTGGTAATCTTCCTATCGAGATTTCTTGTAATTTATTTGATTGCTTAGTGAAACCAGTACTTACCTACAATTCTGAAATTCATACTTATCTCTTTATAGAGCTAAACAAGGAGCCAATTAAAAAAAAAACAAGGTGGCTATTTTTCTTTTATTGATAAAACACCATTTGAAAAGGTTCACCTAAAATTTTGCAAATTTGTACTTGGTACTAAAAACAGCTACAAATTTTGCTATTAGGTCTGAATTAGGTTGGTTGCCCATTGAATATTTTATTAAACAACAAACAGTTTTATACTTAGCAAGACTGAGCATGAATGATATCAATCCTCTGTTAAAAGAATCATTTTTATTAAGTCAAGATTTAGATACAAAAGGTATATACTCTTGGCACACATATGCAAAGGAAATAATGTCAGACCTGGATATAAATAATGTTTATACATGTAAAAAAAAAAAATAAATAAATAAATAAAAAAAAAAAAAAGAAAAAAAAAAAGAGAATTAATTTCATTGAAATCTATATCAAAAATAAATATGAAAAATTACTCAAGAATAAAATTGAAAACTTAAACCATAATAACAAATTACAATTACATCAAAACTTAAAGAAACATTTAAATAAAGAATTTTATTTATCTTTTCCAATTTTTGAATTTCGTAGACTTTTAACAAAATTTAGAATTAGTAATCACACCCTAGAAATTGAAATTGGACGATACAAGAAAACTCCCAGAGAAAAAAGACTTTGTAAACATTGTAATATTCTTGATGATGAGATCCATTTTTTCTTCATTGTAAACTTAATATTATACCAAGAAACAAATTAATTGAAACTTCTATTATAGAAAATGCTGAATTTATACATTACTCTGATATAAACAAAATCATTACTCTACTAAACCCATCAACACCCAACCAAGTTAAAATAGTAGGTTCCTTTATAAAACAGTCATTAGAACTGAGACAGGGGACTCTTAGTTTTGACTTGTATTTTTATTTTAAAAATATCACAGTTATGAAAGTTTAAATCAATAATGTTCTATGTTTGTATATGTATATAATTGTTTTTGTGGTCACAGATTCAGTTGAATCTAAAGACCTAATAAATAAATAAAATAAAAGTTATATTGTTTATTTCGATTAAAGCTGCATTAAGTTTACCAAATTTCTAATTTTTTTTTGATTTTCTAAAAATATATTTTTTTAAAAGTAAATATCTTCTAACCACGATCCGTGACATTCATTTTCTAAAATTTCATTTCTTTTAGCTGTAAATAAACGCAATCCTCTGACCGGTTGGTCAGTGTTCTACGATGGTAATTATGAGCTTGGAGCATGCGCACGGATGTACGGAAAAGCCTAGAATCGAAAGTGAAACAAGACAGATTGCATTAATTGTCCTTCATTAATATCCAGATGTATTTGAAATGGTGTTATGTATCTCTTACTAAGTCACAAATGACAAATTCAACGAAGCTCTGTGTTTAATTTATCGTATTTCAACATTTTGAAAGTTGTGTTTTAAATGACCCGGGTTTTGATGACGTAACCATGTTCTAATATTAGATCCCAAATGCTGCATCTCGCTGGGTAAATACTGTAATTTCTGTATTTATTCGAGCTTTTATCGTTGAAACAAATGTAACATTGTTCATTAGGAACATCATTTATTAGATTAGCACCGTTTTAATTTTTTCTTCGGAAAAATTAATGCAGCTTTAATGTCCTGTACTCGCGTTCGTCACAGTGATCCGTGCTTACCACTATTCCTCCCGGAATCTTTTGACTTGACGAAATGTATTTCCTGGTTGCTATTCATTGTCGACAATAATGCTGTTGTGAATATTCATAATTCTGTCCAATATGTTTTGCACGTTCTAATGTCAATTTATCGCCTTCGTTAATAAGTTTTTAACGAATTTTTGGCGATGTAATTCCAAAAACTATACGGTCCCCTATCATGTCGTCAGGGTCCTTGTATTAGCAATCAGCAGCAAGAAGTTTTAGTTTTGTGACAAACTGGTCAAATGAATTGTTTCCTTGAACTTCGTGATTAAATTTGTATCTACAGCAAAAACCGGATTTTATTTTGGCTGCACACAATCTTGGAAACGATCGTAATATGTTTGCAATTTTGCAGAGTCATTTTCAGAAATGCCAGTCCACGTATTATGTATATCTCGGCCTTTATCACCGAACCATAATAACAGATATGAGCATTTAGCTTTTTCCTCTTTGTCTGCAAGTGGTCCATTAAAAATCAAGTCGACATGATGTCGAAATTTCTTACTGGCATTTATGTTGGGGGTAGGGATTCCCCCCCATTCTGACACCATGTTAAAATAACTATAAAACATGCGAGTGTTCAATTATGTATTCCAAATCAGAATGATCTACATGTGTTAGTATATAACATAATGTTTCATCAGTGAAACAGATGACGTTCAGAATGACGACACAACTGATGCATCGACTGATATGCATGTAAGGGGATAATCTCAAGATGTATTACAGTAACCTCGATCGATTAATTAATGATTAGGTACATAACGATCAGACTAAGCTTATTCCACCTGGAATCGAAATATTTCCACTCCAGATTTTCTAGCACTCACTTAATCTTTTTTTTCTGTTCTGATACATAACTGTAAATGTAACATTTAAAAAAGAAACCGAAAACTTTACTTTCAAAAACTGGTGACGTATATTCAAACCGTCATGTTTGAATTTGCAAAGTCAGTCAGGGATTCACTTATTATTGCGAATAGTTGTTAATATGCGAATGTATATATAATTATATATGAAGGTCAAGGTCACAGTTGTATAAGAATACAGAAATAGTTAATTGATAAAACATTTTACTCTCGGAAACATTTGGGTGAAATTGATGGATAACTATAAAATTTGTGTATAGGCATGATTATAAGAATTTTATAATCGTTTTGATAAAACGATGATTTTATTATATAGTTAAAGATGTCGGATTCAAAGATCAAAGTCATATATATGTATAAAAACGGAAAGAACACATATTATGAAAGCCAAAGCTTTTTGTAGTTCGTAGATTTTAAAAGTACCGGTTTAGGGATAATATGGCGAAGAGAAATGGAATGCTTCACTGCAACGCATGAGTGTAAGCTAGCTGTGTGTGTGTGTGTGTGTGTGTGTGTGTGTGTGTGTGTGTGTGTGTACGCGCTAGTACTAGTCAGACCATTGTACATATTCGCACATCCCATATACACACAAACTTGTTCTAAGACCAATTATTAGAGCTATTTAATTGCCAAAATAAAGTTGCTGACGGAACATTAAATAATACACCATTCAGCCAATTAAAATTAAGGGATCAGTTTGATTGGCTATTGAACTTCTAAAGAAGATATAAGTGAATCCTCAATGAATAGTTTTAGGATCATGAACGTCTTGTTGGGTTTTATTGCCATTTACTTATTGTAGAACCATTTCATACTTCAGCTATTTTTTTTAATTAAAAATGACAAGTTTAGAAATAATAAGACATAATTTAACTGTCTTAAGACAATTAGAGGAAGGAGATCTGGTAGAATTTGACAGACGACTTATTTGCCATTTTGATATTAACGTTGGTAAGTGTACCTACCGGAAATATATATTTCTTAGTTTATGTAAATATTTAGAACTCATGTTATCCCCACTGGGGGCTATATATGGGTTAGTGCCATGTCTTATTTTTCAGTTATCGCCCCTGATTGTTAATGGCGGTTAATTTTTAAAATAAGAAAAATACCCCAGATATTGGCTTTTTATGCATTGAAGATGGAAAGTAAGTTAAAATTCAGATATAGCATCATCTGAAAATATTAAGGACGATATTGCAGCAGTTTTAAGTTATGATAAAACTATTTTCAGCAGGTATTTAATCCAAAAAGTTTTTCAAAGGCCCCATGGCAAAGGATCGAAAGCTGAAGAAGAACACATCAATATTAATTTATATCAACCAAGTGCAAAAATGATTGCATATAAATATAAACAAGAACGTTATCTCAAATGGATCTGGGCCCTTGCTATCAGGTATGAACTGAAATTTGGTAGTAACGATAAATGGTTGAATGGAATGATAGGGAAGCGCCCAACCCTCCATACTACGTGGACGAAATTCAAATAACGCTAAACGTGAAAGATGACTCAGAAAACTTTAAAATTGTCACAATTCATGTATTTTAACTACAGGACTGATAACATTTCAAGGTATGTTTAATAAAGAATGTGCCAATGAAGAATTCATGATTTTGAGAGAAATATGTGACAAAATCCCAGATGATATCGATGGGATAAAGGGTCAGTACAGAACTGAACTTCCTACTGAACAGAATGAATCTTTAACAGGTCCTGAAGGTGATGACATTGAAAGTGGTTTTGAAGAAACTGAAATGAAACAAATGTTCAAAAGTCAAATCAAACAAGTGTTATGAAATCTGGGGAAGTTAACAATGTAGAAGATTGTAATATAAACATTAACATTTACTTGTAAAGAAATTGAAAAATAATAAACGGCCTGAGTTAGATCAAATATCAAATGATATGCTGAAATATGGGAAGACAGTTCTTTTACTTCCATTAACAAAACTATTTAATTTCATACCCGTTAAGGGCGAATTTCCAGAATGTTGGAATTTATCATTATCATCTGTTATACATAAGAAAGGTGATAAATCTAATTCTGATAATTAGAGGGGAATAAGTATGGGTAGTTCACTTGGAAAATTATTCTGCTCTTTGTTAAAAGATCGTTTATATAAATATCTTAATGACAAAAATTATTTCAGTGATTATCAAGCAGGGTTTAGACCAGATTATAGAAGTACAGATCATATATACACAATTAAAACAATCATAAATAAATACATAAATAAAACCAAAAAACCCCTTTATTGTTGTTTTGTAGATTTTTGCAAGGCATTTGATTCAGTGTGGAGAGAAGGTTTAATGTTTAAACTTAGACAAGCTGGAATTGGAGGAAAGTTTTATGAAATTATTCACAATATGTATTCCAAGACTAAATTCTGTTTCCTGAAAGACAATAATATTGGTAAAACTATTGATACATCAAAAGGCGTTAAACAAGGAGATAGTTTGAGTCATTACTGTTTAATATATTTATAAACGATATTGATACACTATTCGATGATGTTAAGAGTGACCCCATTCAAATTAATGATGTAAAACTTAATTATATGCTTTATACCGATGATTTACTCTTGTTATTAGAGAGTAAAGGAGGACTTCAAAACTCTTTACAATCTCTTTATCACTATTGTGAAAAGTGGAAACATTCTGTTAATATTGATAAAACTAAAATATTATATTTAATAAAGGAAAACTTAATAATGATAAATATAACTTTTTCTACAACACAAAAAGATTACAAGTTGTTGAAAATTATAAATACTTAGGTGTGATATTAACATATAATGGTAATTTTAAACATGAGGCATCAGATTTATCTGATAAAGGCATCAAAGCATGGTATTCTTTGAAACAAAAATTGAAAGAACTTCCAGATTTACCAGTTAAAATTCAGTTGAAACTTTTTGATAGTCTTATAAATCCTATATAAAGTTATAGTGGTGAAATTTGGATATCAGATTATGACATAAAATCCCTTCTGACACATGATAATTTACCCTTTGAAAAGATTTATCTCAAGTTGTGCAAATTTATTCTTGGAATTCATAATACATCATCAAATATAGCAAGTAGATGTGAACTTGGTAGATTCCCATTAGTAATAAATATTTTGACATCTTTGTTTAAGTTTTACAGGAGACTACAACAGTTACCTCAAGAAAGATTTTTAAGTAAAATTTTTGCTGCTGATAAGGAACTATATCAGTCTGGTCACAAGTCTTGGTATGGTTATATGATGGAGATTTGTAAAACTTTTAAGATTAATGATTTTAATCATATTGACAAGCATTCGTTTAGAAACAAAATATATAGAGAAAATTGATGTAACTTTTAAACATATAAAGGAAACTGGAAATGGGAAATTATTATTATATAGTTATATTTATGAAAACAATCCTTATCCATATGGCTTAGCATATAACCTTTCAAAATCTATCCCAAAAATACAAAGATCAGTAATAACAAAATTTAGACTCTGTTGTCATTCACTAATGATAGAAATTGGAAGATACAAAAAGATCGAAAAAATAATAGATTTTGCAATTTTTGTAAAGACAAGGTTGAAAATGAGTTTCATTTTATTTTTAAATGTCCACCCTACCAAGATTTGAGACAAAAATATATCAAAAATACATGTACTTTGTCAGTAGACAACAATTGCAAACTAGTGGTAAACCTACTAGATCCAAAATCATATCATGAATTGTATGGTATTAGTTTATTTTTATCAGCCTTCATGTCTCGCAGAGGAGTCAGACTAGACAACATAAAACAATAATATTATTTTTATTTTGAACTTGTGGAACAGTTTTATATTGTTGAGTGGGTATGTGTGTATTTATATATGGAAATATTCTGGAAAACACTGTTTACATGATACATGTATACTAAATAGTATTACTATATGTATATACGGTATTCCAATAAAGTTATTGAATTGAATTGAATTATTTTCGGTGAGTTGTGTATATGGCTATGAACTCACTTTATTTTAATCTGGGTATATATTGGCAAGAAATCACGATATTCTCACTATATGCCTTTCTTTTCAACTAAAATATATATTTTTACCCTACCTCTGACTAAATTTTATGACAATGATTGGCTAAATTGAATCACATTACCAACCCAGTATCATTCCGTACATAGCCGCACGCGCAAAAATACTGGGTCAGCAAGGCTGATACCGGGTGGGTTAGAGTTACGTCCCCTGTCACTAACGTAAAAGTCAACACAAATGACCTAGTTTAAACTCACATACGTCACAAGTACGTCATTTTACAAATTTCTACTGTGTAGGGGCTGTTCAAAACACTTAAAGGACAGCTCAATTTTTATTATTGCTTATTTATTTATTTATTTTGAAGTTGAAATGTCATATTATTAAATAACATGCATTAAACCTTATTAAGTGATATTCCTTGTTGTAATATTTTATTGCAGTCGGATATTTTTTTTCTATTTTTAATTTCTTTCATCAGCAATCTTTCTATTTTTAAAAATAGATCTAGCATTGGGTCATCGGAAGGTAAAAAAGTTACATGGTTTGTAAGTGTCCGGTACGGCATGATACAGGGTCAGTAAAAAAGATACCGGCTGAGGCGTAAGCTTTAAAAGCCGAATCTTTTAAAAAGGATTTTTTTATGACCAAATTAAAATGTTTGTAACCTTTTACGTATTGGTTAATTTTTTGAATAGGCATGGCGTCTAGAACCTAAAAACATCCAAATTAAACCTCTTCCAGTAGACGACCATTTTGTTGCAAGGAAGAAAGTAGGAAGTTGTATTAGAATTTGACAAAGACATAAGGGTATGATTGAGTTTTTTTGCGTGATGTTACTTTGTATTATTACTAAATATTTATTTGAACTACATGCGTATATTTTAACTTTTCTAAGTAGTCTCCTGGTAATTTTGTGCTTTTGGAATTTTCTAGTTTAGAAGTTAAAGGTAATATAAACTTTTATTAGCCTCGTATTGAATTTGTGTATTTCCGGATGCAATTAACAAGTTGAAGTTTATAATCTGGGCGTGTTTGTTGCTAGGACGATTGTTTATTAGAAGTTTGATTTACTCGAGGTAGAAACATAACAGAAACTAGGAGTTTGAATTAGAATTTTAGAAAGACATAAGGGTTTGTTCAATTTATTCTTGGGTTATTTTATTTTGTAGTAATAATAGACTTAAATGAAAGGTATTTTTTAATTAAGGATTTATTTTGGGTCTATTTCTTACTGCTTCGGCCTTTATGCGCATGACCTTAAACAGTTGTTTACATCGGTTACTGTGTAATGTATAATTATTTTAAACAAACATGTTTAGAGGGAATTTCGTTTGGTAACAATTTATTTGTAAGTTTCAACAATACAGAACACTACATGCACCCTTCTACTTTGAAAATTGGCGAGTGCGATATATTTATAAAGTGAACTATGTCTTTATATAAACTTTTATAAGCCTTGTCTTGAATTTGTGTACTTCCGGTATGATGCAATTTACAAAGTTGAAGTTTATAATCTGGGCGTGTTTGTTGCTAGGATGATTGTTTATTAGAAGTTTGATTTACTGGAGGTTAGAACATAACAGAAACTAGGAGTTTGAATTAGAATTTTTTTTTAAAAGGCAAAAGGGTATGTTTAAATGTTTTCACGATTTTACCTTTTTAATTAGAATATTCAAAAGGAAATTATTTGATCATAAAGGTAAAATTTTAGTCGGTATTATACAGCTTTCAGCCTTTTTGCGCATTACTTTATACAGTTGTTTTTATCGGTAACTGTGTAATGTACAATAATTTAATACTAACAGGTTTCGTGGAAATTTCTTTTTGTTAACAAGGTATTTGTAGTTTCAATAATGCAAGACTTTACATGCACGTTCTATTTTAAAATCTGCTTACGTGCCGTGTGATATATGGATATAAAAGTGGACTTTGAACGTCTTTTATCAAGTTTAAATTATAAAAAAATTATTGCTGATGCTAAATTTTACTTCATCCGATTTTGTTATTTTTATGTTTAAGTAATTTAACGAAATTGTTGTAGCCTAAAACTTTTTAAAACTGTTATAAATCTTAAATTGTATTTCCGGAATGATTCGTTTTCCATTTAAGAAGTAAAGTGTTATAATCAGTGTGGTTTTATTGCTATGAAACATTTTTGTATCAGACATTTTATTTACTAGAGATACAAAAAAAAAAAAAAAAAAAAAAAAAAAAAAAAAAAAAAAAAAAAAAAAAAAAAAAGAACAACAAGGTTATAGTAGACGTTTACAAAAAATAAGGGTATGTTTTGCATCACTTTACTTTAATTATCAATATAAGGATTTTTCAGCCTGAAACTTTTTCTTTGCACAAAAGAATTACTTTAAATAAATTCCCTGAGTAAATATAAAAGAGTGAGTGTCGAAATACCAGATTAATCTTTAAAAATTCTTTGACTCATTATACAATGTAGATATATGTTGTTAACAGAGTTTTACATCTTTTAAAGAATTTATTGATTTTATTTAGTTTGTAATTATTGCTATGCTAGAATGTTAAAGTGATAATATATAATATTCAGGTAAATTTGATAAATACCTGGTAACATGCAAACTGATGGGGACAGTTTCTTATACTTTATTCTTTGAAATAAATCGTAAATTTAGAATAGATATTGAATACAGGATATAAAACTATGTTGTTTTTTGAAGAGTAAGCAAAGTGAAATTGAAATATTGTCATTTTTGAAATTGTGCATGTTATTTTAAATTTTTTTGGTATAAGTAAACATTAAAGACAAACTACCAATGGTTGTTCAAATCACAATCACAAAAGTAAAATAAAACTTAAAAAGGACCTTAATCATTTAAACACGAAAACTATCACTAGGGTATCAACGCTGGGTTCTCCGTATGTGAAAGCAGTTCCTGAACATGGACGTCAAATATATACAGTTTAAGATTAAATACCGCAACATCAAATTTATTATTCAATAAAGTGATGGTCATACAAGTTTTAACCACCTTGATAAACCTAGACCTACAATATCCCTGAGCCATCATTTAATTCATAAGCAGTTGCTTTGTTGTAGGAAGTGCTTGTAATTGGAACAAGCTCTACCAAACCGCATTAACTTCAAAACAAATATATTATCAGTTTGAAAAGCAAAAACAGTAATATTGCATAGAAACGATATATTAAGTTGAAACTAGAAAAATATAAAGTCATTACGCTTGTCATATAGTTTCAAATATAGTCTTTCATGGGTGCAATAATTAAGGTTTTAGATAAAATGTGAAACGGAACATGGGGAATAAGTCATCGTAGCCTACTAAGATAGATGACATCCTCATATTCTCCAAATCTGGGATAAATAAGTGATATAACGTAATTTATAAATCTGAATTTGAAGTTGAATGGATGTAAGACAGGTTTGACAAATTTGCATACATTCTGCTTCCTGTTATTAAAGAACCGAATTAGCGAGCAATGGTGTATAATTTGTGCTTAAAGGGTACCTGTAACCAAACTTTTATTATCACAATTGTTTTATATATTATTTAAATATAACAATATTGAAAACCGCATCAAAATTGGTGACAAAATAAAAAGTTAAAGCGGTTTGAAATCCACATTTTATAACTTTCTCTTTATCAAAAAGTGAAACGCCTCGTTTTAAGTTATTAACGTGTGACGTCATTGCAGTATAAGAAGTAGTGTATAACATAATAGACAGTAGTAACAATGTTGACATATTGATGTTTGTAGAAGAAAGTAACGACTCTGACATGTACCTATTTATGTCAAATAGTTCATCATTATTTCGGGAAGCAGTAGACAATCTTATCAGTGATGAATTTGGAGTATAACCGTTATTTATTCGAACCAGAAAAGGACGAATCTGATGAATATATTGAGTCGAGTCCCGACCTGCATTTGATTGCATAGCTGTTAAAAATACTTGAAGAGTGTTAACTTGTCAATAGCACGAAAAATTATTATATCTTTGACTTAGGAAATTAATTATTTTATGAAGTCGGACTGGACAGACTCGAGAATTACAATAAGTTGCATAGCTATAACAAAAATAGTCAAATTCACGAAAAATTAATTTTATCGTCGACATTTTAAAATGAATTAATAAAAGTCGGACTGGACAGAATTCTGGATGAATATTATGGAACTTACTGTGGTGTCATGTGCTGATTTTGAATTTCTATTAAATAATGCATTCAAAATTTGATTTTTGTATGCATTATTTTAATAAAAATTCGAAATCAGCACATGACAGTGGCACCGGGTAAAATCAATACATAAAAACCAATCGCCTGTGTTCTTTTGTGCAATGTTTATTGACATTTAAATTAAATGACCGTGATGTAGAAAACTTTTAAGTAGTCTGGCGGCATCACAATTCCTCGATAATTGGAAAATATTCACACAATTAAAGTTTGTAACATAGTTCTTTTCAACTGTCCGATGGTTAATTAATGCTTGGATAATGATGATGAATAATAATAAAAATAATATATAATAATAAAAACCAAGATATTCCATCTCAAATTATTTTACGCGAAACATTGAAAACTGATCAAATGCTGTAAGTAGATCAATAAACATGTTTTAAAAGACTCTTCTGGTCGTCAATTTTTAATTTTGATTTTGCCTAAAAGTTGTATTTTATAATAATAATAATAATAATAATAATAATAATAATAATAATAATAATAATAATAACACATGTATAATAATAATAATAATAATTATTATTATTATTATTATTATTATTATTATTATTATTATTGACATGAAAACTAAGAAAGAATTCTTTTTCTTACTTTTAAAATTTACAAATGAAATATCCATTTTTTCCGGAGTGAAATCTTTATACTGTATATGACAAATAACGTTTACCAAATAAAATTATTTTACTTTACTCGAACTGTAAATATGTTATTGTATATTACCGGTCGTAAGATAACCTTATCAACCTGCAAATCAATTTTGCAAATTATAAGTGACATCCTGTTAATTACAGGTGTGGGTCTGAGTCTAAGGAATGTGTCTAATAAACAAAAGGATTAATAATAATCTTAATTATCGGTACATGTCAAACGAATGTTAATTCCACTTCGTTAAATAGTTTTCCCGTAAAATAATCATAGAAAGTTAAACTACGAGTTCGTATTTGACTTATTTTAGTAGTTGGTAAATAATGTTCTGTGGAGGTATGTTACTGCTATGACGTCACAACACGGGAGCCTCGATATCGACCTTTTGATTTCGGTTTCTAGAGATGTATTAGAAAATCACCGATATCTACCTTATTATGGAATGGAATTTTATGGAATTTTCGCTACAGTCATATTTAAGTACGACGAATAAAATATGTCAAAACTGAAAATCGTTACAGGTACCCTTTAAAGATATACCGATTGTTGGATGGTTAATTTTATCTCCAAACGCCACAAATATGTGTTTATCAAAAAATTAAACATTTTGTTGTAGTCTGTATTGTGTTTTACAGAGCAACTAGAATCCTTGTTCAGCACTTCATATTTATATCTTTGCTTACCAGTCTTGTAAAAAAGAATAGGAAGTGAATGCTTTGTTTAGAAACTGCGTAAAGAGTGAAATCAAATAATTGTTTTTTTAATACTTTTTTCAAAAAAAAAAAAAAAAAAAAAAAAAAAAAAAAAAAAAAAAAAAAAAACAAAAAAAAAGAAATAGGAATTTTTATGTTAATCTTTAGTATTTTCAAGACCACAGATGTGCATTAGATTTTTCTAAATAAGACTGTATACTATCCTGGCTACTGTCAAACGTTTGTTAGAATTACTGATACATGATTGACAATTACACTTAGATTAACCTATATATATTTTTCCTTGTATGTATTTTGTGAAAGTTGGAAGCAAGTTAGAAAGTAAAGTTCATGTTTTAAATTAGTTTGAAAAAATCAAGAACTCTCTTCTGATTGGAAAAAAATTATCCTCGCTTAAATAAGGTCTGGTTTTGCAAGATTACTCAATGTACCAACCAAACCAAGATCCTTAAGACTTTAAAGTAGAATCTACCTAAACTGAGCGAAATGTTATCGAAAGCTTTATCAGATTGGACAACGACATATTTGTAATTAACGACTAAAATAGCTTACCTAAGTAATAACTCACAGGCAAAGTTGAATCATTTCTTATGTATTTTCCCTTTTAGGAAAACAGTGTAATAAATAACAGAAATACATGTTTAATTTTGATGTGCAATATGGGCCCATTTCGGAAATTTATTCCTCATCGGTGACATTAGGGGCCGAAAAAGTTGACAGATAAAACGATAATCTAAAATTTGAATGGTTTGTATGAATACAAAGTTTCAAAATTATATGAATCCAAATCCAACTAAGGAATGCTTTGCATCAGAGAACAAACCTTAAATAAATTTCAAAATTTAAGACGGCTGAAAATTTTATGTGAGACATCTACCTTTTTATGGTACAAGTTAAATAACCCATTTCTTTAGTTACATGAGCCGTTTTAATCACTAACATGTCTTTCTTTTTGCTTTACATTTGCTTAATATCTCGTTTAATATGAAAAAATGTAATTAAGATTGATGTTTATAATTTTCAAAGTTGATTATATAGTTATGCATTTGATGTGAAATAGCAAAGAAGAAATAGCAAACTGTAAATTAGAACTTTCATGGGTTAGTGCAGATCAAGGTCTGGTTATTTGGTGTGCAAAACTTTGATTGCTTAACGTAATTTGATATTTCGGTTATTTTCACAATGATAAGAAATGTGAGGCTATTTAATTTTAATTTATGTTGATTGTCTGTTTACAAATCCGTGACATTTCATCAACAGACTTTAGAAAATTGTGTACATGGCACTTACTGAATTCCAAAAAGGCTGATCGCGTGGCATGTATATTCGATGATAAACCATATTATATCTTATGTAGTTTTACTTTCGAGCATAAAATATAGTGGGTAAAAAATAAGACTTTCTACAAAGCAAAAGGCACTTTCAATAAGCACTTGTACTTGTAAAATTACTCCAAATCAAATTTTACTTGATCGAAATAATCCGGAATATAAAAGGGTTGGACAGCATCTTTCTCTATGTACCGCCTGCAAAACCACTAATCCATATCTGGTAATTAGCAGGTAAATGTTATTTCGAAGGGTTATAATTATTATTTTTCTAGTTACCGATGGAAGAAATAAAGAAAAATCTATAGGTAATATCACACACACACACACACACACACACACACACACACACACACACACATTGCTTACATGACAGTGTTTTGTGTCTGGTTATATATGTTCAACTACGTGATTCAAATAGATTCGTGTACGAGGTTTATAAAACTAAACTTTTGTGTAAAGATAGCAAATATAGAAAGGTAGTAATGTCAGATAAAGCATCGAAAAAAGAGTTAAGTCTAAATTATTTTTATCGATTTATTTTTAATCATATGTTGGCAGTCGGTTTTAAAGCTTGTAGTATACAATTAAGGAAAACCACTCCTTACCCGAAATACATATAAATACAATGCAAAACAATTATTTTAAAACGTTGCAAAAACTACTCCTTACAGTTTGAAAGGTACGTGATCAACATACAGGTGAAGAAAGCGAGATAATCTGGTTTAAAGATAATCAAAGTAACCCTTGTAACAGTAACAGATTAATCTTTCCAAATAAAATTTGGTACTGTTGTTTTCGCAGTTTTTTAATCTCTATTGAATCTTTGAATAAGATATACAATCTTTCTAGATTAATTGTTTGAATACATACTGAAACACCCACAACTCCTTATCCTGAATGGAATGTATAAATCGGAAATAGATTCATCTGCTTCCCATTCCTAATGAGTTAATCGACAATTATTATGAAGATAAGTTTTTTCACTTTGATGTAAATATAATATGTAATACAAATACCAGTTAAATTTTGATGTGCCAGATGTGCACATTTCGGAAATTCATTCCTCATCAGTGTCACTAAGACCGAAAAGTTTGATACATAAAAAAATATAAGCCAAACAGTTGAAAATAATGAATCTAAAGTTTCAAAATGATATAAATCTAAATCCAGCGAAGGAATGCTGTGCATGAGGGAACAAACCTTAGTTTTAAATTAATTCCAAATTTTAGCCGACTGAAAATATTGCTAAATGGTACATTTTCTGACAGCACAAAGTACTGCCTACTGAGTTATGGATACCCTCGGGGAGTTTTACTCCACCAGCAGCGGTACCCGCTTAGGGGTAGTAAATATATAATACAAATACAAGTTAAATTTTGATGTGCCAGATGTGCACATTTCGGAAATTCATTCCTCATCAGTGTCACTAAGACCGAAAAGTTTGATACATAAAAAATATAAGCCAAACAGTTGAAAATAATGAATCTAAAGTTTCAAAATGATGTTAACAATGGCAATGGATTTTATGATATCACTCGGCTATACATTGTAACCTATATCTCAATTGGGGTTCATTATTGTTGGCACATATCGTTTTCCAACTTGTGTATAAGACCTTTCTTATTTGCATACCTAGAATTTTGATTACTACAATCCTTAATCTTACTGAAGGTAATTTTTATAAGAACTCGTATTATTCTCACTTATAAATAGTTGCGAGTATACAATTAGCAGATCTTTTATGACATGTTGCCTTGACAACATCGATAACGAATCAGGATGTATACATATGTAAGCACTTGCTATTTTTAACTGTACCACTAAGCTCCCAAGACAGTAACAACCATCAATGAATGTTTAGTCTTATTAACTTGAAAAAATGAGATGTTTAAGAAATTATATAACAGAAAAACAGTTTAAACTGTATCACAAATTATCAGTTAAACTTCAAAATCCTTGTATTAATTGGTCTAAAGTCCTTTTTGGAAGATCCTAGTGTATAAAAGATTGTAAGTTTGCTTAAGAAAAGTCTATGGTTTTCTCTGTAAACTCCAGTTTCAACCAGCATTCCAAAACTGACTGCAGCAACATAAGGTAAAAAATAATGACTGTCGTGGTATAAAACAGTATTAATTTAATTTTTTAATTTCATTAAAAGAATAAGGGTTTAATAGATACGTACATATATACACAATGTACAAAAACAAATTAGTCTAAGCTTTCAAGTAAAAATAATTTAGTAATTGGTCCAAGTACAATGTAATTCTAATATTGAAGTTTTAACCAAACAGATGTGAGTATACCCGTCCAGACCTACGTTTACTTCGATAACTCTGCCTAACTGCCATTGTCCTCTTGGTAAATTTTCCTAAGCTACAAGCACAATATCTTACACATGAATGTTTCTGGTTGATCCCTGCCACTTTTGACAGTTTGTATTGTAGGTAGATACTCTCGGAACCACCATCGTTTACAAAAGATGTTAGCAAGATACTGGACTTGTTTCCAGCGTCTTCTGGCGTATGAATCTTTCTTTGAAAGGCACCTTGAGGGATGCATGAGTAAATTTCAATAAAACGAACATATTAGGTGTTAGTGCTGGGGGTCATTTGGGGTAATCACTTACGCTTGTTAATGGTCAATTATTTAATATTTTCTCTACTTCAACCATAAAGTTGTCAATAGTTCCCCCCTTAGCAGTTATTCATTCACCAATGATTCAAAAATTTTAGGTGTAGATCGAATCATACGTTCCAAGTTCCTCCCATGTGACCGACTGATTGTGGTTTAAAATTCCATTCCATTTCGTTTATCAACATTAATTGACCGATTTTTGATTGATTCCATTCCTGTATCGACGCCCGCAGTTCTTTGTCTCCTCCGAAAAGATCAGTTCCTTTTTCGCTGAACACCTTTCCCGGAACTCCTCTTCTGCAAATAAAACGTTAAAATACAGCGATAAATGAGTCTGTGTCTAAGGTCTATGCGGATTCCAAATGTACAGCTCTAGAGGTAAGACATGAAAAAATACATCCATACTACATAACTTGCAGACGGCCCAAATTCACCACCATCGGACCAAAATAATTGATTCCAATAAACGTTAACGCTTAATCCGGTGTCAACTGTTCATCGCGTAATGTAGCCAACTGTTGCTTACTTAACAGACCGTTTTGGCGGTTGCAATTTCTGACTACCTTCTATGCTAAACTATGACCACTTAAAACGTGTGGGCAAAGGACTTGCTGAATTTCAGTGTGAGCATTTGTCTCGTGGAAATTTTGAATTAAGAAAGTCCTTATGTTAGGCTTATAAGGTAACACAATCGGATATTTGCTTGTATCCTTTTAATTCCATCGTACGTTTACACAAATTAATCCGTCGTACAAAACTGGATCTAATGAAGCTAAAGGATTTTTCGATTTTAACAGAATTTCCTTTGTAAGGTCGTATATTTTATTGGGAAATGATTCCATTTGAACATAAACCCAGAACGGCTGCATAAGCTTTTTCCAAATCTGAGAGGTGAGATTACCTGTTTTGCATTGTGATGAAAAATGTAGGTAACGCAGTAATCATTAAACGCATTAACCATGCCAAAGCTTTTTTTAACTTTTAACTCCAATCCGAATTTAAATTCTTCAGACTTTCTATTGTGTCGCAAGATATATCCTAAATCGCCGCAACCTTTTAACCTCTATGTCACATTTCTCGATTTCCTGTATTTTACCAAGTTTGTCATTTGGCCAATTTATTTGCGTTTTTCATACCAATTCTGGTCCATTTAATCACATGTTCAACTTCTTTGTGTCGCAGGAACTAATACCTCTTGTTGCTATATTTGAGGGATTGGATTAGAATCTACATGATGCCATTGATCTTGTATAGTTGTTTCATGAATAATACTTAACCCGTTAGCTACAAAGCTTTAAACCGCTTCGAGGTATTCTTTATGCATCCAATGTATCTGAGTATGTAATACGATTGAGTCTGTCCAAAAGTGGATTTGATAAATCCTGATATCAAGTTCTTCCGTCAATATGTTGTACAAACGACATGTCACTACTGCTCCAACCCATTCCATTCTAGGAATCTTAATATTCTTCATAGTTGCCAATCGTGATTTCCCCATCACAAGTAAATAGGCGATATAATCTCGTTCATCCACTAGCCGTAGGTATTCGCAGGCTGCGTACCTAATTTCAATTCCATCACTAAAGATGTGTAGTTGTTCGTTTTAACAGAAGAAAACTTAATAGTTGGTAAAATCGATTAATAGATATATCTTCTAAGTTTGAAAGGTTGTTCAACCAATTCCGCTATAACCTATGATAGTGTTGTGGAATTCGGTCATCCCATCCAAGGTTTGTCTTGCAGAAATTTTTGAATAATGTTCTTTGCTTGCAACAAGATTGGCGATACAAGTCCAAAGGGATCGAAAATCGAACAACAGTTGAAAGTATTCTGCGCCTATTCATTGGCTTATCTTCCAGTTCAACATTGAATTTAATTTTGTCATCGTTAACGTCCAAAAAACACCGAGTACTTTTTCACTAGTTTAACTCTTCAGCAGTGTCTAGATTTACAATGGACTTCGCTCGTTCAGATTTCGGTATAGCCTCTTACACATTCTTACTATTACTCAACCATTTAGTCAACCAAAAACCTCCCAAAGACATCAGTTTTTGGAGATCTGTAGCCAAATTAATCGTTTTTTTCTCGAGGAAACTGACTTAAGGCAGTCCTCGACTTAGAAATTCCTTGCAATAGTTTTTTATAACTTCCGATTCGAACTTTCATGCATTGACCCTGGCCATTCGTTTAAGCGCATACGCTGCGCAACTTATTTAGGGACGAAGTGGCGCATGGTGAAATATGGCTTCAATATCTGCCGTCATAGCAACACGTCTTGTCTGAACTTGATTAAAATACCGACTAAACTTTTCATGAAATTGGGTCCCTGTAAAAGTTGGCTGTTAAGTGACACCCCGCGATATTTTTGCGTGCAATTCAGTGAAATCTAATGATAAAAAATGGTTATGTGTTGTGACGTTTAAAATATATTTAAAATGATTTTTATTTTAAATCTTATCTGAGCATTTTGTAAAGTAAATGATAATATTCAAATCAATTCAAAGGGTCGAGGTCATAGCATATTTTTAACATTTTCGTTATTTGCCCTTTTCATATGCTGATTTGAATACTGCTGTTTAGAAAACACTGGCCGTTCTCTTATAATAAAAGAGCTATAAGTGAACTTTGGGCATATATGTTATTAGGATATTGTTATTTGTTTTGAATAACTAATACAATTGGCCGTCATGATTTATCACTTAATATGTCATGATTTGAATTCTCTTTTCTTCAGTAATGTAAATATTTTATATTTATTACTATCTTCATGTTTTAAAGGCAGATGACTTTTTGGCTGCAGTAGCTGTGATTATTACTGGTGTTGCTGCTATTGGACTTGCATATGGATTAACACAACCCACAGACAGAGAAAAACAAAAAAAAAAAGCTTTGGCCTGTGTTCTTATCTGATCAAGACGAAGTTTTTTTTTTACTTTAACAAAAAACTGCGTAGACATTAAAAATTTCTTTTTTTCTACGTATCCATGTACTAACCTCTTGTATGGAATTTACCCACAACTCTGTATTTAAATTATATATTTACAAAATATTCTAAACACTCAAATTTAAGACTTCTGTAAATTTAGTTGTTTAATCTATCTTAAGAAAATTTGAATGCTTTGAAGTCAGATTATATATGTACATGTATATATTTATGTTAAAATTGCATTCTTATGAAAAAATTTGATGTTCTGGCAAAAAAGTAAATTTACAATTATGTAGCAAATAATAAAACATTTGACGTTTTTATTTTTCTTTTGTATAATTTAAGATTATTTTACTGACATAACAAGTGTTCGCAAATCTTTATTGTTAGTTTCGTTTTTTGGAAGCCGTCGTGGATTACTGAAATGGAAAATAAATACATGTACATTTGATATTGACTTCATTTGTATGCAAACTTTAGCTCTGACTCCCAGTAGAAAGTATTGAAAATGGTGAACTTAGACAACTGCTGTTTGTAAGGGATCTTACCTGGCTAAATACATCTCACGCTTTGAATTTGATTGTTTAAAATTTGGAAAAATTCAAATCTTTGCCAAGTTTAAAATATATAAAAATGTACAATTTCAATTTTCTTGTTAATATATATTTTTTAAAACAAATAACAAATAACAATTTTAACATACTCTATTATTGAAAAAAAGAGTTTATTTACTTTAGCGCCTCAACAGTGAATATATTTTGTAAAGTTTTCTACTAGTTAGCATGCGTTAACTAAATAGAATAATATATCTTGTTGTTAGACCACTCTATTTGTATCTAGTGGTTGGTTAACGTTTTCATCTATGTTTCAAGGCACATTTATACATTTAATTTTATAACGCTTCTTTATTCTGATAGACTGAGGTTACCTTTACTTCGCTATAATATAACTGCATATGAAATAAAATCACTCACGGAAAATTTTTTATCACAGTGCAAAAAGTCGCAAAAGGGTAATAGGACATTCCAACAGAGAGAACTTCAAACTAAAATTAAATGTAGGGGAGTTTCAACGACAAGTATAAACGGTGCATGATAGATTGTCTATTCCACAACCCCCTTTAAATTTTTTCCCAATTAAAAGAATTTGACCCAGTTTTGCACATATCAGTGATGGGTACCTTTTTTCTTTTGGTGACATTTAATGATTTTTTGGACAAATAATTGCTTTCGAAACATGTCAAATTTTTTTTCAGAAAAACCATATGGACAGTGCATTGTTTCTGTAATCCATAAAACGCATATGTTACAATTTGATAATGCAGCTGTACGTGTTTTTATGATATTCACATCAGGAATAAATGGGTGGTTATATTTTTTCTGCTCTATATTCATAATAATTTTTTTACTAGAATTTCCAATACTCATCTTAAATCATGTAAAAAAATCTATTTAATTGTGTTTTAGTTTTTGATATATTCATGTGGAAAATCTGATATTTTCAAGATTGCTTAAAGCGTAGATATAGTTTTGCTGAAATCTTTGTAGTACCAGTAAAGATCGTTTGAAACTGTTCTAGTTTAAAGTATGTGATTTTATTTCTGTTATGTTCATCGAAATGTTGAAATATGTAAAAAAAAAAAACATTTCATTAAAAAATAATAGAGAAAAATTCCATTTCGACTAATCTATGACGTAAACATTTTTAATTTTTTGCTTCTTTTTTTCAATAATTAAAAAAATAAAATAATATTTATTTTTCTTGATATATCAATCTGTTGTATATGTTTTTGGCAGCACATTAATAATGTTTTGATTTTAATACATTGATGGGTTAGGATATTCATTGTATATACGCGTATATATATTTATAATCACTAGACGGGTAGAAGTGGTACTGGCTTTTTCAAGTTAAGGCAATAGGGATCCAAGGTTTAGCTCCGATTGATTTTTGCTGAGCGGCATTTATGTCGAGGAAGTCTATATTTTTTCCAAGTGAAGGTACTATTTCCTGGATATTTTTTATATTGCCATGCAAAAAGTTAAAAATTTGTTGCTTAGCAACTACAATTCCTGAGTTAATATCGAAATCTCGAATTTTAGCTTTTTATGGTAATTTTAAAAACTGAATTTGAAATATTTTTTACTTATGATTTTTTCTGCTGTTAAGTTTCTAATGTTTCTTACAACCTTGTAAAACGGATTTTGTAAATTTTTGCAAGGTTAATATCCAAGAATTTTTTTTATATCTGTCCATATTTAATTGTTTAAGGTATAAACATGTTAATTGGTTTTGCATAACTCTTTGTTTTTTGTTTTATATTAAGTACATCGGGCGTTGCCAAAAAAAGGACATTACTTAATGGTTGTTTTAGCCGTAATGAAACCTTGTTAAACTTTGGCCGTCTGTATTCTACCATGTTTTTCCTGGTTAATAGAAATATTAACATAAAAAGGTAACATGGGACGTGATGGTTCGACCAACATTCACAGACAGTCTAAAACTCAAATTAAAATATATTATGAACTAGTGCTCAACAGGGATTCTGGTTATTTTGTTAAACACCATACAGACTGCAAACAAAAATATACTGAAGATACCATCAAATGTTAGAGTTTTCGATAGACAACATATTTGTTGTGTTTGGCAATATTATCTTTCAACAAACAATCGGTATACCAATGGGTACAAACTTTGCACCTTTGCTTGCTGATTTGTTTCTTTATGCATATGAATGAGAACTTTTACAGAACCTTGTCAAATCTGGAGAAAAGACTGTCGCTAAATCATTCAACTACACATACAGATATATAGATGACGTTCGATCTCTAAATAATCACAAATTTGGAGAATATGTGAATGTCATTTATCCAAGTGAGCTTGAAATAAAAGACACGACAGATTCTCCATGTGCTGCTTCATATTTGGACTTATACCTCAATTATGACACCCACGAAAGGTTACATCTTAAACTATACGACAAACGTGATGACTTCTATTTTTCTATTGGAAACTTTCCGTTTCTTGCAGTAATATCCCTGCTTCACCTGCGTATGGTGTATATGTTTCACAGTTAATACGGTACGATAGAGCTTGTTCCCACTATTGGGACTTTCTGCAACGAAGCAAATTACTTACAATTAAGTTGACACAAGGATATTGAAAGCCTATGCTAATCAGGCCCTTAAAAAGTTTTATGGCCGTCATCACAATATTGTTGATAAGTATGTAGTCACTTTATCCCAACTTATACTGGATATATTTGACTGACCATAGTTCTTTGTTCCTTTCATTCTCAAAAGTGACTTGCAAGTGACGGGTGTAGCTAGCTAGACAGGAGGTGCTTACCATTCCGGAGCACCCAGCCTTACTTCCTTGATGGAAGTTCACGTGTATAACATAATTTGCCAGTTTGCAAAGTTTTTACTTTGTTTTTTTGGATTGTGATATGGACAAGGACTGGTATGTTTGTTTTATTACTATAATTTAAAAATGATTGCTATATGATCAAAATCAGACAAAACGGAAAAAAGACAAGACAGGTCACATATTATCCCGATGCAGATAGCAATGCAGAATCACCGATCATAGTGAATAAGAACAATGTTTGGATTTAGAGAGGACTTGCCTATACACCCTTAACTATCAAATTTTGAAAGACGTGTACATGGAATACAAACATGAAACATGGCCAAATAATGCAATGGTTACAGAGTTATGCTAGGAAAAGTTTTGTCATTAATCTGAAAATGTAAGAGAAAAAAATCAGATTCTAATTTGTAGAGCTTAAGAACAGATATGTTGAGAGCATTTAAATATATGTAGCTAAATTTGGTAAAAGAAATCAAATCTGGTGATTCAGTTTAAAACTATGCAGCAAACGCACTACAACCGATGTGAAAGATCTATTTTGGTGCTTTAAACCCTTAGGAAAGATTTGAAATTGAAAATTACAAAAATAAAAAGATAAATATTGTGTTATATACTTTTTGGTTATTTATGAGAAACCAAAAAGAAAACAATAATAAAAAATTGAAGAACAAAAGATGGTATCTTGAATATTGCAATGTGGAGTTCACTTTAAAAGCTTAAAAAAGAAATGATTTAAAAAAAACAAAACAAAACAAACAAAAAAAATCTCCTGTAAAACATATGAAAAAGAATAACATAAAGGTTGAATTTACAATCAAGATGATCACGATAATAACATAGCAAACAAAAAGGAAAAACTTTGACAGGCAGATTGAAAAATAGTTTACAACAATGTAAATGTAACTTTGTTAACACTGTCAATCTCTGTAAAAAAGAGACACAAATCTTGAGATTGTCATATTATCTTTTAATGTTTTGGGGCATACGGCGAAGAAGAAGTTTACGTGTTTCAGCTAATTTGCCAGTTTGAAATGTTCACTTTGCTCTTTGGATCCTGATTCAGGTATAAACCAGTATGTTTGTGTTTGTGTTTCGGTGTGTTTGCCTTTCAAATACCACAAATAAATTCTTGTTTTCATCCTGTCCCATAAGTCTAATTGGTTTTAACTCTTGTCTTAGCAACTTACTTTCCACCTCATTCAAAAAATACACATTGCGAAAACAATTTTTAACAAATATCAACAAATATTTAAAGATTTTAAGATTAGATGAGACATTCAAGAATACAAATGAAATTTTTTACATTTCAAAAGTTGCTCTTAATGGATTACAGTTGCTCGTATATTTTGTTTAAATTGACTATGTGATTGTGTTAGGTCTGAGCATAAACGACTCGTAAATCTCTAAATAGAATTGAAAAAAAGGATTCATGCTGAATATTAAGAAAAACAGCAACAGTGTTGAAATTAAATACTTACCATAGATAGAATATATAACAAATACCTGCTGAATTTTCCTAATTTCTTGGAATGACGCCATTTTGTATGAGAAATATAGAGTTATACAGAAAATAATAATGATAAGCAGATAATAATAATAACAATGATAATAATAAATTAATGTTTGGTCAAAGGGAGATAATCTATCTTACTAAAAATTGTATGAAAAATATGAAAATATATCTTTCTTCTTACCTGTAATGGTATACAATTTTTGATGAGTAATCAAATCTGCAAATGCAGCAACAAAACATGAACTTACACGTGTTTTAACGTATTGTAATTACATTGTTTTGAGTTCATAATTGATTTTTATTTAAACAGTATTATGTATATGATTGATTTTTAGGTTGTTACATCAATCTTTTTTCAACTCTCATAATGTATTGATTTGTTGAATTAAATAGAACTTGCTTCCTGGAACATAGAAATGTGTTTGATAGTGTGTGTGTGTGTGTGTGTGTGTGTGTGTGTGTGTGTGTGTGTGTTGTTTTTCTATGAAGGTCTCAGTGATTTTTCTCTTTCCTAAAACAAGAAACATTTTTTAAGCGCTTTTAAAGCTGCATTAAGTTTTCCAAAGAAAAATAATAAAAGGGTGCTAATCTTATAAATGATGTTCCTAATGAACAATGTTACATTTAGCTCAACGATAAAAGCTCGAATAAATACAGAAATAACAGTATTTACCCAGCGAGATGCAGCATTTGGGATCTAATATAAGAGCATGGTTACGTCATCAAAACCCGGGTCATTTAAACACAACTTTCAAAATGTTGAAATACGATAAATTAAACACAGAACTTCGTTGAATTTGTCATTTGTGACTTAGTAAGGGAAAAATAACACCATTTCAAATACATCTGGATATTAATGAAGGACAATTAATGCAATCTGTCATGTTTCACTTTCGATTCTAGGCTTTTCCGTACATCTGTGTACATGCTCCAAGCTCATAATTACCATCGTAGAACTCTGACCAATCGGTCAGAGGATTTCGTTTATTTACAGCTAAAAGAAATGAAATTTTAGAAAATGAATGTCACGGATCGTGGTTAGAAGATATCTACTTTTAAAAAAATATATTTTTAGAAAATCAAAAAAAAAAAAAAATCAGAAATTTGGTAAACTTAATGCAGCTTTAAAAACGGAATATCTTTTTTTACTCTAAAATTCTGCTTAAATACCAAATGTATATTCTTATTACCTTTTACATATTGGTTGATTTTTTAAAGAGGTACGGCGTCTCGAACTACAAAGATACAAATAAAACCTCTTCCACGAGACAACTATATTTGAATGAAATAGAAACAGAAAATTGGAACAAAAAAACATAAAAGGGAAGACTGTCGCTAAATCATTAAACTCCCTCCACATGCAGATATATAGATGACGCTGAATCTCTAAATAATCCCAAATTTGGAAAATATGTGATTGTCATTTATCCAAGTCAGAATTGAATAAATGACACGACGGATTTTTATGATCGGCTTCATATTTAGATTATACCTCAATTATTACACACTCGAAAAGTTACCTATGAAGCTATACGAAAAACGTGATGACTTCAATTTTTCTATTGTCAACTTTCCGTTTCTTTGCAGTAATATTCTCTCTTCTCTTGTGTATGGTGTATATTTTTCACAATTAATAAGGTATACTAGAGCTTGTTCCCACTACGGGGACTTTCTACAACGAAGCAAACTGCTTACAATTAAATTGTTGATTCAAGGATATTGCAAGCTTAAGCTGATCAATGCCCTTAAAAAGTTTAAGGGCCTTCATCGTAATATTGTTGATAAGTATGAACTCTGTATCCGAACTTAGAGTAAATATATTTGACTAACCAAAGTTCATTATCTCTTATATTCTTAAATTGACTTTGCAGGTGACGGGTGTAGCTAGCTTGTCCAAAGGACAGGAGG
Source organism: Tegillarca granosa (assembly GCA_029721355.1). Taxonomy (NCBI): domain Eukaryota; kingdom Metazoa; phylum Mollusca; class Bivalvia; order Arcoida; family Arcidae; genus Tegillarca; species Tegillarca granosa. The sequence goes on along the minus strand of CM056606.1, from coordinate 8,482,391 downwards.
TGCTTACCCTTCTGGAGCACCCGGCATCACTTTTTTCTTGGCGGGGGATTGTGATTTGGACATGGACTGGTATGTTTGTTGTGTTTTATTGAATATAAATTTTTCAGATGTAGAATCAAATCCTATCCGATAATGGACGAACAAAAGAAAAATACAATCTAGTTATTAAAGATAATTTACCTGCAAAAACACTACCATCTATATCCGGTTCACATCTGCCGACCATAGCATTAATAATCACTTCCTTCAACCATTATATCACTTACAATATAACTTTTCACCAATCACTGACATCTTTGAAAGCACCCACCAGTATCGCCATAACCATTGCCGTCAAGACCATAAAAATCACTATTATTACTCTACCAACCATATCTATCATCATTACGTCGGATAAACAAAAATTAATTTATTAAAAAAATATTTTAGATCAGGTTCTGTGCAAATTAATTACAGGCGAAAAAGATATTTTAGGAGAATTCTTAGTCCTTAGAACGACAACCTCAAAACCACAACTACTGTCACAAACAAGTAGCAACATTACAACCTACACCACTCTCAGAAAATTACAGGCAAATACAAAATTACATCGTTAACCTATTCAAATAAAAAAGAATAGAATGTCAACATTTAGAACTACAACAGCAAACCGATAGTAGAATCTCTAGGATTTAATAATTTGTGTTTTTTTCTTTAATGACTCGATTCGTCTCAATGATCACTTTAATACAATTTTTCTTCAATTTCCCACCATATATTTACATTACTTCTAGGTCTGTTTTAATGCACTTATAATTCTGTTCAATATTACTTTTGTAATTTCTTTTCATGCAGGCTTTTTTTCTAACTCCCGGCTGGATATAAGTGAAATTTCCTTGACTGAGACGTAAACCTTCTTAAACCAGTCTTTCTTACTCCATATAAAGTAACTTTAGTGTTCAGTTCAAAATCAACGCAGGTAAAACAAAACGTTTAAACAGAATATTAACTGCTATAAATAACTTTTAGATAATAAATACTGATATCGATGTAACTTTATCTGGTGTCTTTAAATTTAACCGTTTTTTAAATAAAAAAGTATAATACTATTGAACAGGCAACTTTTCTTAAATTTTTATTTTATAAATTTTTAAATTCAATTTGATGATTTTCTTCCCTTCACACTAACTAAGGTCACAATGTATTCATTATCACTCAGTTAGAGAAGTTAGTTTTCAAAGGAAACTTTTGGTTATTAGATTAAACTTACCTGTGTACTATTGTTAGATTTCTTTATTTGTTAATATACCGGATGTAATAACAAAACATAAGAAATGATATTCATTTTGATCCTTGTTTCTTTCCTCGTTTAAGTGCAAAGAATACTGACAAAAATAAGTTTTTAAATTATTTACAACTTTTCCCGTGTATGAATCGATCGTTTCAATAAAACAAACATACCAGTCCTTGTCAATATATAACACAAATACCTGTTAAATTTTGATGTGCCATTTCTGCACATTTTTGAAAACAATTCCTCTTTAGTGACACTAGGGGCCGAAAATTTGATAGATAAAAAAAATTAGCCAAATAGTTGAAAAATAAATCTAAAGTTCCAAAATTATATAAATCAAAATCCAGCTAAGGATCAAAGAAATCTTTAAAGAAGAAACGAAACGACCCGCTCTAACATGCGAATCAATTAAGGATTAACAGATACTATAGAAAAACCGCCACCCAGGTTGTTTTGCAGAGGCTACATTTCACTTCTTCTTGGTTTGAAATTAAAATTGATTTCGCATTGTTTTCTTGATATAAACTTTTATAAGTCTCGTCTTGTATTTTTGTAATTCTAGAATGTTCCAGTTTAGAAGTTGAAGGTTATAATCCGGGTGTTTTTGTTTCTAGAAGGATTTTTTATTAGCACTTCAATTTACTCAAGGCAAAAACATAACAGAAACTAGAAGGTTTGTATTAGAATTTGAAAAGGTATAAGGGTTTGTTTAAGTGTTTGCATCATTTTACTTTGTTTTACTAATAAATTTAAATGAAAGGTATTTCATAATAAAGGATTAATTTTGGTCGCTATCTTTCAGCTTCCAGTCAGCCATTTTGCGTAAAAATAGAAAATTATGTAATGAATCAATTTAATTGATTTTGCGAAGATTGTTTTTCAAAATGCTGAGTTTTCAATATAATACAGGTACTTTTGATTAAGAAAATTACCAGTAATCACAAAATTCGGTTTTAATCTCTAATTTCAGTTGAAATATTAAATATTACATAATCATATATATATATATATATATATATATATATATATATATATATATATATATGCTGATTTTGAATGCATAACTTTAATAGAAATTAAAAATCAGCACATGCCCTAAATATAAAAATCATTTTAACTTGTAAAACACGGAATGTAAATATAAGCATTTCGCGGTTTATTTACAAAGTGAGAGGTTTACTTGATCTTAATGATATAAATCGATTATAAACAAAAACAAAGAAAATGGTTAATTAAACATTGGCATTTTTCATATCGGTTAAAATCTTAATTTGCGCAAATAGTGCTCTAATATCAACCAGTGATATGGTTTCACAGAAGTATATGCTAAAGAGTTGGAATAAAAATATAAAGCTGAAAAAGGTTACTTTGGCTATTGCACACACAATTATTGCAATACAGTATTTTAATCTAGTCAGTAAATACTTTTCCAGCATTTTTATATTGCGTTGCGTCAAATATGACAAAATCTTTCTGGAACTTTGTGGACAAAATAAATTCACAATAATGCCCTTTTTAAAATGTACAAAAGAAAATTCAGAATTCAGAAAACAAATAGAATCAAATTTTATTCGGATTTTTAAACCCAAATTAAATGAACGCTAACTGTAAATTAGAATCCAAAACATTGAAGTCATAATCGAAATTATGTGACAGGAAGATAATAACATGACGTCACAATGAAAAACACGTGACTCTCTATAGCAACTACATCATTCTTGAAAAGTCCCATAATATATATATATATATATATATATATATATATATATATATAATTTAAAGAAGAAACAAGCAACATAGACAGATGACAATAGAGTAAACGGGAAATCAAAAGTAGGGAGGAAACTTTACCTTAGTCAGATTTAAAGTTAATTATCAAACTATATAAAAAACTGTGATAGAGCCCATCTGAGATCGTTTCGAACACGATTTTCAAAACGTTTCCACAAGTCAACAGGAACAAGGTTTAGAGAGTCATATATAAGTTTTTTAATGTCCACATTTTTTGCTAAATTTGTTATTTTTTGCTATATGATTTATACAGTAAGCGCAACACAGTTCTACGGGATTGAGTTCGCAATGACGGACCTAATAACCTTATAATAACATAGCCTTCTTCTTCAGTTATAACATATATGTCTTATATAAGTTTGGATTTATTAAGTTTATGATAAAACTAGATATCGTATTTAAGTGTATTTGTAGGGTAAGAAATTTGTTCTGATTTAACAATTTTATCGTGTCACATATTGTTGTATTTGAATTTGGCGATATGCTGCAAGGTGTTTTAATTTTGTGGAGAGTTATGTACAATAACAAATGCAATATTTACAGCAGGTTAAAGCTGATGTTCAAACCAGTTTAAATAGTAATCTTCGTTCATTTTGTGGTGATAATCCAAATTCGCAGACTTTGAAAACCAAATCATAATCAGGATAACCTCGTTTCGTAGATGTAATAATTCTTTGCTAAGTCGGATTTAAGTATCAACATGAATCATGTGACCAGCGTCGAATTTAGGGCACAACAAAAATATTAACAATGATTGACTGCAAGGTGATTGGAAAGGGTCGTAATTTTAACTATTTTACATATATTTTCGAGTTTATACCTGTATAAAATAATTTAATTGTTTTAAAAGAATAGATTAAATGACATCACAAGATTTAAATTAAGAGTTTATACAGATTTTCTTGATATTTTAGTCGGGAGCAATAACGAGAAGCTTCTTTACTAGGGGAAAGGTAAAAAAGAATATACGTCTTTAACTATCTTTAGACTGTGTGATTTTAATTTTATTTGAATAATTTTATCTTATATCAAACAAGATATACAAAAATAAATCTTATAAATCATGAAAAATCTCGAATTTCGGTCACGCAGATTCACGGTGCAGTTTTCACAACTGCGATGTTTCTGGTGATTTTTTAAATTGATAAGAATAAATTCATAATGTTTTTGAATCATCTATATGATTGAAAACCCTAAAGGAATCTAAAATGACATTTTTGGTCGAAAACTTTTCAATTTATCATAAAAAAACGAGACCTAGCGATTCATTGTATTTGTTTTTATTAACAAGGCGGTAAAAAAAATACCCTTTATTCAGTCACGTGGTGATGAAAGTCACGTGACACTTCGTTCGGAACATTGTACCCGAGAAACGCCGTATTAAGACATGCCTTTCACTTCTAGCATGTAACACAATAAAAAGCTTGCTTTTTCCAGAGGAAAGAATGAGATAAGAGTAATATTGTTGATTATGTATAGCATACTTTGTTTTCTCCTGTTGGACATTCTAAAAAGAAGTAAGCTACTTACAATTAAATTGTTGACTCAAAAATATTGGATTCCTAGGCTTATCAAAGACCTATAAAAGTTTTATGACCGTCATCAGAATATTGTTGATAAATATAAATTCATACTGGATATTTTTGACGTACCACAAGTTCCATGTTCCATCTATTCTCAAGTTTAATTTTGTACTTGACGGGTGTAGCTAGCTAGACAGGGGGCGCTTACCATTTCGAAACATCCGACCTCGCTTACTTGTTGAAAGTTTACATTAGGAAGAATTTCTGTACTGCAAGAGAAAGAATCATTGCAATAACTTGGTAGTTTAGAAATTAACAAATTTGTTGTATTAACGATCATTTGTGTTAATTAAAATTTAAAAGAATTTAATTATTTAGAATTAAAATTTGGTCAGTATTTAATTTTTTGCAGTAGTCAAAATGTTTAATAATAAATTATTTTGAACGTTATTTTTTAAATTGAATTTTTCTGGGTACCTTCGATGAAACTTTACTATTGTTTAAGATTTTAAGTTCAATCCGTGCTTTTGTACTATTCTTCCGGATTAAATGTGTATGTCTTAATATATGTTTACCTAAATAACTAAATACATATACATATACTCATGAATCAAAGTTAAACATATTTACAGTTGTTTAACTTATGTATAACGGTGAGGAGGAAGAAGAAGGAAAAAAACGATAAAACCTAAAAGATTTTTAATGCAAAAATACTCAGATGATAGTTACAGGTAATTTACGGTATAGTTCTTGAAAAACAACAAAAATACATTTCTATTGGTGTACTAATTTTTCAATCTAATTTCAGGTTATGTGTTCAGTTAGCTCTTCATCACATAGATTGGGGTCGATTCAGGATACGAGGTATTATGTGATAATTACAATTTTATTTTTCAGTTTTTATTTTTTTCTGGAATTCATACATACTGCTTAAATTTTTTTGCTGTTAAAAATTTATTTGCCTATATTAATATATAGTGTACAGAAATGTTGTTATCCTAAATTTCAACAGAAACATCAATCCATCTATTTCTTTACAAAATCAATAGATTATTTTTGCCATGTTTGTTATTCAACATTGTTTATATGATAATAAACTACGGGTAATTTTTATAAATTACTGGAATTACTCAAATTACTGCTAATAAAATCGAGTTTATACTTTTAGATCAATGGAAATTGGAAATATAGAATCAGTTTTGAATATATCTTGGAAACATGATATAAACTTTTTGATTTTATAGGGTTTTTAAGGTATTTATATCCATGATTTGTTTTGTAATTTATATTTTACATGTTGTTTTCGTTTTATTTTATGTCAGTAACCCCATATTGTACAATAATGTGATTTTTAGATTGTACATAAATGTATTTTGATTGTATTAAAAAAAATAGGCCGAAAGTTATAACTTAAAACAGCATATTTTTTTTTTATATAATTTTCGTAATATTACGAAATGTATTATAGATGGATGTTTAAAATTTTTTTTTAAAAATTAACAATATAGAAGTTTTTTTTAAATGAACAGTTTACATTTGCAGTTCAAAATCTGTTTAAACTGCATTACAAGAAGCACGAAGTACTACTTAGATATGCACAGGTGGCACATCATAATCTGTATGTCTGTAAAATAAAAAATGGAACGATCAAGAGGAGTTACGATTTTTAATTCGAGAGTGTAATTATAAAGCTTGCTAAATTGAGCGAATCTGCCGCGTATAACCGCGCTTGAGAAAGACATGAAACAGGTTATAATTTTTTTCGAAATTTTCTGAGTCTATGAAAAAACGTAAAAAATCCAGATCATTTTTAATTTTGGGGCCAAAGGTGCTAAAATCGCAATTATGACAAGTTTGTCAAACCAAAGTTCTGTTTCAACCACTCTAGTTCTATAACCGTTCTAGCTATCAATTTTATGTCATCAGACGAAAAATTCTTTAAGATGTTTGTGTAAAAACGGTATTTTTAGTTTTTTTCTATGTTGGTTTTCAAAAACCACAGTAAGTGTTTTAAGTGGACCCTATTTTTAGCGCGTGCAGCCTGAATGGAATTTTTCCATACCAAATTTCTGCATTAAACAGTTCGTTTAAGTGAACTGCCTGCCTCAATACGGAATGAATAATCTTGAAAGCGGCGTTAACTATTTCAGTTCACACAAAATAAACAGATAATATACCATTTAGTAAAATTTTCAGCCGTTGAAATTTTTGAAATTATTTAAAACTAAGGTCTGTTCCCTCATGCAAAGCATTCCTTAGCTGGATTTGGATTTATACAAATTTGAAACTTTTGATTCATTATTTTTCAACTGTTTGGCCTATGTTTTTTATCTATCAAACTTTCCGGACTGCCGACTGTAAATCAAAAATTTAGCACTTATTTTCTACAACAGTATAAAGGATAGCGTGTGCTAAATTCTCCACTTGACAAAGCGACAAATAAACCCGTCGAGGAAGTCAAATCATGTCTACAAAAACAATACAAAATTATCAAAGTTTCGATTTGTTACGTTGACCCTACGTTGATTGATGTTTTATCAGATGCATTAATTGAAAGATATAAGGTTGCAATTAGCATAAAAGGAATTTGTTTTGACTTGCAATTATATAACATTCACTAGTTCACCTTAATTTTGATTTTTGGTAAATCTAATTTTCAGGAAAAATTAAGCACACATCACTTGAATATTAGTGATAGTTAACAGTTACATTTAAACACAAAAGTTCAACTGCAGTGCAACTAGTTCTTCCCTTTATTAACTTGTGATTCAGAAAAATACATCTACAATTTACATACAATAAATAGGTTTTACTAAACGTCTGCAAAACTTGAAGTGGAAATCCTCTAGATTGTTCCATTCTTTCCCGCGAAACTCCTTAAGGTGTCACCCAATTATATTTAGATTTAAAAATAGATATAAACTTAGAATGCAAATAGATAGATAAATATGTTTATCTCAATAAAGTTACAGAAATAGATCCATTTTGTCGCATGGTGCCATATAAAATCTGTTACTTTGTCCATTTGTCTAAAACTTTGTGGAAGATGTAGAGGCATGTAGTCTTTTTTAAGTATTTTCTTATAAAAGTAACAAGAAGGTGGCAAAAATGACTTTTTAATTTAATTTTCTTTGGCAGAGGCAAACGAAGTCATAATTTAAAGCTCTTAGAAGAGTTAAAGGAGGGAGATTTGGTGGAAATTGACAGAGGGGTATTCAAACATTGGGCTGTATACATCGATTAATATGTTTGGAAGATTTAATTTTGCCCGTTTCTTCTTGTTCTTTATCTTTTCCTACTTCTTTTTATTTTTCTTCGTCTTCTTCTTCTTTTTTTTTTTCTTTTTCTTCGTCTTCTTCTTCTTCTTGTTATTATTATTATTATTATTATTGAAATTATTATTATTATTATTATAAATGCGACTTTACAAAATCACACTCACCATGAATTAAAGTGCATTCGAGTTTCATATTTTTAATGACAACCATTGCCATGGTACAAATAAAGTATTAAAAAATTAACTAAATATTTCTTATTACTGGTTAATCAGATTTTCATGCAACTTTATAGGATCATTCTTTGCATTAAGTGTTATGAATTTGTCTAACAGAAATGGTTGTGGTTTTACATATATGGTTGCCGTTGCCATGAAACACAAAAAATAAGTTACTTGCTCTAAACTGTTCAGGAATAGCACTCAGCCTGTGTATAATTCTAATGAAGTGAAAAATTTTCAAAATGGCCACCGTTGCCATGGTAACAAAAAAAATTGAAATCATTGCTTAAATATTGTGTTGTCTCAGAAACGAGTGACCGAAATGTTATGCACTTCACAGAATTCTCATCCGCCATGAGTTGATTGCATTTGCGTTTTGAAATTTTCATAATGACTACCGTTGGTTATGAAAAAATTCAAGGATTAATCTTTTTTTAATTTTTTTTTTTTTTTTTTTTTGCTAAAAACTTTATAGCATTATTACCCACCATGTGTAGTATTTTGTTAAGTGTAATTTTTTAAAAAAGCTATCGTTGTCTTGGAAACAAAAACATTAATATTGAAACTTTTGCTTTAATCATATGTTTTCTCAGAGATGAATGATCCAAATATAATGCTTCATTAAAAAATTTACCAAATATGAATTTCGGTTAAATTGTTTTTTCAATTTTTTTATAATTGCTACAGTTGACATAGAAACAAAGAGTATGGAAAACTTTAACTATATTATTCTCAATACTGGCTCAGCAGATTTTCATGAAGCTTCACATGATTATTATTTGCAACAAATGCCATTGATTTATTCTAGAAACTGTTTGTTGTTACATAAGTAAGCGGCTGTTGTGTAATATTGTTTTAGTGTGCAAATTTTGAAAATTGTTACTGTTGCCATGGTAACAAAGAAAACAAAAATTTAACACGTTTGTTTTTCAAGAAATATTGTTAAAAAGTGCAATTTTTGCTACATTGCTATTTCAAAAAAAAGTCACGCTCAAAATCAAGTAATTACTCAATATATTTATAAAGGAGATTTTGTTTCAGTTTACTGGTATTGACACTCTTGTTCTTAATGTTTGCAATCGCAAAAACAACCAATTTTCAGTTAAAGATACTAAATAAAGTATATCTCTTTAATGAACAGATCACAAAACATCAAAAATAATGTTTTTATCATAACCAAAAGTAACATAGATCAATAAAACAAACATCCCAGTCCTAGTCCAAATCACAAACCAGAAAACAAAGAATAAACTTTGAAAGCTGGCAGAATTAGTTATAGTCTAGTCAATCTATGAAAAAATAGGGTCAAACCTCAAAGTAATTGCAACAGAAAATATTTTTATGTGATTGTTCTTAGGCATTGTGTTTTTATTAACCATTAGAAATATACTAATTTCAATCCAGTGGAATTTGGGTTTTTTGCCAATTGAAGTTACCAATTGCATTTTCTATAGAAAATGGAGATAACTGTATTGTGATCCTAAATTTTACACAAAAGTTTTCATGCACTTCAAGTTTTCTCTGATACTATATGAAGAGCAACCTAGAAATTAGATGGGAATTAATACATAGACCTAAAACAGATAATTTAAGACAATTTAGAATGTTATATGTAAATGGAATGTAAAAAAATTAAATAACTTTGTTGAAAGAATTTATGCAAAATGCTGATTAAGGGCATGTTGATGAGATGGAAAAAAGATTTATTTACCTCAAATATATTTTGTTATACACGAAAATGATAAAATAAGTATATCTCAGGTTAAAATCATAATTTTTTATACTTCTACTTCATTACTTTGAGCATTCTGTTATTAATTCCTCATCACTATAGAAATATTAGATTGTAAAAGACTTAAAATAAAATGTAACTGAATGAAAATGGGCCACTGATTTCACTTTAAATGAAATCAGAAATGTTAAATATACATATGGAATTAATTATGATTGATTTATTCCAGGGTCTTTCTTTTACTTTTTGTTAAAATAGCAAAAAACATATGATAATTGGACTAAAACTCCACCTGTTTGACAGGAGTTATCTCCCTTGTCTATAGAAATCCACATAAGAAATTGAAACTTCTCAAAAAATTGTTTCCACTTGTCGGATTTTGGTAGACTTTTTACTATAAACATTTCATGTATTTGAGAGCATATTATTAACAAAATTTGTTCTGTTGCAATTAGTTTCAGGTCAGACTGTAGATTGACTAGACTATTACACACATGAACTTCCATCAAGGAAGTGAGGCCAGGTGCTCCGGAAATGTAAGCACCTCCTGTCTAACTAACTACACCCGTCACATGCAAGTCAATTTTGAAAATGAAAGAACAAGGAACTATGGTACATAAAATATATCCAGTATAACTTTGGATACAGTGACTACATACTTATCAACAATATTGTGATGAATGCCATAAAACATTTTAAGGGCCTTGATTAGCCTCGGCTTCCAATATTCTTGAGTCAACATTTTAATTGTAAGCAGTTTGCTTCGTTGTAGAAAGTCCCCATAGCGGGAACAAGCTCTACCATAACGTATTTACTGTGAAACATATACACTATACTCAGGAGAAGCAGGGATTTTACTGCAAACAGAAAGTTGACAATAGAAAAATTGAAGTCATCACATTTGTCGTATACTTCAGATGCTCATTTTCATGGGTGCCATATTGAGCTACAAGTCCAAATATAAAGCAGAACATGGAGAACCTGTCGTGGCTTTTATATCAAGCTCTCTTGGAAAGATGACATTCATATATTCTCTAAATTTTGGATTATTTAGAGATAGAACGTTTTCTATATATCCATATGAGAGAGAAGGGGTTGTGAATGAATAGGAATTTTTAACGTTATTGAACATTGCGAAATTAAGTTAATAAGCAACATATTTGTTGTGTTTGGCAATATTATCTTTCAACAAACAATCGGTATTCCAATGGGCACAAACTGTGCACCTTTACTTGCTGATTTGTTTCTTTATTCATATGAATCAGAATTTTTACAGAACCTTGTCAAATCTGGAAAAAAGACTGTCGCTAAATCATTCAACTACACATACAGATATATAGATGACGTTCTTTCTCTAAATAATCACAAATTTGGAGAATATGTGAATGTCATCTATCCAAGTGAGCTTGAAATAAAAGACACGACAGATTCTCCATGTTCTGCTTCATATTTGGACTTATACCTCAATTATGACACCCAAGAAAAGTTACATCTGAAGCTATACGACAAACGTGATGACTTCAATTTTTCTATTGTAAACTTTCCGTTTCTTTGCAGTAATATCCCTGCTTCTCCTGCGTATGGTGTATATGTTTCACAGTTAATACGGTACGGTAGAGCTTGTTCCCACTATGGGAACTTTCTGCAACGAAGCAAATTACTTACAATTAAATTGTTGACACAAAGATATTGCAAGCCTAGGCTAATCAGGGCTCTTAAAAAGTTTTATGGCCGTCATCACAATATTGTTGATAAGTATGTAGTCACTGTATCCCAACTTATACTGGATATATTTGACTTACCATAGGTCTTTGTTCCTTTCATTCTCAAAATTGACTTACACGTGACGGGTGTAGCTAGCTAAACAGGAGGTGCTTACCCTTCCGGAGCACCCGGCCTCACTTCCTTGATGGAAGTTCACGTGTATCACCTATTTTGCCAGTTTGCAAAGTTTTTACTTTGTTTTTTGGATTGTGATATGGACAAGGACTGGTATGTTTGTTTTATTTTACTTAAAAAGAGAAATTGTAAAATTTATGTACACTGAAAGGGTCTGGGTTTTGGTGGCCGAGTGTTCTAATAGGCTAGCTAACAATCTGACTTAACAGATGATTGCAAAAAAGGTTTAATTTATGTAAAAAATAGTGTATAGATTTAGAATGAGACCATAATACCTAGATGACACCTATCGCTTGTTTTTCAACTTACAACATAATTAACCAAGTAAGGGCATTCACTTCACTTCATTTAAAAGGATTTTTACTGGTAATGAACATTATAGTATCAGGCTTACAAAGATCTTAACCTTATGTGAATATCGAGAGTCTCTTTGGAGTTTACACGTACAACCAATGGTTGAGGTAATGGTTTTTGTCTTAATGTCTAGAATCAACTGCTTATTTAGTTTTATATGTTACAGTGTAGATTTTTTTGTAGGAAATGAGAAAGTAGTACATTTAATACCCTCTGAAAACAATGGATTAGGACAAGTATTAAGAGAGAACTTCTGGGTAGTGACTGGTAATTCTAAAGCCATGAAAAATAATGAGAAAGACGGAAAATTCACGTATGTATATTTGTTGTGTAAAATTAACAGTTATATTGTTATCTTTAAAATCAAAAATAATTTGGTGTCATCTACATTGGGTATTTGTTACATAGTCTTAAAAAATTTACTTTTGACCCTTTACCATTGTAAAACGTTGAAGAACTACTCATCCAAAGCAAATGTTTTTATAATCACTAGTGAATATATGAAGTGGTGATCCAGCTTTGAAAATATTCCAGTATCTATAAGATTCAATCTTATTTTCCGGACCAGAGGCCAAAACAATATTTCAATCAAATAAGATCCACGAACTATGCCATTTTTATCATGGAATACATCCAGTTTATAATGCATTGTCTGCATATGTCACATAGCACTAACAAAGCCGACCCTTAAAATCTGCTTGAAGTTAACTTAAATCTTTAAAATCATGGTTTAAATAAAAAAAATAAATGAGATAATTGTTATGCAAAATGATATTTAGATTACATAAATAAGTAGATAAGCCTGAAAAGTGTTTGATTGACTGAACCAATACTATTTCTCTTCAAAGTTGTTTGTTACAACAATTTTGGGAGAAATGAAAGACAGAACAATGTACATGTAACTGTATATTGAAGCCAGCTATGTTCAAACTGAAAGTGTTATTTTATTTTTATTTTCAACATATTTAACTTAATAGCAGAAACATTCTTTATGAAGATTTAAAGAATAATGAGGATAAACATATTTTTCAGCATGGGTAGCAAACAAAGTTGCAAAATCATTTATTCAGATACTTATCCAGAACACTTGAAATATGATTACTAAATTGATTTTAATTTTTCAGACCTCTCCACCAAAAGCAGATTGTACAAAATGCGTTATCCATGATTGGTAATGAAGAATACAATATAGTGCAAAATAATTGTGAACATTTTGCTGTGCTTTGTAGATATGGTAGAAAGTGGTCTGATCAGGTATTTGTAAACCTATATCGCTTCACCAAATATCATGTAAGATTTACAACTATTTTCTTATTTGAACGCTGAGTTTTGTCGTAAAATATATTCTAAATCATTTAACTTAGTGAAATTTTGTTTGCTGTAAGTTTTTTGTGGTTATGTAACAGTTTTTTTTAAAAACTTAAAATAGCTTCAAAATGCATTATTTTACATTAAGTAGATTATGACATGGAATTTCAGAATTTAAAATATTTTTTGAATTGAGGTTACAAACATGACTCGGTTTAACTTTATATACTTTATATACTTTATCTTTGGTGGTACTCTTATTATGCCTGCTTTGAGTAGGGCTAGTACGTACCATGTCCGTTAAATTTCTGCTTTATAACTTTTATATAAAAAGAAATATAAAAGTGATGTTTTTTTCCATTAACGCAATTAAAAAGTAGTGAACCTTTTAAGCCCATTTTGAAAAAATATAGCTTTTTTTTACCCTTACATCAAAACTAAAAGTGAGAAAAGACGTCAATGACATGGACGTTAAAATAAAAACAATATCTATGATGTTAGAGTTTCTAATATTTTACCATTCGTGCAGAAACATCTCGGATTACACCGAACAAAAAATCTACTATATACCACTTTTCTGTAACAAAAAAGCATATATAAAACTAGATTTGAAAACAACTCATCGCTATCATCATGGATATTGCATTTTAAAGATACGACTTATTCTACAAGTTTAGTTTATACTTGGATTTATACCTCAAATATAATAACAAAAAGGATTAATTTGAAACTCTGTGACAAACATAATGATTAAATTTTTTTTGTCACACGAAATTTTCCTTTTTTTATGCACATATATTGCTTTTCTGGTGTAAATCTGTTTTTACATGTTTAAGATATGGCAGAGCTTCCACTACGGTACCTAATACAATAAAGCAAGCTGTTTATAGTGGGTACCACTGCTGGTGAAGTAAAAAGTCCGAAGGTATCCTTAACTCAGTGGTCAGTACATTGTGCTGACAAAAATTGTACAAAATTTTCAGTCGTCTTAATTTTTGAAACATGTTTAAAACAAAAGTTTGGTCCCATCATGCAAAGAATCTTTAGCTTGATTTAAATTCATATTTTTTTAACTTTTGATTAATTGTTTTTTAAAACTTTCCAAAATATGCGCATATGGTACATCAAAAATATTGACTCAGGAATATTAAAAGCCTAGGCTTAGCAAGACCTCAAAAAGTTTAATGGCCTTTATCTAAAAAAAAAATTACAGGTATACGTGTGTTTGATTAAAACAGGGATATAAGGACAATCTCTCTCTCTCTCTCTCTCTCTCTCTCTCTCTCTCTCTCTCTCTCTCTCTCAAGTTTTTGTGAAAGAAATCAGAGAATAATAAAACACAAATAATGAGTAAGACACGTTTAGATGCACTATATCCCAACTTATACTGGATATATTTGACTTACCATAGTTCTTTGTTCCTTTCATTCTCAAAATTGACTTGTATGTGACGGGTGTAGCTAGCTAGACAGGAGGTGCTTACCATTCCGGAGCACCCAGCCTCACTTCCTTTATGGAAGTTCACGTGTATAACATATTTTGCCAGTTTGCAAAGTTTTACTTTGTTTTTGGATTGTGATATGGACAAGGACTGGTATGTTTGTTTTATTATTATTATAAACTAACATAACTGTATTGATATATCCCTGTTTTTAGGTTAACAACTTCTTCAAAGCCATTGTTGTTTTTATCGTTAGCGTTATGGTAGAAGAAAAAGAAGAGAACAAAAACCAAAAACAACAACATGATTCTTGAATCTGTTAGTTTATCTTGTCAGAAGATAATTTTTGGGTTGAAAAGAAGAAACAAAGGCAAGCAGCAACACTTAATATTTATGGAATTTATAATTACTTTAATTACAGATAAATTGCTATGCCTTTCAGATGTTGTTTATTATCATGTGACTTGTGTGTGACTGTGTGCTGAGCTTTCGCTATGAAACAAATCACACATAGCTTTGATTACTTACGTTGTTTTAAAATTTCTGTATCATTTTTGAAACCTATAATACATCTGCATAAGCTAGAATGACAGTCAATAAGTTTTAAATAAACCAGTTTTATATAGATTCAATTTTTTTCACCAAATTTGTCGAAGATTTCTTAACTTCATTTTTCCATGTACATATATTTTAAATTTCAAATTGTTTTAGTAATTTACCGCATCTAGAATTTGTCTAGATATCAGATTGTATATATTTATGTTGAAATTAATTTATGGATATTTTTGCAAAAAAAATAAGATGAGTCTGATCCTTTGATACTTCATTTACTTTTTTTAAAATCATTTTTAGAGTTTATTATAATTTGAATATACATGTGTATAGTTTCTTTAGTCGAATTCCGATTATTGCTTTATTTGTCATCTAATCAATTTTAACTATGAGTAAAAACTTTGAAAACGGGCAAATTTAGTTATACACTTCCCTCAAGGAAGATAATTTGTACCTCGCTATTTATTTTTTATTGTAAAATCTTAAAATTTTAGAGTCCGAATATTGTCAGTATTTAAAATCGTGCAAGAATAACAAAATAACAAAAATGAATAAGATTACTCTTGATTATAGAAATATTCTTAAACTGAACATACAAAAAAGCAACAATGTCAGCAGACTCTTCTGTTCAAGAAATAAAGTAATCGTCTTGCTTGTATCTTCAATGGCAACTATATATATATATATATATATATATATATATATATATATATATATATATATATATATTCTGTCAAAGTAAGGGAATTGAACCACTACTATGAAGAGGCTAGTCAATCATCACTAGTGAACTATATGATACATGCAACATAATATTTTCGAAGCAAAATTCTTTTTTCGTCATAACAATAAAGGTTTAAATTTCTTATATCGGCTATAAGAGAGTTTTCAGCTTTTGAGTTCATTGTGATAAGACGTTTATTTAATAATTAGAATACTTTTTTATCAATATTCATGATGGAATTTAGAATTGTTGTTTTAATAATGTTAGGGACATATAGTGAAGAAGACCTTATATAAGATTATAATTATTTGGGTGATTCACGCTGTAAATACGACTAGCGCCCGTTTAATCACATCGATAAAAGAACTAGATACTTTTGGTTTTGTCATATCTATGTTCTTGATCAAAATTTTTCTCCTGGATTTGCTATGTTTCAAACTTTAATAAAATCCTGGAAACTTAATCTAGAAATTCGTTGTTCTTTCCGTTTTTTCTGGAGTTGCTATGTTTCAAACTTTAAAATGATAAAAAAAAATTAAATTTAAAAATCTTTTTTCCTCGGGACTTCCAACTGTGAATCTTATTTTAAAATATTGGGCTGGTAAGATGCTGGATGATGAGGGACGGACACTGAAGTACTAGGAGAAAACATAAACCTTTCGCAGGCTGACAATTGGGATTTATCCAAGTGGGATAAACATTAAATTTGTTTATCCGCTCAATTTCACGATCGTTCCTTAACTAAGATTTTTGTTATCTTCAACTTTAATCTGAAAATAAAAATTTAAATAGTCTTTTTAGTTTTCAAAATATTTATGAATTTAAAGTGCCATTTTGTATTCTATTTTAAGCTGATGACATCTGGGTTTTCATTTTGATAAAACATTTGTTTGTAGTACTATAAAAGATCGCTATGGATTGTAAAAGTTAAGGAAAGAATTATTTAAGCAATAATTGAAAAAACTGGCCTCATTTGATTTCTTTTATTTCTATTAAATAATCAAGAATGAATTGTCTGTTTCTATGGAAACAAGGTTTAAATGAATAAGACTAGAATTGGTTTAACTTTTGATTTTTCTGTTCACTGGTTGTTGAAAAATTTATATATCAAATGATACAATTCATATTTAGAAAATATTATTTTGATAATGAAATAATTTTTTTTGATTTCTGGCATCATTGTACATCATCTAGTGTCAGGTAACGTTAATGCAAGATCTATATATATATATATATATATATATATATATATATATATATATATATATATATATATATATATATAAGCTCA
Source organism: Tegillarca granosa (assembly GCA_029721355.1). Taxonomy (NCBI): domain Eukaryota; kingdom Metazoa; phylum Mollusca; class Bivalvia; order Arcoida; family Arcidae; genus Tegillarca; species Tegillarca granosa. The sequence continues at coordinate 8,465,007 of CM056606.1, read as the reverse complement.
ATGATTTTGTTGTATATATTGTATATAGTTTTTATAACACACACACACACACACACACACACACCGTTTTACATTTTATCTACTAAAGTTTTTTAAGTTTCGGTCGTGTATTTTTGATATGGATTATCATAGAAAGTATGAGCAGCAATATAATTCGGTATAATTATGCAACATGTGGTTTTATCCTTGTAGAAAACATGCAATTTTCGTTCATTATTTCCTTAAAACTTTTCAACTTATGCTTTATGTGTTAGACATCCTTTACTTATGTGTGTTCTACTGAAGTAACACTGCAAACATTGTCAAATTGTCAATAATTTTTATTATATTGTTATTGTTGATTTTTTAATATTCGTAAGAAAAATCTAGATGTGGGTCCTTTATCTATTCATATAGAAATTGAGCGTGCGTTTTAATGAAATTGCTCTCGAGGATCGTCAATGTTTTATATGTTGGGGTGGGGATATTGAAGAGGAACAACATTTTAAAATTAATTGCGAATTTAAATTTCGCTTTAAAATTTGTTTTACTTGAAAGTACAGTCGACCTCGAGAAGAACTTTTATTCTTCAAATGATAATTTCTTTTTTTATGACGAATAATTTTTTTATACAGTCTACACTCAGCAAAAGTCTTTTTAATATGTTTAAGCGTAGATAATATTTTATTCAGATTGGTTAATATATCTTTCAATATAAAGCTGTGTTTTAAAAGTGGGATATATAATTTTTGAATATTGTACATTACTTTTATTGTGTATATAACTTTTAATTTTCATAGTTTTAACTCTATCATAAGCCCATGTGTTAGACATTTAAAGCTGCATTAAGTTTTTCAAAGAAAAAAGTAAGGGATAAATAACACCATTTCAAATACATCTGGACAATTAATGCAATCTGTCATGTTTCACTTTCGATTCTAGGCTTTTCCGTACATCCGTGCGCATGCTCCAAGCTCATAATAACCATCAAAGAACACTGACCAACCGGTCAGAGGATTCTGTTCATTTACAGCTAAAAGAAATAAAATTTTAGAAAATGAATGTCACAGATCTTGGTTAGAAGATATCTACTTTTAAAAAAAATATATTTTTAGAAAATCAAAAAAAAAAAATTCAGAAAATTGAAAAAATTAATGCAGCTTTAAGTTTTAAGTGTACTTGATGTATTGTATTATCATGTTTAGTATTTGTTTGACAGTATAATAAAAAAAAGTAGTAGTAGTAGTAAATTGCCCGCCTCACCAAAGCATATCTGATGTGGTTTTCTGTCAGAATCACGGAGGTATTAGCAAATCCAAGACAGTTGAAGGGCTGATGGAACAAATTATATTTTCTTGTATATACAAAACACAACATCGGTATGCAGCCTTCGGTTGGTACTGTCACTGGTTTTCCAAACCAAAGAATATGGGTCAAATCCTACCACAGTTTGGCTTTCTGAGGAGACTTTAAAATCTAATATCTTATTCCTGGTCATCAGTGTACTTGGGATTCTAACCTTAAAAATGCTTGGGATTTCTCCCTGACTATTTTCATCTCCTGTCCACATTTCAGACTTTCTGATGCGACACTAAAAACTGATTTTCCCGATTGTCCGTTCTCGATCAGCAGTGCCTTTAAAGGAAATTTTTACAAGTCCAGTGACAGCACACTGAATAAAAATTTTTGCATATTTGCTTGACATCTTAATTATAGTGAAATAATCTTGATTTGAACGCAAAATTAGATTTTAGTCCAAAACTTTTATTTAATAACTTTCAAACTACATCCCCTTCTTGATATTGCTAGGCATCTATACATCTCTCGGGTTCATCTTGGGTTAGTCTTTAATATGCGCATTTTGGATAAAAATGGGACAACTTCATCTCCAGTGTATGTGTTGCTAGGCAACAACAAGGTTAAAAAGGTTTAGTTTACATATCCTGCCATGAGTGTGATGACCTTATTAATACATATTCTTGTTATTGTTTGACATTTTATATATCTTTAATTTGTTGCTTGGTAACTACATCTTCTGGGTGTTATCTCAAAGTATAAATTGATAATTATATTGCTACTGTATTTGGAATTAATTACGCAACTACATCTGGATATTTACGGGCAACTTAAGTTCTATCGTATTATCGGGCAACTGCATCTGTTGTCGAGTCTTATTGATAATGCTGGAGCTTACATTTGGATATATATCTGGGCAACTGCATTTTGTTATGACTAGGCAACATCACTTAGGTATTAATTTCCAGACAACAACATTCAGGGTATAACCCGGAAAATATTAATTCAGATATCATTTCGTCGTGAACACCCAAGATTCGAAAATACAGCTCTATCGTATTGTCGGGCAACTAATAATTTGGATTTAACTGGGTCGCTCTTTTTCTTGTTGATTTTGTCAAGACTCGCATCTAGACATATTTGGGTAACTTCTCCTCACTAGGCAATATAACTTAGGTATTACTTGCTAGACAACTACATCCAGCATCCAGGATATTAATTAGAAAATATTCATCATTAATATATCATTCGTCGTGAACCAAAGTGTCAAGAGCCATTTATGGAAATTTTTTTTATGCAGCGTCACTGTATTGAAGGCTATCGAGTTTGCCCTTAGGTTTCAGGTCTTAAGATAAACCGAATTTCCTCTGATCCTGATAAACACTTTATGTCTGACGGCTGTGTGTATAAGTGTCTGAACACTGATTTCATGAATCGCATCTGGATATATTTGGGCAACTTCTTTTGTCTAGGTATATTACTTAGCTATTGCTTGCTAGACAACCACATCCAGCATCCAGGGTATTAATTGAAAAATATTCATCATCTCGCTTAAGACTTAAAGATAAGTAGAACTGTAGAAATTTACCATCCTCGATTGATAGGTGAATAATTCGTCTTCCAAAATATTAAAATATTTCAAAAGGACATCGTCTCTGTTTGGAGAATTCGGATCAATTTTTTCGGCGTTAGTGTTGGTCGATTTCTTCTTCCATTTTCAAAACAAGACTTCATGACCTAGCAAAACCCTAAAATTCAAATATTTAGGAAGACAAATCATTCACCTATCGATCAAGATTAGTATCTTCTAAACGTTACCACTAATAAATTCAGTCTGGAGCAAAATGAGGCGACGCCATTTCCGGCACAAGTTGGTATCGGAAAATCCCGGGTTATTGATACAGAAATTGTTCTGACCCTACACAAGTCGCCATGCATAAATTAAAGTACGTCATGGTCAGAGGAAATTCGGACTATTCTAAAGTTGGCATTGAGTAAATACCATGATCAATTTTACATATTTTGTAGAACAAACTGTTAAGGTTCGAACAATGATTTAATTACAATAGGCCATCGGACTCCTTTGAAAATGGCGGAAAATATGCATTTTTATCCGATTTTTAAGGAGGATTAGTGTAATCCCCCCCCCCCCAAAAAAAAAATAAAATAAAGACAGAATAATATGTTGTTATGTTAATACACTAAAATAATGATAAATTTATATATTTTCAAAGTTGTTTAAAGAACTGAATCCAGTGTCCGTCTTAAAAGAATTTTTGATGATTCAAACAAGGAAATACATAATTTCAAAATAACATAACATAGTCATTAGGATTAATATCAATAACTTGTAACACTATTTTCAGATAAAAGAAAGAACAAAAAATATAATGTTTTGAAAAATTTAAATGTCACACGCTTCAAAATCGCCATCATAGCTAAATATACATTTGATAAATTTAGATATTAGAAATTGCGGTTTATTAATGCCATTCAAGCTATATTCACCATAGTAACAGTCCTACCTCCTATAATCACCATGGTAACAGCCCTACTTCCTATAATCACCATGGTAACAGCCCTACTTCCTATAATCATCATGGTAACAGTCCTACCTCCTATAATCACCATGGTAATGTTCAGTCCTACCTCCTATAATCACCATGGTAACAGAACTACCTCCTATAATCACCATGGTTACAGTCCTACCTCCTTAAGGCATCTTTGTGAATTTTAACACAACGCGATTTTTTATTTAAAACTTAAGCGTGTCAAAGGCATTTGCCTTTGTGTTAACTTAATATACGGATATCACTGAAGGACTTCATGGTCAAATGAGTTAAAAATTTTCATCAGCCTATTTTTATGAAGCTCAATAATCATTCTTTAGTACACCAGATCTACAATTGCTCCACATTTCTAACTTAAGAAAATAAACAAATAAATAAATAAATAAATAAATATTATTATTAAGATTAAAATAATTCGTTCTCACGGATTATTATCACCAGATCAACTTACAATGTACGTGCCACATTAAGTGGAAACAGCGATGATTTCTAACTTGAGGACTTCCAATAAATAAAATAAATAAATAAATAAAATTAAATAAAATAAAATAAATAAATTAGTGGGAACAAAATGTGATCAGTGGAAACAAATAATTCCAAATCATAAATCCGTTTTAAACGAATTAGTAATCCGTGTGAACGACAATAATTCATTTTATAAACGTATTTCTTATCAGAAAGAGCGGATTATAATTCCATGTCGGAATGAATAATTTATCTGTGCTTAATTATAATTTTGAAAGAACACCAATCGACATTTCAAAATATCGCTAGTGCAATGTTCAGCCCATGATGTACCACATGCCACAGATCTATGCGTACAATTCAGTATGGCGGTGCTCCAGGAAATGTGGGAAACAACATTTTATCAGAAGTTGACGAATTTTATCATTTTTATAATAAATAAATGAAATTAATATTTCAAAATACAAGGAATAAATAATATCTACATATTAAATATGTAATTTAAACACATTTACTATCTTTTTGTCTTTTTCTGACGCACATTCTTGGTTAAGAAAGCACATTTTAAATGTCGCTTGAGAAGGATTTAACCTTATACAGGAAGGAGCTACCACAGAACAATACGAATCATGGCGTCAAAGTTGTTGCAAGGTGCTATCCGAATTTTACACAGGAGAATTAATCAGGTTTCTTTAACAGGTATCATTATTTACCTTTTTACGTGATTGATTTGTAAAGTATTTTAATCTACCTAAGTGCACTGACATTATTCATGACATGATCTAATATGATTGTAGGCACGGCCTATGTAGAGAGAGCTGCAAATTGTTTTAAGCACATTTTTGCCACTAATGATTATTGGGTCATGATTATTTAGTTTATGATTTAAGATTCTAATAATTATTTCATTTTGATAATTTAATTAGACTTCGTTATGGTGGCTTATTTCTGACATCGACATAATTTTAGTCCACAAAAAATTATCTCAACATGTCGACTTAATATCTTGACAAGTCGAGATAATATGGAAAGTTGTAATAACAAAATAAAAATTCGAGATAGATAACACCACATGTCGCGAAACTCATGTTGACGAGTCGTGATAATTATCTTGATATCGAGACTTATTTTTTGTAACTTATGGAATGTAAGTATCACAGCATGTCATGTTATATATCTCAACTTTTTTTATTTTGGTATCACAACTTGTCATGATATTATCTTGACTCAAGTCAAGATAATAAGTCGACATGTTGAGATAATTTAAGGCCGACATTATTCACACGTACGGTAGAATAACGCATGTTGTTGGCTTGCATTATTCACACGTACGCATGCGCAGTACGATAACTTATATCAGCCGTATACGAACAAGGTGTATGTTCAATGAAGTATATCGGACTATTAATACGCTTTTAATATAGAGAACACTTAGCCATGAAGTGTTATTATATGCAATATTATCAGTGGTTTTGTTTGCCTAAAATTACTACCGAATAAAGGTAGTTTCCCCTTGAGAAATAAGACTAAAATTTCCCAATTTGACAACTAAAATTCCCCATAAGGCAACAGCGACACACAATCAAACAGTTTAAGTTATATCCAGTTGTCCAAAACTGTTCTGACAGACAAAAAATGTTAGGTATTGTCACAAAATAAGATCTTTGCAATGAATTTCAAAATTCTGAGCGTAATATGTGACATAAAGAGGGTCCAAATTTTCCCAATCTGAAAGGTAGAAGGTAGTTTTTAAAAACCGTAACAAAATCACTGTACATGTACCAGTAATTAGCTATAGAGTTCCTCATACAGAATTGTATACATGTACCAGTAATTAGCTATAAAGTTCCTCATACAGAATTGTATACATGTACCAGTAATAAGCTATAGAGTTCCTCATACAGAATTGTATACATGTACCAGTAATAAGCTATAGAGTTCCTCATACAGAATTGTATACATGTACCAGTAATTAGCTATAGAGTTCCTCATACAGAATTGTATACATGTACCAGTAATTAGCTATAGAGTTCCTCATACAGAATTGTATACATCAGTGGTTTTGTTTGCCTAAAATTACTACCGAATAAAGGTAGTTCCCCTTGAGAAATAAGACTAAAATTTCCCAATTTGACAACTAAAATTCCCCATAAGGCAACAGCGACACACAATCAAACAGTTTAAGTTATATCCAGTTGTCCAAAACTGTTCTGACAGACAAAAAATGTTAGGTATTGTCACAAAATAAGATCTTTGCAATGAATTTCAAAATTCTGAGCGTAATATGTGACATAAAGAGGGTCCAAATTTTCCCAATCTGAAAGGTAGAAGGTAGTTTTTAAAAACCATAACAAAATCACTGATTATATAAATTATATAATAATTATTTGTATAATATTGCGTTTAATAACTTGTTTAATATTATAGAGAACACTTAGCCATGAAGAGTTATTATATGCAATATTTTATAAATATTTATAAATAATATAATTACCGATATATTTATTTATTTAAAACATCATATTGCTAATGAATATTTTTGTAATATTTGTAAAATATTTCATATAATTACTTGTCATGTTTCCAGATCCCACGACGAGGACATGGTTCTCACGGGATCCATTTATTTGATTAGTTATCCATCCCGATGATTTTGATTTAATAAAAATTTTACTGTTTATTTTGATTTTTTTATTGTGTTTTGTTTAAAATGGATAACCAATATATGAAAAAAAATTATGGACAATCAATATATTTGAAGTTGCACATAGAATGTTGATCTCACGAATAAAGCCGCAACTGATCACCTCAGAGAATTAATTGTGCCGGCCTTACAAATTTATTTATGAAATAATTATTTCAAAAATCACTTAACTACTATTTACAGAGTACTTTTAATAACTAATTCAATTGTTTTTCCATATTACAAAAATCGCTGCAAAAATAAGTTGAATTGGTCCAGAGTTTACGCAAGATACATGGAAATTCACCGCAATTAGTACATTCAACCATCTCGTCAGTTTTCTGGTCATACATATTCCTGCAACGGCAATATATTTCTATCTTTTGCCGACCATGTTTTGTTATGTTACGTCTATTTGGCTTTATGAAATGTGGAAATGGGGTAATTTCAGATTGTTCTAAGCATTTTACCAAATGTGCTCTCATTTCTTGTTGATAAAAGAAGAAAGTTGCCGGATCTTTCCTAAACAGATAACAAGACTGATTGCAATTGCAAATACACCGCAATCTAAACCACCAGATTGTTGTTGTACTAGTTTATGGTTTATTTCGATATGTTTGTTTTCACTTTTCAAAATTGAACAGATTTGTTTTATCGTTTCAATAGAAGCTGGTTTGTTGAGACTGTCATATAGATTTATATGACCGTCTTCACAATCGATCGTTGAAACTACAATCCAATGTCCTAAACTATTGGGACCTTCAAATAAAATTTGAATAAGTGAATAAGTTTATATTTTGCGAATGCAAAGTTGTCTTGAAACCCTGAATTTTGAATTGAGATTTTAGTAGAGATTGTGTCGCCGTCAAAACCTCGTCTGTAAACATTCTGCATCAATTTCATTTTTGTGTTCATTTTCATGTTCAAAGGTAATTAATTACGTTGACACGAACGCTCAATTAATTACTCAGCATCCTGTGTTCAAGGCGTTAATTACATTATTTCATTAGCGGACTCCTGTGATCACGTCCTTATCACAAAAGTAATCAAAGCGAACGATTGCGTTAACTAGTTGAATACGATTCATGAACACTATTCATAAATTAATAACTTAATTTTTTATCCATACACACGTCTTGATTTGATTATGTCTTTAAATTTTGATTTGACTTAATAATAAATTATTTTTCTTAATTAATAATTTGTAATAATTTATTTTTAATTTTAACTAGTGTATTTCAATTATTTTTTTTAATTCTATATATAACATTTTTAATATAATTAGTATTATCGTTATCAAATTTTTCACATTTAATAATCAATTTATTTGTTTTTATTATATTTTAATGATATATTTTTAATCTTACCTAGTATATTACACATAATTATTTTATCATCATTCATGATTATTTTATTCTTATACATGAATTTTTTTTATTATACATGATTATTTTATTGTTATACATAATAATTTTAAATTCTATACATATTGATGTTATAAAACTTTTTATTTAATAATAACTTTTATTTAATAATTATTTTATCTTAGTATATTAGACATAATTATATTATTATTATACATGATTTTTTTTATTATACATGATTATTTTATTATTATAAATAATAATTTTTTAATTCTATACATATTGTCGTTATTAAACTTTTTATTTAATAATAATTTTATCTTAAATGGTTTTATTAGTTAGATAATTTATTTCATGTATTCTTACATTACTCATCGTATCGTATTAAATCATTGGACCATAGGTCCGATATACTTCATTGAACATACACCTTGTCCGTATACGGCTGATATAAGTTATCGTACTGCGCATGCGTACGCGTAAATAATGCCAGCCAACAACATGCGTTATTCTACCGTACGTGTGAATAATCACTCCGATAATTTTATGTCGACTAAACTTATGTCGATGTCAGAAATAAGCCACCATACTTCGTAAAGATGTCAATTGCTAATAAAAGACAGAGTCGAAATGTAAAAAACAAATTAACTTAATTTTATTGAAATTCCCAATCAAATGGATTTGAATGTCAATTTTCTGAAGACTTGAACTCTCACTCTAGGATGTGCACTAGTTAGATTCAAACCTAGCATGTTCATGAGAGGAACTGAAATCCTTAAATTTCCATACTCAGCAACTAATATTTAAAAAAAAAAAATAGAAAATCTAGCTGAGAAATAAAATGGAATAAATTCCATTATAGTAAAAAAAAAAAATGACAATATCAGATTGAGAATGTGTATGGTTATTGGAAGCATGTTCAGCATGGTCATTAGGTGTTATAAATAGCTTAAGTAGCAGTGTCTGGCGATAAATTGTTTCACTTGGAAAAGGTCCTTGGGAAAAAACTCAAACGGATAAAGAACCACATGGTATTCTGTGTTTCCTTCAAAAACTGTTACAAACTCCACTAACTTTTCAGAAATTTTAATAAAAAATTGAAATAACATTATTCACCTGATTCATTTAGTTAAAATTGTAGAAAACACAGAACAGATAAATAACATGCTTAGGTTATAGGTTACAGAAGCTTAGACAGTCTTTGATTTAATTATCTTAGTATTATACCACTGGCGAGAGTTACAATATCATCCAGTCACTATGTGATTTTTTTAATACATCATGTCTTGTGCAAGGAAATAAGTCTATTTTTAAAACCATATTGTTTTTGAAATTTAGTTCAAACCTTGAACATCAGAGAAATATACTTTGAAATTAAGTCATTTTTGAATTTTCCGATAAGGAGGGGAAAAAGATTTTATTCCATGTTAATTGCAGCAAGTCACGTTGCTAATTTGAATTTTTTCTATTGTGATGACAGTTACATGTACACCAAGATGCATGAGAATGTGAGGCATACTGCTATTATACTATATCATGGCTATGCTAAATTCTCTTTCTGTTAATGATTATGATATTTCATTTCATAATACTTTAGTTAAAACAAAATAATTTAAAAATATTCATTTAAAAAACCCCAAACCACATGGAAAACATTATTCAGTGAATTTGTGCCATGTGACACTATGATGTAATGATGACATCACATTCCCACCATAAACAAAACAATCTTACTGGATCTAGACCTACATACAGTTTCTATTGATTCTTTGGAAGTACATGTACTTTTTTACTCCAAAAACGATTTGTTCAGGTAAGTCTGTTATCTCTGTCTCATTTGACACGTTAAATTTTCGGCATTATCTTAGATATGGTAGCTTTAAGGATCAGAAACATTGATTTATCTCTGTAGGAGTGATTGATGTCGATCTGCTTATTATGTCTGTCATTTTTATACAAAATCAGAAAATATCTTGTGAAAATTATTGCTGATGTGGAAGATTATATGTTTTAAGCGTTCATTTGGGTTTCTAATTTTTTTATCATCTATCAGTGAAGAGTTTCAAAAAGCAACCATTAGCTGATTTTTTGTCCACTGCTCCTCACTGTTCTGTTGAATTTAGGATGGTCTCATTGTTAACCTTTGACCTTCATCATCCATGACGTCATATTGGGTATTTACCAAGATTTTTGTCAACAAGATTGACACTTGTCACTTCCAATTTTCAACTCTTAGCCAGACCTAGCCGGGGTTCAAACCCTCAACCTCCCACATACGGAGTGAGCACTTTACCAACTGAGTTACCAGAGTGGAAATCATAGTAGAAAAGACTATTTAAATATTAAGATACACTTTCAATAGACACCATAACCTACTGAAGTTCACCATGACAACATAAAAAAATCACATGACTTTTATTTTCAAGTATGTGCATATTGACATTTCATTCTCACTTGACTGGAAAAAAGTCTGTTTTTACAGTTTTGTGCATGCTTTAACAAAGCAATTTATCTGCTTTTTTATAGTACTGTAGATAAAAATGGTTTGAATATTTTAATTCTTCAGTTAATATTCTTTTAAAGATTGTAAAATTTTCATACTGACTTTTTTTGCATTCTTTTGATTTTTTAGGTCTTAAAGAACAGAAATGTTACCTGTCAACAATATTGCCTAATTCTGTACAAAGTGAAGAAAATAAGTCAAATTATGTAGATTACAGCCCAGAGCCAGGTATAATATACCATATAAGATTTTTTTTGTACCAGAGTTTTAGTCTGAATCTTTGTAATGTAACATGAAGGGGCAGTGCTTCAGATTGTGGGTGTCCCAAAGTTTATCCCACATAATTTTTAAAAATGTCGAATGAAAAATGCACACAGTGCGGGCCTCTGGGCGCACTAAAATAAGATTGATATTAGATCTAAAGCACACATTCTTCTGATCATCCTCAAATAATTAGATGGCGGAAACAGAAAATGTCTATAAAAATGATCGTAACTCTGAATACCTCTTATTTACAGTAGTCAGTAGTCGTAAAACGAAAATGAAAATGTCAAAAAGTAGTGAAATTGCATCCTCTCATTTTTGCCCAAAAAGGCCCGATTTGATGAAGAAAGCAGTAAATATTAAACAACATTTAAGTCAAGACATAGTAAAAAGAATTAAACACCCACTAGAGCCATTGTTTATTTATTGTAAACATTTGTTAAAGCTGTAACATGGTCACTCAGCTTCAGACATCTTCAAGCCGTCTGCTAGGGAATGTAACATAACATTACATTGATGATGGGCAATGTTTTGACAACATTTTATTATTATTATTACTATTAGTCAAATTGCCTTCTGTATTAATGGAAAATATAGTTAATGTTTTTAATTCTTTGTTTAATCAAAATTAATCAAAATGTGGACCTAACTGAAACTTGAAAGGCCTGATTGATCATAGTGACATGAATACTAGGATATTTACCCATGCATAGTGATGCTGTAATTTGAAGTCTATTCATAGACTAAAGGAACAACATTTAACATGGCATCAAAATTAAATTCTGTATTTTTGGTATTGAAAAAATTATTTGCCCCTAAATTTCAAAAAGGGCCCCTCATTTCTGCACAGAATGGACCCCTTGGGCCACTGGTTATTCAAAACAATCTGAAGCACTGAAGGAGAAAAATGCAGGGTCGGACTGCAGTATAGGCGAGTGCTCCACCAACTGAGCTTACGAAGATGCTACATTCCTCTCCTGCTATTCTTAAGTTTCCCATGGTGCTATGGGAAATCTCACTCTAAATTCCCTTGGATAGGCTTTATATGGTCTGCAAGTGCCAGTCCACCATTTCTGAGGGTTGGCCACCAAACTAACAGGAAGCAGAAAATTGCAGGGTCGGACGGGGATCAAACCTGGGACCTCTCACACTATAGGGGAGTGCTCTACCAACTGAGCTACACAGACTGCTAGAGTAACTACAAATATGACTTGAAATGCATGCATGTTTTGTTTTTTAGTCATATATTGATTACTGTGTTTTGTATGAATGTTAGAAATTTCGATCAATGACATATTTTTTGAGAGATTATTATTTGATTTCTAATACTTTTATTTATATATAGTGGCACTCTAGTTTTGGATATTAAAATTGTTACAGCAATGTCATTCATGATCACTTAAGTTGGAAATTCCACAAATTTTGTAAAAATAAAAACTTACCTTAAACTGTTGCAAATTAACATGTGTTATCAACTTAAATGTTAAATTCTCTATTAAAACCAGAGGTCTGATTGGCCAGGTGGCTTAAAGCACTCCACACTTATAGATCACCGTGCCTATCACTGTCTTGGTTTGAATCGAGCTCTGGCAGATCCAGTGTAAGACAGACATGGGTCCAATTACTTTAAAATGTAATCAATTAAATTACAGTTGTTTTTCAAATTTTAAAGAAATTGATTACATTACAATTACACCAAAAATTTAAAGTAATCAATTGCATTCTATTACTTTGCTAAAAGTAATCATTTACTTAGAAAAAGTAATCAATTACAGTAACTTACGATAAATGATTACAGTGACCCCATGCCTGGTGTAAGAAAGTTTGTCATTTCTCTGGTCAAAGAATGTTGGTTTTCTCTGGTAACTCTAGTTTCCTCTACCATCTGAGAACTGACCACCTGGATATTAGTAAGGAATTTTGACTAGGGCATTAAACTTTTTTATTAGTACCAGTTATACTCAAAGTTACATATTTTGTCAGAATAATGAAATTAAAAGTCTGAGTTATAAGATCTAGATGATTTTCATATTTCATAATGAAGATGGATGCTCAGTCCTGTTACAAATTTCAGTTTTACTTTCACTGATAAAGGAATTAGTGGTTCCGTTAACTTTATCCTAAATTAATAAAATTAACAATGACTTCGAGTAAATGACAACAACACAATTGTTGGCTTGTTTGTCTCTGTTTTCTTTTTAAGACAAGACAAAAAAATCTTTAAGAAGACTTCAGATTCTTCTTATACATGTCTGTTTAAGACAAAAATTTCAACATGATAAAAGTGCTAGTAAACTGTAAGATGGATTTCCAGTATTTCTGTTAGTCTCTAGTTATTGACTGTAAATCAAGAAATTTATGCTCAAAAAATGAAAAAATAAAACTTTCAAAAATTATTTTTTATTTGGTATTTTTGCTTGCATTTGCACCTATCTACGCACACCTTACATCTCAGAAATAATCACAGGCTCATGAGGCCTGGGTGGCAAGTGGTCTAATGACATTGTCTCACAGCCTAGGTTCAAAGTCCAGTCAGGTAAATCCTGGTGTTAGAAAGTTTGTAAGTTCTCTTGCCAAAGATCCATGGTTTTCTCTGGGTACTCCAGTTTCTTCCACCATTTCGGAGTTGCCTGCCTCAATATAGGTGAAAAAATCTTGACTGGTGTGTTCAACACCATTACTGGACTCAACTCAACACTGGATAAATCCATATGTAAACTTGTAGAGTGGAGTGGAGTGGAGTAATGGAGTTTTACGCCCCAGTCAAGATTCTTTCACTTATTTTGAGGTGGTCAGTTCTGGGATGGTGGAGGAAACCAGAGTGCCCAGAGAAAACCATCAACCTTTGGCAAGCAAACTGACAAACTTTCTCACACTAGGATCTGTCCCAAGTGGGATTCGAACCCAGGTGGTGAGAGGCGCTGTGATCCATAAGTGCGCTGTAAACTTGTGAGTTTTGTTTCTATACATATGGACAAACATTATAGTGTCATCACAGTCAAGGTGTCCTTTTTATAAAGAGACTATCAACAAAGTTATGACTCTTTTAAGGTTTTTAGCATTTGTTTGGCAACCTGTCTATGATGAGGTATTGATTGGGTGGTTATATGTAAATCACATAAGCAACACACTAGTTCTACGTTTGGTTTGGTTTCTGGAACATATTTCACATTGACAAAAATGACTTATTATTTTTTTTATAGTTGGACCTCCTTCAGAAGAAGATGCTGCCTTAGATCATGATGATTATTTTGGTGTGAAGCAACTTGTGAATATTTATGATCTGTTCGAGGCGAGGGTTCATTTGGGCCATAAATATGGATGTCGCAACAGGAGAATGAAAAGATACATATATGGGAACAGATTAGGAATAGATATTTTCAATCTTGATAATACACTTCTGATGCTTCATAATGCTCTAAACATAACAGCACATGTCGCTTATAGAGATGGATTGATTATGTTTGTTAGTGCAAATAAAGAAATAATGCCCTTGGTGGAGTCTACAGCGAAGGAGTGTGGAGAGTATGCGCACTGTAGACCCTGGATGAATGGTACATTCACCAATTCTGGAAAATTGTTTAACATGGCGATCAGACATCCAGATTTGTGTATATTCATCAACACTTTACTTAATCAGTTTGAAAGACATGAGGCCATTGCTGAATGTAGTAAAATGCTGATACCATCTGTGGGCATAGTGGACTCAAATTGTAACCCTTTTGGAATCGACTATCTAGTACCAGGCAATGACGATACAATAGACTCACTTATGCTTTATTGTGGACTTTTTAAGGAAGCTATTCTTAGAGGAAAAGAAAAAAGAAAACAAGATAATATAGGTGAAAATTAAAAAAAAACTTTTTATAAACTGGTATCACAAAATCAATTGGTAAGAAATAAAATCAAGTGATTCAGTATCCATGAACACATTTGTTATTTCAATCAACATAATCAATATACTGATACATGCATCATCCTTAAAGTTATGATGTTGCAATATCAGATATAAACAATTTAAATGCCTGCCATTTTACTGTCTGTTACTTGGCTGAGGTATTTTCCCTTGTAACTTGTCCACGTTTTGCTGTCTACCACTGTTCGATTTGGCTGGGGTATTTTCACTTGTCCTCGTTTTACTGTCTGTTGCTGTTGGATTTGGCTGGGGGGTATTTTCCTTTGTCCTCGTTTCATTGTCTGTTACTGTTGGATTTGGCTGGAGTATTTTCCGTTGTCCTCGTTTCACTGTCTGTTGCTGTTGGATTTGGCTGGGGTATTTTGCGTTGTCCTCGTTTCACTGTCTGTTACTGTTGGATTTGGCTGTGGGTATTTTCCTTTGTCCTCGTTTCACTGTCTGTTGCTGTTGGATTTGGCTGGGGGGTATTTTCCTTTGTCCTCGTTTCATTGTCTGTTACTGTTGGATTTGGCTGGAGTATTTTCCGTTGTCCTCGTTTCACTGTCTGTTGCTGTTGGATTTGGCTGGGGTATTTTGCGTTGTCCTCGTTTCACTGTCTGTTACTGTTGGATTTGGCTGTGGGTATTTTCCTTTGTCCTCGTTTCACTGTCTGTTACTGTTGGATTTGGCTGTGGGTATTTTCCTTTGTCCTCGTTTCACTGTCTGTTACTGTTGGATTTGGCTGGGATATTTTCCATTGTCCTTGTTTAACTGTCTGCTATTGTTCGATTTTGCAGGGGTATTTTCCCTTGTCCTCGTTTTACTGTCTGTTACTGCTGGATTTGGCTGGGGTATTTTCCGTTGTCCTCGTTTTACTGTTTGTTACTGTTGGATTTGGCTGGGGTATTTTCCATTTCCTCGTTTTACTGTCTGTTGCTGTTGGAATTGGCTGGGGTATTTTCCGTCGTCCAGGAATTACTATTTATTACTGTTGAGTTTGGCTGGGCCACCGGGTATTTTCTGTTTTCAAAGTCACCGTCTTACAGTTGGTTTTGCCTGGAGTATTTTCTGTTGTCCTCGTTTTACTGTCTGTTGCTGTTGGATTTGCCTGGGGTATTTTCCCTTGTCCTTGTTTTACTGTCTGTTACTGTTGGATATGACTGGGGTATTTTCCATTGTTCTCGTTTTATTGTCTGTTACTGTTGGATTTGGCTGGGGTATTTTCCTTGTCCTCGTTTTACTGTCTGTTGCTGTTGGATTTGGTTGGTGGTATTTTCATTTGTCCTCGTTTCATAGTCTGTTGCTGTTGGATTTGGCTGGGGGTATTTTCCGTTGTCCACGTTTTACTGTCTGTTACTGTTGGATTTGGCTGGGGGTATTTTCCGTTGTCCTCGTTTTACTGCCTGTTACTGTTGGATTTGGCTGGGGTATTTTCCGTCGTCCTTGTTTTTAATGTCTGTTTCTGTTGGATTTGGCATGGGTATTTTCCGTTGTCCTCGTTTTATTGTCTGTTACTGTTGGATTTGGCTGAGGTATTTTCCGTTGTCCTCGTTTTATTATCTGTTACTGTTGGATTTGGCTGGGGTATTTTCCTTGTCCTCGTTTTACTGTCTGTTGCTGTTGGATTTGGTTGGGGGTATTTTCATTTGTCCTCGTTTCATAGTCTGTTGCTGTTGGATTTGGCTGGGGGTATTTTCCGTTGTCCTCGTTTCACTGTCTGTTGCTGTTGGATTTGGCTGGGGTATTTTGCGTTGTCCTCGTTTCACTGTCTGTTACTGTTGGATTTGGCTGTGGTATTTTGCATTGTCTTCGTTTCACTGTCTGTTACTGTTGGATTTGGCTGTGGTTATTTTCCTTTGTCCTCGTTTCACTGTCTGTTACTGTTGGATTTGGCTGGGGTATTTTCCGTTGTCCTGGTTTTTTCTATCTGTTACTGTTCGATTTGGCTGGGATATTTTCCATTGTCCTTGTTTTACTGTCTGCTACTGTTCGATTTTGCAGGGGTATTTTGCGTTGTCCTCGTTTCACTGTCTGTTACTGTTGGATTTGGCTGGGGTATTTTCCGTTGTCCTGGTTTTACTGTCTGTTACTGTTGGATTTGGCTGGGGTATTTTCCATTCTCCTCGTTTTACTGTCTGTTGCTGTTGGATTTGGCTGGGGTATTTTCCGTCGTCCACGGTTTACTATTTGTTACTGTTGAATTTGGCTGGGCCACCGGATATTTTCTGTTATCAAAGTCACCGTCTTACAGTTGGTTTTGCCTGGAGTATTTTCTGTTGTCCTCGTTTTACTGTCTGTTGCTGTTGGATTTGCCTGGGGTATTTTCCATTCTCCTCGTTTTACTGTCTGTTGCTGTTGGATTTGGCTGGGGTATTTTCCGTCGTCTCGGTTTACTATTTGTTACTGTTGAGTTTGGCTGGACCACCGGGTATTTTCTGTTTTCAAAGTCACCGTCTTACAGTTGGTTTTGCCTGGAGTATTTTTAATTGTCCTCGTTTTACTGTCTGTTGCTGTTGGATTTGCCTGGGGTATTTTCCCTTGTCCTCGTTTTACTGTCTGTTACTGTTGGATTTGACTGGGGTATTTTCCATTGTTCTCGTTTACTGTCTGTTACTGTTGGATTTGGCTGTTGGTATTTTCCGTTGTCCTCGTTTTACTGCCTGTTACTGTTGGATTTGGCTGGGGTATTTTCCATTGATCTCGTTTTACTGTCTGTTACTGTTGGATTTGGCTGGGGTATTCCATTGTCCTCGTTTTACTGTCTGTTACTGTTGGATTTGACTGGGGTATTTTCCATTGTTCTCGTTTTACTGTCTGTTACTGTTGGATTTGGCTGTGGGTATTTTCCGTTGTCCTCGTTTTACTGTCTGTTACTGTTGGATTTGGCTGGGGTATTTTCCATTGTTCTCGTTTTACTGTCTGTTACTGTTGGATTTGGCTGAGGTATTTTGCATTGTCTTCGTTTCACTGTCTGTTACTGTTGGATTTGGCTGTGGTTATTTTCCTTTGTCCTCGTTTCACTGTCTGTTACTGTTGGATTTGGCTGGGGTATTTTCCGTTGTCCTGGTTTTTCTATCTGTTACTGTTCGATTTCGCTGGGATATTTTCCATTGTCCTTGTTTTACTGTCTGCTACTGTTCGATTTTGCAGGGGTATTTTGCGTTGTCCTCGTTTCACTGTCTGTTACTGTTGGATTTGGCTGGGGTATTTTCCGTTGTCCTGGTTTTACTGTCTGTTACTGTTGGATTTGGCTGGGGTATTTTCCATTCTCCTCGTTTTACTGTCTGTTGCTGTTGGATTTGGCTGGGGTATTTTCCGTCGTCCACGGTTTACTATTTGTTACTGTTGAATTTGGCTGGGCCACCGGATATTTTCTGTTATCAAAGTCACCGTCTTACAGTTGGTTTTGCCTGGAGTATTTTCTGTTGTCCTCGTTTTACTGTCTGTTGCTGTTGGATTTGCCTGGGATATTTTCCATTCTCCTCGTTTTACTGTCTGTTGCTGTTGGATTTGGCTGGGGTATTTTCCGTTGTCTCGGTTTACTATTTGTTACTGTTGAGTTTGGCTGGACCACCGGGTATTTTCTGTTTTCAAAGTCACCGTCTTACAGTTGGTTTTGCCTGGAGTATTTTTAATTGTCCTCGTTTTACTGTCTGTTGCTGTTGGATTTGCCTGGGGTATTTTCCCTTGTCCTCGTTTTACTGTCTGTTACTGTTGGATTTGACTGGGGTATTTTCCATTGTTCTCGTTTACTGTCTGTTACTGTTGGATTTGGCTGTTGGTATTTTCCGTTGTCCTCGTTTTACTGCCTGTTACTGTTGGATTTGGCTGGGGTATTTTCCATTGTTCTCGTTTTACTGTCTGTTACTGTTGGATTTGCCTGGGGTATTCCATTGTCCTCGTTTTACTGTCTGTTACTGTTGGATTTGACTGGGGTATTTTCCATTGTTCTCGTTTTACTGTCTGTTACTGTTGGATTTGGCTGTGGGTATTTTCCGTTGTCCTCGTTTTACTGTCTGTTACTGTTGGATTTGGCTGGGGTATTTTCCATTGTTCTCGTTTTACTGTCTGTTACTGTTGGATTTGACTGGGGTATTTTCCATTGTTCTCGTTTTACTGTCTGTTACTGTTGGATTTGGCAGGGGTATTTTGCCATTGTTCTCGTTTTACTGTCTGTTACTGTTGGATTTCGCTGTGGGTATTTTCCGTTGTCCTCGTTTTACTGCCTGTTACTGTTGGATTTGGCTGGGGTATTTTCCTTGTCCTAGTTTTACTGTCTGTTACTGTTGGATTTGGCTGGGGAATTTTCCGTTGTCCTCGTTTTTCTGCCTGTTACTGTTGGATTTGGCTGGGGTATTTTCCTTGTCCTAGTTTCACTGTCTGTTGCTGTTGGATTTGGCTGGAGTATTTTCCCTTGTCCTCTTTTTACTGTCTGTTACTGTTAGATTTGGCTGGGGTATTTTGTGTTGTCCTTGTTCAACTGTCTGTTACTGTTAGATTTGGCTGGGGTATTTTCCGTTGTCCTCATTTCACTGTCTGTTACTGTTGGATTTGGCTGTGGGTATTTTCCATTGTTCTCGTTTTACTGTCTGTTACTGTTGGATTTGGCTGTGGGTATTTTCCTTTGTCCTCGTTTTACTGTCTGTTACTGTTGGATTTGGCTGGGGGTATTTCCCTTGTCCTCGTTTTACTGTCTGTTACTGTTGGATTTGGCTGGGGGTATTTTGCGTTATCCTCGTTTCACTGTCTGTTACTGTTGGATATGACTGGGGTATTTCCCTTGTCCTCGTTTTACTGTCTGTTACTGTTGGATTTGCCTGGAGTATTTTCCCTTGTCCTCGTTTTACTGTCTGTTACTGTTAGATTTGGCTGGGGTATTTTACGTTGTCCACGTTTTACTGTCTGTTACTGTTGGATTTGGCTGGGGTATTTTCCTTTGTCCTCGTTTTACTGTCTGTTACTGTTCGATTTGGCTTGGTATTTTCCTTGTCCTTGTTTTAATGCCTGTTACTGTTGGATTTGGCTGGGGTATTTCCCTTGTCCTCGTTGTACTGTCTGTTACTTTTGGATTTGGCTGGGGTATTTTCCCTTGTCCTCGTTTTGCTCTCTGTTACTGTTGGATTTGGCTGGAGTATTTTCCCTTGTCCTCGTTTTACTGTCTGTTTCTGTTAGATTTGGCTGGGGTATTTTCCGTTGTCCACGTTTTACTGTCTGTTACTGTTGGATTTGACTGGGGTATTTTCCATTGTTCTCGTTTTACTGTCTGTTACTGTTGGATTTGGCTGGGGTATTTTCCATTGTCCTCGTTTTACTGTCTGTTACTGTTGGATTTGACTGGGGTATTTTCCATTGTTCTCGTTTTACTGTCTGTTACTGTTGGATTTGGCTGTGGGTATTTTCGTTGTCCTCGTTTTACTGTCTGTTACTGTTGGATTTGGCTGGTGTATTTTCCATTGTTCTCGTTTTACTGTCTGTTACTGTTGGATTTGACTGGGGTATTTTCCATTGTTCTCGTTTTACTGTCTGTTACTGTTGGATTTGGCAGGGGTATTTTCCATTGTTCTCGTTTTACTGTCTGTTACTGTTGGATTTCGCTGTGGGTATTTTCCGTTGTCCTCGTTTTACTGCCTGTTACTGTTGGATTTGGCTGGGGTATTTTCCTTACTGCCTGTTACTGTTGGATTTGGCTGGGGAATTTTCCGTTGTCCTAGTTTTACTGCCTGTTACTGTTGGATTTGGCTGGAGTATTTTCGGTTGTCCTCGTTTCACTGTCTGTTACTGTTGGATTTGGCTGGGGAATTTTTCGTTGTCCTCGTTTTACTGTCTGTTACTGTTGGATTTGGCTGAGGTATTTTCCGTTGTCCTCGTTTTACTGTCTGTTACTGTTGGATTTGGCTTGGTATTTTCCTTGTCCTTGTTTTAATGTCTGTTACTGTTCGATTTGGCTGGGGTATTTTCCATTGTTCTCGTTTTACTGTCTGTTACTGTTGGATTTGACTGGGGTATTTTCCATTGTTCTCGTTTTACTGTCTGTTACTGTTGGATTTGGCAGGGGTATTTTCCATTGTTCTCGTTTTACTGTCTGTTACTGTTGGATTTCGCTGTGGGTATTTTCCGTTGTCCTCGTTTTACTGCCTGTTACTGTTGGATTTGGCTGGGGTATTTTCTTGTCCTAGTTTTACTGTCTGTTACTGTTCGATTTGGCTGGGATATTTTCCATTGTCCTTGTTTTACTGTCTGTTACTGTTCGATTTGGCCGGGGTATTTTCCGTTGTTCTCGTTTACTGTCTGTTACTGTTGGATTTGGCTGGGGTATTTTCCGTTTTCCTCGTTTTACTGTCTGTTACTGTTGGATTTGGCAGGGGTATTTTCCGTTGTCCACGTTTTACTGTCTGTTGCTGTTGGATTTGGCTGGAGTATTTTCCCTTGTTCTCGTTTTACTGTCTGTTACTGTTAGATTTGGCTGGGGTATTTTGTGTTGTCCTTGTTCAACTGTCTGTTACTGTTAGATTTGGCTGGGGTATTTTCCGTTGTCCTCATTTCACTGTCTGTTACTGTTGGATTTGGCTGTGGGTATTTTCCATTGTTCTCGTTTTACTGTCTGTTACTGTTGGATTTGGCTGTGGGTATTTTCCTTTGTCCTCGTTTTACTGTCTGTTACTGTTGGATTTGGCTGGGGGTATTTCCCTTGTCCTCGTTTTACTGTCTGTTACTGTTGGATTTGGCTGGGGGTATTTTGCGTTGTCCTCGTTTCACTGTCTGTTACTGTTGGATATGACTGGGGTATTTCCCTCTTCCTCGTTTTACTGTCTGTTACTGTTGGATTTGCCTGGAGTATTTTCCCTTGTCCTCGTTTTACTGTCTGTTACTGTTAGATTTGGCTGGGGTATTTTACGTTGTCCACGTTTTACTGTCTGTTACTGTTGGATTTGGCTGGGGTATTTTCCTTTGTCCTCGTTTTACTGTCTGTTACTGTTCGATTTGGCTTGGTATTTTCCTTGTCCTTGTTTTAATGCCTGTTACTGTTGGATTTGGCTGGGGTATTTCCCTTGTCCTCGTTGTACTGTCTGTAACTTTTGGATTTGGCTGGGGTATTTTCCCTTGTCCTCGTTTTACTGTCTGTTACTGTTGGATTTGGCTGGAGTATTTTCCCTTGTCCTCGTTTTACTGTCTGTTACTGTTAGATTTGGCTGGGGTATTTTCCGTTGTCCACGTTTTACTGTCTGTTACTGTTGGATTTGGCTGGGGTATTTTCCGTTGTTCACGTTTTTCTGTCTGTTACTTTTGGATTTGGCTGGGGGTATTTTGCGTTGTCCTCGTTTTACTGTCTGTTACTGTTGGTTTTGGCTGGGGGATTTTGCGTTGTCTTCGCTTTACTGTCTGTTGCTGTTGGATTTGACTTGGGTATTTTGCGTTGTCCACGTTTTACTCTCTGTTACTGTTGGTTTTGGCTGGGGGTATTTTGCGTTGTCCTCGTTTCACTGTCTGTTGCTGTTAGATTTGGCTGGGGTATTTTACGTTGTCCACGTTTTACTGTCTGTTACTGCTGAATTTGGCTGGGGGTATTTCCCTTGTCCTCGTTTTACTGTCTGTTACTGTTGGATTTGCCTTGGGTATTTTCCCTTGTCCTCGTTTCACTGTCTGTTACTGTTGGATTTGGCTGGGGTATTTCCCTTGTCCTCGTTGTACTGTCTGTTACTTTTGGATTTGGCTGGGGTATTTTGCGTTGTCCTCGTTTCACTGTCTGTTACTGTTGGATTTGGCTGTGGGTATTTTCCCTTGTCCTCGTTTTACTCTCTGTTTCTTTTGGATTTGGCTGGGGGTATTTTCATTTGTCCTCGTTTCATAGTCTGGTTCTGTTGGATTTGGCTGAGGTATTTTCCTTGTCCTTGTTTTAATGTCTGTTCAGTTGGATTTGGCTGGGGTATTTTCCATTGTCCTCGTTTTACTGCCTGTTACTGTTGGATTTGGCTGGGGTATTTTCCGTTGTCCTCGTTTTACTGTCTGTTACTGTTGGATTTGGCTGGGGGTATTTTCCGTTGTCCGCGTTTTACTGTCTGTTACTGTTGGATTTGGCTGTGGGTATTTTCCTTTTTCCTCGTTTTACTGTCTGTTACTGTTGGATTTGGCTGTGGGTATTTCCCTTGTCCTCGTTTTACTGTCTGTTACTGTTGGATTTGGCTGGGGGTATTTTCCGTTGTCCTCGTTTTACTGTCTGTTACTGTTGGATTTGGCTGGGGGTATTTTCTGTTGTCCTCGTTTTACTGTCTGTTACTGTTGGATTTGGCTGTGGGTATTTCCCTTGTCCTCGTTTTACTGTCTGTTACTGTTGGATTTGGCTGGGGGTATTTTGCGTTGTCCTCGTTTCACTGTCTGTTACTGTTGGATATGACTGGGGTATTTCCCTTGTTCTCGTTTTACTGTCTGTTACTGTTAGATTTGGCTGGGGTATTTTACGTTGTCCACGTTTTACTGTCTGTTACTGTTAGATTTGGCTGGGGTATTTTACGTTGTCCACGTTTTACTGTCTGTTACTGTTAGATTTGGCTGGGGTATTTTACGTTGTCCACGTTTTACTGTCTGTTACTGTTGGATTTGGCTGGGGGTATTTTGCGTTGTCCTCGTTTCACTGTCTGTTACTGTTGGATATGACTGGGGTATTTCCCTTGTCCTCGTTTTACTGTCTGTTACTGTTAGATTTGGCTGGGGTATTTTACGTTGTCCACGTTTTACTGTCTGTTACTGTTGGATTTGGCTGGGGGTATTTCCCTTGTCCTCGTTTTACTGTCTGTTACTGTTGGATTTGCCTGGGGTATTTTCCCTTTTCCTCGTTTTACTGTCTGTTACTGTTCGATTTGGCTTGGTATTTTCCTTGTCCTTGTTTTAATGTCTGTTACTGTTCGATTTGGCTGGGGTATTTCCCTTGTCCTCGTTGTACTGTCTGTTACTTTTGGATTTGGCTGGGGTATTTTCCCTTGTCCTCGTTTTACTGTCTGTTACTGTTAGATTTGGCTGTGGGTATTTTCCGTTGTCCACTTTTTACTGTCTGTTACTGTTGAATTTGGCTGGGGTATTTTCCGTTGTTCACGTTTTACTGTCTGTTACTTTTGGATTTGGCTGGGGGTATTTTCATTTGTCCTCGTTTCATAGTCTGTTGCTGTTGGATTTGCCTGGGGTATTTTCCCTTGTCCTCGTTTTACTGTCTGTTACTGTTGGATTTGGCTTGGTATTTTCCTTGTCCTTGTTTTAATGTCTGTTACTGTTGGATTTGGCTGGGGTATTTCCCTTGTCCTCGTTGTACTATCTGTTACTTTTGGATTTCGCTGGGGTATTTTCCGTTGTCCTCGTTTTACTGTCTGTTACTGTTGGATTTGGCCGGGGTATTTTCCGTTGTCCTCGTTTTACTGTCTGTTGCTGTTGGATTTGACTTGGGTATTTTGCGTTGTCCACGTTTTACTCTCTGTTACTGTTGGTTTTGGCTGGGGGTATTTTGCGTTGTCCTCGTTTTACTGTCTGTTGCTGTTAGATTTGGCTGGGGTATTTTACGTTGTCCACGTTTTACTGTCTGTTACTGTTGGATTTGGCTGGGGGTATTTCCCTTGTCCTAGTTTTACTGTCTGTTACTGTTGGATTTGCCTGGGGTATTTTGCGTTGTCCTCGTTTTACTGCCTGTTACTGTTGGATTTGGCTGGGGTATTTTCCTTGTCCTAGTTTTAATGTCTGTTACTGTTGGATTTGCCTGGGGTATTTTCCATTGTCCTAGTTTTACTGTCCGTTACTGTTGGATTTGGCTGGGGTATTTTCCCTTGTCCTCGTTTTACTGTCTGTTACTGTTCGATTTGGCTTGGTATTTTCCTTGTCCTTGTTTTAATGTCTGTTACTGTTCGATTTGGCTGGGGTATTTCCCTTGTCCTCGTTGTACTGTCTGTTACTTTTGGATTTGGCTGGGGTATTTTCCCTTGTCCTCGTTTTACTGTCTGTTACTGTTGGATTTGGCTGGGGTATTTTCCCTTGTCCTCGTTTTACTGTCTGTTACTGTTGGATTTGGCTGGGGTATTTTCCGTTTTCCACGTTTTACTGTCTGTTACTGTTGGATTTGGCTGGGGTATTTTCCATTGTCCTCGTTTTACTGTCTGTTACTGTTGGATTTGGCTGGGGTATTTTCCGTTGTCCACGTTTTACTGTCTGTTACTGTTGGATTTGGCTGGGGTATTTTCCATTGTCCTCGTTTTACTGTCTGTTACTGTTAGATTTGGCTGGGGTATTTTCCGTTGTCCACGTTTTACTGTCTGTTACTTTTGGATTTGGCCGGGGTATTTTCCGTTGTCCTCGTTTTACTGTCTGTTACTGTTGGATTTGGCTGGGATATTTTCCATTGTCCTTGTTTTACTGTCTGTTACTTTTGGATTTGGCTGGGGTATTTTCCATTGTCCTCGTTTTACTGTCTGTTACTGTTGGATTTGGCTGGGGTATTTTCCTTTGTCCACGTTTTACTGTCTGTTACTGTTGGATTTGGCTGGGGTATTTTCCGTTGTTCACGTTTTACTGTCTGTTACTTTTGGATTTGGCTGGGGGTATTTTCCGTTGTCCTCGTTTTACTGTCTGTTACTGTTGGATTTGGCTGGGGTATTTTCCATTGTCCTCGTTTTAATGTCTGTTACTGTTGGATTTGGCTGGGGTATTTCCCTTGTCCTCGTTGTACTGTCTGTTACTTTTGGATTTGGCTGGGGTATTTTCCGTTGTCCTCGTTTTACTGTCTGTTACTGTTGGATTTGGCCGGGGTATTTTCCGTTGTCCTCGTTTTACTGTCTGTTGCTGTTGGATTTGACTTGGGTATTTTGCGTTGTCCACGTTTTACTCTCTGTTACTGTTGGTTTTGGCTGGGGGTATTTTGCGTTGTCCTCGTTTTACTGTCTGTTGCTGTTAGATTTGGCAGGGGTATTTTACGTTGTCCACGTTTTACTGTCTGTTACTGTTGGATTTGGCTGGGGGTATTTCCCTTGTCCTCGTTTTACTGTCTGTTACTGTTGGATTTGCCTGGGGTATTTTGCGTTGTCCTCGTTTTACTGCCTGTTACTGTTGGATTTGGCTGGGGTATTTTCCTTGTCCTAGTTTTAATGTCTGTTACTGTTGGATTTGCCTGGGGTATTTTCCATTGTCCTAGTTTTACTGTCCGTTACTGTTGGATTTGGCTGGGGTATTTTCCCTTGTCCTCGTTTTACTGTCTGTTACTGTTCGATTTGGCTTGGTATTTTCCTTGTCCTTGTTTTAATGTCTGTTACTGTTGGATTTGGCTGGGGTTTTTCCCTTGTCCTCGTTGTACTGTCTGTTACTTTTGGATTTGGCTGGGGTATTTTCCCTTGTCCTCGTTTTACTGTCTGTTACTGTTGGATTTGGCTGGGGTATTTTCCCTTGTCCTCGTTTTACTGTCTGTTACTGTTGGATTTGGCTGGGGTATTTTCCGTTTTCCACGTTTTACTGTCTGTAACTGTTGGATTTGGCTGGGGTATTTTCCGTTGTTCACGTTTTACTGTCTGTTACTTTTGGATTTGGCTGGGGTATTTTCCGTTGTCCACGTTTTACTGTCTGTTACTGTTGGATTTGGCTGGGGTATTTTCCATTGTCCTCGTTTTACTGTCTGTTACTGTTTGATTTGGCTGGGGTATTTTCCGTTGTCCACGTTTTACTGTCTGTTACTGTTGGATTTGGCTGGGGTATTTTCCATTGTCCTCGTTTTACTGTCTGTTACTGTTAGATTTGGCTGGGGTATTTTCCGTTGTCCACGTTTTACTGTCTGTTACTTTTGGATTTGGCCGGGGTATTTTCCGTTGTCCTCGTTTTACTGTCTGTTACTGTTGGATTTGGCTGGGATATTTTCCATTGTCCTTGTTTTACTGTCTGTTACTTTTGGATTTGGCTGGGGTATTTTCCATTGTCCTCGTTTTACTGTCTGTTACTGTTGGATTTGGCTGGGGTATTTTCCGTTGTCCACGTTTTACTGTCTGTTACTGTTGGATTTGGCTGGGGTATTTTCCGTTGTTCACGTTTTACTGTCTGTTACTTTTGGATTTGGCTGGGGGTATTTTCCGTTGTCCTCGTTTTACTGTCTGTTACTGTTGGATTTGGCTGGGGTATTTTCCATTGTCCTCGTTTTACTGTCTGTTACTGTTGGATTTGGCTGGGGTATTTTCCGTTGTCCACGTTTTACTGTCTGTTACTGTTGGATTTGGCTGGGGTATTTTCCGTTGTTCACGTTTTACTGTCTGTTACTTTTGGATTTGGCTGGGGGTATTTTGCGTTGTCCTCGTTTTACTGTTTGTTACTGTTGGTTTTGGCTGGGGGATTTTGCGTTGTCCTCGTTTTACTGTCTGTTGCTGTTGGATTTGACTTGGGTATTTTGCGTTGTCCACGTTTTACTCTCTGTTACTGTTGGTTTTGGCTGGGGGTATTTTGCGTTTTCCTCGATTTACTGTCTGTTGCTGTTGGATTTGACGGGGGTATTTTTTTTTTTTTTTTTTTTTTTTTTTTTTAGAATATTTTTGTTATATAAGGTTAGAGGTAGAAAGTGTACTACACCTTTTGCCATCTTGGTTCAAATCACAATCTGGAAGATCTTATGTGAAAATTTGTCAGTTTGCTTGGCAAAGGTTGACGGTTTAATATTGGCACTCCTGTTTTTTTCCCATCATCTTAGAAATGGTACCACTATGAGAATTTTGACTATGGTGCAAAACGTTATAACGTCACTTACTTCTTCTTGCGCCAGTTTAGTTTGCCGTTTAATTATTCACGAGGTGGCTCTAGGGTACTTTTGAATGGCAGATATTGGAGTCTGTTGGTCCATAACACAATTAGTTGCCCACATTGTCAAGAACAAGTTAATTCTTTACTTTTATCCCCCACCCTTTCAATTTTTAAGAACATCTTTTCGAAAGATTTTATGTTTTTATTTGTTTATTTGTATCATTTTTTAAATGAATTTGATTGTGTAGCATGCCTTGTTGGCCCAGTGGTATAAAAGACATGCCAATGGCTTACAGAGCCTATCACTCCCTATGTTCGAACCCCACTTGATACAAATTAGTGCATGAAAAAGCTAGTCATTTCACTTGCTGGAGGTAATTAGTTTTCTCATGGTACTCACTATTCTTGTTTCCGCCGCCATCTAAAGACTAACCGAAAGAACCTTGACTTAGAAGCAAAACACCATCACTCCATTTCACTCCTAAAGATGTACCTTGATTTATTTATGACCCACAATTCCACAACATAGTTGGAGTGGCCTATAATTCTCTATTATATTCTTCTTCTACAGAATTTGAGAACATCTCCTCAAAACATTCCATGTTTTTATTGCTTTGATCAGTATCATAACTCAGTGGATTTAATAGACCTTTTATTCTGCTAGCATATTAAAGTCGATCCGAGTACGATTTAGTACAAGGCAAATCAAAAATTACTTGCGCATTTTACGCGTACACAAACACGAATTCCGTAATATTGCTGATGCGACGCTGAACAACAGTGCAAGCCAATTAACCTAGAGATAGTTAGTATTTGGTTAACGCTTTTATCTATACGTGTATTTCTGGTCCATCAAACATCACAGTTTCGGAACATTTGTTAAAAATATTTTATTCCTAGAACACCAAAAAGTTCCACATAACTAAAAGACTGAAACTTGTTGCTGCATTTGTTGAGAAAAAGCTTCTGCATTCTGGGGATCTTTAAGCCCAAATTCGACTCGCCATTTAATTTTGCATCTGATCATGTGCTACATATCTGGAACCGCTCTAGATAATTAAACTACCTGTTCTTTGCACGAACGAATAAAACGAATACCAGAGTTTGATTATTAATGCAACAAATAAAGGCAACTACAAACAGTTCGTAGAAAGATAAAATAAAGCCAGTCATGATTAATCTTCTAAATGATGTAACAGGTTTTGTCCAATGTAATTGGTTATCGAAAAAGGTTACGTAAGTCAAACATGTTTTAATTACGTCCTCTTTATAAAGACCACACGCCAGTTAAGACCAATTTGATTGATGGTTTAAAAATAATCTCTATAGAGACTGTCTATTTATTATGACCAGTTTCTCGTGATCCCTTTTGAATCATATCTCAATCAAAAAGAAACGACTACATAATGATCACGTGTCTATTAATCCATATTTTGTAAGTCACGTGAGTGGTCTTTATATACGGGATTTCAATACACAAGTGAATATTATTGGTCTTTGGTTCATCTTAAAAAAGTTAAAAAATAATGTAAGGAAAACAGTGCTTGGGAAGTTAAGAGAGATAGTGGTGCTTTCCAGGTATTGGCACTAATTGCCGCTCACTGTCACGTGATAACCAGCGCTATTTTCATTGGATTTTAAATACAACACCATTGAATCTCATTGGAATCTAAGAACACTGCGTGCAGGGATTTCCAGATTTTTGTACGCATTGTCACACACGTGATAAGAAGCGCTTTTTCGTCATATTCTTCTTCATACAAGTACGCTTAAAAAAGAAGAAGAATTGACGAAAGTTTTGAATGTTTTCTTGATAGTTGTTTTTTATATAATCAAACTAGTTCCACATTAATAAATGAATATTTACAATACTCGTAAAAATTATGACTGAAATAACTCTATATATAATCCGTGTTTTTAAAAACGGTTGGCACTAGTCCTTTTCTTGAATACATTTCCAAAACAGGGTCTACAAACAAGTTTTAAAACGTTTGTTTTGAAATTATTTTCTGTATGTTTTTTTAATTGCGCCATCTTTTGTCCACATATGAGCTTGATAATCATTTAATAAAGGAATATTTCTCCAGGTCCAGCTGTTGTAGTCCACGTAGTTATCTCCCTTGTACCAGCGCCATCTCTTCATACTGCTTGATTTTGTATCCCTCCGCATTCTTGACACTATACTTGGCAGTTTTGTAAATGAAAGTTTCTTACAAAATTGAAGTTGACCGTTATAACCCACGGTTGCTACGTAACCGGTGCTTGGTCGAACATTTACATTTCCTTGAACATTAGGAACGTTTTCACTGCGGTCAGTCTGGACATAATCGTGCAGTGTTGTATGCGACTTTGGTAAAGTGAGTGTGGTAACAGTCTCAACTGTGGCGGCCATGATCACTTGCTAGTAGTTTTATAATCTGAAAATTAAATAAAATATTTGGAATAAT
This sequence comes from Tegillarca granosa, assembly GCA_029721355.1. Taxonomy (NCBI): domain Eukaryota; kingdom Metazoa; phylum Mollusca; class Bivalvia; order Arcoida; family Arcidae; genus Tegillarca; species Tegillarca granosa. The sequence continues at coordinate 8,434,797 of CM056606.1, read as the reverse complement.
AAGTGTAATGAACAAGGGCAAAATCCATGGTACCGCAGTTTGGTGAAAAATAAAAGATAAAAATGAATCTTCATTATAATGTAACTTTTTTTTATTCAATTTTTTTCGGAAATATTTCTAAATAATATAAGAAATGAGAAGTAGAAAAACAGATGATTTTTTCGTATTTTATGTTTATGTACATTTCAAACACTTTGTTAAAATGAAATAATCAAAACTATTAATAAATGCAGTATAAACGCCACACACACACATACACACACACACACACACACACACACACACACTGGCACTAATACATTATAATTGTTATAAATAATACAAAGTACGTTTTTGGACAGAGACATAATTTTCCATTTCTAGAAAAGATTATTTCTATCACCATGGTAATCAATATACATTCCATATGTGGCTAGCTTTTATTTTCCATATTGCCTTTGAGCAGAACAATACAAATTCTATATGTGATTTAAATGTGAAAGAATTCTTTTTTAAGAATATTATAAAACTTACCGTTTAAATTAATTAAATTTCTGTCTAATTAAAGGCAAATTATGTACTTTAAAAATAAACTCTACAACATTTTCATAAAAAAAATTCGAACAACCAAATCCCACAATTTCCAAAAAGCACATATACATACTGTTTGTTTACTCTATATATATTTTAAAAAAATAATCTTTTTAAAATCGTTAAGCAATATACATAATGTATGTACATAGAACTTCATTTAAGTTTTGTACACAATATATATATATATATATATATATATATATATATATATATATATATATATATATATATATAAGGTTTATGTAAGATACCAATCACACCAATATCGATTATTTAATCAGTTATCAATGAGACTGTTAAGTCGTTTTTATATACATACTATTTACAACGAGTTCAGTAAACATAAACAACATTATGTACTGCTGTATTTTATATACACATGCATATGTCAATAGTTTTAAAAGTACGGGTCTTACTTTGTGAATAAATTAGATATGTCTGTGATGTGACGTAGAGATAGGTGATAATTTATTCCGTTTCTCACGATGTCAAATTATGAATGCAGGGGGCAAAACCTTAAGTTGGCTTTTTTAAAGTATTTGTTAAAGAGTTATGAATTGATTTGCCTATTTAAACTATTTTATGTTTTTCATACTCTTGGTTAATTACAACCATTGTAAGAAATCACATTTTCTACCTGTGTAAAATATATCTCATGGGTAATATATGGAACACGAAAAATTAGTCTCCATGAAAAATTTGTTTTTAAAGTTTGTTTTTAAATCATTATGAAGACCTGTCTGCTTCAGTGATAGGCTTTCATTTATCTCAAATTAGTTGTCCATATAAACACTTTATTCGCCCCATGGGGCAACCACATAGTAATAAGTTTACTATTTCTCTTGTCTTGGCGAAAGATTGATTTACATAGCTTTCAGATATGTAATTAGTCAAATGTTGACTGTAATGCTTAAAAGGCTATGGAGAGTCTAGTTAGTTTGTAACAAATGCACTTCAATGAGAAGAACAGCTACATTTAAATACAATTATATGTATACAATTATGTCATTCCAGAGTCCTGTTAGTTGATAGGAAATGTACTGGAATGCGAAGAACAGCTACATTCATACACTATTATATGTTTACAATTATGCCTAACTAACAAGGCTATGGAGTGTCTAATTAGTTGGTATGAAAGCACTTGAATGCGAAGAACAGCTACATTCATACACTATTATATGTTTACAATTATGCCTAACTTGCAAGGCTATGGAGTGTCTAATTAGTTGTATGAAAGCACTTGAATGTGAAGAACAGATACATTCATACACTATTATATGTATACAATTATGCCTAACTTGCAAGGCTTTGGAGAGTCTAGTTAATGGGTTGAAATGCACTTACAATGCGAAGAACAGCTACATTCATACATTATTGTATGTTTACAATTATGTCTAACTTACAAGGCTATGGAGTGTCTAATTAGTTGGTATGTTAAAATGCTCTTGAATGAGAAGAATTTAGCTACCCAAGCTATTTGTTCATCATACATTGTTATAACTTTATTTATTCATGCACAAGGCAAAAAACACAGGCTATACTTTTTTATTTCATGATTTTAACTGCTAAAAGAGTTTAAATGCTGTTTTTGTTTAAAGATTATTTAAAAATATATCCATATGACCGATTTTCTGTGTATAAACAAACGAAGTAAGGTAATCTTATTGGATTAAGATAATCTGCTCAATCTTCGGTTAACTAAAACTCATCTGAACAATAATGTTGTTTTTACTACAAGGTATTATGTTTATGAATTAACATTCTGCATTGAATATTTTATTATTTAGCTATTAAGATCTGAATGTGAAGTGGATATGAATTACAAAGATTAATGATAACAAGTTTTTAAAAACGAATAAAAAGTGCCAAGGTTCTTAAGACTTTAAAAAGCCTCATGATAATATTATGTCAAAGTGACAATTCTTCTATTGCATTAGTGATCAAAATACGAATATGTTGGGAAAGAGTTCATTATTTTACCCCATTTCTATTTTTTTTTTTTTAATGAAAAAAAACAACAACAAAGAAAAGAACAAAAATCATCTTAAAACTGTTTGTTTAAAAATATTATACACGCGCGCGCGCGTGTGTGTGTGAGACATGTATCTGCACATATATATATAATTACCTACATAATATCATTACAATTTTAATGGGGTGGTACAACAGCAACTCGTGTGATATTACCAGAAGATTATTTTTTTTAAATTGGAAGAGAAGTTAAAACTATTTTAAACTCTTGTCTTAAACTAATGGTTAATGAATTTTAAATTTTAGCTACATCGGAGAAATTACTCATTTTAGTTACACAAGTTGTTTATTTCGACTGGTGCAGATACAAGTGTCAACTCGCCTTAGGTTTGTGGTTCTTCTTCGGGTCCACGATCCATGCATAAACAGGTCATCTCATTATAAGTGCAGTTGAAATAAACAGTAATGAAAATGTTTTTAGCACCAAAAGTTAGGCCTTCCTCAGAAATTTGAAGATCATTATAGTATGTGTTTGTAAAGTTATTTTGTAAACACACACATGCACACACACACATTTTATATTTGGTGGATTTTTTTATACATGTTTCTTTTATTTATTTATTTATTTATTTATTTATTTATTTATTTATTTAAATAGATAGATAAATAAATAAATAAAATAAAATTAAATAAATAAATAAACCTTGAACCTATTGATTATCAAACTCAGGATTTTAGACTGATATCGGACATAATTCATTGATGTTTTACGATAAGTTTCCTACTTTTGTTATCAAAACGAATAATTTTTTTATTTTTTATTTTCTGAAATAGTGTTTTAAAATTTAAGGAGCATGTGCTGATTTTCTAAAGTTTCAAAAAGTTACATTAACATATAATTCAAGTGGCTCTTTAATGCTATCTTCATGATTCCAAAGCACAATGCCCGTGTCAAGTACAACTTTTGAATTTTTATAAAATAAAAATGTAATGCATTCAAAAATGGAACATGACACCTGAAAAAATTGAATTAACAGTCATTATTATTATCACTATCATTATTTTTTTTATTATTATTATATAATGTAACACACTACCTACAGTTTTTACTTACCCGTAGGGATGCGAGATTGATACACTAGTACATTAAAGTTAATTTTCACTTACTAGACGATCTTTATTGCTTCATTCTATAGTCCAGCTTCCGTCTGCTAATATCCCGCCTTTTTTATCAATGGTAATTTGGAACTCTCTATAACTTTATTAAACATTTACTGTTTTCTTTTCACACCAAAGCGGTTACAAAATGAAATAATTTAAATGTCTTAACGGGAGATTAAGTCGTAGTTTTAAATCGGATAATCTTAATATTTGATCGATAGCGTGCAGACGACAGCCAAAAAACAAACAGATTGTTAGAAACTTGGTAACAGTTTACACTTTTGGCTTTGAATATCGATCTAAACGATTTATAACGGGTACCGAACAAGTACGGTGGCTCACTTAGGTGCTTAAGTTCTATCCTTGAGACTGAACTTCAAATCTCGACCCGCGGCAAGTTCAGCACCTAAATGTGTATAGAATTGCTGTGACAATCTCGAACGATAAATCAAGCATCCAGATATTCCGAGGTTCAAGTTTATTATTATTATTATTATTATTATTATTATTATTATTATTATTATTATTATTATTATTTCCTTAACATAACTATAGGCACTCAGTTTTATATCTCGAATGTAAACTCGGTCGCTTGACAAAGCATTTAGACCAAAAACGGTCTCGAGCGCTTAAGACCTCGAATTTTTGCCTTGGTAGCTCGAGAGATCTATTTGGTTAATAGAAAAATCGACATAGAAGCTACGACACTGTCAATTGAAATCATTTACTCAATTTCCAAAATTTTACAATATGACAGATTTCTACATCCTGGTATTCGAGATAGTGAAAGGCGAAATTTAGACAATCACATGGCCAAAACCCGCCACCGTATTTAAACAAAGTACTATTATGTAAAAGGAAGAAATGTTTTATATATTATCTTGAAGAATAGCTACTCGCGTTGATATATTTATGTTTGATAGCCATACAACACTTAATGATTACCGTAGATCTTTTTTTATCTATCGATAAGGCTATTTCAAAACGAGGCTCCAAACGAGGTATACACATGTGTGCTGTATTTTAAAAAAAATTAATAACGGGTTTTTAAACACATACTGTTATTTCAAACAGATGTTAAAATTTGTTGATAAAAATTTCATTCGGAAACATAAGATACTACCATTGTTTAACCATATGATGTCTCTACACAATCGACCACTGCGGTAGCTCACTAAACGGTTGGTAGAGTGCTCGCTCCGTAAGTGGGAGGTCGTGGGTTCGAACCCTGGCCGTTCCTGACCCAAGACTTGAAAGTTGGTAGTGACTGTTCTTTCGCCAAACACTCGGCATTAAGAAATGAAAGTCACGGTTCTTTCGGATGGGAACTTAAAACAAACGAGGTCCCGTGTCACGGCGTGGCACGATAAAGAACCCTGCTGTATAATGCAATCAGCGCAACGCACAGGCAAAATTTCTGCACTTTCGCCTTTAGCTTGCGAAGTCCCGATATAAGTGAAATATTCTTGACTGGGGAGTTAAACACCGTTACTCAACTACACTCTACAAAATTGACACATACTCAATCCCGTTGTTCTTAGTTTCATCCGGAGATTAATAACTGCCTTGCTTTCGTCGTAAATAGATGAAAAAATACTGATGCGACGTTAAACAACATTACAACAACATCTTAGCATGTCTTTGTGTTCATGAAGTGTTAATACACTCTTTGGCCTATTAGTATACGGATCATAGCGCCTCTCAGATAGTATGTCGGGCTGCCGTTTTAATATTTATTCAGTATTTTGTGATATCACTAACTCGAATCAGTGAAATCAAATTGAAGTAGTGATATCACAAATTATATTTTGTGAAATTAATAATTCGAATTAGTGATATCACTAATTCGAATTAGTAATATCACTCATTCGAATTAATGACATCAATAATTCGAATTAGTGATACCACAAAATACTGAATAAATAGTAAAACGGCACCTCATATTCAGAGCTTTTTCTGGGAGATCCCATAATGTGAAAAGTTTGTCAGTTTGCTTGCAAAAAGTATCGGGTTGCCTCTGTCTTATACCATTTTTGAATGTATTTTATTAGTAAATATGACACCTTCAATATCTCTGATCTGACCGCAGCCTCACGGTTGCAAGATAGATGCTGTAGACTGGGGCGTAAAACACCATTACTCAACTCGTGTAGGTTTCATGTTTCAAACTTTCCTGTGTGCCCCCTTTGTTAATCCTTAATCTATTGCTTTTAAGATTATCTCTCGTATTGTGGTGGTAATTATCATTGAACTTAAAGCTATACACAATGTTATTGGCGTGACTTTATAATTCTGAAATACAAAGCGTAAAAATTTAAATCACAGATAAAAATCGATATATATCTTTACGTCATTCATATAATTTAAATGAGATTTAAATTTAAATTAAAATGCTGTAATAAGAATTTATCTAAAAGACTTCCTAGATATGTGATATGGACAGGGGAAGGCGATAGACATTGTGTCGTCAATCAACAGTTTTTGTTAAAACCTTTTATTGTATGAAAAGAGTTTTATATCAGCTTGATATATATATATATATGTATGTATGTATGTATGTATTATATTTATATATATATAAAGGTTACTCTATGGATGTTTATTCGTTTTAACTGAAAAGTTCCGTAAAGTAGATATTTACTTCCATGGTCATCTTACCACTTTACTTACATCGGCCTTATTATGCAATGCTTTTCATAGTGTTTTCATGTGTTAGAATTTTGGATTTTTACAAAAAAGTTCTTTCAAAATTCTGAAAATTTAGGCACATGACAGTGCCTTTTTCCCAATAAGCAAATTTTGGTTTATTTTACTACTTCTCCGTTGTTATGTACTACGGCTCCTTTGTAACTTTTTAAGAATGTTTTCCTGGTTTGAACATTTTAAAAAAATTATCCTCACCATATCGCAGATTAATATCCACTCGATCAACGTGATTTAAGTGTAGCGGTGTGGTTAGCTCAGTGGGTAGAGCACTCGTCTATAATTCGAGAGGTCTCGGGTTTCTCCAGGTCTGCATTTTTTCTTTCCTTTTACAATACTAAGCCATCTAGTAAAAGATCCAAACAAATGGTCGCAAAAACTATTTATTTATTTATTTATTTATTTATTTATTTATTTGATTCAGGTCACATTCTCCTATTTTCTTGGAATGGAGGATTCCAACTTGTTGTGGATCTATTGGTTCTAATATTATGTTTCACAGGTTTTGTTTTGGGTCTCATCTGGGAAACAAATTAAATGGCAACTAATTTTGACAGCTCTAGAAAACTGTAGAATAACTAGTGGAGGTTTTTTTTTTTTTTTTTTTTTTTTTTTTTTTTTTTTAAACTTGAGACGTTTTTATCCAAAATCGCGCGCTTTAGACTACAAAGATATCAATTCAGTTAATTTTAAATCGTCTATGTAGATAAGTCCACTTAATAAAAGACAAACAAACAAGCGTGCGCGCGCGCGTGTGTGTACCATTACAGATTCAACATGGTATTCTTGCTAAGAAAATTTCCAGTTTAATAGGAAAACATCTTCCAGTACATTCAGCGTAGGGCCACTAAGAAATTAGCAACGTAAGAAAATTTAAACTATGAAGAAAGATTAAGAAAATTAGGACTACCAACACTAGGATATAGAAGATTAAGATCAGATTTGGTCGAAATCTACAAAATCTTAAATAACATCAAGTTTACATCGTTGGAGGCAATTTACTACAGAGGTCACCCTACACACAGCAATCAGGTGCCACTCTCTGAAGTTGTACAACAAAGAACAAGAACGGTGTTGTTGGGAAAGTTATGGAAAAATGTATATACAAATATGTACACAATTTCCGAAATGTGCATATCTGGCACATCTAAATTCAACTGGTATTTGTGTTATATATTTACTTAATAATAACGTAATTTCTAGGTTTCATTCGGGTTTTACTAAAGGTGATTCGACAGTCGACAGTCAATCAACTACTTGATATCACAAATGTTTTTGGCAAAGCTCTTGATGACGGTAAAGAAATCAGAGTTATTTTTCTTGATATAAGCAAGGCTTTCGATAGGGTTTGGCATAATGAACTTGTACATAAACTAAAAGAAACTGGTATCAGAGACACCCTTTAAAATGGTTCCAAAACTATCTCCAAGATCGAAGACAAAGAGTAGTTTATTCAATTTTTCTGAATACAAAGAGGTTAGAGCTGGCGTCCCACAAGGTTCTATACTTGGTCCTCTTCTATTTCTCATATATATTAACGATATTACCGACGAAATCAATGCTAATATTCGTCTTTTTGCAGACGACACTACTTTATATCTAATTGTTGAACACCCCCCCCCCCCCCCCCCCCCCCCGTCTTCTGCTCTAATTCTCAATAATTCTCTTCGCACAATTCACACCTGGTACAATAAATGGCTTGTTTCCTTCAATGCACAAAAAACAGAAAGCATGGTAATCTCTCGCAAAAAAATAAACCTGTACATCCTACTCTATATACGAACAATGTAAGTATCCTGGATACAGAAACGCACAAACATCTTGGCATTATGTTTTTCTCGAACGGATCGTTGAAATCACACATAGATTATATTAAAGCAAAAGTATCACTAAGAATAAATATCTTACGTAAATTCAAATTCATTCTTGACAGACGGACTCTACAATCACTCTACTTTGCATTTATACGACCATAACTTGAATACGGAGACATTATCTGGGACAATATACCTCTTTATCTACAAGAAGAACTTGAATCATTTAATCTTGAAGCAGCCAGAATCGTTACTGGTACCACAAAACTCTGTTCTAAACACACATTATTTATCGAAACTGGATGGGAACCGCTTTCTCATAGAAGAAAAAAACACAAACTTATTCAGTTCCATAAAATGTTCTACAACTTAACTCCTCAGTACCTGTCTGATATTATTCCAAACAGAACTCACAGAAGCACAAGACAATGCAATCAAATACCGACTATTTTATGCCACACCGATTCCTACTATAACTTTTTTCTTCCTTCCACAATCAGACAATGGAATGAACTTCCACAAGAACTCAAAGATACTCTTTCTGTGACAACCTTCAAACGATTACTTAATTTAAACCTTACTAAACCACCCGCTTTCTACAGCTATGGATCCAGAATTCAACAAATTTATCACACCAGACTACGCACTAACTCCAGCTCCTTAAAGTCTACCCTCTATAATAAAAATATCATAGATAATCCTTACTGCGACTGTGGTGAAATTGAAACAGTGTCTCATTTTCTACTGAGTTGTAACCTTTATTCTCATCTAAGGAATAGATTTTTAACTCCACTACCATATCCGCTTACAATTGAACTTCTAAGTCTGGATTTAAGATTGCGTAAAGATGGCGTAAAGATACATGGTTGCAGAAAGCTTACGTAAAGATGGCGTAAAGCCATTTGCATGGTATTATCCTGGTAAAAAGCCTGGATTTATGATTGCGTAAAGATGGCGAAGTACACCAGGAACTGAAATGAATTACATTCAGTTGTCCTCTCTGTTACGAACACACGGCGTATTTTTTTTTTTCTTTTACCTATTTTACCTATTTTATCTAATTTTTACGAATATTTTTGTCCGGAAGATTGGAGACACTAGCAGAAAATCGGTTGTAGGAGGTTTTTGTAGATTACTCGATACTTACATTGATCATCATTTTTCAGTATACAGTATCCTTGATTTGGTATATTTCGCTCTGAATATCCAGGTTTCTCAATATGACATATATAACCATGTGGGCACAACAAAGGGTCTTCGTCTGTGCCATACGGGGTTGTACTACAGAGTTCAACTAAAATATAATGATACAATGGTGATGTTTAACTTCCACCATAACAACAGAAACGATTCACTGTATCAATGTTGTTCTGTGTTCTAAGAAGGTAAATAATTAATGCAGGTTGCATTTATCGGATAAATGGTTGCTTAAAGCTTGCGTAAAGATGGCGTAAAGCCAGAAGGTCTTTAAGAATCTTTACGCAATGGCATAAAGATAGCGTAAAGGTGGCGTAAAGACAGCGTAAAGATGGCGTAAAGATATCTTTACGTCATCTTTACGCTGTCTTTACTTAAAGCGTAAAGATGGTTTTTCGTCGTGTGAACTCTTTGGTGATAATTCTCTAACGTCCACACAGAACATTGAAATATTTAAATCCGCACAAAATTTATATATTTTAGCAAACGTTTTCACTTACACTGATATTGTTACTTGTATCTTTACGATTCACAAATAATATGTAAATGAACACACTTACAGATTTTTAATTTTTTTACCTGCATCGTATTAAAATCATTAAAGATTTTTTTTTCTGGATGCAACAAGGTTAACGTTTTTGTTTTTGTTTGTTTTTTATTTTTGGTATTTTTTTCTACCTAAAGGCGCATTTTAAAAAATTATTTTATATTAAATATTTTCAGGGGACAGTTTTTATAAGTGTTCAACACTTGTTGCTGAATCCTATTTGTCATACTCCATATTGTTTACTTTTCTTTTCAACATGTATTTATTGAATTTGACGAATAAAATATGTTTAGTAAAAAAGTTTTACAATAAAGATCAAGAACGGTGTTGGCTTATCCAATCGACGACAGGAACAAACTACCTGCATACGTGACAGAAACAACTTCAACTAACATGTTCAAATCCAGACTGAATGGTTGCTACTTCCCTAACAAATTTAAACCTTGTTTTTACTAGTGTCAGTACTCAGTATTGCTATATCAATTATGACACTAAAAGAGTATATAGTGAATATATGTACATAAGTTTTTAACTGCAATTATAAAATTGGAAAATGCCATCAGACCCGGAAAGAAAAAGTTCTCAGATTAGTCTTAATTATTAGATGGCTATCAACGGCCGCTGACTGAATTCTGTAAGATTCGCTAAGATTTCAAGATGTTTCGTTTAATTAATGTTTTGTTGGACTTCCGTGAAATAAACAACCGCATGTGCGAATGTTTATATCATAGATGATTGAAATATGAAACTATATTTTTGGGTCTTTGACAGCACTTTATATTATGTTATTTAAACGTTTCTGAAAATAAAAGTTTGTCGTTTATTACAAAATGTCGTCAAAAAGTAGGGCTCATTTTTTGTTAAGCTTGTCACGTTTTATTAATTCTTAAATATCATGTGATTGTTACATTGACTAGTACCCGCAGTATGTGTCTGTCAGCTACAAAAACAAAGTGATATTCTCAGCATGTTATAGCTGCATTAGCAATGCTAAGGCTTATCGCAAGAGTACTTTTTGTCAGTGTTTTAGTGTTGTCACATAGTGGTTTTATTTATTTATCTATTTTTTTATTTATTTAGTTTATTCATTTTTTAAGTTTATTTATATAAGAATAACAAGATTTGCAAATAAATCGGTTTTTTAACATTATATCCGGACAGAATTTAATAACATGCTCATCATTAATTTTCTTCTGATAACTTGACTTGAAAGTCCATATAGATGTTTCGGAAATCGACCAACAAAGCTATTATTTCCAAACTTTGATCTTACATGTAGACTTTGCCAAGTTCCAGCATCGACATTTAAAATGTTTCGACAGGTTAATGTTGCTGGCTAGATCAGCTGACAATGTTTGACTTTGCAAAAAAAACTCTTATATGAGCCGATTAGCTGACCGTGGTCAAATTAATTAATTCATTCATTCATCATCATTCATTCATTCATTCATTCATTCATCCATTCATTAATTTATTCAGGGATGGTGGAAGAAACCATAAATTAATTGATCTATTATTTTATTGTTTTTTATTATTATTATTATTATTATTAAAAATTTCTTTTGACTCCCACTCTCGCAGATCCTACGATGAAAGAAAGTCTGTCAGTGGCTTTATCCTGACACCCCGGTTTCCTCCTTTTTTTTTAGGACGATCTCAACTCGCTCAACTTTATCATTCGGCAAAACTCGACAAATATCGTAATGCTCACGGAATCGTCCGTACCGCAAACATAACTGAAAAACAATAAGAAAATGTTTGCTTTTTGATTTGAAATTCTTAAAATAATTTTCATAAAAACGTATTAAAGAGTGTATTATTTTAAGCAAAATGATGATACAAAGAACGTTTTATACTGAAATATAACAAAATTCTTGATTTATCGCTTATGTTTGACTTAAAATATCCCCAATTAAATCTAAGTAATTGAAACGTTTGACACTTGTCTAGTTTCACTTTGACTCCAACTGTTTGACGTTGACTGTGAGTATGAAGTGATGGCATCTCGATCAACACAACGGGAAATTTTAGAAGAAATTAAGGTATCTATTTTAATTTATTACATTTTTTAATAACGATCTTTGTACCTGACCGAAAATTAACTATTTCAACATCTTAAGCAATAAATCCACTTGTCACAATGTGCATTAGTTTTGTAACCTGCAGTTTACCTACAGTACAGTAGGAATTATAAAGAATCGCTGAAGAAAAAAATTGTAAGACCATCATTATAATATGCATCAACAAAATGGAACACAGCTAGGCAAAAAAAAAAAGAAGATTGCACTATCAAAATTAAAACAGCAGCTGAACGATCCTTAAGCATAATTTGCATTACCTGTTGATTAAGGTATCAATGATCTTGTCAGTTAACACATAACAGTGCAATCATTCATGAGATCCTTTGCCTAGTTATTCATTTCACAGTTGTTTCATACTTTAATCCCTTATATTAATTAGTAACAAAGCTGCAGTTATTTATCAGTGATCATTAATTGAATGGATAAATGGCCACATTAACTTTTTTAAAATACAAATTTGACCATTTGAAAATGTCTTGATTTCACTTTTCTTTTTTTTTCCTTTTGTGATTTTGAATAAAATTAAATGGTGTCTAATTAGACCCTTGATACCAACTGTTCTAGTCCAATAATGTGTCATGTGGACATTGTCTCATTACATGTAAGTAAGTATCCCAATACAGACAAGTTCCCTTGAAATCAAAAGTTACTGGTGTACAACAGTCCTAGAAACATTTTTCACAAGTTTTTTGTATGCCTGTCTTAAAGCATTGAAAACTAATTACATACACAGTAAAAGTAATGCAAGAATTTGCTTTAATAAGATATACTTTTAAGCACCAATCCTTTATAATTTTATCTATTTTTAGGATGTGAGACGAGACAGAGAATTCAGTCTACGTTGCAAAATCAGTGATGAACAATTCCAAATTTTAGAGTCCATCAGAAGTAAAAATATTTCCAAGTTTAAGCAGTTGGTATCTAAAGGAATTGATCCAAATTTCATAACCAATAATGGAGAAACTCCACTTCATATAGTTGCTGGCATAAAACCAGTTGGAGGTAATCATTTTAAACTTGTTCTGAATGAACTAATTATCTGCCCCTGTTTTGGTTCTAGTGAAACTGTGAAAATTATGATACCTCATGACAGGATAAACAATGTGATGGAGAAATTCTTGACTTCATTTTGCTGCAATGGTGTTGCATAGATGTAGATTTTTGCAAATTAAGTTTTAGTTGCTAATGTATGAATGTAAATGAGATTAAGTTGACAGGGATGAAAAATTCCATTCAACTTTTTAACAAAGAGTGAAACCATATTAATGTATCAGCTAGTTTTTTCTTTTAAAGTCAGTGTGAGATTTAAATTCACTAAGTGTCAAAGCCTAAGATTCAAGTAGTTTTCATTATTCTGGCAAATTTTTGGTTCTTCATTACAATATAGTGAAATTTTTATTTCAAAAGTTGTCAAGGAAATGCTAGAGATCCTGGTATATTTTGGTACATCATTAGAAGCAGCTGACAGATTTGGACAGAAAGTATTACATGTAGCAGCAAGAACCTCTGAGACTACTGTAAAACTTCTTCTAGAAGCTGGAGCACACTTAAACTCTCAAGATAATGCAGGTATACACTTTATTTTGTAACAAAATTCAAAATTTACAGTATATTGCATTTAGCTTGTGGTGATTGGTGTAAATAAATTAGACCTCTATAACACATCTGGATGTGATACATCAGTTATTTTGCTGTTGCCATGTTTTTTCAACCATCTCTGATACACTGTCCTGGGACAAACACAGTCCTGTGGCTGTACAATGTCTTCCAGTTATACACCATCCTATACACTGTTTCATGACTGCACACAGTTATGTAACTGTACAATGTCCTGTGAACTGTCCTGTGGCACACTTTCCTTTGACTCTACAGTCCTGTGGCTGTACACTGTCTTGGTACATACACCACCCTGTACACTGATTTGTGACTGCCCACAGTTCTGTAACTGCACACTGTCCTGTGAACTGTGACACACTTTGCTTTGACTTTACACTGTCTTGGGACATACACCATCCTGTACATTTTTGTTTGACATACACTGTCCTGTAAACTGTTTTGAGTTTGTATGGTACACAGTCCTGTGGCTGTATACTGCTTTTGAGATACACTGTCCTGTGACGACACACAGTTCTGTAAGTGTATACTCTTCTGGGACAAACACTGTTCTATACACTGACCATGGACATACACTGTCCTGTACACTGCTTGTGACCTTTTCATTCTCCCGTGGCTGGACACTGTCTTATACACTGTTATGCAACTGTACAGTTCCGCCACTAAACACTGTTCTATAACATTCACTGTCTTGTTAAAAAAAAGTCTCCAGTTTTTGCAAGGGTTGGACCAGGATGACCTCTCCAATAACAGTTTCATATTGAACATGGTTTTAAAGGTAGACAATCCAAAACTGTGGACCAACTAAAACCATGTGTGATTACTTTGTATATTTTAGGAAGGACTGCTTTAATGGAAGTATGTGGAAGTGATACAGAGGATGCATTAACAATTGTACAGTATTTACTTGATCGACAGTGTAATGTCATGTTACAAGACCAAGATGGATTCTCAGGTGAGTTGATTACCAAAAAATGTAAAGCTTTTAATTATTGCTTTCAAGTGGATCACCAGGGATCTCAATGGGGTCAGTTTTTGGCAGAGTGTTTACTACAAATTTTTTCTTTTTTTCTAATGAAGATTTTAGGTTCCACTTGTATTATCAGGGTTCCAAAAATTGTGTTATTAAAAACCATGCCTTGAATAGAAAGTATAATTTCTCTAAAATGAGTTTATTTGTGGCTAAGTAAATGCTTTAAACTATTTTTGATTAATTAATTCTTTCTTTATATCTTGAATTAATTGTACAATCTATTCCCAATTTCCATCAAATAAATCAGTATCAAGATAATCACAGTTAAAACTATTATAATATAACTCTGTTTTCTAGGTAACTGATGTCATCCTGTTTTGTAACATGGAAATGATGTCATCTTGTTGTCGTAACATGGAGATGATGTCATCTTGTTGTCATAACATGGAAATGATGTCATTTTCTTGTTGTAACATGGAAATGATGTCATCTTCTTGTTGTAACATGGAAATGATGTCATCTCTCCTCCATCATAACTCTTTTTCATTATTGAGAAACAAGCTTTCTAATGATGTTAAAATTTTACAATTAAAGATCAGGTGACTGGGACTTGTATATTGTTTAGGGACAGGGCTTTATAGGTGGCCTGGTAGCTCAGTCGGTAGAACATCCTGCTAGTGTTGGCATGGTCATGGGTTTGAGTCTCGGTATAGCAGCTGCATTTTTCCCTTTTCTGTTACATTTGGGGGCTGGTCTGTCCCTAGGAAATCAACAGGTTGGTCCCAGGGTAAATGGTTTCCTTTCAGGGTAGTTGAATTTAAAAAAATGGAAGAATTTAGCAGACAGGGCTTGATAGGTGGCCGATAGCTTAGTCGGTAGAACATCCCACTAGTGTTGGAAAGGTCTTGGGTTCGAGTCCCGATTTGGTCACTGCATTTTTTCCTTTCCTGTTGCAATTGATTTATTTTAACAGTTATATAAAATGATTGAATTCACTTTGTTCTAAAAAATATGCCATAGTTACAGGAAAATTGAATTTAAAAAGTTTAAGCATTTTTTTTAAATTTCAGCATTACATTACATCTGTAGTAATAAAAAACAGAATATAGATGTGAGAAATGAGATTGTGTATAAATTATTATATGCTGGACTGTCGGCTACGATGGTGGACAAAACAGGCAAGATGGCTCTTTGTTACGAGATAGAGAAAAATCTGAATGTAAGAAACAAAATCAGCGAAAAGCAATTGAAAATTATCAAAACTTTGATATCTGGTGGATCACAATTTAACAGTAGAAACAAACAGCATCAAAAAGCTATCAAACATATAAGTACCTACGCCAGTGACGATTTCATGTTTAAATTATTAGATATAGCTAAACCAGTGCTAGGTCTAAATGCCTTAAAATGTATAAAGAGTTGTCTTAATCGTCAAACAGTAGAAGATGATTCCTGTGTATTTCAATATTTGACAACAATAACTTGTAGAGTACAGTCGTTAAAAGCTATGAGTAGGATTACTGTTAGAGAAGTGCTTAAAGGGAAATTACTAGCAAAGAAAGATTTGTTACCATTACCAAGGACATTACAAGATTACCTCATCCTCTCTGATTGACGAAGGAGATTTTTAGGCATATAAAAAAATTATTTTAAAACTGTTTTTTAGTTGATTTATTTGGCATGATATACTATTTTTAAGTTATTATCCCCTTGTCACCAGTGTCACCAGTTTCATTATAATTCTTAAACACAAAGCTTGCAAAATTAAAATCAAAATTACTTTGTGAATTTTAAGATATTTTGAAATTTAAGGTGTCATTTTTGAAGATCACTTTCATTTATTGATATTTGTGTTCTTTTTTTATTGGATCTTTTGTCATAATAAAACCATACCAAAATTTAAAAATTAAGTCAAGGTCAATTTTAGTTTAAGAATAATTGCAAAATTGGGGCTTGCTACTTTAGATACCAGTTTAATGGTATTTATAAAAGCCACCAACATTCCTTGATAAATTACAAGGCTGATGGGATTTTACTTTTGAAAAGTT
Organism: Tegillarca granosa; assembly: GCA_029721355.1. Lineage (NCBI taxonomy): Eukaryota > Metazoa > Mollusca > Bivalvia > Arcoida > Arcidae > Tegillarca > Tegillarca granosa. The sequence continues at coordinate 8,418,115 of CM056606.1, read as the reverse complement.
GATGAGCACCTGTATGATAAACTTCAGGTAACAATTAAGAACCAGTAAACTAACATATTATAACCTTGGCCTTTATCCATCAGCTTCTTGTTATTGTCTGTGTGAATTAAATGAAAGTCTAGTAAAAATCCAGTTAATTCATTGGATAGCAAGAAGGAGAATAGAGCCAATTAACACTCATCTAAATATCCATGGCTGATGATAATCAAATCAACTGGATATAATTTTTCCCAAAAGGGCCTGATTATACTCACCTGGCTAACTGGGGAAGAAGTCCTTGTGGAAACTTTAAACATTGACTGAGAACTAAATCAATTTCAGAGAAGATAATAAAAATAAGCTAAATATAACATCTTATTTGCATGTTCTACTTCCCCAGAACTGGCTAACTATTAAATATGCGTGAAAGAATCTTGACTAGGGGCTAAAACACTATTACTCAGCTCCACTAATGCATTGGATTTTTTTTTTCAAACTGTTGGGCTAAATTTGATGCTAATCGTCAAAAACTGCAAGATGTTATGATCTCTTTGGATTCCTTAAAGATTTATAATTCTTTTGGAAGAAAAGTGCCGAACCAAGGCATGCATATGGCCCTTATAATTTGCCAAAAAGGCAAAAATGCTGGGCTTCAGATATTTTACAATTAGCATCTTAGAAAAATAAGTATTTGGATTTGCACAAATCCATACCGCGAGAGATTTCCACAGAGAGAGAAAGAGAGAGCAGTTTTTGGCTACCCTTTACTTATGATAACGGCAAAACTTGGAATTAAGATTGACCAAGTTATGAAAATGTGACGTCACAAACATTAATTAATTTTTAACAATCTGGAAGGTTCTGGCTTTTTTTATTAGATTACGTTGAGTGCATATTGGTGTTTAAATAGATGGATGGTTTGTCGTCCAAAATATTTGAATGTGATAATTTTGCGAGGTCAGACTTGTTTTGAAAATGGAAGAAGAAATCAGCAAGCAGTAACACAGAAGAAATTGATTAAATTTCTCAAATCATAGGTGATGATATCTTGAAGTATATAAATATTTTGGAAGAAAAATCGTTCATAAATCGATGAAGTTACTTTTATACAGTTCTAATATTTTCACCCGAAGCAAAATGATGCGCGGCCCCTTCTGACACCATTAGGTGTAGGTTGGTTTAGAAAAATTCTGGGTTTTTGATAAAGATATTGTATGACCCTACACAGCCTGCAAGCAAGTGTGTTGATTAAGAGGAAATTCGGACTATACGAAAGACAACAATAATGATTTAAAAAGTACTTTTATTCTTGGTATCCTCTCTTTCATTGTTCAATTACTGATTACGTGGAGTTGAGTTGAGTAATTGTGTATCCAGTCAAGAATATTTCACTTATATCGAGACGTCGCCAGCTATTAGCGAAAGTGCAGAAAGTTTGCCAGTGCGTTGCGTTGATTCTGTCACATGAGTCTCCCCACAGATCATATAATCAATAGAATTCATAGCTTGTTTCCATTAAACAAGTACATGTAGATATATCAAATTAACTTGAATAGAACATTTATCCTAAACAAAATCCTTTACAATGATTTATTTTAATGAGGTCAGTCAGAAAACCATATAAATCCTTTAGTAGTCCATTAAAAAATTAAATTATACTGAACACTGATGTTCTTGCCAAGGAATTGACGTAATCTCTTCTATACGTAAGAGTGGAGTTGAGTAATGGTGTTTAACGTCCCAGTCAAGAAAATTTCACTTATATCGAGACGTCGCAAGCTATAACCTTCAAAATTTAAGTTGTCTCAAATCTGTGATTTTGACTACAGTTGACCTAAAATGTGAAATGAGGTTTACTGTAGGCTTTTGCTGATTGGCTCGGAACCAGTATCGCGAAGTAATTGGTTTAAAATGTTAACTTGCGACACTTAAGGTAAATGTACAAGCACTTGAAATGTCGCCGTAAGTTCGCATTCGTATAAGCCAGAAAAGAAATATTTGCAATTATTTATGGAACCAAACAAACAAAATCGCCGTCCCTATTGTTACACTCTAATTAATAAAATCGTAAAATGAAAGCAAATCCGAAAAATCAAAGGTTGCTTTCCTGGCTCCCATCAAAAGTCAGGCTCCTGTTTCTGCCTAGTTGTTTTTGTATGTTATTGTTTGTCCATTTCGTTGCACGTTATTAACTACTCTAAAAAGTAACACACACACTGTTTCCCATTTCGTATGTATGCTTTACCTTGTACACAACTAAACTGACAAACGCGGATTTTTTTAATTCAATTTTTATTATATCAAATATTTTGTGCTATATTCTGTTCTGTTCTTTCGTTAGCTCGGTCTTTTGATAGTTACAAGCTATCAACTGGTATGCATTAATCATCTGAACACTTCCGTGCTGTATTTCGTATCTCTTTCGTTTTTTTTCATATGTTTTTTTTTCTGCTTTAGTCGATACAAATAAAAAACGGTTTTTTGTAACTAAAGTTAAGCGTTTGGCCACAACAACTTACCAACGCAACCAAGAACATAGAACAAAACACAAGGAACACATATTGGCAATACTGATTACAAAAATCTTGGTAATGAAATAAAGATCTTTGGTAACAACCAACGTAACCAGAAACACAGTGAAATACAAATAAATAAATAATCCGCCAAACAAAACGAGTAAAAGACAAATACATTATAACACCACTGATTATAAAACTCTTAGATTTGAATGGGCAATGGGAGGCAATGGGTTGAGGTCCAGTAATGTGGTTAAAGTTCTGTAAGTACACAATACTTATACCCCAGCAACCTGTTGTCTTTTAGATACATTTATAAAACACCTATATTGATGATTGATTGACTGATTGATTGATCGAGACGTCAGCAACTATAGGTAAAATGATAGAAATTTTTATCTTTGCAGTTGGCAGGGAGGGTTTTCCGTGACACGGGGCATCGGTTCTAAGGTCTTCTCCGAAGGACCCCTTTGCTTTTATTTCTAAATGCGAATCCGAATGCGTAGTGAAGGAACAGTCACTACCTATTTTCAAGTCTTGGACAGACCTGGCTGGGGTTAGAACCCCGAATTCCGAAATATGAAGCGAACACTCTACCAACTTAGCTATCGTAGTGGTTGTATATTAATGAAGCATACATGAGCTTAAAAAATTAAATTTATAAAAACAAAAGAGAAGTAAGGAGGATTTTGTATTTTTCAATGTTTATTACAAAATAAACTCATATAACATATACAATTAATCATTAATAAAACGAACATAAATCGGTACTACTTGACATAAAATAATTAACTGACTCTATATCTGATGTTTGATAGCTACTGCATGTGTTTTTTCTCGAAATTGTAATCTTACGAAGCAAACGGCCTGGCAAGTGAAACCGATTATGTAAAATCACGCCGAAATGTGCGTGACTGCGAGTAAAAGAAAACGGCAATAAAGTGTATACATATATTGTTTTATTGTTTCTCTGGCTCTGTTTTTTTTTGCAGAATATTAAGAGGCTATATCAGTATAAGAGCCTTTACTAATAAAATGACTAAAATCAGCTTATACTCTGAAAAAATAACTGCCATAATTATTTCTTTCCTGGTTGAGCAGTCAAGGGAGGTAATGGCGTAGATCCACCAATAATTATTCCCCTTGGCACGCATTGCATTATAGCCTGGAACCAAATGAAATTATTTGGGCAAACTTTTAGGAAAGCATCCCCATACTGATCACAGTGGATATACATATGTACTTTTGTACTGTCGGGATGTGGATAGAAGTACTGATCTGGTACACTGCCACATGGCTTAGCTAATCCCAAAATATAGGAATTCACGGTTGGATCAATTACTGGGTCTTTGTAAAGACAGGTGAGCTGGGCCTGTGACCAGTAATGGTTTTCAGCACACACCTTGACAACTCCATAAAATGGTATGTTGTAACATTCGATGTACCTCTTCTCGTCGTTGGGATAGGGGAAGTAAAATATACCTGCTTTGAGGTTTTCTGGAGTACAGGGCATAAAGGAAATGACGTTAGTCGGAAGTGGTGTTTGTGTTATAATTCTTGGTGTTGTAACGGGGAATGTGACTCTCTGGGTCGTTCTCCTCATTGTTGTCATGCGTGTTGACGGTGTTGTCGGGCGTGCCGTTGACTGGGTGTATGTCATTGGTGATCCGGGTACGCACTGAAACAAGATTGGTTCGAATATTTCCGACAGAGGACAAAGTACAATAACTGGATTTCCGTTACCATCGCAGTATATAAATCTGTTATTCATCAATAAATCTGGGAAAAATCGTGGAGCTCCAGGCAAGCAGATTCCATTGTAGTTTGGACCTGAAACAAATAAAGATGAAATTTTAGCGAAATGCGGAACCCCACATCATGTGCAAGACCTAATAGCAGAGATATTTATAATTTCAATGTCAATTAATCCCCATATGAAGTGTGTTTAACCATTATTAATCATATTCTGATGAATGAAATGTTACATTCAAAATCAATTTAACTAAAATCTCGATATGTTTTTTATGATTAAACAAATATTAATAAATTTCTCCTCATACACTATATAAGTTAAAATTCAATGTAATCTCCCCTTGTTGTGTCTCATTATGCCGTTAAAAAGGGCAAATCTCGCGAGATATCTCGTGACGTTTTCTACATTCCGCAGCCTCGTTTGCATATGATGGTAGAACTTATAGTTGCCGACGCAATTAAATTCAAATCGAAAACATCTTTGTTAGCGAACAATATGGCTTGATATGTCATATTTTAATTTTGATATTTTCCCAAGATTTTGTACACTATAGTGGATCTTACCGTATGGTGGGGATACAATCATGTATGGACTCTGTACGATGTTTGAGGCGTTACACACGTTAATCAAGTTACCTTGCTCAATACAAATTACTTGATATTCTGAAAAAAAAAAACCAATAGAAATGCATCAGGAATAAAAGATATTGGCTTCTTGGAACAAAAATCTACTTGGAAATGCATCCAATTTTGATTTCATGGGGGTTTTACGTCCCAGTCAAAAATATTTCACTTACATCGAGACGTCACAAGCTATAGGTGAAGTGGCAGAAATTTTTAACCTTTGAAGTGTGCTTAGGACAATATGCAGGGAGGGTTCTTTAACATGCCATGCCCTGCCGTGACACGGGGCATCAGTTTTTAAGGTCTCATCCGAAGGACCCCGTGACTTTTATTTCTAAATGCCGCGTCCTCGGCGAAAAAAAAAGTCACTTCCAATTTTCAAGTCTTGGTAAGACAAGGCCGGGCAATGCAACCAAAATAAAGGTTAAATAATATGTACACACTACAGTGTAAAATTAACATACATAAAGATCAATTTTTATAAATCTTTCCGACTGTCGACGGGCACTAGATATTATGGCACAATGATGTCTAATGTTGTGGTTTAAGTTTTTCTGGTGAAACTAGTATCTTAAGTTACAATATGGACAAAGGTTGCTAATCAACCTATGTCGTTTTTGTAACCTGAGGTAGCTAAATTAGCATCTTAGAGTTATATTCTTATTTCAAAAACAGTTGTTTGAAACAACAAACTGGCTATGGATTAAAGTTTGGGTCAATACATTGGCTGAATTGCATTTTTCTTATTTCTTATTCTGGCTAAGTTGACATTTTGTAAAAATTAATTTAGACCTGCGTACTTAAGTGAACTTGTACCAAAACGTTAAAAATTGATACTAACAAAGCATCCCACATAAGTTATGCCCCGGTGTTTACATAGAATTTAAACATGATGCAACAGAAAGTTTTGTAACCATATCAAATAGTTTCACTTGTTTCCTAATCAGTCAAGTAGTTCCACTTGTTACCCAATCAAGTTTCTTCACTTTCTTTACTAAACAATCAAGTAATTTTACTCGTAACCCAAATGCAAACCAAGTAGTTTCACTTGTGACCCAAACCGAATAATTCTACTTGTAACCCAAATCAAGTAATTCCACTTGTAACCCAAATCAAGTAGTTCCGCTTGTTACCCAAATCATGTAGTTCCACTTGTAACCAAAAGCAAGCAGTTTCACTTTTTTTCCCAAATCATATTGTTTCACTTGTCAGTGTTATCACATAATCACATATCAACAAGTTCCACTCTTTATCTTTACAAGTAGAACAGTTCGACTTGTTACTAAATAAAAATGACTTCGCCGCAATTTTTACAAGAAGTATGGACTTACGTGGACGTATTCTATCCCCTTCCTCTACCATGACAGCGAAGTTGTTGTTACATCCAGCACCGCCAGATGTCACTAGTGCAAGTGATGCCACCCTTGGGTCTTTAATGAAGATCTGCACTGGATTACCTGGTGTGGCAGTTTTGGTAAATTCATATTGCACAACACTAGGGTTCTGGAAGTTCATAGCCCCAAAGACTGAAACACTTCCAGCAGTAACGGAAATCTGAATAAAAAAACGAAGAAACATTCAACGGTGCTGGAAATTGTTTCATTTAACTGAACTTTGTCTGCACAATCGACATATCTTTATACAAATCTTTTGATGGATATAGAAACAATCGAGCATTACAAATCTCGCTAACAGTGTACCAAAGCTTTGAATACAACATATCCCAATCGTCTTCTAATACAGTAAACTGTCAACTATGCTATATGAAGTTTTCTTTTCATAAAGGTCACTGTTTAAAATTTCTCTGCTTCATATGTCAACAAAAAAACCTCAGGTCCTTTATATAAAGAGCGCCTGTCTATTAAGTCCGCTTGGCAAAGTTCCCGGTGGCGGAACCTTTGTACAGGTATTATTGTATACCGTATTCAGATGTCGTAAAATTGTGAATGAAATACAGGAACAAAATTTATAGGCTATTTAAATTTAACACACAGTAAAAAAAATTGTAACACGAGTTGGACAGGGGCAATTACATTCTATGAGCTAAATGAGTACCGTGTACACATTTTTTATAGGAAATATAACCATGGCCAAAATATCTTTATATGAAAGACGTACCGTAACTGTTGTTCCGTTGACCAAGTTTGGAAGAAGCTGAACATTGTAATCATTTCCACAGCTGAATTGGTAGTTACCAGGTATCAAGATAGATGGCGCTGTAATAAAAAGGATAATGTTTTAAAATACACAAGTTAAAATCTATTATAGGTGTGTGTGTGTGTGTGTGTGTGTGTGTGTGTGTGTGTGTGGTTTTTTTCTGATGAATGGCGTGGTCTCGGTGGAAGACTGATCTAAATCGCTCAATAACTGCTCCTCTCGGAAACAAGGTTCAAAATCCACTCCAACAGAGGGAAGACAAAATTGTACCATATCGTACAGTATTAAAAATATATATATCTTTGTCGTATATTGAAGATACAGTTGTATCACGATGAATCGTTTTACACCAATTACAAACGCGACAATTATTTGATTCATATAGGCTATTGAACATGTTTTGATGTGACAAAAAAGTTTGAAACATATATGCAAACTAACGCCATCGTAAACCAGAATAAAAACGTGTCAGGATGTACAGTAATTATTAAGTTTTTAATCTTGTGATTTGAAAAAAAATTCATGAAACTAAATATTCTTGAGTAATTTATCTCCCGGTATATTGTGACACCTTTAAGGAATATTTTCTCTGGTTATCGCCGTTTTCATACTTCTTCAGCTCCAAAATGAATCCTAATACATATGCTTATAGCAATTGGTACATGCAAGTACAGAATTTATAAGAGGGATAGGAGTATGTGTTTAAAGTTACTGGTGTGAAGCTAGCCCGCAATTCTAGCCCGCAATTCATTTAAAAACCGCCAGCCCGCAATTCTATTTTTTGCACAAAAAGCAAATATCTCATACCCTTTACCATTAAGATCAACAGTATGAAATCAATATAACCTCCAGAAGAAGAAAATACCTTTCTATAAAAATCACCTGTACATTAAGACCACAAGACTACGTTTTAAACGTAAAAACAAAATATTACACATCAGGTGTCAGACGCTTTTCCCCACCTAGGCCTTTCTGTCACAGATTAGTCTATCCAAGTAGAAGATTTGGTGAAAATTTCAAGAACCCTAGACGGGTAAAACAGTTCTAACAAGAGCTCAGAAGGCAGATACCCCCTCCCGAAAAATGAAATTTTGAATAAAGGTTAAGATTGAAGTAGCGTATCTGGCGTCAGACGCTTTTCCCCACCTAGACCTTTCTGCTACAGATTAGTCTTTCCAAGTAGAAGATTTGGTGAAAATTTCAAGAAACCTAGACGGGTAGAACAGTTCTAACAAGAGCTCAGAAGGCAGATACCCCCTCCCGAAAAATGAAATTTTGAATAAAGGTTAAGGTTGAAGTAGCGTATCTGGCGTCAGACGCTTTTCCCCACCTAGACCTTTCTGTCACAGACTCAGCTATCAAAGTAGAAGATTTCGTGAAAATTTCAAGAACCCTAGAGGGGTAGAACAGTTCTAACAAGAGCTTAGAAGGCAGATACCCCCTCCCGAAAAATGAAATTTTGAATAAAGATTAAGGTTGAAGTAGCGTATCTGGCGTCAGACGCTTTTCCCCACCTAGGCCTTTCTGTCACAGATTAGTCTATCCAAGTAGAAGACTTGCTGAAAATTTCAAGAACCCTAGAGGGGTAGAACAGTTCTAACAAGAGCTCAGAAGGCAGATACCCCCTCCAGAAAAATGAAATTTTGAATAAAGGTTAAGGTTGAAGTAGCGTATCTGGCGTCAGACGCTTTTTCCCACCTATGCCTTTCTGTCACAGACTCAGCTATCCAAGTAGAAGATTTGGTGAAAATTTCAAGAACCCTAGAGGGGTAGAACAGTTCTAACAAGAGCTCAGAAGGCAGATACCCCCTCCCGAAAAATGAAATTTTGAATAAAGGTTAAGGTTGAAGTAGCGTATCTGGCGTCAGACGCTTTTCCCCACCTAGGCCTTTCTGTCACAGATTTAGCTATCCAAGTAGATGATTTGGTGAAAATTTCAAGAACCCTAGAGGGGTAGAACAGTTGTAACGAGAGCTCAAAATCTACTTCTGAAAAAAAAAATTTGAACTTTTTTTTAAAAAATTTAATCATTTATCCAGTTTTTGTTTTTTGTTTTCTTCAATATGCTCGTGATGGAAATGTTTTTCTGACGCAATGTTCTGAATGAAATCGGAACATTGCTTAAAATTCCTTTTACTACAATTGTTATGTTTGTATTTATTATGATTTTGTAAAAATTATTTTGAGTTAATCGAAAAAGGCTTTTTTTATCTTAAAATTTTGTATGTGAATCTTTTTTTATAAAAACCAAAGTTGCCTATATTTATTTGATAATTATTTAAAGATCAATTACAAGTTACTAAATATTAGATATTACTTTGCAATTTTGAAAAGGTGAGAGGTTCTGAGTTTCGCTAAACAATTCAGCTTAATTGATTAATTGATTAACTATCGCATTATATTTACGACGTAAGGAGTTGAGCTGTACCATGCATTTCCTATTCTAGGACCAATTGTATTTTATGATGGTTGACACATTTCCAAAATTTTTGAAAAATTAATCCAAGAAGATCCCAGTTTTCTTTGATAAAAACAGGAATATTTGTGGATACAGAATGGATATCATTTAATGTTGTTCAGGGTTAGTTGACCATCTTTTTCTACAAAAATGGTCTTTTTAGTGATTTTTAAAATTTTCGGTATTGTTGCCAAAATGTTTGCTCCATTACAAAAATGTTCAATTTATGCAACCACAATTTATCGATTCTATAAGAACTACTTTTTATGCATATTGATAAGTAGTGAACTAGGAACTAGGAACTCCTCGAGATATCATCATTTAGCTTAGGGAAGTCAAAAACGTTAATGTTAGACGACTCAAAAAGCAATCACGATAGCCTACTTTGCTAATAAACAGACAATCCAATGACCTTATCCCGCTAGGATTCTTTAAAAGTGGATATAATATACACGTCTTTTCAAAAATATTGTAGTCTTTAAGTCTCCTGCAAAACTTTTGACCTTGACCTTTCAACCTCTATCGTGACAGCTAAATTAACGCTACAAAATGTTAAAGTAATTCAGATTATTTACCACTTTACACAAATTTACATATATGGTAGTAAGAATCTGTGACCTTCACTTTTGACCAATGACATTAATTTATATATCAAAATGATTATTTATAAAGTATCCACAATATATGGATCCTGCTCTCTTACACTGAACATATTTTACCTTAAAACATAGAAGAGCGCGTAACCGAAAACATCCGAATTATAGAAAATGTGATTTAAAATCTATAAGATTTTTGAATGGCGCGAGAAAATATAATCGAAGGCACGAAAACCATGGTAATGTCATCTGGGCCTTCAAAAGGGTGTATCTTAATTTTTAGCTTTTCAGACAAGTACCCAATCCTCCCATTCACATAACTCTGATAATGTGTCAAAAGGAAATACTCTCGTCTCAAACTTAAGTCTTATGTCTGACCTGACCAGAAATTGAACCAACATCAGAACTTCCACCCCGCCTCAAAGATCCGCGTCTAAACCCCCTAGGCGTTATTTAATTGGAGTTGGGTTTGTGGTCTTAGGTGCCAGCTTGCGAATCACAGTACCTTACATCTGTAAAGTTAGTTCCCCTGCCATTTGTTTAGTTTTTCTAATTGCTGTATTCCATTTTACTATGAGTACTCCAGTTTCCTTTACCATTTCCCAATCTGATTACCTTAATACAGTGAAATTATCTGCACCAGGGTCCTAAATACCATCAACATAGCACAGCATAGCATGAATGCCAACTATTTGAATGCAAGCTTGCAAGGTTCCTAATCTTTTCTCAGTGACAGCTGTAGTGAGAAAATGTGTCATTTGCATAATGATTGCTGTTACATGTTAATGTGTATCTCAAAGTCAATGCTTAGAATAGAAAAAAGCTAGTTCTGTATTAACACAAAAGATTAAGAAAAACAATACATAATTTTTATGCATGTTTTGATAATTTCCACAAAGAATGAACACTCAGTAATCAAAGTTTAATGAGAAATAAATATTTGTATATTTTAATTACATCATGCAACATTTTCCAACAAAAAGGGCTTCTTGATTCATCAAGACAATGAAAAAAAAATTGCATCCTCCATTGGTTACAGACCTCAGTCATGAAATGACAGCCAAAATTATCCAATTTTGGCCATATCACCTTTAGTGTCATGCACCCATATTTCAATAATTTTTAAGTTACACCAGGAATGTTGATACTTTAAAATCAGAAGAATTCAAACACTATTTCTATACTGAATTTATGACCCAAATGCAAATTTTCACAAGTTTAGCAAACATTTTTATACCATGGCAACCACACAGAAAATTGTAAAATTTTACCTCAAAATAGACCATTTTCATGGAATCTGATGGTCATCAAACCCCGAACTACATATAATGGCACATATTATCCCTAATCCTCAAATATTACTTTTTTCTTCTTGTTTTTAAAAAATCATTACTTTGTCTGATTCATTTTTTCTGAAATTTGGAAAATGTGTCAAGTAAAAGCACATGACAATGTTTACATGCAAAATGTGGTCCAGGCATAGGAAGTGCATTGTGCGGCTTAAGTCCTTACGCCGGAAATATAGTGCGATAGTCATCCAACTCAGTTTAATTCTTTAGTAAACCTAAGAAGCTCTCACCTTGGCAAAATTGCAAAGTGCTATTTATTAACAAATTTAATTGAGCAGGGTCTAAGACCCTTGAGTTTTTTTATATGCACTACTTTTGACTGTCCCCCATCCGGCCTTATCACGACTGAGGTCTACTACCATTCCTGCGCGTCAGAATTTATAACTATTTCTTAAAACCTTTTTAGCACTTATGCAATTGTTTTGTATTTTGTATTTTTCTTTATTACACAAAATACTTCTATCATCATATATTTAGATGACCACATCTTTTCCTTCTTAAAAGTTTCTTCCCTGTTGTACAGTGAATTTTAAAACTCTTATTTTTGAGTAAATTTTTAAGGTTCCTTTTTGGGGTTAGTTATCAACAGCAGTCGAAATCATCACTTTTATTTTTTTTTATTTTGGTTCTTTTTTCTTATTTTGATCATACTTCAATGTATTTTTTACTTTAAATGTTTTGAAGCATTGTTTATATACATAGAACAGGGTCATAAGTAATGGCCATGACCTTTTAAGACATTCTTTCTTACTAAATAAGATCTTTTGTTGAAAGACATTTTGATACACTGTTCCAATTATATACTTAATTTGTTTAATGCAACCTAATAAATGCCATAAAATTGATTTCAGTACTTTCAGTACTTTGATAAGCTCTTGGTAGCAAACCTCAGTTGTGATAAGACCGGATGTGGGACGGTCAAAAGTAGTGCAAAAAAAAAAAAAAACCCACAGGGAGCTTTACTAGACCCTGCTCAAATAAATTTTTAATATATATCACTGTGTAATTTTGCCAATGTGAGAGCTTCTGAGGATTGCAAAAGACTTATTCTGAGTTGGTTGACTATATTTACAGCACAAGGACTTATTACTGAAATATGGATGAATGGAAATAAATGTTATCACCAAAAATTCGACAATTTTGACTGCAAATTCAAGACAGGGAATCTGCCTTCTGAGCTCTTGTTAGAACTGTTCTACCCCTCTAGGGTTCTTGAAATTTTCACCAAATCTTCTACTTGGAAAGCTGAGTCTGTGACAGAAGGGCCTAGATTGGGAAAAGCGTCTGACGCCAGATACGCTACTTCAATCTTAACCTTTATTCAAAATTTCATTTTTCTGGAGGGGGTAGCTGCCTTCTGAGCTCTTGTTAGAACTGTTCTACCCCTCTAGGGTTCTTGAAATTTTCAGCAAATCTTCTACTTGGATAGCTGAGTCTGTGACAGAAAGGCCTAGGTGGGGAAAAGTGTCTGACGCCAGATACGCTACTTCAACCTTAACCTTTATTCAAAATTTCATTTTTCGGGAGGGGGTATCTGCCTTCTGAGCTCTTGTTAGAACTGTTCTACCCCTCTAGGGTTCTTGAAATTTTCACCAAATCTTCTACTTGGATAGCTGAGTCTGTGACAGAAAGGCCTAGGTGAGGAAAAGCGTCTGACGCCAGATACGCTACTTCAACCTTAACCTTTATTCAAAATTTCATTTTTCTGGAGGGGGTATCTGCCTTCTGAGCTCTTGTTAGAACTGTTCTACCCCTCTAGGGTTCTTGAAATTTTCACCAAATCTTCTACTTGGATAGCTGAGTCTGTGACAGAAAGGCCTAGGTGGGGAAAAGCGTCTGACGCCAGATACGCTACTTCAACCTTAACTTTTATTCAAAATTTCATTTTTCGGGAGGGGGTATCTGCCTTCTGAGCTCTTGTTAGAACTGTTCTACCCCTCTAGGGTTCTTGAAATTTTCACCAAATCTTCTGCTTGGATAGCTGAGTCTGTGACAGAAAGGCCTAGGTGGGGAAAAGCGTCTGACGCCAGATACGCTACTTCAACCTTAACCTTTATTCAAAATTTCATTTTTCTGGAGGGGGTATCTGCCTTCTGAGCTCTTGTTAGAACTGTTCTACCCCTCTAGGGTTCTTGAAATTTTCACCAAATCTTTAACTTGGATAGCTGAGTCTGTGACCGAAAGGCCTAGGTGGGGAAAAGCGTCTGACGCCAGATACGCTACTTCAACCTTAACCTTTATTCAAAATTTCATTTTTCTGGAGGGGGTATCTGCCTTCTGAGCTCTTGTTAGAACTGTTCTACTCCTCTAGGGTTCTTGAAATTTTCAGCAAATCTTCTACCTGGATAGACTAATCTGTGACAGAAAGGCCTAGGTGGGGAAAAGCGTCTGATGCCAGATACGCTACTTCAACCTTAACCTTTATTCAAAATTTCATTTTTCGGGAGGGGGTATCTGCCTTCTGAGCTCTTGTTAGAACTGTTCTACCCCTCTAGGGTTCTTGAAATTTTCACCAATTCTTCTACTTGGATAGCTGAGTCTGTGACAGAAAGGCCTAGGTGGGGAAAAGCGTCTGACGCCAGATACGCTACTTCAACCTTAACCTTTATTCAAAATTTCATTTTTCGGGAGGGGGTATCTGCCTTCTGAGCTCTTGTTAGAACTGTTCTACCCCTCTAGGGTTCTTTAAATTTTCACCAATTCTTCTACTTGGATAGCTGAGTCTGTGACAGAAAGGCCTAGGTGGGGAAAAGCGTCTGACGCCAGATACGCTACTTCAACCTTAACCTTTATTCAAAATTTCATTTTTCGGGAGGGGGTATCTGCCTTCTGAGCTCTTGTTAGAACTGTTCTACCCCTCTAGGGTTCTTGAAATTTTCACCAAATCTTTAACTTGGATAGCTGAGTCTGTGACCGAAAGGCCTAGGTGGGGAAAAGCGTCTGACGCCAGATACGCTACTTCAACCTTAACCTTTATTCAAAATTTCATTTTTCTGGAGGGGGTATCTGCCTTCTGAGCTCTTGTTAGAACTGTTCTACTCCTCTAGGGTTCTTGAAATTTTCAGCAAATCTTCTACCTGGATAGACTAATCTGTGACAGAAAGGCCTAGGTGGGGAAAAGCGTCTGATGCCAGATACGCTACTTCAACCTTAACCTTTATTCAAAATTTCATTTTTCGGGAGGGGGTATCTGCCTTCTGAGCTCTTGTTAGAACTGTTCTACCCCTCTAGGGTTCTTGAAATTTTCACCAATTCTTCTACTTGGATAGCTGAGTCTGTGACAGAAAGGCCTAGGTGGGGAAAAGCGTCTGACGCCAGATACGCTACTTCAACCTTAACCTTTATTCAAAATTTCATTTTTCGGGAGGGGGTATCTGCCTTCTGAGCTCTTGTTAGAACTGTTCTACCCCTCTAGGGTTCTTGAAATTTTCACCAATTCTTCTACTTGGATAGCTGAGTCTGTGACAGAAAGGCCTAGGTGGGGAAAAGCGTCTGACGCCAGATACGCTACTTCAACCTTAACCTTTATTCAAAATTTCATTTTTCGGGAGGGGGTATCTGCCTTCTGAGCTCTTGTTAGAACTGTTCTACCCCTCTAGGGTTCTTGAAATTTTCACCAAATCTTCTACTTGGATAGCTGAGTCTGTGACAGAAAGGCCTAGGTGGGGAAAAGCGTCTGACGCCAGATACGCTACTTCAACCTTAACCTTTATTCAAAATTTCATTTTTCGGGAGGGGGTATCTGCCTTCTGAGCTCTTTTTAGAACTGTTCTACCCCTCTAGGGTTCTTGAAATTTTCACCAAATCTTCTACTTGGATAGCTGAGTCTGTGACAGAAAGGCCTAGGTGGGGAAAAGCGTCTGACGCCCGAGGCATTATTTTCCGTTTTTGCGTTGAAGTATTAGTCTTGTGGTCTTAATATACAAGTGGTCTTTTTGAAAAGGTATTTACCGCTTCTGGACTTTGTATTGATGTCATATTGTTGATTTCAATGATAATGTGAATGAAATATTTTTTCTGTTGAAAAAAATAGAATTGCGGGCTGGCGGTTTTTGATAAGAATTGCGGGCTGGAATTGCGGGCTAGCTTCACACCAGTTTTAAAGTTTTGTAAGTAAAAACCAACCTGTGCAAGACACTTGTTGAATTTCTGCAATCAGAGAATCCAAGTCTGCAAAAGCTGCAAGAGTCTGCACGTGAGTACAAGTTGGAAGACTGGCTATTCTATCCAACTCCCTCTGTAAAAATAATCCAAATATTCAACATTAATATTTTTTATCGCCATTTAAATATTCATCAGTAAAAGTCATGGAACTCTTAAATTATTTAGTTAAACTTTGTCGAAATTGACAACCGTCACAAAAAAATTAAAAGAAAATAAAAATAATTAATAAAAATATAGCCAGGAGTATTGATACGATTGTAAAAGTGTTAATTTTACATGGAAACATGAGGGCAAATGTTTTGATTGAGATGAACCATTAGTGGCAGATTGGTTCATTAAGATGATAAAAATAATGGCACACACACTTTTCCATCGAGGGATAATTTTGTTCATTCAGAAAATGCAAATGCAGAGGCAGTTTCAGAGAGAGAGAGAGAGAGAGAGAGAGAGAGAGAGAGAGAGAGAGAGAGAGAGCCTACCTAGATCAATGGCACTTGTAACACCAATGGTAAAAACGTTGATTCCTCTAGTTTTGGCTCTTGCAGCAGCAGCCATAGTGGCGACACGGTTTTCTGATTTCCCATCGGTCAACAAAATAAGAACCTGTAATACAAACAAAATTTGTCAAAATGTTACAGATTATTGATTTTCCTAGATGTATCGCGAATGTTTTCTGCTATATTTATACTTCATCCGCGCCCTATGAAGTTGTTGAGATCTCAATGGCTGAGTGGTCTAAAGCGCGCGCTTACGGATCACAGTGCCTCTATTCGAATCGAATAATTGCTCGCGCAAATCCCAGTTTGCTTGCTGAAAATCGATGGCTTTTGTCGGGAACTCCGGTTTCCTCATTGTACTGACCGCCTCGATATAAGTGGAAAAACATTGACTGAGGCTTAAAACACCAATTAATCAATCGAACTTCCTGTTGCCAAAAGAATAAGAAATTAAATGGTTTAGGCTGATGAAGATGTGCATTATTTTTGTTTTAAATTTTAAAAGATTCATAATTTCAGTAAAAAGCAATTTTATCATTATTTTAGAATTTTTTCTTTGAATGGAACTTTAATTAAATACATTTATATTGTATTTGCAAAATAGTTTTAAAGAAGCATTTAGGTTCAGTTAAAAAGATGCGAGCACCTGGACCCCGGCTGAAAAAATAAAATGTTACCTTTGCAGCTCCTGGTCGGGATCCGTGAGCAATGGTAAAGACATTATCCACGGCAAAATTGAGAGCTAGATCAGTTCTTGTGCTTCCAGCGTTTCTTTGGATACCATCGACAGCTTTCTGTACTTCAGCTTTAGTATTGTAGGTGTTAAGGTAGAAAGCAGCACTAACTGAGGTACTATAGACAACAACTGATACACGAACCTTCCCAACATTAAATTGGTCCAAAACACTACCAACAAAGTATTTTGTGGAGTCGAAATCAGCAGACGACAAACTGGCGGAACTGTCCAGTACAAATACAAGGTCAAGGTTATCATTTCTGGAACATCCTAAAATTTAAACGTTTTTAAAGAAAAATTGTATTTCATCTTTAATTGTATTTTCCGTATTTTTTACTTCTTAGGAACTATTTGTGTGATTTTAGTTTATAAAGTGGCGAAAATCAGTTCACGAATAAGTAGAAGCAAAAATCTTTAATAAGTAAAAGAGTGTACAATATCAAATGATGATTAAGATTGTAAACATTTAACAAGCCAATGTATGGTAATTTCAATAATGATTAAAATAATAAACACTCAACAACTTTTGCTTTCAAAGTTCACTTTGGACAACCTAGCTATCTATGAGAATTTTAAAATTAATTTTGAATAATCTAGTTACTGTAAAGTAATGATAAATCTGGTGTGGAAATCCTACCTGTTTAAGAGGGTTGTTGAGCTTGTGGATAAACTAGCTGCGTGTTTGTGGATTATTTAGCTCAGTGTGGGCATTCTAGCTGACTCTGGAAAGTCAACAATGGGGATTATTCAGCTCAGTGTGGGCATTCTAGCTGACTATCTGGATTAGTCAACTATGGGGATATTGAGTTCAGTGTGGGCATTCTAGCTTACTTCTGGATTAGTCAACTATGGGGATTATTGAGTTCAGTGTGGGCATTCTAGCTTACTTCTGGATTAGTCAACAATGGGGATTATTGAGCTCGATGTGGGCATTCTAGCTGACTATCTGGATTAGTCAACTATGGGGATTATTGAGCTAAGTGTAGGTATTCTAGCTGACTTTGGATTAGTCAACTATGGGGATTATTGAGCTCGATGTGGGCATTCTAGCTTACTTCTGGATTAGTCAACTATGGGGATTATTGAGTTCAGTGTGGGCATTCCAGCTGACTTTGGATTAGTCAACTATGGGGATTATTGAGCTAAGTGTAGGTATTCTAGCTTACTTCTGGATTAGTCAATTATGGGGATAATTGAGCTTTTTATAGACGACTTAGCTTATTGGGTGGATTATTAACCTCAGTGTGGACAACCTAGTTGTTGATGAGAATATTAAATTTATTGTTGACAAACTAGCTTATTTGTTGGATGATTAAGCTCTGTGTGTACAACACAGCTACTCAGGTCTTTGTATAATACCTAGCGATCTATCAGAATTTTTTTAGCTGTTTATCGGGATAGTCGAGCTCAGAACGGACAACTGGGCTGATGTTAGGGACTCAGTTGTGTGAAGCTCATTTTGAACAACCTTGTTATCTACTGGAATTATTGAGCTTATGGTGGACGATCTAATCATCTACTTAGATATTGAGCTCATCGTGGACTACCTTGGACTATTGAGCTCATTTTGAACATCCTAATATCTACTGAGATTATTGAACTCATTGTGGACAACCTAGCTGTCTACGTGCTTTGTTTTTGGTTCGTGCTTTACCTATACCCTGCGGTATCGTATATGTTTGGCCATTATCGTCTTCTAAGAATGGAGATATATATTTAGCTGAAAATTGAAACGCAATCAATTTCTATAATTTATTGTAAACATAAGCTTTAAACAAGATTTACTATGAATCCATGACCCATGACTCATGCTCTGCTGAGTTTCTTCGCAAAAACTAAAAACCAACACATTTGAAAATAATCTATATCTACTCTCTCTTGTGGTGTTCAGAAAGGAATTTATTTTTCCATCCCTGGAGAATTGTACCCGATGAAGCGAAAAGCATATATAACGGTATAGAGACGATGGCTGATTTGCTGGTTTTGAATTTGCCTCCTCTGTCATAGCGAATTTCGCCTATATATAATATAAATTTGATAAATCTCTCTCTCTCTCTCTCTCTCTCTCTCTCTCTCTCTCTCTCTCTCTCTCTCTCTCTCTCTCTTAAAACAGTAAATTAAAAAAAATCAGCATACCTCTTGTAAGCTGATTAGCGAGTTTGTAGAAGATGTTGGCGTCTAAGTTTGGTCTTGTTGTATTTTTCCAGAATGTGGATTGATATTCCACACCACGTGGTACTCCATTCTGTCCGGCTACAAGGTAAGTATACAAAGCGGCAGCCAATCCTGAGTAAAGTGGTTTAGTAAGATCAGACCAGGAGACTCTGGACCAATCAATGTAAAGTTTCTGTCGGATTTCATCTCTATACGTGTTTAAAGCTGATGATGTCTGTGTTAGCATAAACTTGTCCCTATCAACCTAAAACAGATACAAATGTTACATTGGATAAGTTATTTTTTTGATGTGACACCGAAATGTGAAATCGCATCTGGAAAAGAAGTGATCCACGTCTTGGGGAAATGTTATTTACGTCTGTGCGAAATCTGATTCACGTCCATGCGAAGTGCAATTAACGTATTGGCGAAGTGTGATTCACGTCTGCAAAGTGTGATAAACTTCCAGCTAAGTTGTGAATTCCTGCTTTGCGAAATGTGATTTACGTCCATGCGAAGTGTGATTCCCGTTTATGTGAAATGGGATTCCCGTGTTGCATAATGTGATACAAGTCTTGGCGAAGTGTGATACAAGTCTTGGCGAAGTGTGATTCACGTCTTAGCGAAGTGTGATTCACGTCTGCAAAGTGTGATAAACGTCGAGCTGAGTTTTGAATTCCGGATTTGCGAAATGTGATTTACGTTTTGGGCGAAGTGTGATTCACGTCCATGCAAAGTGTGATTCACGTTTAAGTGAAATGTGATTCCCGTGTTGCGAAATGTGATTCACGTCTTGGCGAAGTGTGATTTATGTGTGCGAAGTGTGATAAACGTCTTGGCGAAGTGTGATTCCCGTGTTGCGAAGTGTAATTCACGTCTATGCGAAGTGTGATTCACGTCCATGCGAAGTGTGATTCACGTCCATGCGAAGTGTGATTCACGTTTAAGTGAAATGTGATTCCCGTTTTGCGAAATGTGATTCACGTCTTGGCGAAGTGTGATTTATGTGTGCGAAGTGTGATAAACGACTTGGCGAAGTGTGATTTATGTGTGCGAAGTGTGATAAACGTCTTGGCGAAGTGTGATTCCCGTGTTGCGAAGTGCGATTCACGTCTATGCGAAGTGTGATTCACGTCAATGCGAAGTGTGATTCACGTCCATGCGAAGTGTGATTCACGATTAAGTGAAATGTGATTTCCGTTTTGCGAAATGTGATTCACGTCTTGGCGAAGTGTGATTTATGTGTGCGAAGTGTGATAAACGACTTGGCGAAGTGTGATTCACTTCCATGCGAAGTGTGATTCACGTCCATGCGGAGTGTGATTCACGTTTTTGCAAAAAGTAGTAAATGTGAAATGTAATTCACGTCTTGACGAAATGCTATTTTGGATTATTGTGACATTCGATATACAATCTTGGCAAACTCTTGATTCGTGACCTAAAAATACTATTTTAATCCTTGTCGAGATGTTATTCAAGAAATGTCGAAATGTGATCTAAGTATTGGCTAAATGTGGTTCAAAAGTTAGCTATATTTGAATCAAGACTTTGCTATATGAAATTCAAATATTAGAGAAATGTGATTAAAGTACATGTATTTGGGAAATGGCCTAATGTTAAGGTTATGCTCAGACCCATGATTTTGATATTTTGAGCAGGGCATAAAATTTCAACAGTCTGACATGCAGATTAATTAATGTATTTACCAAAACAAATGTTGGGGGTTACCCTTGCATTCAATTGACAACTGATTCAAGATAGTACCCTATTGATGTGATTCAAGTACTGTATTTAGTTAGTGTGATTTCAGAATGAGAGAAATAAGAATCGAGTACTGACGAACTGTGCTTAAAACAGAAACGCGATTCAAGTCTTGGCAAAATGCGGTTTAAGTCTTATTTATTTATTTATTTATTTATTTATTTATTTATTTATTTATTTATTTTTAAATGCGACTCAAGTTTTGTCGAGAAAAATCTTACATAGTGCATTTTAAATGTTGATCAACGCAGCAGAGCAAAAAACCACATCGCCTAACGTGATTTCCATGTGTGTACATTTTCAGATTTGTTGGATTTTTTTTTTTACATAATTTAAATGAATTTTAATGTCATGAGACTACTTATTATAAAACTAAAAATATAAATATCAAAAATCAATATTTTAAAAACATTAATTATTATTTTTTTTTTTGTGCTTTTTTAAATAATCTTTTCTTTCACTTCATTTTTTAAAGATTTTCCGGAAATCTAATTTACATATATTCATAATAAATGAAGAAAATTACAAAGGAAATTTAAATTTTCTCATGCGTTCAAATTATCACGTGTTCATATTTTAATCTTTATTTTCTGAAAAATTCATAAATGAACGAATGGCAAAATTACAGAATTTCGGTTTGACAATTTTAAATCGATACAAATATTAGTTAAGAGTATCAATTGTATTTTTAATTTTTCGGTTTAATCCATTTAATTTTTTTTTTTTTCTTCTCCAAAAATGAGCAATGTTACTATCTTCATCAATAAAACACGACATCTAAAATACATTTTGGCAGAAGCCTTCCTAAGTTTTTTCTTTCTAATCATCGGATCATATTTTTCGCTAATTTCAAATTAAGATGAAGCATAACAGAATGTTGATAAAAATTGAAAATCATGTTTGAAATAAATAAATAAATAAATTATGATAATTACCTGCCAGATTCCACCATAGTATCCTGGTCTATAGGTACTGGCATTCATTCCATCCTGAGATTCTACGTACGCCAATCTTCGCAAATATAACTTGTCACTGGGGAAAATACAGGATTCGGAAATATAACTAACTACTGCTTCTACCACTTGCGGTCCACGGGCTTCGGGTTGTCGAGTTTGGTCAGTTACTTGACAAAGACTTTGACCAAATAAGGTTAAAATCACAATTAAAAGTTCAGATTTCCCCATGGTTTTTTAAGTAAAAATATGGGGACCTTTCACACGGATGGAATCGGGATCGAGTGAATCGTTACTTGAATTTAATTAATTTATATATGCCTGATTATGGGGGCGTTATATATCTTGTTTAATTTTTCCTTCACTAGGCATTATCAGATTTTACAAATATACCACCCGTAGTATTTGTCCTGTATCAAAACTTTAATTGAATAATATTAATATTTCAAAGAGAAATATAAAAGAGGTAGACAGGGTGATCCACTTTTACCAAACTTGTTCAGAATTCTAAAATGTGCGGAATATCATTTAGAAATTGTAAAAATGTGTGTTATTTATATTCTTTATAAATGTGTGTTATTTAAATACTTATTTTCTCTTTCATTAAATCTCATTTTAAAAAAGCAAAAATCGGCAAAAAAATTTTAAAACACCCTTAAGTTCCCCAGTTGCCGGATTATTAACCGTAAACAGCTATCTTTCCTTCTATTAACGAAAGTAATAACAAACATAAACCCTTCAACATTTTGAAATGCATTGATTTTATTTACTTAAAACTTAATCTTATATCACAAATGCCGATAGCTACCCGGTGCATGGGAGTATTGTCGGGCACGCATGCCTTTAACCCTAGGAGTATCAATGGCGGGTCCCTATAACGTGTTCTTACTGGTCAAAGTGCCTTTATAAAACAAACAGAAATTGCTAGCTTAAAGAATTAGTTTTAATCTGAATTTATCCAAAATTTCATTTCAATTTGACCACAACTAAAATTTTATGACGCAAAACAAACCCACTATGACTAATTTAAATACAAATGTATGTATGTCTTTTCAAAAAATAATAAAAATATATATAATTAATACTGAAATTTAAATTCACAGACATCATCTTTCTGATTGGTTATCTTCATTCAGATGCTCGAGTACTTTTTGCAACTAATTTAATTTTTCATTCACTAATGTTTAAGACAAAAATGAACAGAAAATAAATTAGTTTACTTGGGCCTAAATTTTAATCAGCGATACTGCAGGATGCTTGGAATGGAGTCGAGTAAATTGTAAATTCCCTTATTCTCTTGATTGTAAAAATACAACTTAAAAGCTTTAAAATATTTGGTTTAGTTCTAAAAAAAACTTAGGTATAAAAGTATTTCTATCATTTCATTTAAAAAAGCTGTACAACAAAGAATATAATGATATTCATCTCCAACATCCTCTTGACATAAATTACATTAAAACATTTCCATGTGGTATACTAGTATTATACAAACGACCTGTTTCAATTGGTAATTTTGTATTACTGCTTCTAAATTTACCAAGAACAGTTTTATCACTTCTAAAAAGTTCTGAAGATAAATAATTTTGTAACTGAAAATTAAAATTGGTGAAAAAAAAAATTGTATGAGACAACTTTAGGAGAACTATTTGAATTAGAGAACCACTTTTGTATATATTGATCAAATAGTTTCTCGAGTAATGTAGTTTTACGCCCCAGTCAATTTCTTTTTTTAGTTATATCGAGGCGGTCAGTTCCCGGATGATAGAGGATCTGTTGGATTCAAACCTAGGTCGTGATAGACGCTTTTATCGGTCAGCATGTTCTTAAAGCTGCAATAAGTTTTCCATTTTTCAATTTTTTTTTTTTTTTTTTTTTTTTTTTTTTGATTTTCTAAATATATATATTTTTTAAAATAGATATCCTCTAACCACGATCCGTGAGATTCATTTTCTAAAATTTCATCTCTTTTAGCTGTAAATAAACGGAATCCTCTAACCAGTTGGTCAATATTCAACGATGATTATTATGAGCTTGGAGCATGCGCACGGATGTACGGAAAAACCTATGAATTGAAGATGAAACATGAGAAATTGTATTAATTATCCGTCATTTATATCCGGATGTATTTGAAATGGTGTTATATATCACTTACTAAGTCACAAATGACAAATTCAACGAAGTTCTGTGTTTAATTTATCGTATTTCACCGTTTTGAAAGTTGTGTGTAAATGACCCGATTTTTCATGACGTAACCATGTTCTAATAGTAGATCCCACATGTTAAATCTCGCTGGGAAATTACTGTTGTTTCTGTATTTATTCGAGCTTTTATCGTTGAACTAAATATGACATTGTTAATTAGGAACATCATTAATTAGATTAGCACCGTTTTAATTTTTTCTTTGGAAAACTTGATGCAGCTTTAAGAGTAGTGTAGTCTACTGAGGCCCTGGATGTGTCGAAACAAAAGAATGCACCAGAGTATAAAGGTAACAATTACAAGTTCAGAAGTGTAAAGTTTGACTCGTTCAATGCTTTTTGAAAAGAAAAAATTAATAAGAATCAGTGCGTGATTGTGAAATGACTTACTAATAAATGTTTCATCTTGATGAGATTCACCTAGCTTTACATTTTCTTCAAAAGAAATTTCGACCTAGTTTGGTGAAATAGAAGTTAGGACGATAAAACTTATCAAGATTTAACCAAATGATGCCTGATTGTTAAACAATAGAATTTTGAACGCGCGAAACAATAGGTTTAATGAAACAAAAACTAAAATGAAAAACATGTAAAAGAGAAATATTTTACTAAAATTTAGTAAATTTAATAAAACATATAACAAGTAATGAAGTTAACCATTTTGCATGACGGTTATTCTGATGTGTCAGTAACTAGCAATGAATTTATTTTGCTCAAGCACAAAATGACTGTCCATATGTGCAAATCTTCATAGTTGACGACCATTTGAAGTTGAAAAACACCGTAATTACATTTGACATCAAAACCTACAGGTCAAAAACAATTGGAACAAAGCCAAAAATAAAAGGGAACATCCTTTCTGTCGTGTTCTCGACCGATCGATCATTGGTAACGTTTAAGGCCACCGAAAATCATTATTTATAGATAAGTTGTCGAAACCGAGGCTTAAGTTTGTCTTCATAATGATAACTTTAATCCATTATGAAATGCTGTAAAATAATTAATATTCGATGGGTTAAATTTTCGTGGTTTTGTAAGTGAGTTGCCGGAGAAATTTCGTAAAATTGAGTTTTCTTGGAGGAAATCCTTTAGTCTTAAGTTAAAATTTTAGTTTTTTTTTTGTAAGTTATTTGGGAGAAAATTTCGAAAAATTGAGTTTTGTGGAAAAAATCCTTTCAGGGGTCTTGGTAATTAAAATTTTTAATTGACATTCAATTTCGTAGTTTTCGCTAACCAGGGAAAAGTGATTTCAAAATTTATTGTCCCGTACTATTTTGAATGTATTTTTTTTTCAGTAACAAAAATTTGGAACGACGGATTGCAGTGCCACCATATATATTTTAATAATAATATATCTAATATATGCGTCCGTGCGTCATGTGCGCACAGGTCATGAATCATTATGATAAACTAACCCTACATAGTGTATATTATAATCCAAGTTTATCCATATTTTGTCATCTAAGACTTTAAAATTTATTGATCGGTTAATTTTAACAAATGTCATAAATAAAGAGGTTGTTCAACCCGTAAGCCTGGAAATTTGTGACTATCTAGTATTTATATTGTGAAGTTCAAAAAACCGTTTAATGCAAGAGTTGATATTTACAAACCGTTAATATATCAACGACCGCCTACCTCGTGTAAAATGACAGAAATCAGTCAAATATCTTGAAACCTTTGTTCAATGTTGAAAATTATATTTCTGTTATTTTAATATGTTACTATTTGTTGCAGAACATTGTTAACTAATAACAATGATTACTCGCGAATTACATTTATAAATTATGAAGAAAAAGAGAAAAAGAAAATTAAAGAAGAGAAGTTGCAAACATTAGGCGTTATAGCTCAATAAGCTAATATAGCGTTTGACATATAACACGGCAAAGCGAACAGGCGTGCATGAATCCGTCGATAAACCTTATTTATCTCCAATTTCACGACTGTGTGGAATTCAATTATTATTATTATTATTATTGTTATTATTATTATTATTAATGATGATGATTTAGTCCTTGTTTGATGTAGATTACAAGTTCTTGGAGACGGCCATTAACTACTATGAAATTATAGTATAACAGTTTTATCTATAAGATGTAAAGTTTTTAAGTAGAATCACTGCTAGTAGTCAACTTAGGCATCGTTATTGTAATCAATTGTAGACCGACTTATTGCCTCAGTGATACAGCGTCCACATTAAGAGCAGGAGGTCGTGAGTTCGAACTAAGCCTGCGTCTTACAAAGACTTTAAAATTCGAGATGCTGCTACCTCGACTGGCGCTAGGTATTATAGTATTGATTGGTTCACCTGGTGCTGGGATAATGTGATTGGAATAGTGGTGTGTTTAACATAAGGCAAACCATAGTATATACAAACTCGTCCTTAGATTAATCGATAGTGTCGAGTCCTGTCGCGAGTAGCTGAGAAAAACTGCTAATAAAACGTAAAACAGTATTTAAACCAAAGAACAAGCCTAAAATCAAGTTAATAATGAATGTTTCAATGTTTGTGTGTTTTTATCATTAACTTGTCTTGTTTAGCTATTATCACCTGTATTATTTGGTAGTTTTATTATGAACTTGACTTGTTTAGCTATTATCATCATAGTTAACTTGTCTTGTTTAGCTATTGTTATCATAAAGTTGTCTTGTTTAGCTATTATTTTCATCATAAAGTTGTCTTGTTTAACTATTATTATCATCATAAAGTTGTCTTGTTTAGCTATTTTTATCATCATAAAGTTGTCTTGTTTAGATATTATTATAATAAAATTGTCTTGTTTAGCTATTATCATCATAAAGTTGACTTGTTAAGCTATAATTATCATCATAAAGTTGTCTTGTTTAGCTATTTTTATCATCATAAAGTTGTCTTGTTTAGATATTATTATAATAAAATTGTCTTGTTTAGCTATTATCATCATAAAGTTGTCTTGTTTAACTTTTATTATCATAAAGTTGTCTTGTTTAGCTATTATTCTCATAAAATTGTCTTGTTTAGCTATTATCATCATTTCCTAGTATTGTTTGGCAGTTTTATCATAACTTGTATTGTTTGGCCATTATCGTAGTTAACTTGTATTGTTTGGCCATGATCATAGTTAACTTGTATTGTTGGCCATTATCATTGTTAACTTGTATTGTTGGCAATAATCATTGTAAACTTGTATTGTTTGGCCATTATCATAGTTAACTTGTATTGTTTGGCCATTATCATCATAACTTCTATTGTTTGGTCATTATCATTGTAAACTTGTATTGTTTGGCTATTATCATCATAACTTGTATTGTTTGGCCATTATCATTGTTAATTTGTATTGTTGGCAATAATCATTGTAAGCTTGTATTGTTTGGCCATTATCATAGTTAACTTGTATTGTTTGGCCATTATCATCATAACTTGTATTGTTTGGCCATTATCATTGTAAACTTGTATTGTTGGCTATTATCAACATAACTTGTATTGTTTGGCTATTATCATCATAACTTGTATTGTTTGGCCATTATCATAGTTAACTTGTATTGTTTAGCCATTATCATAGATAACTTGTATTGTTTGGCCATTACCATCATAACTTGTATTGTTTGGCCATTAAGCTTCAACCAAAACAATTTTTACTTGTGTTAAAGAATTATGTTAACTAAACATTTTTTAAAAATACCTTAGAATACAATAGGTTATTACGACTGAATTCGAGAGTTACATACGGGGTTACATAGGTCGGTGACTGAGTTGTCTAAATCGCACTTACGGATAAGAGCGCCTCACGTCGACTAGATTTGATTCCTATTCGCACAGTTCATAGTGTAATAAACTTCATCTTCTATTTCCTTACCAAAATCCTTATGCTTTTTCTGGACACTCTGGTTTTCTCCAAGAATAGACCTACTTGATAAAAGTGAAGAAATATTGACTTGGGCGTAAATCAAAATGATTCACTTCACTGTATTTCCAAAACGTATGTTTTTGGATAGAACAATAAACGATTCTTTGTTTAAAACGACGTCGGCAGTGACTTTAACAAATACTGAAAATCGATAATGTACCAAATAACATCGTGTATTATGACTACGAAAATATTTTAAATTATTTTGCAGTCTGAGAACTGCACTCTTAAAATATTCTATCAAAGATAACTTTCAAAAAAGAAAAAAAAAAAAATAATAATAATAATAATAATAATAATAATAAAATAATTATAATAATAATAATAGTTATAATGTCATATCAGTTTTAAAGGGGAGCTATAAAGTATCGTAAACTTACAAAACAAAAATCTTTGTAAAAGTAAAAAGTAGTTAAATCGCTGTTTGGGTAGTTAGAAGGATCTTATATATATATATATATATATATATATATATATATATATATATATATATATATATATATATATATATATATATATATAACCACATCTGCCTGTAACAACCATTGAGTGCAAAATTAAATTGTTGGGATTTCTCTTAAACAAGGCGGTTGTTGAGAAAATCAAGGACAAACAAAAAAAAAACCAACAACAACCTAATTTAAGAGAATTAAGGGAGTGAATTTTTGTTGTTACGTAAGATTAAATCTATAAAGTGAAAACAAATATATTTTAAAATACATATAGCAGCCTAAAAACAACAAAAAATTGGATGTAACATTTAGTAAACTTAGTGACGTTGTAATGAAACAATTTTTATAAGCAAAAATTTAGAAGGTGACAAATTTGTGTAGATTTTAAAGACTATACTGCATTTATTTGATCGTTTACGTATTAATGTCGAAAATTTAGAAAATATTATTTCGATTTCGAGTAAATAAAAAAGGATAGACCAGATTTTGATTAATATTCTTCTTGGATGAAAAAGAATAGCCACGATATTATTATGATCAATCATCACCAGGTTATCGGTAAACACACACACACACACACACACACACACACACACACACACACACACACACACTATACTGGATATACCTTTCATTCTCAATGTTGACTTGCACGTGACGGGTGTAGTTAGCTAGACAGGACTCGGGTGTTTACCTTTCCGAAGCACCCGGTCTCACTTCCTTGATGGAGGTTCACGTGTGTTACTAAATTTGCCAGCTTTCAAAGTTTTAACATTGGTTTTAGGATTGCGATTGGGACAAGGACTGTGTGTTTGTTTTATTATTACACCAAAGAAAATCACGCCGACACAAACAACATATAACAAGAAAAAGGGACGTGGATTCAGGCATAGAAGTTCGGAGGGGGGGTCGGAATTCGACCACGGTGTAGAATTGAAAAAAATGTAATGACTGATCTTTCTCAAAGCATTTTGCATTTAGAAAGATATGGATCTTTCATATAAGACCTTAAAAACCCGATGGACCGTCTGACGATTGGCAAGATATACCGAAGAACATTTTTTAAAGTTGCCTACTCGCCAGTGGATAGTTTTTGCGCAATTTTCTAGTGCTTGTACCAATACTGAAAATTACCATTTCAACATTTACTGATAGAACTATTAATTTTCAGTATCATAACTGATGTAACCGTCATGTGGCTTTAGATTCATTATTTTCAACTGTTTGGTTTATGTTTTTTATCTATCAAACTTATCGGTCTTAGTGTCACTGATGAGGAATAAATTTACGAAATGTGCACATCTGGCACATCAAAATTTAACTGGTATTTGTGTTATATATTTATAAGTTCATCTTTTCTAGTTTGCTTGTTTTTTTTAAATATTAAAATGAATTTAACCTGTTCTAAACAACATTGTTACCGAATACGTGTTTTTCTGTTACAAATTCATTTGGTCTGTAAGGCCTCCATTGCCGATTGATCTAAAGAACACGTGCTTTCAGATTTCACTATCTCTCGCCTTTTAAGTTCCATTTCCGCTCCAGCAGATACTAGTGTACTTTTTTTTAAATTCGCATGCCGAAGGTCTGTTTTTTTTTCAGAGGGTACTCTTGTTTCTTCGAACATCCCAGAGATGTCTGCCTCGATACCAATATTCAACTCTACTCCACTTGTCTGTGATGTGATAAATTTATAAATTAAATTCTATACATTTCAAAAAGACTTCCTCTAGTGTAGTCTCCATGTACGTCGATTGTGTAATACATATATTTTCTTTTAGACTCATGTGTATCAGAGATTTGTAATGGCCAAGAAAAAATTGAATTAAAGTAAATCAATGGTCTCAAAATATGAGTGTTTTAGAAAAATCTACGAAAACGAAACTACAATCCACAACCAAAACTTATTTTGATTTTAAATGATAGACTTTGTTACAGTATAGTGAAATCCTGTTAATATGATAAGCATTAAACGTTATTTTCTCACCGATCGGAGCAGTGTTTTTTCCAGTTCTAATTTCTTTTTTTTTTCCATTATTTTTTCTTTTTAAAAAATCAACGTTGATTAACCAAAACCTTAAAAACACCAAAATTTGAATTCACAAATAGAGACAAGAAAAAACAAGATTTAATGAAAACATAACAATAAGGCTGTCTTATATTATAGAGATGAATAAATAATTTATTTGTTCATGTAAAAAGACTGAATATGAAATTCTGTAACACAAAAATAAAGAATAACAAAAACAACAAAACAAGAAAGTAACACGACGTTGTAAGTACCAAAATGATTTATATTATAAAGAACTTCAAATCATGTAAAATACATGCAGGGTAGTCAAAAGTAACATGACATTGTAAGTACCAAAATGATTCATAAAGAACTTCAAATCATGTAAAATACATGCAGGGTAGTCCAAAGTAACATGACGTTGTAAGTACCAAAATGATTTTTAAAGAACTTCAAATCATGTAAAATGCCTGTAGGGTAGTCCAAATTTTCATAGTCAGACAGTCTTGTGCGAACTGAATGTTTGAAGCATGCTGTAAGACTCCTAATGTCATTTTTGGACTGACATCTCTTTATCAAGTTCAAATGGTTGGTAAAAAATTTAATTATCATTAAAATAACAAATATTTCAACAAAACAAACTTATTTCGGTTTAATAAGTATGCTCAATATAGAAAATACACTTTCACTGACCAAGGCAAAGTTGTTCAAAAGTTTCATTATCTTATCCAGATGGTTAGTAAAATTAGAACAAAAATATATTAAAATTATTTGTTAAAAACACAGATTTTGAACTTTTAATCACTTAAACCTTGAACCTAACCTAAAGTTGTACAAAAAGTCTTTATTTTGTTTTTTTTTTTTTTTTTCATTTCTGCCTTTCAACTGCACTGTGTATTGTCCTTTATAGATCCATACAGCAAAGCATTTCTTATCAAAATTTTCTTCATATTTAATGGAGAAAAAGCCCTATCTTTAGATAATAACAATTTTTACAGCCAAACACACAAAATGAATTGGTCTTTATCTAGAAGCAGCAATATCCAGAACTGATGCGCACAGCAAAATAACACCGCCCTTTTTGTTTATATATGACAACTTGGGTGTGGCATTTATGAGGTAAATAAAATAAAAGTTGTACACCTATCAAATATAGAATATACTACTGTTGACCTATTAAATATTGTAGTGTAACTTCTAAAATGTGAAAATACTTAAAACAATGTGTCTTAAATATTGCCTTAATGTGTTTGTAAACTATGATATTGATTGTGACTAGATGTGGGCTTAGTTAATAACTCTGCTTAAATGTGGCAATACCAATATAAGAAAAAAAGAAATGTAGCTGCAACAAGAAAAAGAAGAAGAAATGTAGAAAGTCCAATAGAAGAAGGAGGAGAAGAAGAAGAAGAAATGCAGCAACAACAACATGAGAAAAATAAGAAGAAATGTAGCAATACAAATTGAGAAGAAGAAGAAGAAGAAAAGAATTTGAGAAGCAGCAGCAAATAACAATGCAGCAACACAGAAAAGAGGTAAATAATTGTATTTGAATGAAAAAATGATTATATTAAATGAGTAATGAACAACAACAGATTGAACAAGATGTGGATTAAAAATCTTTATCAGGTTAATAAGTAAATGATTGTACATGTTTATTTTTTATGGAGTTAAAATTTTTTTATAGAAATGTTTTGGTTTAAAAAGTCTTGGTCCAACTTGGAAAAGTATGATAAATATTTTAATCTGAAGTGCAATTACCTTCCAAAATATGAACCATCTCTCCTTTATGTCACAGTCACAACCCAAACAATTTAAGCAACATAGAAAATGTTAATAAAATCCTTTTTTTTTTGTCTGTTGAGATCAACAACCCTACAAACACTGAAGTTCTGAACAAAGTTGTCCTGAGCTTGATTATTTCAATCAATGATTAACACAAGTTCAAAACAACTATAAATATCAACATTCTATCATTAACAAATTGATAGTTTTATAATACTATGTTTTAGTTTGGTGAAATTGAAATTTTCACATTTCTTGAAATTACTATACACAAAATTTAAATTTTGACTTATCACTTGATGTAACTAAGCAAAATTTGAACAACTGCCCCCTGGTGTCAAATAAAATAGGGTAGGGATAGTATGGAGAGGTTGGGAAGGGTCTTTTATATTTATTTGCTTCACGTAATGAAAACGAAGTTAAACAACAACATATTGAGCTGTAATTAGTTTTGTTGAACAACAACAAAAAAAAAAAAAAAAACAAAAAAACAAAACAAAAAAAAAACAAAAAAAACTGATCAATTAAAGTACATGTAGATTAAAATCACCTGTAACTGGCTTAATGTTATACAATTTCTTATAGTGGTTTATATTATATATATATATATACATAAATATGTTTTCAAGTGATGATTACAACGTAAACATTTCTCTTACTAAATAAATCTATATAAACAAATGACTTCTTCGCAGTTTAAAAAATGAATTTTGAAATCAGAATACAGCAGTCATATAACTGTAGATAAGTCTATTGTGTTAACCTTTCACACTAAAAGGACATGTACTGTATAAATTGTTTTTATTAAGTTAAAAATAGTACATCTTTGAATCTGGACCAGACCCAGGTTTCACCATCATTCCCTAACAAAGATTTTCCTTAACTTAAATCTTGCAAATTTAAAATCTTTTAAATTTTAAATTGCTATTTGTTAAGATTTTCAGGAATTTATGGCATCATTTTGAAGATCACTTCAAACTCATAACATCTATATTTAGTTTTATCACTAATGGTTTTTGGTAATTAAAAACTAGATTGTTAAAATTTGCTAATTTTAAGTTTAGGAAAATTATAGATAAGGAATGATTGTGAAACCAGGGCCAGCTTCACAATTTTTCAATTAACCAACATTGTCCTTTTAACGTAAAAAAAATAAAATTTGTCCATCTTTTGTGATACTAAAAAAATGTTATTTTTATGTCTTAATTAAGACTCTTTCACTTATATCCAGCAGTCAGTTCTGGGATAGTGAAGGAAACTGGAGTACCCAGATAAAACAACTGATGTTCAGCAAGCCAGCAGTCACAAACTTTCTCACACTATGATCTGCCTGAATGAGATTCAAACTGTGATTGGTAAGTAGGCACTTTTGAACACTTGGTCTCTGAGACCCCTTGATTATAAGGACAAGTTCATGTACATTTCTGTCCACTTGGCCATCAAGGCCCCTTTCTTATAAGGACAAGTGCATGTACATTTCTGTCCACTTAGCCATCAAGGCCCCTTACTTATAAGGACAAGTGTGTGTACATTTCTGTCCACTTAGCCATCAAGGCCCCTTACTTATAAGGACAAGTGCATGTACATTTCTGACCACTTGGCCATCACTGCCCCTTACTTATAAGGACAAGTGCGTGTACATTTCTGTCCACTTAGCCATCAAGGCCCCTTACTTATAAGGACAAGTGTGTGTACATTTCTGTATGAACTATAATACTGTATGTAAATTTTAATTCTTATAAAATGAAGTATTTTTCAATCAAGTTTGTTGAGTATTTAAAAAAAAAAAAAAAAAAAAAAAAAAAAAAAAAAAAAAAAAAAAAAAAAAAAAAAACATTTATATAACTGCTGCCAAAGTTTGATAAGTTGGCAAGGTAACAACGCATATAACTTGATTAAACAGCCAATAAATAACTAAAATAAGAATTTTCTGATAAAAGATAACGCTTCCACAAAAGTACTGTACAGTTTAGTTTCTGTGTCCAATGACATCACTACTTTGACATTATTGCCCATTTTCACAAGCAAACATCTAACACATCATTTTTTCAGATTTGTCTACAAACAATCGTGTAATATGACATCACTGCTATGATATTATCTCCCACTTCCATAAGCAAACATCTAACACATCATTTTTACGGATTTGTGTACAAACAACCGTGTAATATAACATCACTGCTATGATAATATCTACCATTTCCATCAGCATAAAACATATTTTTCATCGGTTTTGTCTATAAAAAGTTCTAATATGAGATCACTGCTAAGATATTGATGTCTCCAATTTTAATAAGAAAACATAAAACATGCCATTTTTCTGCATTTTTATCAATGAAAACAATGATAAACCTCTGGCTTGAACTAGATATTTAGGAACTGAACAGAAAAATTTAGAAATGATACATCATTTGTTATGTATGAGAATGCCATATATAGATTTATTTCAGAACCATGGTTAGTTGTAATAATTAAAGCAATGTGAATAAATTTGTCTAACAAAGTAACTACGTATATTAAATGTGACTTTATATTAATGATATATGTTTGCATATATAAATCAGAAAATTAAAATTTTGAAGACCCAGTGGCAGCTTAACTATACTTACTTCTGACACTTAAACAATTTAAAAAACTTTTTTTTTATTCCATGTAAACCACAAAGAAACAAGAATTCCATGGAATTAAATGTCTTGCCTGTTTTTTTTTTTTTTTGATCAAGTAGAAATACATTCCTTTAACATAAACTTTCACATTTTGACCTGCCACCTCTGCCATCTACAACACCAGAAAAGTAACGCTAAGTCTTGCTTTATGGCAGTGCCAGGCCTCGACAAAAGAGTAACATCTAAGTCTCACCTTATGGCAATGCCAGGCTCGACAAAAAAGTAACATCTAAGTCTCGCCTTATGGCAATGCCAGGCTAGACACAAAAGTAACATCTAAGTCTCACCTTATGCCAATGCAAGGCTCGACAAAAAAGTAACTCTTAAGTCCCACCTTATGGCAATGCCAGGCTCGACAAAAAGGTATCTTGCTATAAACATTTCTGGTAACATACATGCACCACATGTTAACTTATCATTAATGAGCAGGAAAAAAAAAAAAAAAAAAAAAAAAAAAAAAAAAAAAAAAAAAAAAAAAAAAAAAAAAAAAAGAAAAACATTAAAATTCATAATAACCATATACACATAACATGGTAAATACGTGAACCATCATTACAAAAAGAAATAACTAATATATGTTAAGATTTTTACACAGTTAAATATATACATTGTATATATATATATATATATATATATATATATATATATATATATATATATATATATATATATATATATTTACGGTAAATATGTATCATGATTGTAAACAACTAGCGATATTTTACCCAGCATACCACAAGATCTCTCAAAATGTTTTTGTCAAACAATAATTACCAACGGGTACATTCTATCTTAATTAGACAAGTCAACATTTTCCTGTAAAGATGATATTATTTCTTGACTTTACCAAGTGAGCATTTTGAATTGTTCCAAAAAATGTTAACAGGCACTGATCAATGTGGTAGACTGGAAAATTCCATCAAGAAATATTGCCTTTATATATCTGTAATATATGTACAATGATAATGAGCGAATAAAATAATCAATTTTACATTTATCAAGCTGTGCTGGCATAAGATCCATTCTCGCTGGCTACCAATTCCTATTCTTGCCATCTTGTTTATCAAAGCTTAAGTTCTTAGTTGCAGTAGAAAACAATGGGTTACACAAAAAGAAAAATACACTCTTTCCTTTTTTGCTTCTTGAAAGTGATTGTGATTTCATGTTAACTTCATTATTAATTTTGAACCAACAAATTTTGCATTAAAATTAAAAAAAAGATTTTGTGAAACAAGAAACTTTGCATTGACAATAAAAAAGTTGGCGGGGTAGTTTTAATTTCAGTTAATAAATACAAAAAAACATGGTCCCTGTTAGTAAATGTATCAACAAGCGGTTTATATGGAAAAAAAAAAAACTTCTTTGCAAATAAAATTAATTTGATAAATAATTTTATATGTGCAGGCTAAGGCAAAATATGTAAATTTTTAAAAAATATCAGTGTTAGGAAAGGTGGCAAGAATAGGTAGTTGTTGAAAATGGTTCTTCCGCCGACACTTACCTGGTAATGAATACATAGTATCAGCATAGTCTATCTGTGTATAACACAGTCTTATAATTATATAATAAACTTTAACATATATATATATATATATATATATATATATGAGTAAGTCACACAACAACAAATACATGTACTACGCATATCACATAGCAACCGTTTGATTCTCTGGTCATATAGTTTCAGTTTTTTTAACATTTAATTTTTTTTGTGACAGTTCATCCAAGGAGTTTACACTCTTTTTTTTCTTACTTCCATGTATCTCAGAAATTAAAACTAACCTTTCATGAACTTCATCAATGTAAATGTTACACATGCACCAAGATGCCACCTGGTGGTCTGTAGTATAACTATAATCAAATTTACAAATCAAATCAATTAGTTTTACACCCACTCATGTAAAATCATATTGTCAGTTTTGTATAATGCACTTTTTTTTAAATCACTGTGGTTTATCTAAAGTCAAATGGTAATCAATAAAGCTTGTGGAGAACTCATATTTCCATTACATAAATGATTAAATACAGTAAAACCTGTGTATAAAGACCATCCATGGGACTAACGAATCTGGACTTTGTAGACAGGGTGTTATAATATAGAGGTTCTTTAAGGTTAAAATGTGAACCAAACTGAACCTTAAAACACTGGTCTTAAAGAATAAGTGGTCTTTAAATAAAGGTTGACATTATAACAGGTTTTAATGTAATTTGACATTTTTCTGTAAAATGGCATTTTTCAAAAGAGTGTAAATGGTAATGTTTATTTTCCACTACCAGCTGAAACTAAATATCTGTACAAATATTAATTGTTATTATATAATCCTTTGGTGAGCCCCAATTAATCTTCTGTGTAATAGTTATAAATAACAGCATAATGGACACTGCATCTACACATAAAGTAATTTTATCTCGTCCTTTGTGTAATATTTACACAACAAAAAAGGACACTGTTGTTTTTTTACACACAAATCAGTTTAATCTTCTGTGTGATATCGGCACGGCACAGTGGACATTGCTGAACCTTTACAGAACAGTTAATACAGGTACATACGTGACCACAGTTTAGGAACACCACGCCAGACTGAAATAAAAATAAAATACAAAATAAAAATTTTAAAAAATTTTAAAAATTTAAAAACTCTTGACTATAAACTTTTGATAAAGAGTGGAGTGGAGTGGAGTAATGGTGTTTTATGTCCCAGTCAAGATTCTTTCACTTATTTTGAGGTGGTAAATTCTGGGATGGTGGAGGAAACCGGAGTGCCCAGAAAAAAACCACCAACCTTTGACAAGTAAACTGACAAACTCCACACTAGGATCTGTACCAAGTGGGATTCTAACCCAGGCAGTGAGAGGTGCTGTGATCCATAAGCACACGCTTTAGACCACTCGGCCATCAAGGCCCCCTTTGATAAAGAATTTTAACAATTTTCATGAAAAACTTTAAAGATTGGACTCAAATGCTGAAACCATCACATAAAGCTATAAAACTACTTCATACAGGTGAACTAAACTTTTAATGACACTTAAAGTATCATCATGTATGTATGAATATTTACCATGGTAACTATAATGTCATCTAAAAGTTTTTAGAAGTTTATCAAAAAAATCCCTACAATTGTGAAATTATTTGATATTTTGTCAAAAACTCTCTTACTTACAATTGTAGGGTGAAAAGTTATACAAAAAAAATCAAGTTTTTTAAATTCACAATAAATGTTGTAAGTTCTTGATATTCCAGAAAGTCACTAATATTCCTAGACGTTCCTGATATTTCATGAAGTCCCTGTTTATACACTCTATAAAACCTGCCTCATTAGGCCACACAAAATACAGAAATTATATCTTATCCTGAGTTTAAAACAAATACCCAACTTTCTTGAGAAAAAATCATAGTCTTAAATGATCTGTTTATATTCAATTGTAAATATTCTTTGTAAAAGATAATTTATGTAATAAATAGGTTTTTAAAATTCAATTTTTATTTACTAAATTTACCTACCCCCCCCCCCCCCCTTATCAAACAACAGTCTTTCAAGCTGTAATTACAAGTAAGTGTATTTACATACTAACAATGTGTATTTACAATAAGTAACAATTCGAATTCAAGTATGCTAATGAAATAAAAACAATTGTAGGCCATATTTTTCAGTTTAAATCTGAGATGTTAAATTATTCCAAATACTTCAAAGAGTTTTTTCCAAGGAACTTTTCAAAGGAATTTCTCAGAATTATTACAGCTGGGATAGTAACAATTCCACCTCCAGTACGCTAACATGAGGCATAAACAATTGTAGGACATCATTTTTTCCTTAACAAGAGTAAACGAGAGTGAAAAAAGAATGGATATTTGTTCAAAGTAGCTTTTTCCTTGTCATATATTACAAGCTGATATTGGGAACATGTTTAATTTGGCTTCAGTTGATGTTAGCTAGAACTATTAACTTCTGGAGTAAACAAGGCAATTACTGAAAGGCTTTCACGTCAGTCGATATTGTCGAATATGGCTCAGTTGATAAGATTTTTTCAGAATTGAAAATACAGTAGAACTTCGATAACTCAAAGTGCACAGGATTTAGGTGATAACTTCAAGTTATCAGGGCGTTCGAGTTATCGAAGTTGAAAAATGACATCATCTTGTTATATGTTTTTCACTTTAGAAATCTTTGATGTTGTAAATAGGTTAAGGTTGCTCGAATGTAACTGCAATAGGGAAAAAAAACTGAATACTGACAGATACTTTCAAAATAAAAAATAATCAAAGTATTAAAGAACTGATATCAATGACAAAAGTATGTAATACGTGTACATGTTCTTTTTTTTTTAAATAACGATGTATCAGAAAACAGATATATGTACATGTGTATTAGAAATACATGCACTTAATTATTGCATTCATTTAGAAATAGAAACAGATAGTTAATAAAATTACAAAGTACTGATATTAAGTCAAACTTGAACTGTTATCAAAAGCAGCATATTACTCAGCTTCTGTTGTTAGTGTAGGGGATTAGCGTACCTGTTACACTTCATTGTCAGTGACGATTAAGTCGTTAACTGATACTAATTTATATAGCAGATAACTAGAACTACTCTGTTCACTTTTCTAATATAATCAGTAGCCTAATCACCGATAATTCCTGTAATTTCTCTGATCGTTTCATTTAAAGGGGCATTGATCACACATTGTTAGAAAAAAAAAATCGAGTTTTTGAAGTTCATTTTAATAGATTTTAAATTACAGGCCAAAGTTTTACTTCAAGTTATTCGGGGTATTCGAGTTTTAAAAGTTGAAGTCATGGAAGTTCTACTGTACATTAACAAGAGGCCCATGGACCTTAACACTCACCTTAGGAAATGTCCAAAAACTAACAAAGAACTTACAATGTAATTACAAAAAGTTCACAAAATTCCTAAAGTTTGGAAAATCCTGCAATAATTAATCGGAAATGTCTAGTCACATTTCATTTATAAATAGCTCATATGCATGATTTAACTATAGTACAATGAATAATTTCCAAATCATTAACCATATGGTTTTGCAGCCATGATTTTGACCTTTGCACATATGAACTTGAACCTTATATCAAAATGGACATAATATCAATACCTACAAGGTCATGTGAGCTAAAAATTCTTTCATCTCTAGTGTTATTTACAGAGAGGGGATATGTAACAAATTACCTGATTGTCCATACAGATGACACATTCAGAGTTAAGTCCCCTTGCTGTGACTGATATCTGTCTCAATGGAGAAATATCAGGTGGCGGTGCTGATGGTTCTGGAGAGTCTGATGCTCCTTGATCCTGAAATAAAAACAATCTGGTCAGGTAATAGATGTTTTTAAATCATTTTAAAAATATTTCTCATCATTTTGACCTTTAACAATACAGGTCAAAAGGGCATCAGTTAACCCCGTGCTGTACCTCAATGAACTAATCATATCCTACCTAGTGTAAGATAGTTTACCAGTTTGCTTGAAAAACGTTGATGGTTTCTCAAGGGTACAGTTGTTTTATCCACCATTCATGAACTCACCACTACCATATAAGTGAAACAATATAACTTGACATAAAACACCATGACTCCACTCAATTCAGAGCCAAATACCACGACTCAACTCAATTCAGAACAAAATACCATGACTCCTCAATTCAGAGCAAAATACCATGACTCCACTCAATTCAGAGCAAAATACCATGACTCAACTCAATTCAGAGCCAAATACCACGACTCAACTCAATTCAGAACAAAATACCATGACTCCTCAATTCAGAGCAAAATACCATGACTCCACTCAATTCAGAGCAAAATACCATGACTCAACTCAATTCAGAGCAAAATACCATGACTCAACTCAAGTCAGAGCAAAATACCATGACTCAACCCAATTCAGAGCCAAATACCATGACTTCACTCGATTCAGAACAAAATACCATGACTCTACTCAATTCAGAACAAAATACCTTCACTCCACTCGATTCAGAGCAAAATACCATGACTCAACTCAATTCAGAGCAAAATACCATGACTCATCATAATTCAGAGCAAAATACCATGACTCAACTCAAGTCAGAGCCAAATACAATGACTCTTCTCAATTCAGAGCCAAATACCATGACTCAACTCAATTCAGAGCCAAATACAATGACTCTTCTCAATTCAAAGCAAAATACCATGACTTCACTTAATTCAGAGCAAAATACCATGACTCAACTACAACTCAGAGCCAAATATGATGACTCCACTCAATTCAGAGTAAAATACAATGACTCCACTCAATTCAGTGCCAAATACCAAGACTCCACTCAATTCAGTGCCAAATACCATGACTCCACTCAATTCAGAGCCAAATACCATGACTCAACTCAATTCAGAGCCAAATACGATGACTCCACTCAATTCAAAGAAAAATACCATGACTCCACTCAATTTAGTGCCAAATACCATGACTCCACTCAATTCAGTGCCAAAAACCATGACTCCACTTAATTCAGAGCCAAATACCATGACTCAACTCAATTCAGAACAAAATACCATGACAGCTCAATTCAGAGCAAATGTATAAAATACAATGCTTAGACATGAAGCAGAGATGTTGCAACTTTAGATATTACTAGAGTTCACTTAAATCACTAACATGCAGGTTCTAGTGTGAGAAAATAAGCCATGAGGCTTGGCAACAGTCAGTTATTTTCTCTAGGTAGTCAAATTTTCTCTACCATCTCAGACTGCCTCAATTATCCTACCTGGAGTATAAAAACCACTACTCCACTTCACTAGCAATAGTTCAGGAACCAGGAGGTTGTGACTTTGACTCGTGGCTGAAGTTAAAAGTATGCATACCAGAGCTCTGGGGGCTGGAAAAATAAGCCAGGTGAGCTAGAAACTTACCAGTGAGACTTTTGTTGCTAGTTTATTTTTCTCTTGAAATCCTGTAAGGTCAGGTGGATGATGTACACCATTTGCTAATTTACCATCATCTGTAAATCGGAATTGTTCCACACTCTTCAAGATGGATTTTCTGACTCCAAG
This sequence comes from Tegillarca granosa, assembly GCA_029721355.1. Taxonomy (NCBI): domain Eukaryota; kingdom Metazoa; phylum Mollusca; class Bivalvia; order Arcoida; family Arcidae; genus Tegillarca; species Tegillarca granosa. The sequence goes on along the minus strand of CM056606.1, from coordinate 8,376,384 downwards.
TTCAAATATACCCATCTGAAATTAACAATAATTTAAATAAACATAAAATAAAATGGCATATAGTATAATAATTATAATCGATTTCACCTCTGATAAATACCAGTACATGTATAAAATCAAGGATTTTGGTTGGGAAAATAAAAATATCGAACTTCATTCCCTGTTAAGAACTTTGGTCCAGTAAATAAAAATATTTAATTTCCTGTTATGAATTTCATTAAATACTGGGGTCCAGGACTTTATGCCTCTATTTTTGGTAGGTCCCAAATTAAGATCGGTAGGTCACATGTCAGCACTTGAAGCCAGGTGTCACTTCAAAATTGAAAGAACTCATGTTGATCAACTTCGTTTATATTCTTAATTAAACAAATATATCACATACAACTTACAAACACTCAAGCGATACTGTTGTCAAAGCAGCTGCACATTATATTTTCATTTCCAGAAACAATCGGACAACAACAACTTTAACAAATTGCAATAAATTAAGTGATTTTTAGTCTGTTTTTTAATAATACACAAAGGAAGTGTATTCTAAAAATTTTCCCAACAAAAAAAAAATGACAGGTCCATCAGACTTTTAAAGTAAAAAGTCCAAGGATCCCAAAGTAAAATCAAAAGGTCCCGGACCTTGGACCCAGGGAATTTTGAACCCCTGAAGTAAATAAAATTTCAAACTCAATTCAGATTGATTGGATTGTCTATGAAAATTAAGTATAAATCACTGTCACAAACAGAGTGACACTGATAGTAGCTAATGTGGGGTAATGTTTTACTATAAATGACCTGTTTCAAATCATTTTCATCCATCTGTAAAAGCGTTTCTATGGTGATTCTATGTCTGGCAAATACTGGTATATAATCCTGAGCAGAGGCGTTTTCCAGGATACCAATCACGGACAACTCTAACTGTCTCTCCTGATCAATTAACGACTGCGGTTTTCTGTCCATCAGTCTCTGGTATTGGACAAGCCAGTAATCTTTCTGTCCATCTTCTCTCTGTTGTTCCATTTCATCCTACAATTCAAATGTTTTTAGTTTTAAATTACAGTATGATAGCTCTTGAACATTTCTAGGTACTTTACCCAGACAAACTTTGTTTATGTGAATAAACATTATTATTATATTGGAATGACAAATTTTCATGAATCGGGCTTATATGTGAATTCTTGTGAAATATTAATTCATATGAATTTCATGTGAATTTAACATTAAATATCATGTGAATTTCACATTAAATTTGAATTTCACATAAAATTTGAATTTCACATTCAATTTAATGTGAGTTTCACATTCAATTTTCACATGAATTTAACATATAAACTAAATTCTTGTGAAAATCACATGAAATACATATGAATGAGATTCAGGTGGAATTTCATACTATGTACAACATTGTTAGGAAACAGAAGACCAAGTAGACAAAGACTCATGGTTCAAGGATGGTGTATTTGAGCCCAAGATAGATGGAATGGAATGTTTTTGAGAAAGACATTTAATTATACATGTACATGTATATTGCTTCAGTTTACTTGATGCTAAATGAAAGAATAACTTTAACATTTTTGGGGTTAAACTTTTGATGCACTGAAGTCCCATCCAAGGAAAATAATGTACTCTACAGTTGTTTGACATCCCCGAGACATAAATAAATATCTGTGTGGCAAGCCTATTGGTTTGGAATAGACTATAACTTAATCTTATGTGAGGTATAAAGTTTAGATTGGTAATGTTGTTTATTTAGGAATGAACTAATTTGATATGATATAAAGTCAAAACACAGTATGCTAAAAACATACAATAATTCACACATCACACACAACTCTACTAAGATTTCACCACAAGTTGCTGACTATGGTTGGATATGACACCACAGAATTCTCCAATATTACATAGACTTCCCTTCACTCAAGAAATATCATTTATTCCTTATATAAACAGTTTTAAAATATGGAAAACACACATATATTTAAGGTACCATATTGAAACTCTGGAGTGAATCATGAGACAAAGGTACGATACGACCCAGTCACGTTTCTGTCAAAGTGGTCAGATCTAAAATGGTGGAGAAAACTGGAATACCTGAAAAGACCACCAACATAACAAACTGACAAATTCTCTCACAGCAGGATCTTTACTAAGTGTGTTTCAAAGCAAAGCAGTGAGAGGCACTGGTGCTGTAACCACCTGGCCAACAAAAAAAAGCAAATACAGTCAAACCTGTCTATAAAGGCCACCCATGGGAATCAATTTATGGACAGGTGGCCTTTATATACAAGTTCAAATAATGTGGACAAAGAGCAACTGGGACAGAATTCTGTTGGCCTTTATTAGCAGGTGGCCCTTATAGAGAGGTGGTCTTTAAGACAGGTTTGACTGTATATCTAAATTCTACAGCAAGGAAAGCAAGAAAGTTTTCTGTTTTGTGTCATAATCTTATGTGAGCACTATTTATACATTAACATTTTTTCTATGGTAAAAATAACAACTTACCAAGCGTTCTCTTAGTTCCGCCTTTCTGAGTTCCTGTTCTTCCATTAACTGAGTTAACATAGCAGTTAAATCTATCCTCTTCTCTGCTAGCAGATTCTAAAAATACAACAGTAATATACTCATCACTTTTGCCCATTGTCTGGTAAGGTTCATAACAACATAACCAATACTGTATGATCACAAATATTCCTGGAGGATTAAATTTTGCTATTTTTGTGGGTAAGTGAAAACCATGAAATTTATTGGAAACAAAAAATTTAGTTAGAATTTTTTTAATTTGCAAAAACTAAACAAAGATATTTATGATGCCACAGTATGTATGTGGATATCAACTATGCAGAAACACTATACTTCTCTCATACTAAAGATTACATGCTTTAATGTACTCTCACTAACCTGGCAGATTAAGAAACATAGTTCTTTGTAACCTGGCAAGTTAACCAATCTCTGTTCCTTGTAACCTGGCAAGTTAACCAATCTCTGTACCTGGTAACCTGGCAAGTTAACCAATCTCTGTTCCTTGTAACCTGGCAATTTAACCAATCTCTGTTCCTTGTAACCTGGCAAGTTAACCAATCACTTTGCAAGAAAATCCTTTAAAGTGTGACCAAAAAACATAATATTCTTGCAATATTTGTGACGATGTATACATATATAACTGTGTGTGATAAACATAACAAATGCAGGGACAAACCAGCTACTTACAATTTCTTGATCCAATTTCAGATCTTTTTTCTGTCGTTCTACCGCAGTGAGGCTAGCTAGTTCGTCCTGTATTAAGGCTATTTGTTGTGTAATTCTCTGGTTCTTGGTGTCTTTCTGTAGCTGTAGTGCTTCAAACGCACCCCGCTGTAGTTCTTCTTGTTTCTGTAGGATATCCATCATGACGTTTTCATTTACTTGTTTACGGTATAATGCCCCTTCTACTTGATTATAAGACAAAGCCTCCTCACTGAAAAAATTATATATCTATACATAAAGTCTCAAATTTAAAAAATCTTTAAATTATCACTTGTACATTTTTTTTCAGACAATAAAAAAACTTTTTCTACATACCTGTAACTGGCAAAGTTTGAACTCCATTATAAATTCAAGTTTACCAAGGTAATCACCAATACTGGATGGAGGGAATTAAATGCATCCTACAGAGCATTTTATGTCAAGATACTGGACTTTGACTAATGTGACCCTTTATGTATTAATTGGTTGTGTGAGAAATGAAATATTTAGCAAACTTGGTTGAGACTTGGCCCCAATCCTTGTGTCTCATATCTGATAATGGAAAGTAGAGTAAAATTGTCCTACTATACAACATGATCTAGATAAAAATTTCTGGGACATGGGAAGAAAGGAGAGTGCCTGGGGAAATCCTCCATCCTTCAGCATGCTCTCTGTACTTAAATGAGCTGATACCTAGACATAATGTAGTTATTAGAAATTATCACAAAAATTTGGAATATATTTAGAAAAAGATTAAAATGTAAATAGTTTATGATTGCATGGCACACTACAGAAAATGGACAACAAGTGACACATAATGGATAGTATCTATAGCAATAGCTCATCAGAGCCTGTAATAATGAATACCTTTCTAAAGCGTGTCTAAGAACATCATCTTTATTGTCTGTGTATTCTTGTCTTAACTGTTCAAACTGCTCAGATTCTTGTAAAATGCTTTCCATGGCAGCTAAAATTAAATTTCAACAAAAAAAAAATCTATATAATTTTAACAGGAAAAGACCTGAATTTTACGCATTATTTACTAAAATAAATCACTATAAATAGTTATTTTTTCCGATAGAAAAATCAAGATCAGCTATATTCACAGCTTGACAGCTAAATATACATGTATTACTAGGACCCTTGTGGGCCAATTAGTACATGTACTAAACTACAGATCACCGTGCTTCTTGTCATCTAGGTTTAAATCCTGCTCTAGTTGAGGAAGTTTGTCAGTTCATTTGCCACTAAGGTAGGTGGTTTTTTCTGGGCAATCCAGTTTCCTTCACCAACCCAAAAACTGACCACCTGGCTATAAGTCAAGGAATCTTGACTTGGTTGTATAAAACCATTTCTTCTTCTCAACCTTATCCTTTTACTGTATTATCTTTGCTTCAATATCAACCAAAAATAACTTCCTCAAATAAATCTAGTTATAATAATCCTCGTTAACTTTTCCATCACATATAATTCCACAGTAAAGTCTAATTTTTTTTTTTTTTTTTTTGGTAAGGTGTGTGTGTGTGTGTGTGTGTGTGTGTGTGTGTGTGTGTGTGTGCTTTGTATATCTGTAAATCAACCTTGATAATTGTAATATGTAATTCTGTTATGCCTATTGCTGCAGAAAAATAGCATTCCATTGGCTTTGTCACAAACTAATTTATTCTCCTGCATATGTACTTCAGTCCATGTACAGTTGGAAACTAACACTTAGGTTGATGTAGATTATTTACTAAATATCTGACGTGACATACTTACCTAACACTTCCTGCTTTCTGATGTTGTGTAATTCTTCCCATCTAACAACAAACCATTCTTCTTTCTCAATCCTGGAATGAATGAATGAATGAATGAATAATTCTTTTTGACAATGATGTACCTATGTTTACCACTGTATTCACATTTTTCATGTATAAATAATGGGGATGCAATTTGATTAAAAGAATGGGTTTTATGTCCCAGTCAAGAATTCAGTATTTCACTTATATCGAGAAGACACCGGCCATAGGTGGGGTGGCAGAAATTTTGACCTTTGTAGTGTGCTTAAGGCAATGTGCAGGGAGAGTTCTTTAGTATGCCGAATGCTTGGCGAAAGAACAGTCAATACCAATTTTCAAGTCTTGATCAGACCCAGCTAAGATTTAAACCCTGACCTCCAACACACAAAACAAGTACTCTACCAACTGAGCAACCATAGTGATAAATATTACAAAACCCTAGCCTGGCTGTGGTATGTCCTTGAGCAAGATGGCTGCCAAAATGAATATACAGAGAGTTAACCTTGTGATGAACTGACCAATGTACGACCCATAATGTATTCTCAGCAGCTTTACAACAATGAATTTTGACAGTCATCAGTCTATAGGCCCAGTTCAGTCGTTAAAAATAATATACATATATTGTCAAAGTAAGGAAAAACAGAGATTCCCAAATTATGACAGAGAATTAGATGGACGATTTTCTTAGTATCATAAAAAGTAGATATAAGTATTAATATGTTACTCAAGATATTTGTAGATATGTTTCAAGATATATAGAGATTAATAACCTTGCTCTCATTGCAAATACCTGAAAATTGCTGATGTGATGTTAAACAACATTACAAACAAACAAAACAAACCAGAATATATAGATGTCTTTTTACCTTTCTTTTTCTATTTTTTCCAAGATTTCTTCCATTCTTTTGGCTTTCTTCTCTACAGCTAACATCTGTTTAATCAAACTGTTAGTGCCTTCTTCCACTGAAAAATTTGAATTAACAACTACATGTAAATCAATAAATACACATTTTATTCAAATTAAAAAAAAAAAAAAAAAACTCATTCCGTTTTCATATTTCAAATGATAATTTTACTTTAAAAATATAAAATCATATTTTAAATATGACATAACATGTTACTCAAAGATAGACTAATTGACAGACAGACAGACAGATTGATAGACAGACAGACCAACTAACAGTTATTCAAATAGAGAATGTCCCCTGTTTAATTGATCTTGGGGTTAACAAGAGCTATCACTAATCATGTACATCAACCTCACCACACACTAGCACAATAATTTCATTAAAACATTTTACCATGAAACACTGGTTGTCATTGCAAACCCTTATAAAGGGAGGGGCCTTGGTAACAGAATGGTATAAAGCACACACCTATGGATGATATGAATAACACTGCCTCAGTTCAAAAACCACTAAGACAGATCAAGGTGTGTATAAGACAGATCCAGGTGTGTATAAGACAGATCCAGGTGTGTATAAGACAGATCCAGGTATGTATAAGACAGATCCAGGTGTGTATAAGACAGGTCCAGGTGTGTATAAGACAGATCCAGGTGTGTATAAGACAGGTCCAGGTGTGTATAAGACAGATCCAGGTGTGTATAAGACAGATTCAGGTGTGTATAAGACAGATCCAGGTGTGTATAAGACAGATCCAGGTGCGTATAAGACAGATCCAGGTGTGTATAAGACAGATCCAGGTGTGTATAAGACAGGTCCAGGTGTGTATAAGACAGGTCCAGGTGTGTATAAGACAGATCCAGGTGTGTATAAGACAGGTCCAAGTGTGTATAAGACAGATCCAAGTGTGTATAAGACAGATCCAAGTGTGTATAAGACAGATCCAGGTGTGTATAAGACAGATCCAGGAGTGTATAAGACAGATCCAGGTGTGTATAAGACAGATCCAGGTGTGTATAAGACAGATCCAGGAGTGTATAAGACAGATCCAGGTGTGTATAAGACAGATCCAGGAGTGTATAAGACAGATCCAGGTGTGTATAAGACAGATCCAGGAGTGTATAAGACAGATCCAGGAGTGTATAAGACAGATCCAGGTGTGTATAAAACAGGTCCAGGTGTGTATAAGACAGATCCAGGTGTGTATAAGACAGGTCCAGGTGTGTATAAGACAGATCCAGGTGTGTATAAGACAGATCCAGGTGTGTATAAGATAGATTCAGGTGTGTATAAGACAGATCCAGGTGTGTATAAGTTTGTCAGTTTGCTTGCACTCCCGATTTCCTTCACCATCCTAGAACTGACCACTTAAATATAAGTAAAAGAATCCTGACTTGGACTTAAAACATCATAACTCACCTGAACTCATAACTCACCTGAACTCTAAGTAGAAGATACTTGTTATACAGGACATATAATAACATCATTCTGACACTGATGTCTATAAAAATGGACCTGAAGACCAGGTGAGCTTGCAGTTGACTTTCTGATACCTAGTAATAATGCTTTGTTATATATATGATATCTAACTCTGTTCTACACATTTTACTATTCTCTAACACTGATGCCCATGAAAAGAGGCCTTAAGACCAGGTGAGCTTATAGTTGACTTTCTGATACCTAGTAATAATGCTTCGTTATATACATGATATCTAACTCTGTTCTACACATTTTACTATTCTCTAACACTGATGCCCATGAAAAGAGGCCTTAAGACCAGGTGAGCTTACAGTGGATTTTCTGATAGACAACAATAATGCTTTGTTACATGAATGATTACTTACTCTGTCTAATACATTCCACCATTTTCTGTCTCTCTTCTTCCTTCTTATGTGACAACTCTTCTAATTCTCTATCTATTTTATTTTGATCCTACAACAATAAAAAATGAAAGTCAATAATCCATTAATCTAAGTTGTACAGTTACATTTCAACTTTTTTTATTTTGCAGTTTATGATGAAATTCGAGGAAAATTTGTAATATAAGTAAAATAGTTTATTAGGATCCCGTGCAGAATAATACAGGGTCAGTAGATAATAAACCAAATGAGCAAACTTAATGTAATGGTCTTTATTCAGAGGCTGTTGTTTTGGTGTCATTTTGTATAGGGACAGCTTCCCTTTGCAAAAAAGTGTCTGCTGCTACTGTGATCACATTTTCCATGCATATATTATTGTTACTTTAAAGAAATATAACTATTCACCTTTGCTAAATCTTCAAGCCATTTAACTTTCTGTTCAGCAGCAAAAGCTGCCAACTGTGCTTGTTGTTCCATCTCCTCCAGTAGGTGACGCTCTAATTCAATTCTATCTTGCTGCTTCTTTTCCTGTATTTAAATAACATAAATATTCTATGTAATGTATCACATAATTAATTTTACATGAAAAAATAAAAACAAAATGTCCAATTTTCCAGTTATTTAATCACTAAACTGTCAAGAAATGTTGTAAATGGTGGAGTAACTTCCATTGCCATGCAAAGCAAGTATTAGCATGTTTAGTATGTCTGAATATCGTGCAGTGGTAGAAGTAAAAGCAATATAAGTCATTTTTTAACAGTTTAAATATAATAGTTACATTTCATCACTTTCTTATTACATTTTGCTATCTAAAGTCTTGGAAATCTAAATCTCTGCTTATACAATATGTGTGTCCAGTCATTGGAACAGCCACATAAATTATGCCACATGCATTTTCATTATAAATTCACATGATCAATGGGATTAAAACCTTGGCAAATAAATGTAACTGTTTGGAAAACAAAGTTTTTTTTAAAACAATATTGTTAAACATGAAACAAAATATATTTATATGACTGTACAGCATTCTTGTCTAAATTGAACCCTGGGTAAACTGAAAACCTGTCTAAAATGAACCCTGAGTCAACTGAAAACCTGTCTAAATCGAACCCCCAGTAAACTGAAAACCGGTCTAAATTCAACCCTGAGTAAACTGAAAACCTGTCTAAATTGAACCCTGAGTAAACTGAAAACCTGTCTAAATTGAACCCTGAGTCAGCTGAAAACCTGTCTAAATTGAACCGAGTCAATTGAAAACCCGTCTAAATTGAACCCTGAGTCAACTGAAAACCTGTCTAAATTGAACCCTGAGTAAACTGAAAACCTGTCTAAATTGAACCCTGAGTCAGCTGAAAACCTGTCTAAATTGAACCGAGTCAATTGAAAACCCGTCTAAATTGAACCCTGAGTCAACTGAAAACCTGTCTAAATTGAACCCTGAGTAAACTGAAAACCTGTCTAAAATGAACCCCGAGTCAACTGAAAACCTGTCTAAAATGAACCCTGAGTCAACTGAAAACCTATCTAAATTGAACCCTAAGTAAACTGAAAACCTGTCTAAACTGAACCCTAAGTCAACTGAAAACCTATCTAAATTGAACCCTGACTCAGCTGAAAACCTGTCTAAATTGAACCCTGAGTCAACTTAAAACCTGTCTAAATTGAACCCCGAGTAAACTGAAAACCCGTCTAAATTCAACCCTGAGTAAACTGAAAACCCGTCTAAATTGAACCCTGAGTCAACTGAAAACCTGCCTAAATTGAACCCTGAGTAAACTGAAAACCAGTCTAAATTGAACCCTGAGTAAACTAAAAAACCCGTCTAAATTGAACCCTGAGTCAACTGAAAACCTGTCTAAATTTAACCCTGAGTCAACTGAAAACCTGTCTAAATTGAACCCTGAGTCAACTGAAAACCTGTCTAAATTGAACCCTGAGTAAACTGAAAACCTGTCTAAAATGAACCCCGAGTAAACTAAAAAACCCGTCTAAATTGAACCCTGAGTCAACTGAAAACCTGTCTAAATTTAACCCTGAGTCAACTGAAAACCTGTCTAAATTGAACCCTGAGTCAACTGAAAACCTGTCTAAATTGAACCCTGAGTCAACTGAAAACCTGTCTAAATTTAACCCTGAGTCAACTGAAAACCTGTCTAAATTGAACCCTGAGTCAACTGAAAACCTGTCTAAATTGAACCCTGAGTCAACTGAAAACCTGTCTAAAATGAACCCCGAGTAAACTGAAAACCTGTCTAAACTGAACCCTGAGTCAACTGAAAACCTGTCTAAATTGAACCCTGAGTCAACTTAAAACCTGTCTAAATTGAACCCCGAGTAAACTGAAAACCCGTCTTAATTCAACCCTGAGTAAACTGAAAACCTGTCTAAATTGAAACCTGAGTCAACTGAAAACCTGCCTAAATTGAAACCTGAGTAAACTGAAAACCTGTCTAAATTGAACCCTGAGTAAACTAAAAAACCTGTCTAAATTGAACCCTGAGTCAACTGAAAACCTGTCTAAATTGAACCCCGAGTCAACTGAAAACCCGTCTAAATTGAACCCTGGGTCAACTGAAAACCTGTCTAAATTGAACCCTCAGTAAACTGAAAACCTGTCTAAAATGAACCCCGAGTAAACTGAAAACCTGTCTAAATTGAACCCTGAGTAAACTGAAAACCTTGTCTAAAATGAACCCCGAGTAAACTGAAAACCTGTCTAAATTGAACCCTGAGTCAACTGAAAACCTGTCTAAATTGAACCAAGTCAATTGAAAACCCGTCTAAATTGAACCCTGAGTCAACTGAAAACCTGTCTAAATTGAACCCTGATTAAACTGAAAACCTGTCTAAAATGAACCCCGAGTAAACTGAAAACCTGTCTAAATTTAACCCTGAGTCAACTGAAAACCTGTCTAAATTGAACCCTGAGTAAACTGAAAACCTGTCTAAAATGAACCCTGAGTAAACTGAAAACCTGTCTAAAATGAACTAATAAAAATAGTCCATAATAAATGTATTTATAAAAGTTCTTGATAGCAAACTATCTCTGTAACAGGGTAAAATGAGCTATATAGAAAACCTGTTTATGAGCGTGAGCAGTTATGATTTCACGGGTGTGATATTACGCATGCGTTGTTAAAAATATTGAGAAGTTATTGCTAGAAATTATTCATTCGAGCTATTGCTTCTGAACGTGTCAGTTTATTAAAAAAAATATAATTTATTAATTAAAAAAAAAAAAGATATAACATTTCTATATGTTTTTATTTTTATTTATGTTTCAGATATCATTGTTTGTCTGGAAATGTATGTTGCCCAGATGTGTATTGACGGCGAAAAATTAAGAAGTGTATTGACGGTGTAAATCATTGGATTTTCTATTGACATTTTGAAATTTGAAATTTATTGTAAAGAGATGATGGCATAAATAGCAAGTGGCATCACCCAAGATATGAGCATTTGTTGTTATTTTATAAATGTTTTATGTTTGTTTGAGTAAAACGAATTAGAACATAATTCATTTTAATGAGAGCTTTGAATCAGTAGCCCCAATAATTGTTTCTTCTTTGTCTTGTTCGGCTGTTTCAGACATTAACATGTTTCCACTGACTGTTACCATGTAGATGTTTTCAGTTAAATATTTCTATTTTTTCTTTTGTAAGATTTGTTACAAACTTACCATTTGCTTACTGTAATTCTTCAATGATTTCTGAAATTTAAAAAAATAAATGTTATATAATCTATGATTTTTATTCATATGAACTCAGAGGTCAAGGTCAAAGCCATGAAGTCAAGAAATTGATTATGATTGAAAGGTTTTAATACAGCAAATACACATGCCAAAAATACCTTGAATTAGAGAAGAAATATATTGAATATCTTTATGACCTGAGTAATATAATTTACAAAAAATTAAAATTAGAGGGTAAAAAATGAATATTGTTATGACCAAAGCTATGAAATTTGCATAATGAAATATTTTCTCATATCTCTGGCCATTAACGCCATTTCTGAAGTATATTCTTATGATGGACAAGAAAATTTGTATCATTATGTATACATGTATTCCAATGAATTCGCATTATGAGATATATTTTATATAAACAGAACCATAAACTTTGTATATTTTGTATATGACTGGGCCCATAAAATTTATATCAAAAAGTATATTTTTAGGACTGAGGGCTTAAAATTTATATCATGAAGTTTATTCTGGGATCATAAAAATTGTATATATTTAAATGTATGACTGTGGCAATAGAATTTATTTCAAGAAATATCCCCCTAGAAATATACCCCTAAAATTAATCCTAATTCTTTCTTATGTACTGTATAATTTTTAAGAACCTATTTGCAACACTAGGACTGAAGACCCACCCCCCCCCCCCCTCTCTCTCTCTCTCTCTCATTACTTACCATTAAATTTTCTTCTTCAGCCAAGGCTTTACTGAGTGACTCGAATGTAGGACTTGGTGACATGTCAGCTGGTAATACTTCTAATAAAAAGTTTGATGGAGGCTGATATTCCACTCCACATTCTGTAAAATCATTATTTTGATGTAATGTTAATATTACAGCATAGATACAGTTATTTTTTACAAACTTTATTCTGCTCTGTGTTGTTAAATTACACACAAAACTATAAAATCACATTCCAGACATACTGTATATGTTTTTATTTTTGCTGTGTATTATTACTGGCACTTTTGGCGTTTAATTAATTTCCCCCAATATTAATACACTTCAACATTATTTTAGCTCACCTGTCTAAGGGGAAACAATGGCAGCACCAATATTAATGCACTTCAACATTATTTTAGCTCACCTGTCTAAGGGGAAACAATGGCAGCACCAATATTAATGCACTTCAACATTATTTTAGCTCACCTGTCTAAGGGGAAACAATTGCAGCACCAATATTAATGCACTTCAACATTATTTTAGCTCACCTGTCTAAGGGGAAACAATGGCAGCACCAATATTAATGCACTTCAACATTATTTTAGCTCACCTGTCTAAGGGGAAACAATGGCAGCACCAATATTGATGCACTTCAACATTATTTTTGCTCACCTGTCTAAGGGGAAACAATGACAGTGCCAATATTAAAACACACTAAATGTTTGAGACCCTTGAAACTGCCAAATATAATACATGCTAAATACTTAATATACAGTAACTAAATCTTAAATGTTTAAATAGAAATTTTTTGTTATATAAATTTTGAAATCAAATCTAGATAAAAAAAATTACAACAAACAAAACTAGATATGATTCAAACTTTGAATTTTAAACAAAAAGTTTAAAAATTTCAATCACAATATAACAATTAACATAATCTGAAGCAAGAACTTGTTTTCTTAAGAACTTTCAACGAAACACTTCCCCATGACAATGATATCCCTAAAAATTATAATCAAATGGGGGAAAAAATTTGTGTCCAGGCAGGTTCTGAGATAATAAGATATCTATTTACATGATAATACAATTTGTTAAAAGATATTCACTAAGGTCTGTTGTGGAAGGACAAAAGAAAAGATGCAAAACCACTGCATTAAAATGAAGAAAATAAAAATGTTTCCGAACAATTATAGACCCATTAACAAAATTCAGGTGCATATATTCAATTTCACAATCATCCAGAGGGTAGCAAGTCTCATAAATGACAAACTTTCTTACACTTGGCAATGCCTATAAGGGATTCAAACCTTGGAGGTAAGACTTGCTGCGATGGCTAGCCTACTGACAGCTAAGATGTCTCATGACAATTTACAAACTTTCCTACACCTGGAAAAGCCCATGTGGGATTCAACCCTTGGACGTAGACAGCAGTGTAATGGCTAGCCTACTCAGACAAGGTGTCACATGACAGACAGGGGTAAAACAGTATGTTAGTCTTGCAGCATAAAACAATTGTACTTACCAGAACACAGAAACTTCATAATGGCTTCTGTACCTTCATTACAGATATCTACAAAAACGAAGTTAAATACTGTAAAATATATCTTTATCTTAATTACAAAGTACAATCCAAATATTGTTAAATCTAAAATGGCCCCTGTTGTTTTCCACAAATGATGACAAGCAGTTTCTGGCACCACAATCAAAGGGATAAGAATAACAGATATACCTAACAGACTCACTTCTAGAATGATTTATTTTCAGTAACAATAATTTTGAGCATTTAATATCTATTTATTCAGTTTTTTTTTCTATATTTATTTGTTCATTTATTATTACATTTATTATTATTATTATTATTAAATTTTAATGTGTATTTATAGAAACATTATAAAGTGAGTGAGTGAGTTTATGGTTATGTAGAGAGCAGCATCAGCATTATTGCAGCTTTCTCACACTAGAAAATTGTGAAAGGCACTGTGATCCATAAATGCATGCTTAAGAATCATGTGGTCACAAAAGCCCAAATTTTATGTGACAAAATCATTATTATTTTCACCTTTACTGGGATATTCCATCTGTTGTGCATCTAGAATTAATGACTCGAGTGTCCGTACACTACACAATTTCTTTGGTAAAACTTTAATCTGATTCTCTGATATATCTAATGTTCTCAATGACTGAAGTGAACAAACAGATTCTGGTAAAACTTTCAGACGGTTTCCTGGGAAAAAAAAAAGAATAAATAAAAATTAATTAATCAATAAAAATAAATAAATAAATAAATAAATAAATAAATAAATAAATAAAATTTAAGAATCACTATATAAAAGATTGTGGTTGATAAATGGAAGTGAGAGCCTTCTTTATATCTCTGAAATTCATATTTTAAAACACAGAACAAAGGAGTCTGACAATGACACAGCGACAACAGACACAAATCTACTTTTTTGGAAAATGATTTTTTTTTCATTTTACGAGCATACATTATGAAAGATAAAGAAATTTTCCTAAGGATGTTCATATTAAAATATATGGTAGAGAATGACTATAAAAATCTTGAACTGTGTGTGGTAAGTCAAAAGACATGTGTATTTAAGCAATGTATTGCTTAAAAATATAATGTTTTATCTAACACATTTGGCAAAATTTCTGTAATATCACAAAAGTTTGTCCGGAATTGAATTTGCTATTTCCATGCACTCGTAAAAAACACAAAACTTAATGTAAACAAAAAAATTTAATAATCAAGGCCCCAAATGTGATTTATTTTTTAAAAAAAACAATTTCACCAAATTTTCTCCAACATTTTTTTTTGAAGTTCAAATTTACAAAACAAAAAAAATTTAATGCAATGAATATTAATGATTCTAAAGTACTTACTTTTTACAGAAAAAGTCTGCAGGTGCTTTAAATTCTCAACAGTTTTTTGGTATTTTCGAAATTCTATTTCCTTTTAAATTCAATACCTGAAACAAAAATCACACATCAGTTAGTTAATAATGTCTATCAGTTAGGAGACTACTAGACATTGTACATGTATTTCTGCTCACAGGAGCATATCTTTAATTAAAATAAGAAATAGCATTTCTTCTAAGTAAATTGATTTTCTTTGGTATTACCAGTGGTAATCTGGCAAGTGTTTTGTTAACATGGTAACAAAGTTAGTTGTGATATCAACAACTGAAACAGCCTGGTAAGTTAAGTGCAATGCCAAATAAAATATTTGAATTCTTACTTGAAGTCCTGGAAAATGAAAGAGCTGTTCCACTATGCCATTAAAACATTTAACTTTTATTTTTCATCTAATTTAGTTATTTTTTGCACTTAATAAACGCATGTATTGCATTAGTTTACATTTCATTCTATTTCTCACAAAAATGTCGCTGAAAAATGTCTTAGATTTTCATTTAAAACTCTGGATTATTCAATCTAGTATCTGTGATTTTCATTTTAAAATTGTAATAGGTACATGTATATGATCTTTTTTATATTTACCAAGGCATCAGCTCAACTGGCCTTTCATAAATCAGTTGTGTAAACTATGGCAAAAATAATGAATGTAAATATCAACAAAAATATTGGTTCAATCTGATTTTTTTAATAAATTTCTTTACAATGGAAAATTATCAGTGTTCAACACTTTTTTCGTAATTTTTTATAAATTTTCTTAAGTTGGCAAAATTTGTATAAATGAAAAACAAACCTGTAGCTTTTGTAGGCTTCCTATTTCATCTGGTAATATCTTGATTTCATTGTTGTGAGCATCCAAAACCTGGAAAAAGACACAGAATATTCAGGAAATAAGAAATGTCATAATAACAGCAATAATTCTGCTTAAATAGTCCATCAAAGTATTTTGGACAAAAACTTTACATCTTCTGAGTAAAACTTTTCAACAGTCAATGCAAACAGTAATGATATACATGTACATATAAGTACAAAGAGTTGTACGCTTGGAAACATCAAATACATCACCCAAAACTATCGGTAGATCTTTTCATGAAAGCTATGGCGAATCTGTTACAAAATGTACTTTGACATTAAAAGTGTGTGTGTGTGTGTGTGTGTGTGTGTTAGCAAGCTTGGAATGTTAAGATCTCACTATAAATCTCTCTCTCTCTCTCTCTCTCTCTCTCTCTCTCTCTCTCTCTCTCTCACTTATTTACCCTCAAGTTTTTCAGATCAGACAGGTTTCCACCTCCAGTTAATGAACCTAGCCAGTTATCATTCATCAATAAAACCTAGAAATAGTGAGAGAAAAAAACTAAATAATAATTTAATACAAATAAAAATTATACAGTTTAAATTTTGTTTAAACAAAGTACCTTCAGGATTAATTTTTTTAATTGGACAAGTTTAAAGTTTAAATTACTTTAAATAAACAAAAAATATTATTAGCATATTATTATTAATGCTGAGTACTTGGTTAAAGAATAGTCACTACCTATTTTTAAGCCTTTGTCAGACCTGGCCACAGTTTGAACCCCTGACCTCACATACATAAAGTCAGCACTCTACCAACTGAGCTACCACAGTGGTTCAGAAAATAAGAGGAAAATTGAATTGTTGATACATATGTTTAGACTTATAATAGTTAAAGATATTATTAAGAATCTATTAAATGAGAATTAAACTACCTATATGTATATGTAAAACAAGCTGTGATTGGATCAGTACACCATTACCAGAGAATATGGTGGCATTTTCGAACATTGGACATGTTGTTTTCACAATTCGTTAAATAAAAAATCGGAAATTATGTAAACATGAAATTAGCATGTGAATCAATTTAAATTCTAATCTCAAAACATAAATTCAGTGTCAACAGAACTCTCTACATATGCATACTAGTAATACAAAAATTGTATGTAAATTGTCAATGTTGCACATAAATTTACTTACTTCTTTCTGTAAAATTCTGCATAATGAATATACACCTGAAGGCACCTGTAATAACAAAATGAATAGGGAAATTGAATTAACTTTAATTGATCTGGAATGCACAAAAAGGGTGTGGCCTTAGTGGTTGAAAGGCTTAAGCACCGTTTTACAGATCACTCCGTCTTTCTCACTGCCAAGGTTTACGCCTCACTTGGAGAATTGAGTAATGGTGTTTGAAGTCCCAGTCAAGAATATTTCACTTATATCGAGACGTCGCCAGCTTTAAAAGATAGTGCAGAAATTTTGCCTGTGCGTTGGGCTGATGGCATTATACAGCAGGGTTCTTTATTGTGCCTTGCCTGCCACGACACAGGACCTTGCTTATTTTAAGTTCCCATCCGAAAGAACCGTGACTTTCATTTCGTAATGATGAGTGCTTGGCGAAAGAACAGTCACTACCCACTTTCAAGTCTTGGGTCAGCCGGGGTTCGAACCCACGACCTTCCACTTAGTGAGCGAGCACTCTACCAACTGAGTTACTGCAGTGGCCCTCACTTGGAGAGATCCTAGAGGGAGCACTTGGGTTTTTTCAATCAATAATGAATTGACTACCTAAATATAAGTGATAGAATTTTGACTCGGACACAAACCAAATTACTTAACTCTAATCAAAAACATCATCATCATCAGAACGATCTTAGGAAGATTAGGAAAGTAAAACGAAAGAACAAATTTAACATGTCCAAGGACAGAGCTTTTACACACATTTTTGACACTGGGTATAACACTCTTGCATTTCGAAAACATGTCCTGTTTCAGGCATTTTTTAGGGAAATCAAATAAAAAAATATATTGTAGAAATGTAAAAAATTTAAATCTTGATACTTTTTTAATTAAATAAGAAAATTCACCAAAATATTTCAGAAAATATTTGTTTTTTACCTTGGGTATTGAACCAATTTCAAACCCAAATTAATCAGATGAACAGTATTGTTATGAATCAATACCACATGTACATTATATCAAGTACCTGCATCAAACATATATTTTAAGTCAGGTTTGTAAAGAGTGAAACTTACATCTGATATTTCACAATTAGAAATGTCAAATACAGGTTCTGGATTCTCTTGTGCCTGGAAAAAAAAAACGGAAAAGCAAGAAAAGTATTAAATAAAGACAAATGTCACATCATAATTTAATAGCAAAAAATAATGGAATTACTTGTTATTAAATGCCTCATTATTTCAAACTATATGGTATTAAAGTGTGGTAAAGCTCGAATCATAAAATTCTTTGATGCCTAAAAAAGTCAGATTTATTCCAAACTGAATGATTTGTTTCGGCAAAATAGTAAGATGCAACTATAAAAAAAAGACAATGTTGTTCCTGGAGTTCCCAATTTAAACATTTTCTATAGCCTAGGTATTGATCACATAATATGCTAGTTGACACATTCTTTTATACAGAGTTATTTTTACTTTAATATCTTACTAATCTTGCGACATCAGGCTAAAAAACAAATGCAACAATATATGCAATGTTCAATCCAAACTGGGGTGAGCTGAACCATTATGGCCCAGGTATTAAGAAAAATAAGACCCTATTTTCAAAAAAAAAGTCTGGTAAATGATGTCACATCATCTGTGAAAAGTAAACTGCCAAGTTTTAATACAAACAAAATGATTACTTTGCCAAAAAATACTTTCTCAATATTCACCTGGTATTGAAAAGATGAGACAATAATGGCCAATGTTCTGGAATCTGTATCATTATTTTGGGGCTAATTGAAAATTAAACACTGTATAATGAGGTTTAAAGATAGACGTTTTATTTACCAAATATTGTTGATGTTCTAGTTTGCGTTTTGCCTTTTCGCTCTGTTTTCTAAAGAATGGCATTTTCTTTTGGCTATTATCACAAGTCTTTTGGTCAGCAGAGTCTGTGCTATCTAATGAATCACTTGATCCTTCATTTTTGTTACTGCTGTTGGATTTTAATGAAGGTTTTCTGGTGTCTTTACTTCCATTTTGTCCCATTAAACCTACTTATCTGAAAGTATAATAAATTGTCAGTCTCATTTTAAAATGTGTGATTGGGGAACTCTGTGCTATATTGCAGACTTTATTATGATTGTTTGGATGTTCATCTCAAATTTACAGGTATAGCCTTTAGTAAAATATTTCAAAGTGATCTCTTAAATAATTATTTAACACTGTTGGCTAAGTGGGCATAAGAAATTTTAAAATATTGGCTAAGTGGGAAGGCATTTTATCCTATGGTGCTTAATACTAGTTCTTTAATCCAAAGTGAAAGTAGATCATACTGAAGCTCTTAAGCAGGTATAGCATGACCTGTTAATTATGTTAGGGCTAGCTGTGGCCGAAGACCACTGACCAGTGGGTTTTAGGTTTTACTTATGACCAGTGGATGATGTCACCAGGAAGTCACATCTTATGATAGAAGTTTATTGTGTAATGACATTATAATCAACTAAGTGAACAGAAGGTGGTGATAAAGACAACATCAGTAAAATGACAAAATATAAACAAAATAAATATTTTATATTTATAAAAATAAACTTCTTTTTCACATGTACCATAATAAATTAAAAAATTTTTTCCAATTGTGATCTATTTCTTAGACCATCAAATGACCAGGATGTCAGAGATGTGACGAGTAAACTGTTTTTTTTTTTTTTTTAATTATCCAAAATAACAAGATTTTGGCCACGACAGTGAATAACAATGATAATTTTCATAATGATTAACTAAGTCTAAGAAAATGGTTTAACTGAATGAAGACTCATTCTGCTTTCAATACATATATATGTATAGTTTCCTATAGAAATTTAGACCTTTTGTTGTTTGGACAAGGCTTTTACTTAATAAAATTTAAACTCGTTCATTAAAAGAATGACATCATCCTGAACAATAAAACAGATTCTGACAGAGCATAGATAAAGGTTACTTCATGCTAGCAGTTGTCATTACATAATATCTAACAGGGTAAATGGAATTTTTGAGATGTTTATCGAATCTGACAGTCACCAAACTCACACTTGACGTCCATAGGCAACTTGTATACTTACTCTCAAAATCACAGATGACAGTTAATGACAAATTCTAGTCAGCGAATTGAGCAATGGTGTTATTTGGCAACCATTTTGACAAGTTTTAATATCACGTGATATTTGTTTATATCACGTCCCCTTGTTGTAGTTTTCCTCGGTATTTTGAGCACCGTAACATATGATAAATCAGTGATAAAAATAATCGCACTTTTTATCTAAAATCTCTTTTAAATATTTAGGAACACTTTATAGTTATTGAAATGTTTTATTTATTGTTAAAAAGTATAGATTTTCCATGACCATATGATACAATGGTAGCCTGGACATTTGTATGATTTTGTTATGTACACCGTTTTAAATGTCGCTTCTCGAAATGTTAATTAATATGGTTTTGCCACCGTATGTAGCACATGACATAAATATATTTAGACCCCAACATAAAAACTGAGCTATCGTACAGTTTAATGTAATGAATCGACCACTATTTTATTTTATTTTATTTTATTTTATTCTATTTTATTTTATTTTATTTTATTTTATTTTATTTTATTTTATTTTATTTTATTTTATTTTATTTTATTTTATTTTATTTTATCTCGTTTTATTTTATCTTGTTTTATTATTTTACTTTATTTTTATTTTATTTTATTTTATTTTATTTTATCTTATTTTATTTTATTTTATTTTATTTTATTTTATTCATTTATTTATTTCCACTGTCTTTATTATGGCGCATTCTTTGTTGTTTTGAATGACGTAATACTTCTGAAATGATTCCAGTATGAATTTGAAAACTGGAACCACACAAACACACACACACACACACACACACACACACACACACACACACACACACACACCTAGATATATTGTCATGTCAAAGTTAAGAAACATTTCTGATTTAAGCCGTGGGCCAGGAAAGAAACCACTAGGGGATGGACATGATTGTATAGAAACGTCATCTAAAATGTTTCTTTCGTACGACTGAGAGCGAGAGTAAATCAATTTGTTCCATAAAGTCTAATACTGAGTGAGGAGGCATCATCTAAAGCTACATCCCAATCTCATCAGCATCCTTACTGATAACATCTTTTAAAGCTAGTGTATTTATATTGTATGAATAATGTATGACCTTACTGGATTCATGATTGGTACAGATCCCTAAGGTATATATATATATATATATATATATATATATATATATATATATATATATATATATATATATATATATATATATATATATATATATATATATATATATATATATATATTAATGTAACATTACTTAAGGCAGATGCCATTTGATAATTTTTTTTAATTTTCTGAATGCCATATTCCAAAATTTATCTTATGACAAAAGTATTAAGTAATAAAACCACTAAAGTTAATGAATAAACTTGGTTTAAAAATTGATGAAAACAACATGAATATACTGGAAGGGCGATTGTATTTTTTTTTTTTTTTTTTTTTTGTTAACAATATGCAACCAAGTTAAATACAAAAAAAAAGGTTATGAAAAACTAAATATCGTGTTTGATTGATAAAATTATTAACTGATAAGATTAATTAAAGACTATAATTAACAGTTTTAATCACGTTTATCCAGTAGGTCACCATAGAATCCTTATTTTACATGTACGTATTATAAATACATTTCATGGTAAGCAACTCGACGCTCTCTAGCACCGAAAGTTAACCAATATTACAATCATCAGAGATGTCAATATATGTAACCAATGGGTCAATAAAATACGCCCTTGGTCAAAATTGCTACACATGGTCAATGACAAAAATGTAGTATTGCCCCCTCGTTTCATGCTGTAACTGTGTTTTATAAGATATGCGATGTTTTGGACAACAACGCATCTGATTTAACATGGATTAACTACCCAAATAAAAGTATTTTTTAAAAAAAAATTAAAGAAAAGTATCAATTCAAAACACTGCTATTAATGTATATGTAAAATAATAAGTACTCGTAGATGTTAGACACTATAAACTTTGACAGAAAACTTTGACTGTATGAACACAATAACTTTGACCAAAGTTACCTTGTCCAAAAAATCGATTCAAGTTTTTGTTAGTGTAAAACTACTTCGATGTTCGACACTATAAACTTTGACAGAAAACTTTGACTGTATTAACACAATAACTTTGACCAAAGTTACCTTGTCCAAAAAATCGATTCAAGTTTTTGTTAGTGTAAAACTACTTTTTATTTAATACTTCACATGTAGATTGGACGGTCAGTAGGGAAACAATGTGCTTGAAACTTTATTATTATTTAAGACTCGTTGTAATATGGTCAAGGTATCTTTAATTGGAAAGGCCAGGACCTTCCAAAAACACTCGATTTGCACACCACTGGATTCTATTTTAACATAAGATGGGATATCCGTACAAATTAAGCTCCTTCGGTGGCCGAGTGGTCTAAAGCGCGCGCTTACGGATCACAGAGCCTCTCACCGCCTGGGTTCGAATCCCACTCGGGACAGATCCTAGTGTGAGAAAGTTTGTCAGGTCGCTTGCCGAAGGTCGGTTGTTTTCTCCGGACACTCCGGTTTCCTCCACCACTGACCGCCTCGAAATAAGTGAAAGAATCTTGACTGGGGCGTAAAACACAATTGCTCCACTCCACTCCCTCGGGTATGGGAAGATTTTATTGTGACAGGCTAGATGAACATTGAAAATCATTCAGAGCATTTTTAATTATTTATAAGTATCAGTATGTTTCAATCTTGTTTTGTTGCGACGTTTTATCTGCCTCTTATACATTTTATTCAGCTGCAAATTACCATACTAATGAGGCCGGGGCTCCGTTGGCCGAGTGTTTCAAACTATGCTTTAATGAGGCTTGTGCCTATGCGGAAAGGGCGATAGGATCCATAAACGCTAGATTTAACAGCCACTTGGGGGGGGGTGTCAGACATTTATCTGATTTTTTTTATCTGACAACGTTCTAGGCTAGATGCGTCCAAAATTAGAGAAAATAGAGTAAAAAAAATTAAATTGTAGTGAAATCGATTTATTTCTGACTTATTTTGTATATGAACGTTGTCAGATAGACAATTTATAAAATAGACAAATTTCTGATCACAAGTGCATGTGAAATTGACCGCCTCGGTGGCTCCGTGGCTAAGTGCTTCCATAAGAGGGGGAAGACATTTGTTCCAACCTTGACCGGGTCATACATAAGACTTTTACATTTGAGATACTACTGCTTTTCTTTGCACTTGGCATTAGGACAATAGAGTATTGACCGGTTCACAGGGCGCCACGATAACGAGACTGGGTGAGTGGTATGATTATTTGCAGCATGCTGACTCGGTGAGCTAGCATGAAAAATAAAAACCGACCTGAGTGTGCGCTAGTAGAAGGTTGATAACAATTCACACTTGTACATCTCGCGCATACACGGACTTGATCTCAGATTTAATAACCTTGCTCTCGTCCTCAATAAACCACTGCGGTAGCTCAGTTGGTAGAGTGCTCGCTCCGTAAGTGGAAGATCGTGGGTTCGAACCCTGACCAAAGACTTGAAAGTGGGTAGTGACTGTTCTTTCGCCAAGCACTCGACATTTCGAAATGAAAGTCACGGTTCTTTCGGATGGGAACTTAAAATAAACGAGGTCCCGTGTCACGGTAGGCGTGGCACGATAAAGAACCCTGCTGTATAATGCCATCAGCGCAACGCACAGGAAAAATTTCTACACTTTCGTCTACAGCTGGCGATGTCTCGATATAAGAGAAATATTCTTGACTGGGACGTTAAACACCATTACTCAACTCACACAACTCGTCCTCAATAAATTGCAGATGCGAAGTTAAACAACATTTCAACCAAAGTGTCGTAAAATCGAACACTTGCAGATCACATCGCCTCTTTCCACCTAGGTTTCCATTAGGGCAATCTAACTAAGAGAAAGTCTGCATGTCAGTTCGCGAAGGTTTTTGGTTTCCTCCCATTTCAACCATCATCCAAGAACTGAGCGCACAGTTTCACAACCATTCACTCATTTGAGTGTACACTCAACTCAAATATTCCCATTTTTTACTTCATTAATATTTCAAAAACGTGTAAGTTTAATTAGAAAATGTTTTGTTTTGTTCAACACAAAGATTTACTAACAAATTTAATATATTATACATGTATATAATATAAGATATTTAATTTTAGCTGTGTAATGTCTTACACATAACATTGAAAATATTCCCTTATTTGAGTTGAGTGTACACTCAATTGAGTAAATGATTGTGAAACTGGGGACCAGATGTAATTAAAAGAATCGTGATAATGACACAAAACTTCATTACTCTACTTCCTTCAATAACTCTTCAACTGTTTACGTCAAAAACAAATTAATTAATTGAGTAACTGATATTTACAACATTTTTTATCTCATATGAAAACGCATTCACTTCATTTAATCAAAATAGACCTTATTTACATGTAAATAAATTGACACAAAGAAGAAGTGAAATACTTTTGTCAGTTTGATATATTGATCTCGAACAGTAATTGATAAGTCTTACCGAGTTGCATCATAAATAAATGAAAAATACATTAATTATTAACAGTATATAATACAAAGTATCAAGTCACCATGGTAACAAAGTTTTTATTTATATTAATTTAGTAAGACTGCAGGTTTTTGTTTTTTTTTGTATTGATAAAAATGAAATAAACTGACTTTACAAGTTACCGTATTGTAAATTAAACGAGGCAAATAAATTCACGTAACTGAATTTCCATTTAGAGGTAAAAATTTTACCTAAAGTTCTTGTCAATAGCGGACAATAAGTAGATAGCTAATGGAGAGAACGCGCGCGCGTATGTTGTGCGTGTGTATGTTTACGTTGGTGCGCCTAAGTGAAAGTGTATGTGAGTATGTAAATATGGATTATTTTTTCTCAATATCGGTCAATGGTTGTAATTGTTCTTGTTTTTACAAAGACGACGGTAGCATAAATGATATTGGCTGTACTATCAGTGATCAAAGGTTTATAGAAATATGCAACTAAATTCTGCCTAACACGGGTTGACAGAGCTTATACAACTTCAATCTGAGTAGCATCTTTCAAATCATCGAAAAAACCTGTTGGGGTATTGGGGTAGCAGTTTTATTATAACTTCACCTCGATGTTTTATTTTAAAAATTGTTTTAGTCTGGTGTGTGTGTGTGTGTGTGTGTGTGTGTGTGTGTGTGTGATTTTTTTCAAATAACAAAAAAGCCAAAACGGTTACTCAAAGCAGTATCTATATTTACAGAATCATTAAATCTCTAAAAACAAGATTGTTATGTTCCAGCTGATCACACAACATCAACAAAAAGCGCCTACAAATTTTTAATACAAAGGAACATCTATATGATAAATCCATATGTCCATTTAGATCTATTTTGGTCTCCTTGGTGATCTTTATATACATATTCTACTGTACTCTATGCGACATTCGGTGGCGTCGGATTTTTTCATTAGTCTTCAGACGAATCGTAAACTATGTACATTCGGTACATTATTGTCTTTTCAATGCTTCTCCGCAAACAACAACATTTACAAGGCAAGGCGTCCATTTGTACGTTGTTTATCCCTAATCCAGCGTAATTTTTTTTCCCTCCACTTTTACAGAAAAAGTCTAAACATGACAGAATCAAGCCATTTTGAACATTTCTGTAAAATAATTATTTTTTACAAAAATTTTAGATATAATTTAATAAATGAAGTATTCAAATGGAAGCTCTGTCCCAATCAAGCCTTTTTGAACATTTCTGTAAAATAATTATTTTTACAAAAACTTTACAAAGAATTTAAAAGTGAAGGGTTCAAATGAAAAGCCTGCCGCAAATGGTCTTAAGTTCAAATTCTTTGACAATATCCATGGAATTCACTGCCTGAGGTATGTTCCTGTGACACAGGATTGTCTGTCAGGGCACTGACAATGAAATCTTGTGGTGTATCTGAACCCAAATCGAGTTGCTAACTGGGTGGTAGTTTTACACCGGTTATTGCTAGAAGCTGAACAAGTTCTCTGAAATATAAAAAGTACAATGTGATAATTATCAAGGATTCTTGGCACATGGAAACATACATTTTTACGCCTGAGAATAGAAACATATGTATTATAATTTATATGTTTATAGAAAACGGATACAAGTCATATGTAATACACATAGAGATCATATGTAAAGCATACACATTTATCATATGGAAACATGCATGTGTAATTTGTGTGGAAAACCAATATTTACATATCTAAAAACGCATAATTTTACATGAATGATTAAAATGCAGTGTGCATATACTTCATGTACATGAAAATGCATATACATGTATATGTTTTAACACATGGAAAAAAATCTTTTCAATACATTTCTGTTTTTTACGCATAAAAACGTTTTCGGTTCATTACATTGACAAAACTCAATCACACACGTTATATTTTTCCATATGTTACCAATTACCACGAGAAAAAACACTATGTTCTTATTTTAAACATCGATATCTAAGTACCTTGAAGGATGTTAGATACACTCCATGGTAATGTAATATGTAATATTCAAGAATAATTGTCATCTTTTTCATATTCAATAAATATGAATTAACTGAGTTTAAGTTTCAGGTACACTTATTTAACAATTGAACTGATTTAAAATGATGTTCATTGCCAGTATGATGGCAACAACTTTGCAAGCAAACCTCATAAATCGCGTTATTCCGTTTACAACAAATAAATAAATAAATAAATAATAAGAATATAAATAATGTAACTGTTTCTAGAGAACATTGTTTGTAAATATGTTTTTTTTTACATTGTCGTTTTAAATTATTCTATTTTGTGGTAGTTTAATAAACATATTTAACAATTGAACTGTTTTAAAATGATGTTCATTGTCAGTATGAAGGCAACAACTTTGCAAGCAAACGGAATAACGCGCGTTATGATAAATTTGCTTGCAAAGTTGTTGCCTTCATACTGACAATAAACATCATTTTAAAAAAACAGTTCATTAGTTATATTTTCGTTAAAAAGCAAAGCAGTGATGAGTATACTTATTCTCTACCCCTGATGCGGTGCAAATATCTCTCAAATTTTTTAAAATGATCGTTTTAAGATTAGCAAGGAGTTTTGTAGCACTAAACCATGTATTATAGTTTTGAGGAGTTCCTATTGTGTCCCTAGCAAACTGATTAAACAGCATGTAGCTGAATTTTTCACTTTTTCCGATCAACAAACGAAGCATGTGAAACGGACAATTTTCACTGGATGTAGCAAACACACGTTTCTGGGACATATTTTGGGTTGATGCCAAATCCACCTCGTGATTTTTCTGCTGTGTTTCGGGAATCTACACGTAATTTCAATTGAAATTTACATCCTGCGAGACACAAAATTAATTGACAAGTTGTACCATTACACATTGTCTTAAAATAATAGGAGATACAGCAGCTTTGCCAAGGTAGGAAGATATTTTTAAAGGTCTGATGTTCAAGAATTTTTTGTGGTTTGTTGGATTTGACAGACCAGTTCTTGTCCCTTCTGTCTACAGGCCATCAAAAAATTGGTTATTTTAAACTCTGTCTCTCACAATTGCAATATTGTGTTCATACACGGAGTGACAAGGTTTTTGTCGTTCATTGTCATTAGTGAACGCGAGGCTCTCAAGCTTGCAGCTATGGGAATTTCGTAAGGCAAATGAAAATATAAAGTGATATTTTAGCTCTTTGGGAATTATATTGTATAACTGACTATAACATACAAACGGACTCTATTTATGATAATCAAGTGAAATTAAAACTACTTAAAATATGGGTAATTCATCTCTCTCTCTCTCTCTCTCTCTCTCTCTCTCCACCATTTCTATTTACATGTATTAACAAACAATAGCATACGGCACTATCAGTATTTGTGTATGCAGATGCACGTATGTGTCAAACTGTAAATATTCTGTTTGTTTTGTATAGATTCCTATATCTATGATAACTGGCTGTGCTTTTTCGTGAGTTTTTAGTTTACAAACAGAACAGATTTAAAAGTCGAAATGGCATAAATGAGCCACCTTAGATTTTTGTAGACTAAACCGAATTAAGAACTACGACACGACTTACCTGCGAACAAACGAACTCATTATGAACCAT
Organism: Tegillarca granosa; assembly: GCA_029721355.1. Taxonomy (NCBI): domain Eukaryota; kingdom Metazoa; phylum Mollusca; class Bivalvia; order Arcoida; family Arcidae; genus Tegillarca; species Tegillarca granosa. Next base: position 8,348,135 of record CM056606.1, on the reverse strand, counting down.
CCAGGTATTTTCAGGATAAAATGTTTTGCTTAACAAAAGAGGCTGACCATTTGGACATCGACAGAAAGCCTCAACAATCCTGGTTGGTAAAACACCGCCACCGGACATGACCAGAGCAGTTTCGTTCCCACTGCACACTCTGTTGTTACCAATAGGCTCACAATAACTCAACTGCATCGTCATAGATTGGCCTGCAAATAAAACACAAACATACCAGTCCATAGCCCAATCACAATCCCCCAAAAAACAAAGTAAAAACTTTGAAAAATCGCAAATTTAGTTATACACGTAAACTTCCATGAAGGAAGTAAGGCCGGGTGCTCCGGAAGGGTAATTACCTCCTGTCTAGCAAGCTACACCCGTTACGTGCAAAGTAAAATGTTTATTTTAAAAATGATGTGTATATCCTTCAATTGTTGGTATTTAGTGACGACTTGATGGAAAGCTAGGAAGGTGATTTGTGCCTTAAAGACGCAATTTAACCACAGCACTGGATACCGTTATGCCAAAATGTGTGTTGTGAGATTTATATCCTTTTGTCTTAATGTGTCTTTGTATTGTTTTGTTTTGAAGTTTCTATCATTACTTTGTGTTGTAATCTGGTTTGTGTGAACTGTTGCGAAGAACATCTGTTTAGCCTAATTAAAGGAATGATTGTGAAACTGGATCTAATAACTTTGTTCTTAAAGAGCTAAAATGCAAGTCATTCGTGCCCCAATATGCAGAAAACTGCACCATAGATTTGTGAGGTTCGAAAAACAGAGACTGTGAGAAAAGCAGGGGCTGGTTTTGATTTTATTTTGCCAAAAAAATAACGAAAAAGGTTTATAAGTATTTATCTTACTTACCACGCGCTGCTAGATTTCTGGAAATCGTTCTTGACGGGTCCTCTCCTCTGGAACATGTCGCTGGACCTCTACATCTGCAACTTTGATGTGATGAGGGAATAGAAACGCCATTGATAGTTAAGGCAGTGTTACAGGCGTCTTTAGGAGTATTACATAGAGGTAGATCCTAAAATAAAAACATAGTTGTTGTTGTTGTTGTTATTTAATGATCAAAATAAAAATTGTAACATTAGACACGCAAACAAAAACATAACTCGAAAATCTGGTATTTACACTTGCCATTCTCCCATAGTTATCTGTGTGTGACGTGCAAAATGTTTGGATTTTTCACCCACAGAAATGTAAAATGTAAAAACTTTCTCTATAAAAAGGTAAAAATTCTCTACATGACTTGTGTATTATTTCCCTTGAATTGAGTTCTTTTAATTAGAAGGCGCAACATCAGTGACAGCGGGTACAAAGTTACTGCCGCCGAGAGACATAATATCTGTTTATTATTTGATTATCTAAAATGTTTATTTAATTTTTTATGGGCATTACATAAACAAAAGTTTCTTGCAAGTCTATCAGAGAGAGCCTGGGGAAAAATTGTAAGTTATTGCAAGTAATATCATGGTCTGCTTTGTGTTTCATGCTATTAACACTGGGCTCAATGAATAAAGCTACGTCTTTTTGTAAATAAGGTTCAGAGACTAGGCCCCAGACCAAAAAGGATTCAATTAATTCGGACATAATTCGACATATGCTTCTTGCCCGCGATCCTTTCTGTGTCTCTACCCTGGGATATTCTATATACAGGTTTTATAACCTTATAATAACCCTTAATAACTAATAAAGTTAATGAATCATTATTATCGTATATTTCACATCAATTTTACAAAATAGACGCATTGTTTATTGTTTTCCTCTCTATTATCATTTCCTGAAGGCGATTGTTAAAATATAATCGATGTATAAATGATTTATGCCTATAGTGTCACGTTACATGTACATGTATATATTACATAAATGTTATAAATGTTACATGACACTGCAAAACATACAGAACACAAAAAGGGACCTTTTGAACAAAACATTGTTTCAATTTTATGTACAAACAACAATAGATAGTGTCTTATTCTATCTACTGTTTGATACTACATATATAGAAATGGTGCAAAAAAAATAACAGCTTCAACTAAACAACAAGGGTTGAGTGATGAATGGCATCTAATATTTATTTATTTTATTTATTTTATTTATTTTATTTTATTTTATTTTTTATCTATCTATCTATCTATCTATCTATCTATCTATCTATCTAATATTTATTTAAAACAGTTAATATTTAAAATCAGTTGCTAAAATGTTTACTAAAGTCGTCGCTAAAATGTCTAATTGAATTTTTTTAGTTTTCACCCTGTTATATTCCATATTTGGATTTTATCACTTACTACAATTTAAAAGAAAATGGTACATAAATACATTCAAATAATTGTATGCCATGTATTGAATGATAAAATTCCAAAATGGTATATGGCAACTCTTGAAAATGTCCTGCGTCCGCTTTAAAAGCTAGAATGAAGGTTTATAAATATGTGCTGACAGCTGATCAAGATAATGGTATCCATCACAGAAGGTTGACATTAGTTGCTCTTATTAAAATAATTATCATAAATTACCCGTTATTGATGGTTAGCAATCAGGAACTGGGACAAATTATACATATAATTATAGTAATTAATTTATTAATTATGATAATTGTATGATAGTGTAAAATAAATGGAGTGGAATGATGATGTTTTATAATCAAACATACTGGTCTATGTTCAAATCACAATCCCAAAAGCAAATGAAAAATTTGAGAAGTGGCAAGTTAAGTCACACACGTGAACAGCCAAGCAGGAAAGTGAGACCGGGTACCTCGAAAGGATAATCACCTTTCGTCAATCCAGCTACATGTATCCGCTACATACAATATAGTCAATATACCTTTATACTATAGCAAGATGGTAAGATTTGGGATGTTGCCGAAATGCCAAGATTTTTTTATGAAACCATCTGTTCGAATGGGATTGAAGACGGATAGTAAGAAGGACAGTGATTCGTAGCCCGGCTAGACCACAAGGGGATCTCTCACCAAGAAGTGAAATAGATGCAATTTTACATAAGAACATGGTGGAACACATCACGTGACTTTATTTTGGTATTGTTATTAGTTGCACTGATTGTAATTTAGAAGTATATGTTTATTAAACTGCAACAAAATAAAATAATCTAGAACGACAATGCGAAAAAACACATTTACAATGTCGTTTATTTATTTATTTATTTATTTATTATTTATTTATTTATTTATTTATTTATTTTTCGAAGGAGATTATTGCAATGCGTGTACATGGAGGAGTGGGGTAATGTGTTTTACGCTCAAGTCAAGGTTTTCTTTCACTTAAATCGAGGCAGTCATTTTTAGTATGGTGGAGGAAACCGGAGTACCCGGAGAAAACTACCAATTACGGCAAGTGAACTGACAAACTTTCTTACACTATTATCTGCCCGAATGGGATTCGGACCTACGCGGTAAGATGCAATGCTCCATAAGCACGCTTTAGATCACTTGGCCACAGGAACCCCGCATAGCACCTACATAAGGTTAATGCCAAGTACTTGACCTATTTAAGTAAAGTGTGTCCTTTTAAGGAGGTCGGAAATAGCATATTCCTCTTTGTCGTCACAACAGACAATACGATTGTGTTCGTCAGACAAGTAACTCTTTCCGTAGTTGTGATTATATCTGAACTTGATTTTGGCCTCCGAAATGAGGTCATTTTAACTTTATTTTATTCTATTTTATCTTATTTTATTTTATTATTTTATTACCTTATTATTTATTTTTATTTATTTATTTATTTATTTATCTATTTATTTATTTGTTTGTTTGTCCTCGCTGTTCGTACAATTGGTAAAAATCATTGTATCCAGTTAACGGTTTCCATTGTTAAAAAACTGAGCTAGATTTTAACCTCAAATATATTTGTGCAAAAAGGTCATTTATTTATCTTTTATCTATGTATTCTATAAATTTTTATCTCCTTTTTTGTTTCACTGAATTTGTAAAATAAAAGAAAAAGGGGATGTTAGATTATGTACTCGACAGATAATTCAATAACATAAAAAGTCTGGTTTGATTGGATATGTTCATCTAGTAATTCAAGATGAAGTCTTCAATATGACTCAAAATGTCCTTGTGGTAGTGTTGTTTTTCATATGTTTTAATAATAATTATGTTTTATTTTATTTTAGGTTTATTTACTTTCATTATTTCTAATAATAAACCTTTGTTTTGTTTTGTAGGTAATGTCTGGTAGCTGTTACATTTTATAGTTTATCTTTGTGGTGTCTTTGTGGTGTTTTGTGTTGTAAAATGTTTTTCTACTGTTCATTAACTTTTTTACTGTACTGTAGTTGTCTCTCTTTCTCTCTTTGGTCATGGTCAGTTAGGCAATTAAGTCCCTTGTTTTCAAGTCATTTTTCATTGGCTATTTTGAATCTTATTCACTTTTCTGCTGGTCATTCAGAAGACCTGACATGTTTTTTCTTTTGAAACATGATGTCTTAGGAACTCCATTTCTGGTGAAATTTAACTATGTAACTCTACATTTACTGTAGCCAAATAAAATGGAATACGTTTTATAAACGGAGTCATTTTCCTAAAAAAAACTGCTACATCCTTAACTACAAATGACTAGACTCCCCCTAGCACAACAGTTTCAGTGGTATTATAAAGGTTAAAATTTTAAAAAACACACACACGTTTAAAGGACTTAAAGTTTTCTAAACACCTTCATGTAATACACTACTGTGAAGACAAAAATAAAGATTATTTTTGTTATATTGAGAAGTTTGAATTTTTACCAAAATAAATAATAGTATTCCAAAACTTGCACATGACAATTAACTGTCATTACTTCCAAACTAAATATTCAAAAATCTTACATGACAATTAACTGTCATTACTTCCAAAATAAATATTCAAAAATCTTACATGACAATTAACTGGCATTACTTCCAAAATAAATATTCAAAAATCTTACATGACAATTAACTGTCATTACTTCCAAAATAAATATTCAAAAATCTTACATGACAATTAACTGGCATTACTTCCAAAATAAAAATTCAAAAATCTTACATGACAATTAACTGGCATTACTTCCAAAATAAAAATTCAAAAATCTTACATGACAATTAACTGTCATTACTTCCAAAATAAATATTCAAAAATCTTACATGACAATTAACTGTCATTATTTCAAGAAAAGAAATCTTCAAAATTCTGCTGCTGAGAGTAAGTTTTTAATATTTCTAAAAGAAGTATTGAAAATTTTGCATGTGACATTTGTATTGATATGCGTTTAACTTGATAGATTAAGCAAAACAGCAAATTCTAAAGTTTAATTAACCCGAAAAACCCATACGTTAATTGAACCATCAAACCACATTATTGTTCTTCCTCTTTTAAAACGATGGAAAAGTTGGAAAGGCCGTTGAGTGTTTTTATAAATCGAGTTATTCACTCTTGAATTGCATATATAGTACTTGTACAGAGGCGTTTTTGAAATTTGATTGGCGTTTTCAGAAAAATCTGCTGTGAAGTACGTTTAATATATTCAACTTATTAAGATCTAAGGATGCTTCAATATTGATGGCCTTTCGATGTCCCTCAAGATTTATGATAATATCAATTACATACTCTAAAAGGTGACATCGCGGTCAAAATTTAAACAGGCACTACAAAACAAAAATGTTTGTTCAAATCTTTTCAGCGAGCTCTAGTGGCAGGACCGCGTAGTTAAGACGTTAATCCGGCGCTTTACTGCTATGTGTTCGTAGGGTTGGTTCGGTACCAGCATAATGGACTTAGTGGTCTACGATCTGCGATGTTTATCTGCGACATGCGAGTGTACTAGCGCTCTAAAGATCGCAATAAGTGTGCACTTGTAAAAATAAAAAATAAAAATAAATAAATGAATAATAAAAATAGATTAAAAAAAACATTGCCCACTCACGCACCACATGAAGTTGTATTAAGATTAATTCTCGAGATTAATACAAATTTATCTTCATGAATAGCTGAAAAATTTGCTGATATGACGTAAAACAGCATTAATTATCCCTCTATTGTCAACTACAAAACTGAACCAATGGTTGACAGCAAGACTAACCAATACAATGACATATACAAATTATCTCAATTTTCCCTATTTACCGAATTTTACCATTGATTGAAAAAGTAAAAAAAAAAAAAAAAAAGGAATAAAATGATTTTGAACATTAATGAAGTAAACATTCTAAATTTTACATAGATTTAATGGGTGTGTGTGTGTGTGGGGGGGTTACTAATGAAAGTTCTTCCGAAATTTTAGACAGTTAAATAAATTTAACCGGTGGTGGAGTCAAAATAGAAGATCCAAGATTCTTTCACAGGTCGATGTGAAGGATTTTTGATGGTGTAGAAAACTCGGAGGAAATCACCGACCTTCGGGAAAGTCACCCGACAAACTTTCTATTTTTAGGATCTTTAATTATGAATACGAAATAGATGAACGTCAAATGACAAAAATAAAAGAGAAAAAGGCGGAAAAACAGAAAAGAGCTTGAAACACAAAAAGAGAAAAAAGGCGGAAAAAACAGAAAAGAACTCGCATACGGAATTGTGTACAAAATGAACCGTTATAAATTTTGAAAAGATTACTCTTATCTAATTCCCCTTGTATTGATTTTCACTCAGTGGTTTTACGGATCACCGGATTTATGATAATTAAAACTCTGGAGAGATGGTCCGTTCTCTCTAAAATGATCCATTTAAATAAACTCCATTACTACCATAATCTGTATTTATTAACAATTTAATGAATGAAGGAATTATACCAGCAACGAGGTAATTAGCTCATCATACGTAAATGGTTTTGACACTAATTGACTCTATGAAGCATATGTTATGTCGAAATTCAAAATAACTGCCAATATATCACTTGGTTGGAGTAAACATAGTAATGTAACAGGGAACGGGAAAAATGCAGCGGCCAAACCGGGACGTATACCCGGGACCTTCCCAATACTCGCGGGGCGCTCTTCCGACTGAGCTACCCGGCCACCTATCAAGCCTGATCCACTACATTTTTTCCTTTCCTTTTTTCGATTCAACTACTTTGAATCTAAACTAACAGGTTATACCCTGAGACCAACATGTTTGCCGGCCACTTCCCAGGGTCGGACGACCCCCTGATACAACAGTAAAGGCAAAACCTAGACTCGAACCCTGGACCTTCTCAATACTAGCGGGACGCTCTATGACTGAGCTACCCGGACACTTATCAAGCCCGGTCCACTACAGTAAGATTAAATTTGGGTAATGGTGTTTTACGTTCCAGTCAAGTTCTTTCACTTGTATCGAGGCGGTCAGTTCTGGAATGGGAGAAGTACACTGAAAATAAAACACTGACCTTTAACAAGCGAATTGAGATTTTTTTTTTCAAACTATGGTCATTCCAGATATATCGAGATGTTGGGATGGGGAGTATTGGCTCTTGAGGAGGAGTTCTAGTTTAATTTCTCTCGGTTTTGTTTTCGTTGATTGTTCTTGCTATTTTTAAGTACACTTGTACTTAATATTTACTTATGATTGTGTAGTTTCTTGCTTATTGTTTGCTTACGTTCAACACTTTACCAGGACAACTGCTCATCAAGTATTTTAAAATTGTTATTAAAATTCAAAAACGCTGACTAATATATACACTAAGTCCGAACAGGTACAGTGGAAAAATGGAAATCACGCGAAAAAGTGAAGTGTTCTTATAGCAATAATTTTGGTAGCATTTGTGCCATACTTTCACATGTTTAAATACTGATTATTCTTCAAAAATACATAGTGTACCTTTATGTTTTGTAAAAAAAAAAAAAAAAAAAAAGGTTTTTCCTTGCGTCTTTTAAAAAATTGAAATGATATCAAATTTATGAAATGAAACTATTAAACGATTATGGCTGAGTTTGTAATAGCCTCCAGTACAAAGAAATGCATCATCTATCAAGTTCTACCAATTAAGCAGTATTCGGAAGCATTTTGAAATGTCCAGTTCTCTTCCAAATAGACCACTACGGTAGCTAAGTTGGTAGAGTGCTCGCTCCGTAAGTGGAAGGTCGTGGTTTCGAACCCCGGCCGGGTCTGACCCAAGACTTGAAAGTGGGTAGTGACTGTTCTTTCGCCAAGCACTCGGCATTACGAAATGAAAGTCACGGTTCTTTCGGATGGAAACTTAAAATAAAATGAGGTCCCATGTCACGGCAGGCGTGGCACGATAAAGAACCCTGCTGTATAATGCCATCAGCGCAACGCACAGGCAAAATTTCTGCACTTTCGCTTATAGCTGGCGACGTCTCGATATAAGTGAAATATTCTTGACTGGGACGTTAAACGCCATTACTCAACTCAACTCTTCCTAATAATTCATTTACTTCTTTGTAACTGTACAAAAGTGGTTTTTCGTTTTATCTATCTTTCTTTTTTTACCTAACCGCATTTGACGCTGTTATTGAAGAAATGAAACGATATTATTGGGGTAATTAGATCTGCTAAAGTTTAGGAAATAATTCGTTATCTGACCCTTTTGGTAGATTTTTTTCTTATCTTATAGATTTCTCCTGTTTTTCGTAAATGAATAGTTTAATTGCTTGATTATACAATGTACTAGTAAGTGGTGTGTCAATAATATGTGAAATAGTCATATTATTGCAAGTGCGTACAACGGCGTGACGTTTACTATACATGTATTATAAAAGAATGAATTTGATTCTGATTTGATTTAATTGGGTCTTACGTTTCAATCGAGATTATTTCACTTATATCGAGACGTCACTAGCTGTAGGTGAAGTGAAAGCAAATTTTACCTTTGTAGTGCGCTTAGGGCAATGTGCAGGGAGGATTCTTTAACGTGCTACGCCTGCCGTGACACGGGGCATCGGTTTTGAAGAACGACGTAACTTTCATTTTCTAAATGCCGAGGGCTTGGCAAAAAACAGCTACTACCCATTTTCAAGTCTTGGTCAGACCCGGCCGAGGTTCGAACCCCGAGTTCCCACATACGAAGCGAGCACTACCGACAGAGCCACCCTTAGTGGTGTTTTTTAAGAATGGAGATGTTATTTAAGTGTATTTATTTCTGCTTTTGAATTTCATTTATTATTTTTCAAATAAAACTTAAATGGCTTATTATGGAGCCTTATAAAAGGTCTGATTGTTATGGAAATCCATTTTGAAGAGAATGTAATAATTAAGATAACTTGACAAGTCCATGTATAATTTGGACTGGTCATTGTTGCTCTTTTTATAGAACATTTTTAGCAACATTTGCTCAAAAAGTTCCATAAAAAGAGAAATATTAGTTTCTGTAAATAAGTGTATTATATACTTGGCAAAAACCGAAAACAATCAAAACCACAGAAACAACAAACACAAGAACCACAAGGTAAAAACAAGTCCAAATCACTGAGACAAAATTCCTGACTTTTGACAAACACAACATAAAGTGACAAAATGGAATATCGATGCGAGACTTCTAGTACATATCTGATGTCCTTAGTTACCGTTCCAACCATTTATTTCAAACAGCGATTGCTAAAAAAAACAATACAAACCTTCGCTGCTTAATTTTAATGAAAAATAAGTATCAATCCTGTATTATTTTTACCACATTACAAAGATGTACTACACTTTAATGTAACTGGAAAAGGAACATTTTCATAATTGAAAAATGTCCGAATTTAATTTTAAAAATTACTGTTATTAACATGTTACGAATTATTATTTCTTGTACAAAAACACAACAACTGTTCTTCTGAAATAAAGCTTTTTTCAACCCATTTAGTGCTTTGGGGTCACATTGCCTCTCACCAGCTTAGTTTAGATTGATATGAAGAATAATATTTCAGTAATGCTATTTAGAAGTTAATGGTATGGGGTGTCAGGAGGTGACGTACCAAGATATTATTTGTTTGGGATCTTGTAGCTTTTGTTTTGCATTTGTTTTGAAATTTAAGATAAATAAATGCTAAATCAATTATAAATTATGAAAGCCAGAACAATCAAAAACACGCCAAAACAAAAGAAACGTGAAAGACACAAGATAGAAACATATCATCAAATTGAAAAAAAAATAAATGAAAAATCAATAATTCCACGGATTTATATGCCTCGCTTTGTTAGCTTTTGATCGAGCAGAAAATACATTACTTTAAAATAAACTTTCACATTTTGACACGCCGCCGCCGCCGACGACGACGACACCGGAAAAGCAACACCTAAGTCTCGCATTATGGCAATGCCATGCTCGACAAAAAATTTAAAAAAAATAATAAAATAATATATAAATAAATAAATAATAAATAAATAAATAAATAAAACGGAGTAAAAGTAACAGATATAGAAGTCAGCTCATGAGTAAAGGTTTCTTTTTCAGTATGTAATTAAAGAAGAAAATAATGCAACGAGTTATTCGTTGCATTTTTTAAGCAGTTTTCATTAAAAAAGTCCTTTTTTTTTTTAAATTCTACAAAAATGAAGTATGGACGGATTTTAATGTTAAATACATTAATAACTGTATTTTCTTTTAAATATTTGTAATATTTATAATATAATGCTTTGGTACAATTTTTAAAGTAAATATGTAATGGAAACATTTTTAAAGTGCGTGGTTTCTAAGTAAATAGTATGAAAACTTAGCCCAAGATCTTATAGTTCTCGTAACAATGTTTAATGGTGTATTTACATAGTAAAATTTGAAATAAGATTATCATTTTCAAAATTTAAAAAAAACTAAATAATAAATAAATAAATAAAATAAAGTTAAAAAAAATATACCATGAAAAGCCTTTTGTCGTGGACTGTAAAATCATAGTCTATTATGGAATTCAGTTAAAATTAACGATCTTTCGTAAAAATAAGAGTCATATTTTGTTATGATATTTGAAAATGAACATTTTACTTACCTCAAAGTAAGGATCTCTAAATAAGTCCACTGCGGCCCCATTCACGTGATACACATAGCAAACAAGCAGTGACAAAAACACGTGCATATTGTCATGTAACGTCCTAGTCTAAGTTTCTAAATCTAAATAATATCGACATACACCGAGTGCCGTATCTTATATTCACCGTGTGCTAAGTGAGGGGGCGGGGTATTAATCATTTACTCACTATTAGCCATAAAATCCATCCTCAGTTGTTCCGGTCAGTTTACACCACATTTTTAAGTGATTTTGACAGAGTTTTGTTTAGTACCATATTTAATTAATGCTTTATGCTCCAATAATACGTCGGAATTTTGTTGTTTAAAATTTAATCTTTAGAGGTAAGGCAGATGAACTTCAATTTCAATTATCAATATGTACGATAACCGGTACTTTGATTTTTTTTTTCCCTAAATTACGCAAACATATATATAATATCAATTTATATATATATATATATATATATATATATATATATATATATATATATATATATATATATATATATATATATACACACTAGTATATAATGTCATTGCGTAATATATAATGTATTTAAATTATGGTGTTTACGATTCATTCAAGATTCTTTCACTTATATGAGGAGGCGGTCTGGAATGGTGGAGGGAACAAGAGTGCCCAGAGAAACCCACCGACTTTCGGCAAGCAAAATAGCATACTTTCACACAAGGAGTCTGATTCCAGCCAAGGCGATGAATCCGTTGTATGTTCGTATTTAGTTATTCCTGGTTGTAAATTTAATGGGACGTTTAGGGTTCCACATATTGCTTGTTATGATTATTTGTTTTACGCTTGACCACTGTTGGTTTTATCTGTTGTGTAGCCCAATGCTTTGTAATACTGTATTCACTTTTTACAAAGTAACCCCGTATTTTACAAATAACCAATTGTAATTATTCTCGATCATGTACACACACTACGGATTGCATTATCAAATCCGGGAAGTTTATGTACCCTATTTACACCCTTATTCGTACTGAACAGATCACACACCTTCAAGAAATACTTTAAAGAGTATGGGAAGGGTGTCAAATATACTACATGAATGAAACACTCGCTGTTCTAAGGCAGGGTGTCTTGAAATATTAACCTATTGATCTTGGGAAGGGCATCGTTATATCTTTCATTTTAAGTAATTATAAAATGCTGAACTTTTGTCATATTAGATTTTTTAGATTCATTGCAGTTTTTTTTTTTTTTTTTTTTTTTTTTTTTTTTTTTTTTTTTTTTCAGAATGTCCGGAAATGTTCGTTTCAGGTATAAATTAAAAGATCTGTAGAATTCACAGAAGTGACTGAGAGTAAGAATGGACGGAAATGCCGTCTCGTTAGAGATTGTTTGTTTCAGGTATAAATCTAAGTCGTTCATCTGAAAATAAAAAAAAATTAAAGATGTAACTGAACCTTTTCTCAAATGTCCATCCAAAGTCAGGAACAAACGACGTTTTTTTTATTATCTATTTATACCATTTATTTAGTTTTTATTTATTTATTTATTTATTTCATTAAATTCTTAACAAAACACGTGACATTTTATTAGTTTTGGCGTCGGAGGAACGTTAATTCAGTGCAATATAATTTTATTGTAATTTTGAAATGGAAATTCTGTGTTTTTTTTTTTTATTCATAGCCCTCATTATCCAATAACTATCAAAATAACTCGTCGTTATATCTGTCACACTAATATTAATGGTCGTATCTGACCGTTTAATTAAAGTAAAGAGTGAAATATTGTAATCGAAAAAAAAGTGTCTTTCTTTTAAAGGGTTTGTTTTTTAGTAGAAAGTAAAAAAAAATGATAAAAAAAAATAATAAAGAAAGAAAAGCACTGCATTAAATCTATTGAAAGGTTCAAGATTTTTAAGTCTGTTCCGACAGAACTTTTCGTTTCATTTTTAGTTTCCATCTTTTTTATCTGAACGACTCTCTTTACACTCTAAGGGTGTTTTTGGGCGAGACTATTTTTTCAACACTAGAGTCGAGTAAAAATTGCTCTCGTGTTCTCAGCGTTTGGGCGACAGTTTTGCACGAGAACAACGATCTGCTCACCCAAAGACACCCTAGGTGTCATGTGACACTTTTGAATACATGACAAGAGTACTAAACAGTCTAGTCTAGCATTATGTAGAGTTTCAATTATTTTTTATCCTCTTTAAATTTACCCAAGGGTAACTGTCAGTTCAACGTCTGGGAATTTAAGAAACAATAGTCCCAGCGCGCGTCTGTACGTCTGTGCGTTTTCTAACGATAAACACGTTCAATATTATGAACTGTTTTTGAGATTGTTTTACCTAGAAGATGTTTGCCCAGTTACAGAAGTATTGAAGACGGTGACTTATTGAAAACATGATGAATTTTTAAAGACATGAGATAAAATCTTGATTACAACGTCGATTCAATGTCAAAATTTTTAAAATACTATTGAAAAGAAAACTATTTGTTCAAGCGTCCAAAAGGTTGTTCTTGATGTACAATATGAACAAGATGTCCGATGTCATAGTAATTGGTAGCTAAATAAAAATATGCCATGACTTGACGGAAGTCAATGCAGCAACTAAACACACACACACACACACACACACACACACTGAATGGGAAAAACTTGAAAACAGACAAGGACAGCGTCGTTGGTTTTAAAGACCACTGAAAGTATAAAACCCCCGAAATCGGAGGGGTGCTTAAGCTAATAGCAAAAATATTCATTTGGGTGGTTTTAGCTAATTTTGTACATTTGGGTGGCCTTACCCATCACAGTTATTACCGACAATAGGTCTTTAAACACACGAAAATAATTTTAAAAATTTTGTCATTCTGAAAAAGCAAGGTTATATTATTTTCATTAACTCTGTTGTCACGAATTGTGTTTTTGTTGACAATATCCATGACGACCGTCTTTCAGGACAGGTTATGTGTATATAAGAAACATGTGACACTTCATCACAACTATACCGCCACACAACCTTGCTACATTAACGTGACAATTAGCTGTCAACATGAGTAATGTATTACACCTAATTCATTAAAATTTATATATTTAAAACATTTACAAAATAATAACAAAAATATTTGTTTAAGTGTATTTAATCTGTTACGTACAGGTAGATCGACAAAAACGAATAGCAATTAATGTTTCATGCCATACATACGGTAGCCTACACTTTGGTGTGACAGGTGTGTTTTATACAACTCTAAATAATGCACAGACACGTTCGTCTGGGGGTAATCAGTCTGTGTAATCAAATCACATGAGGAATGATATGACTTTAAGGAAGGATTGGGGTATTTACGGCGTAGTTTTTTTTTATTATTTGAATTTGCGTATTAAATCGCGTAGAAAAAATCCGACTGTCCCTACTGGGTAGGTCATGTAATTGTAAATGCACTGCATAGTCAGTTATTAAATCTGTTTTTTAATGTGAACACTGAATGTTAAATTAAGATGTGTTCTAACCACACCACCTGACAAATGTTTTTGATTGTTGCACTAATATTACTATTCTAACCACACCACCTGACTTTTTTGCTATTATATTTTGAAAGATTCTAACCACACCACCTGACAAATGTTTTTGATTGTTACACAAAAATTATTGTTCTAACCACACCACCTGACAAATGTCTTTGGTTGTTGCACAAAGAATATTGTTCTAACCACAGCACCTGACAAATGTCTTTGATTGTTGCACAAAGAATATTGTTCTAACCACACCACTGACAAATGTTTTTTATTGTTGCACAAAGTTTATTATTCTAACCACACCACCTGACAAATGTTTTTGATTGTTGCACAAAGATATTTGTTCTTACCACACCACCTATCAAATGTTTTGGCTGATAAATTGATATTAGATTTTTTACTACACCACCTGAAAAAAAGTTTTAAGCTGTTATATTAAGATTAGTGTTCTAACCACACCACTCGAAGAAGAATATTAGAAACATCATATGTGAAACAAGCTAATTTAAAGGTACTTTTTTGCAAGTAATCCGTATAATAAATATATGGATGTATAGATTAAGTTTGAAACAAACTTTAGTGATCTTGGGGAACCTTGTTTGTTATTTCAAGTCTGAATTCTATAATGTTGTCTCTCAACAGAAAGAAATTGTGAAAAAGGCCTTTGTTATTTAGCCTCCAAAATACAATAAATATAAAATTTTGAATCGAAAATTTATTTGAAATATTATTTGGTTCAAGACTATTTCTGTCTTTCTGGTTTTAATATTTTAGGACTTATGACCTCAAAATGATGTCAAAAAATAGAAATAAAAATCTATTTCATCAATTTAAAGGAATTTTTACATGACTTTTGTTTACCCTTCAGAAAGTATAATAACTAATTTTGTAGCATGATTAATTATGACAATGTACACAAGTTGTCAAAATATTTTTTTTTTTTTTTGAGATTTCACTCTATATTTGTAGTCAAAAACTAGAACTTTCTCTGGAGAGTCAAATATCCCCTTTTCAAAACATTTACATTGGGCCTTGTGACCTTGAACTTTAACCTAAAATCTTAAATGGTACAGTGCATAAAATCTCATGTTGGTTTACATTCCTGACAAGTTTGATCAAAGCCATCTACAGAATGATGTGTAACATGTGTGGACACTGTATATATTAGAAAATATAACACATTTTACACTGATAAACAGGCAAGCAGGGAGATTCTACCACATACCCCACCCTCTTCTCCTCAAACTAAGTCTTCAGGGTAACACGACACTTTTTACTTATTAATAATGTAAAATATGATAACAAAAACACATCATCTTTACTCAATTTTCACTTTTTGGACCAAATTATAGACTCTTTTATACATTCTTTGTTTTCTGATGCAAACCTAATGTGTTAATAAAAAAATAAACTTAAAACATAATTTTTATTTGGCACTTTATTGAAAGAATAAGATTGGACAGATTAAAAAAATAATACATGTATCAAATTTCAGAAAAACAAAAATAATTTTGAGTATATCCTTCACACCAAAACCTTGATAAAAAGCAATAAACAATTTATTTACATACCATATTTAAAATACTGTGAAATCTGATTATGAAAATGATTACCAAAACATAATTATATTAAAAGCCTTTACTATCAAAAAATCCCAAAAAATAAGTTGAAAATTGGCTAAACAAAACATCGTCTACACGAAAAAAAAATTTGTGATCTGCTTAGACAGGTAGTGTATTAATTTGTGACCTTGACCTATTTTAAAGGTCATTTCAAGAAAAAGTCAAAACTGAAAATTCCATGTCAATATCTGTTCAAATAGTCAAGTTATAACAATTTGAAGCCGTTTTACGAAATTTTTAAAATTAAATGCAAAAACCCTTATCCCATTTTTCGACCAAATTTCCCAAAATGAACAAACTATAGGCTTAACCCTAGAGAAGCCAAAAATCACATCAGATTTTTTCTCCCATCATCAGTTTTGGAGAAGATTTTTTAAGATTTTTCTACCCCTAGGTCACCTTGACCTAGTTTTGGTAGCCATTGCAATGCCATGAACAAATATGAATTGCACCGGCCCATATATGCTGCTGACCAATTATCATTGAAATCTGTCCAGCAGTTTTGGAGGGAAAGTCGAAAATAGGTGTTAAAGACGCATGCACACGCGCACACACACACACACACACACACACACACACACACACACACATGCACATGCCATGCCATGCCATAAGCTCACATATGATAACCTTTCAGTCAGGTGAGCTAAAAACTTCAACATACAACTTTCACATCTCTACATCTTTTAATAGCTGCCAACCACATCAGAAAAGCAAAGACTTATTTTTACCATCACCAGAAAGACAACAAAAAAATACTAGTAATTGAAAAAAAAGGTAACATAAACAAAATTTAAACTTCTTGACCAGGTACCATAACTACCATATGACATCTTGTATATTGTCTACCTTAGAATTTGTTTGGTGTACCCTGGTATAACTATCTTTATACTGCAGAAACAAAGGGAATTAAATTGTGACAGTAGGCCCTTAAATGGGATAGATTCTGTGAGTATTTATAATTCAAATCATTCTGATGCTCTTACTGATAAATGTTTTCAGTGGCCAAGTGGTCTAAGGCTTACATTTACAGATAACAGTGCCTCTCAGTGCTGCCATGGTCTGAATTCCAGTCTGCCATGGTCTGAATTCCAGTCAGGCAGATCCTGGTGTGAAAAAGTTTCAGTTTGCTTGTTAAGTGTTGGTGGTTTTCTCAGGGTACTCCAGCTTTCTCCACAATCCCTGAACTGACCACTTCAATTAAGTTTCAGTTTGCTTGTTAATTGTTGGTGGTTTTCTCAGGGTACTCACGTTTTCTCCACCATCCCTGAACTGACCACTTCAATAAAGTTTCAGTTTGCTTTTTAAGTGTTGGTGGTTTTCTCAGGGTACTCACATTTTCTCCACCATCCCTGAACTGACCACTTTAATGAAGGCAAAATACTCTTGGCTGAAGTGTAAAACACCATCTCTCTACTTCACTAAGTTCTTTTAACAGAAGTTTGAAACACTGCAAGAACTAAAATCCAGCAAAAAAAAAAAAAAAAAACAACAACAACAACAGAATGGAGCAACAATACTGGTCATAAATAAAAATCATTGAAATGAAACAATTTACAAATAAAATATTTACCACACAAAAAATCTAAATGATACAAAGTTATAAATGTTTCACTTATATCGAGATGTCACCCGTAAAACTTAGAGATACAGTTAATGGTAACCTCCATGTCTTCTTACTTTGAACGATTTATGTTTCAGAGTTGTTTTCTAAAAAATTCTGCTGTTACAGACAAATGCATACTTTTCATAAAATTATTTACATGTTGACTGACTATACTATATGATCGTAAATCTTGACTATAAAAAACTTGACTATTAACAGTTTTTATATTGCAAGTTTTTAAAAATCTTCCACAACAATGATAAAATTTAATATAGTAATATTTAACAACCAAATCAAAACAAAAAAGTCAATTTTAACAGCACAAAGTTAAACGTTATAGTGATGTGTAAATCTCACACAGTGTGAAGTTATATTAACAAGTGGTAAATGCAACAGGCTTAGTGTTTGTGGGTTACAACCCTAGCAACTGAGAATAAATCTCAAACTATTCTATATGCATGAAAAAAAAATTGAAAAAAGACATTTGGACAATTGATTAATGCAACAGGCTCATGATTCAGAGATTGTGGGGCCCATAAGAGGGAGAAATCTGTGTCACATCAAGCCACAAACATGGATGGTAATCAATAAAATGTCCAATGTTAGGGAAGATATTTGAAATATCAACAATTTGACAAAAGAAAGGTCTGGGTCCCATCTTAGAGTCTGGGTCAAGTTGCATCTTGTCATGAACATGGAGTTTACCACCCATCTGATGCAACTACAGAACAGACTTTAACATGTAACAAAGTAAATAACAGGATCAATTAAAACAAGAGGGCCATGAAGGCCCTGGACGCTCACCTGAAAATGATGTACACTCAGCTTGATTTTGGCAAACTGGAGCTTCTATTCTTAAAAGAGATTTTTTCCTATATTTCGAGCTAATGATCTACTTATTGACACAAAATGGCCCATATATAAACTTGAGCTAGCTTTTGTCAAGAGCATCATTCTGAGACAATTTGATAAGATTGGCCTAAAATGGATCCCCTCATATGTGTTAACAAGGTTTTTATATAATTCAACCTAGTGACCTACTTATTGACCCAGCATAGCCCATATACAAACTTGAGCTAGCTTTTGTCAAGAAGATCATTCTGACTAAGTTTGATGAAGATTGAACTAAAACTGGGGCCTCAGGAGTGTTAACAAGGTTTTCTTACAATTTGACCCAGTGACCTACTTATTAAACCAACATGGCCAATATACGAACTTGAGCTAGCTTTTGTCAAGAGCATCATTCTGACTAAGTTTGATGAAGATTGGACTAAAATTGGGTCTTCAGGAGTGTTAACAAGGTTTTTCTTCAATTTGACCTAGTGACCTACTTATTGACCCAACATGGCCCATATACGAACTTGAGCTAGCTTTTGTCAAGAAAATCATTCTGACTAAGTTTGATGAAGATTGACCTAAAATTGGGTCCTCAGGAGTGTTAACAATGTTTTTCTTCAATTTGACCTAGTGACCTACTTATTGATCCAACATGGCCCATATACGAACTTGAGCTAGCTTTTGTCAAGAGCATCATTCTGACTAAGTTTGATGAACATTAAACTAAAATTGGGTCCTCAGGAGTGTTAACAAAGTTTTTCTACAATTTGACCTAGTGACCTACTTATTAACCCAACATGGCCCATATACGAACTTGAGCTAGCTTTTGTCAAGAAGATCATTCTAACTAAGTTTGATGAAGATTGGACTAAAATTGAGGCCTCAGGAGTGTTAACAAGGTTTTTCTACAATTTGACCTAGTGACCTACTTATTGACACAACATGGACCATATACGAACTTGAGCTAGCTTTTGTCAAGAAGATCATTCTGACTAAGTTTGATGAAGATTGGACTAAAATTGGGTCCTCAGGAGTGTTAACAATGTTTTTCTTCAATTTGACCTAGTGACCTACTTATTGACCCAACATGGCCCATATACGAACTTGAGCTAGCTTTTGTCAAGAAGATCATTCTGACTAAGTTTGATGAAGATTGACCTAAAATTGGGTCCTCGGGAGTGTTAACAAGGTTTTTCTACAATTTGACCTAGTAACCTACTTATTGACCCAACATGGCCCATATACGAACTTGAGCTAGTTTTTGTCAAGAAGATCATTCTAACTAAGTTTGATGAAGATTGGACTAAAATTGGGTCCTCAGGAGTGTTAACAAGGTTTTTCTACAATTTGACCTAGTGACCTACTTATTGACCCAACATGGCCCATATACGAACTTGAGCTAGCTTTTGTCAAGAGGATCATTCTGAGAAAGTTTGATTAAGATTGCACTTAAATTGTGGCCTCAGGAGTGTTAACAATCAAAAGTTGATGCACGACGCACACCGGACAATGACCCACCACAATAGCTTACATGAACACTTTGTGCTCAGGTGAGCTAAAAAAAAAAAAAAAAACCATTAACAACAAAAACAACAAAAACTTTCACACTGAGCAAATATTACAAGATAAAGGCATTATAACTATGATAATTAAGGCACAATAAAATTCAAGAAGATTACACATTTAATACCATTTAGTGTATTAATTTACAGCAATTTTGGTGCCAAATAAGATACCAATTTGTAACAATAACTTGTGATTTATTATAAATAATTTCATAAAAATTCCATTTGTTTTATCTTAACAAAAATTAGTTTTTGCCAAAGCATAACTCAGTTTTTTTATATGTTAAATAAATAACTTAAAATAAACATCATGTTTTAACAAAAACATTTTTATTCTCGATGCAAAATAAAATGTGTTTACTAGTGTATGCCATTTAAAAAAAAATTCAAAAAACAAATGTATCATCTCTTACAACATTTAAATTTCACAGCTAAAACACTGTAATATCCTCATAATTATCAATTTCATCTTATTCTTAAACAGGTTACATACCTGTACCAATAAAAATGGAGTTAAAATAACAACCAATGAAAATGGTTCTTACTGCTACTACATGAGAATCACTATACGTTGCTATAGGAACACTGAGTATTGATAAAAAATCTTTTATAAATACAGGGTCATCAGAATATATTTTTATTTCGAGCAAACTTCTCACTTTTCTGTACTTAAAACTTAAAAGTAAATAGAGGCACACACAGTTTTACAGAAATTAAAAATATTATCACTATTTTAAAGATTTTATTTAAAAAGATAACATTTTTAAAAACATTATCAATTTTACGTGCTAAAAGTACATATATATGTACAATGTGTTATAAGGTTTTAATTGTGTTAATGGCAAACACTTACTATTTTAGAATTTTTTATTGAATAAAGTACACCACAAAATGTTGGGTCAGGTGTCTATTTTCTCAAAAAAAAAAAAAAAAAAAAAAAAAAAGAAAGAAAAAAAAATTCCATCGCAAAATAGATTTTTTTCCTGTCTTTATTTGAATCCATGCTCGCTCTTGCTACACAATAAATAAATTATACTTTCAAGAATATTGGTGTAGAAAGATTCACATTTAACAATATCATCTACACTTCATCAAAATGCTCAGTTCACACTGAACTCAAGTGTCCAGTACATACTGAACTCAACAATGTCCAGTATATACTGTACTCAAGTGTCCAGTACACAATGAACTCAACAATGTCCAGTACACACTGAACTCAACAGTGTCCAGTACACATTGAACTCAACAGTGTCCAGTACACACTGAACTCAACAGTGTCCAGTACACACTGAACTCAACAACATCCAGTATATCAATGTACTGGTAATATAAATGTGCTGACCGATTGAAAAAACATTCAATCTTTGTGCATTTAGAGATTTATTTGTGCATTTAAAGATTTAACATATACTCTAACATCAGAAATGCAGTGGAGTATTAAATTTTGCTATTTTCATGAATAAGTGGAAACCACAAAAATTATATGACAATGAAAATTTCTAAATTACTAATAATAAGATTTCCATTCATAAAAGTTAATTCAAGGAAATTTTCTCCCAACAAATTGTTTTTAAATTGCAAAAGCATGAAATTTTATCCCAAAAAATTCTACAGTACAAATTTATATCAGGGACCAGGTTCAACAAGGTAAAGTATTTAGGCCATAAATAATAATATGTTTGTTTGCCCTAACCCGACCGACCCAAAAAATTTCACCCAACTCAAAATCTTTTTTTGTTCAAAATATGCGATATTTTTTTTTTCCGGATTTTTTCGTATCCGTAACTGTCTTAGAGTTCGTTACTTAAAATTGTCTGTCAAAACACCGCTTTAACATATGGACGATTCCTGCTGTGCAAGCCTCTAAATGTTAAAGATGAAAATATGACAACATGTTTACCCTCTCGTCTTGGATCCAAATGAAATTGGATTAAAATCTAAACCTCTAGTGGCAAATAGACTTTATCGCTATGAAAATACAAGAACTTTGAGAGAAGTATTTGATGAAGTTTGCGATGATGATTTTATGCTGATGAAAACTGACCAAATCGATGTTACCGCTATTTTTCTTTGAAAAGAAATAAAAAAAAGAATTTCCCTACCTACCTACCTACCCTAACGTGAGACAGGTGGGTCGGGTTTGGGCAAACAGAAATATTCTTAAGTCTGGCCTTATCTGGTATTCACATTTGATGTTAAAAATGTTTCATTATATAAAATATTTGTAATTAAAGAAGAATTGAAAACTCAAAAGGTTTTTCTTTGGTTAAGTAAATGAAACAAGGCACTCTTTATGGATATTTTTAGCAGTAACACCAAAACTATGTTACTGATCTAGAGATTGTAAAATCAGACATATTTGGTACCTTCAAAACCATTTTGCATAAAATCTGATTTAAAATCACTGTAGTCTTATTAAGGTATAAAATTGAGCACTACATGTATATTTTAAGACTAACTATAAATTTTGGCCTTCCATAATTAAAAAAAAAATTTGGCAATCAAGAATACTGATAGCCCTGAGAAAATTGTCACTTTAAATTCTCTAAAGATGGCAAATTTTTACATCATAGATTATTTTCACCATGATGAGATTGTTTACACTTTTTGACTTCAATTTTGTATAAAGTTGGAGTACTTTCATAAATTATTCTTCTTTCTATATAATAAAGTCCGACTATGACTTATTCCAGTTGTTAAATATTTCAGCTGCTTTGTCTAATGTTTCGTCTTTCTGAAAAAATAAAGAGGAAAAATATATGCAGTTTAAATGGTGGAGACTTTTAAACCAAATAGAATATGGCCTTTTGACTGAGGCATAATAAACCATTTATCCAATTCAACTCAAACATAAAATATCTGAAAACAAGAAATTGGAAAAATAAATGTAGTATATATGATAAAGAATTTTATACAAATGGTGAAATATGACCTGTTTAATATGGCATAAAAACTCCAATAATTTAATCTACCCGATATAAAGCCTGAATCACTTGACCAGGTCAGACTCTATTTGTATATATCCTGCAAATTCAGTCAATAAAAAATTCCATAAAAAACATTGAACATTTGTGCTTTGTTGGCCAAGAGTCTAAACAACAAAAGTACAGATCACCATGCCTCTTACTGTCTAGGTTTGAATCCTGCTTTGATCAGATCCTAGTGTAAGAAAGTTGGTATGTTCGCTTGCTAAAGGTCAGTGGTTTTCTCAGGGCACTCCGGTTTCCTTCACCATCCCAGAACTGACCACCTCAATGTCAGTGAAAGTTTTTTACTCCGACACCTAAGACTGACCTTAGGACCTTAGACTGAAAATCTCCCGAAACGGAAATGGAAATTCAATGGAATGACTTTGAACATTGGTGTTTACATTGTCAACATACTGACTTGGACTATTCATGTTCATGTGTATTTAAGTTTACTCATTGACAAATCAGTTTAGAATGATCTATTCCATCTGTTTATCATCCAATGAAGTGAAATTTGATTAAAATTTAATTACACAGTGACTAGTGCAAGAGTTTTACTTACTTTAATAAAACAAAATCTAACAAAATTTTCCCCTAGATTCTTATGATCTTTGCTGTAGAATGCTGAAGGTGGAATGGCTGCTAATTTCTAAAATAAAAATTCAACAATATCATTTATACACAATATACTATAGAAGATATGTCATTAATATACAATGAATAATATACATGTATGTACTGATTATATTTACTTCTAATCTGATATAAAAAATGACATTTACTTAAAACTGTAAAATTTGTAACAGTTGTTTTATTGTTCAAATTGCATTTTATGCAAAAAAATACCAGGAAACCATTCACAAAAAGATGTATCAAGCATTGGATGTGTATCTGACATATATCTGATATCAACAGGCAAATACATGTAATGTTTTTATAATCAATCAATGTTATATGTGGACATATTCAAATGTCAAAAAGTTGGTATATAAAGATACAAATCAAAAACATTCTTTGTCTCTTAATTATATATGTTTGTATATAGAAACATATTTATTTATTTGTTCTAGATTTCAGATAATGCCAAGCTTTTTAAAGTTTACTAAATCAAGTCAAACATCTGCAATTTTGGACTTAGGTAATACAATGAACAAGACACTAGAAGCTTATTTTTTGGCTTATGATGGCATAGTATTGTTGCTTTCATTTTATTATATATGAATATTTGGAAGTAAAACTCCATTCAGCTGAGAACCACTATGGTAGCTCAGTTGGTTAGAGTGCTTTTTTCATATGTGGGAGGTTGAGGGTTCGAAAACACAAAACAAACCTTTTCTTTTGTCATCCATCGTACAAATTTGAAATCAAATGGATCATCTGTACCATCATCTGGTATACTACCCTCTACAATATAAAATTAAATGGGCTTCACTCATATGCTACTAATGTCTTAAACTTGACAGAACAGATTCACTATTTAATCATGATAATATTTTCAAATCTTATTTTGTGAATCATCCTACACCAATTTCATGTGTAATATGATCATTGTCTTTATATAAAAATGATTTTGAAAAATAATGTTTTTATTCATTATTTATGAAAGTAAAATAAAATGACCAGTTTTTGCTTTATGGTTTGAGAACAAAAAGTACCTAAGCCAGATCAGATAGGTTTTGACTGTACAGAGTACTCGAGCCACATGACACCAATGGATAGAATTTCAAGATAATTTCAAAATTAAATTTCAATAATTTAGATTATTAAGACTATACTATATTTACTATATTTATTGAGGAAATGACAACTTACTGAATTTTGAGATATCCGCTAACATGAAGTAGCCTCCTTCTGGTACAATTGGTTTCATACCGTTATCAGCTAACAGTTTAGCTAGTTTGTCTCGCTTTGGTTTCAGTTCAGCTGCTAATGAGTAGAAGTAACATTTACTTGGCTCATTCATCACATTCATCTCATATTCAAGGCCAGCAGCTACAGCTTCCTAAAATGAAAACACAATACAGCATAGAGGTTTTAAGTCTTATTTAAAGTCTGGCTTTGGTGGCTGAGTGGTCTTAAGTTTGTGCTTACAGATAACAGTGCTTCTCACAGCGTAGGTATGAATACCACTCTGGCAGATACTAGTTTGAGAAAGTTTGTCGGTTTGCTTGCCAAAGGTCTGTGGTTTTCACTGGGTACTTTTCTTTCTTCTACCATCCCAGAACTGACCCTCTCGTGAAAAATTCTTAAGAGTAAAACAACATTATTTAACTCATTTGAAGATTCCGATTTTGTAGCTGGATATAGAAAATAATCCCAGGCAATTTGAATTTAGAGAAAGGGTGTTGTCTTCAGCTATGTCAAATAATAATGGTTTCATCATGCCAATTGACACAGTTTTTAATCATTGTTTATACCCAAAAACATCAAATTTACCCTTGTCACATGACTCTTTGAAGAGGGGCAAAAGGAATGGTAAATCTAGCCCATAAAAACTTTTCAAAATAGAAGACAGTAATCATAATGACACTCACACCTTGGAAATGTCATAAGTTCTTTGTATTTATACAAGATGTTGTAATAGTGTTTAACATCACATCAGCAATTTTTTTTATTTGCTATTGGAGGTGAGAGAAAGATAGAGCCACTTATAGTTTCTTTTTCTTCAGGTGCTAGCTCACAGAGTCAGTATGCCACAGACAAGCATATCACCTTCAGAGTCCATTATCCTGGCACCTAGCGAACCACTTGATACTCTATCCTCTTAATGCCGAGTGCCACACGAGGAAGCAGTTTTTTAAAATCTAAAAGTCTTATGTACGAACTGGCCAGGGCTAGAAAACCCACAACCTCCAACTCTTGAGGAGAATGTTCTGCCACTAAACCACCGAGGTGATGTATTTATATAGGAGATGGGTTGTGGCTTAAATATCTTTATGTGACACAGCAATTTTTTTTTCAACTACAAGTATTCCCCATATTAATTTTCTAATTCATGTAAATAATATTTTAATTAGAGAAGAGTACTTTGTGTCAAAATGTAAACTTCATCATGAATGACTAGATGAACATCTCCAATCAAACCAGGGATGATTAAGGTTTTGGTTGATATTTTTATGATATATTCTGCTAGGCTTATTTTTAGAAGCCTTTGTTTTCTCTGTTGATATATCATAAAATTCCAAGAATAATATCATTTTGACAGAAAAAAAGTTAATAAACATGATTCCAAATCCAACAGAAATAAAATGTTCCACAAAACATTTAAAGATCATCATGTTGTAGGCTGGTGAACTTCTGTACCCCAAAGCATTTGGTGACTCAAGCTAGAAATGAAAATCAAGTTATTGGCAAGATTAATTCCCCACATTGATTATAATATATATGAGTTTACCTGTATAGGTGTAGGTGAGGTGTATATACAATTCTGATGTAACACCTGCAATGGATGTATAAGATTTGCCGGACCAACACCCCAACCAATCTTCCATCCTGTCGCACTGAACGTTTTACCAGCACTTCCAATTGTGATAGTTCTTTCCCACATTCCTGGTAAACTTGCTACAAATATATAATTCTGTAACTTATATATATATATATATATATATACAGTCTAGACTGCCATAGTGACCCCCTGCTTTCAGCGACTTTCTGTCTTAAACGACCGTAATTTGACCCACCCAACACATTTTACTATGTATTTTGGCTGTATTAAGCGACTTCCTGTCTGATCCGACATGCGACTATGTTATTTCAGTACCAATGAGGACATTTACTTGTATTAAGCGACTTTGAGATGTTCCCCGCAAAGGGCAAGTAACTCGTACAATAAAGACTGGTGTCCATACCATGCACAAATACGTTCATTAAACTCGAAATGAAAGTCACAGTTCTTTCGGATGGGAACTTAAAATAAACGAGGTCCCGTGTCATGGCAGGCATGGCACAATAAAGAGCCCTGCTGTATAATGCCATCAGCGCAATGCACAAGCAAAATTTCTGCACTATAGCTGGCGACGTCTCGATATAAGAGAAATATTCTTGACTGGGATGTTAAACACCATTACTCAACTCAACTCCCCCAGTAACAATTTCCTGGTACCTGGTGAACCAATTGTTACTTTGTCCTCTTAATGCCTAGCACCAGGCAAAGAACCATATCTTAAATTTTTACGTCTTATGTATGGCCAAGCTGGGGATTAAACCCCTGACCTTTGGCTCTCAAGGTGACTGCTGTAATCCTGAATCTGTAATGTTGACTATTCTCCAAGGCATCTCAAACATCACCATATCATACACCAATAAAAGGAAACTTTTCAAACATTAATGTTTTTTTTTTTCATACCTATTTTGATATGTTTGTTTGGTTCATATATCAGCCACTCATACACTTCATCAGAGATACAAAGAACGTCGTGTTTCATACATAACTCTGCTATCATCTCCAGCTCTTCTCTCTGAAACACCTGTAAGTATATTATAAACTAAAGAAGTCAAAGTCTTGTCTTGTCATTAATATACCTATTAACAAAACTCTGAATATTTATTTATCTGAAACCTTTTTTCTTTGTAAACATTTTTCATTTTCTTTGCACAATTTTTGTTTTAGATAAGAGGATAAAAAGTGATATAAGTTGAACGGAGTATTGATGTTTTATATTCCAATCAAGATTCTTTCACTTAATCTAATATCCAGTAGGAAAGTAATAGTTAGCAGTTAGAGTTATGTTTCTTGACACATTAACGTGGGAGTAATATGCATGTATGGCAATTGATCAGGTAATTTTACCTACACAGTATCTGTTTTACAAGCAGTTTATCATACGGTGTACAGAAAACATTAAAGATCTCTAAAAACTACCAAACTGAAGTGCTTGGAAGTATCTAGTTACTTGTGGTGAAGAACCTTTGTGTCATATTGAAATCTATTTAGAGGACTGCCTAGAACAAAAATTCAAATCAAACAAGGGATGTTTTAAGATTTTGATCAGTGATTCTTGTGGTAGAGACTACCTGCTCATTTAAACTGACACATGGGTTGTTGGGGTTATTTATGATTATTGCCCTGGTTTTACTGTTGTCTTACCTTACCACATAGATTGTTGGGGTTATTTATGAATTTTGCCCTGGTTTTACTGTTGACTTACCTTACCACATGGGTTGTTGGGGTTGTTTATGAATATTGCCTTGGTTTTACTGTTGACCTACCTTACAACATGGGTTGTTGGGGTTATTTATGAATATTTCCCTGGTTTTACTGTTGACCTACCTTACCACATGGGTTGTTGGGCTGATTTATGAATATTGCCTTGGTTTTACTGTTGACCTACCTTACCACATGGGTCGTTGGGCTTATTTATAAATGTTGCCCTGGTTTTACTATTGCCTTACCTTACCACATGGGTTGTTGGGCTGATTTATGAATATTGCCCTTGTTTTACTGTTGACCTACCTTACCACATCGGTTGTTGGGGTAATTTATGAATATTGCCTTGGTTTTACTGTTGACCTAATTTACCACATGGGTTGTTGGGCTTATTTATGAATATTGCTCTGGTTTTACTGTTGACCTACCTTACCATATGGATTGTTTGGCTTATTTATGAATTTTGCCCTGGTTTTACTGTTGAAATACCTTACCACATGGAGTTGTTGGGCTGATTTATGAATATTACCCTTGTTTTACTGTTGACCTCCACATGGGTTGTTGGGGTTATTTATGAATATTGCCCTGGTTTTACTGTTGACCTACCTTACCACATGGGTTGTTGGGGTTATTTATGAATATTTCCCTGGTTTTACTGTTGACCTACCTTACCACATGGGTTGTTTGGGTTATTTATGAATATTTCCCTGGTTTTAGTGTTTACCTACCTTACCACATGGGTTGTTTGGGTTATTTATGAATATTGCCCTGGTTTTAGTGTTTACCTACCTTACCACATGGGTTGTTGGATTTTTTTATGAATATTTCCCTGGTTTTACTGTTGACCTACCTTACCACATGGGTTGTTGGGGTTATTGATGAATATTGCCCTGGTTTCACTGTTGACTTACCTTACCACATGGATTGTTGGGGTTATTTATGAATATTGCCTTGGTTTTACTGTTTACTTACCTTACCACATGGATTGTTGGGGTTTTATGAATATTGCCCTGGTTTTAGTGTTTACCTACCTTACCACATGGGTTGTTTGGGTTATTTATGAATATTGCCCTGGTTTAAGTGTTTACCTACCTTACCACATGGGTTGTTGGGGTTATTTATATATGTTGCCCTGGTTTTACTGTTGACCTACCTTACCATATGGATTGTTTGGCTTATATATGAATATTGCCCTGGTTTCACTGTTGACTTACCTTACCACATGGATTGTTGGGGTTATTTATGAATATTGCCTTGGTTTTATTGTTTACCTACCTTACCACATGGGTTGTTGGGGTTATTTATATATGTTGCCTTGGTTTTACTGTTAACCTACCTTACCACATGGGTTGTTGGGGTTATTTATATATGTTGCCCTGGTTTTACTGTTGACCTACCTTACCACATGGGTTGTTGGGCTTATATATGAATATTGCCCTGGTTTCACTGTTGACGTACCTTACCACATGGGTTGTTAGGGTTATTTATGAATATTGCCCTGGTTTTACTATTGACCTACCTTACCACATGGGTTGTTGGGCTGATTTATGAATATTGCCCTGGTTTTAGTGTTTACCTACCTTACCACATGGGTTGTTTGGGTTATTTATGAATATTTCCCTGGTTTTACTGTTGACATACCTTACCATATGGATTGTTTGGCTTATTTCTGAATGTTGCCCTGGTTTTACTGTTGACTTACCTTACCACATGGATTGTTGGGGTTATTTATGAATATTTCCCTGGTTTTACTGTTGACTTACCTTACCACATGGGTTGTTGGGGTTATTGATGAATGTTGCCCTGGTTTTACTGTTGACTTACCTTACCACATGGGTTGTTGGGGTTGTTTATGAATATTGCCTTGGTTTTACTGTTGACCTACCTTACAACATGGGTTGTTGGGGTTATTGATGAATGTTTCCCTGGTTTTACTGTTGACTTACCTTACCACATGGATTGTTGGGGTTGTTTATGAATATTGCCTTTGTTTTACTATTAAATGCTTTAGCTAGTTCATCCTTGTCAAGTTTGAAATCTGCACTAGAAGCTGGTCCATCTGTTTTTGTCTAAAGAAAGAAAATGATATTATTATTGTTTCTGGAATACCATGTAATTTTATCTCTGAAAATATAATTTACCTATGGCTCTCAAGGGTTATTTATATCTTTCTGAAGTAATACATACTGATGTTCTGATTTATAACAAAACTTAATCACCATAGCTACTGACATACTTTCAAATATTAAAGGTACAAAACTTAATCACCATAGCAACTAACTATTGACATACATGTAATAACAGATCTTAGCTGTACAAATGTTAATCAACATAGCAACTTATTATTGACATCCCTACAGATTTTATATGTACAAAATTTAATCACCATAGCAACTATTGATATACTTACAGATCTCAGAGGTACAAATCTTGGTACACCTCCTGCAACTTTTGTCATTGGTTCATAACAATCAAAAAAAGGCTCAATGATAATAACCTAAAAATAGTCATTACATAATTTTATATTTTTACCTTGATCCTAAATGTCTAGTAAGGGCTAAGGCACAGAAACTTCTTTGGGGTAACAACCTACTTTCACACCCCTTCCAACCTACCCAATAATTTCTATATAAAATTTTTGAAACATTACTTTCCTCAAATAATGTTCAAAATCGCTTCATTCTGTCTTTTATAAAGTTTTTCCCATCAAAGTAAAAAATATAGTTGAGGGTATATACATGCATTGAAATTCTCCATTTTTTTTTTTAAGCCAGACTTTAAAAAACAGATTAAGATGGTGCCCAGGGCTGAGGTTAAGTGCCTGTAAAATCACCAAGTATCTTTAAACATCAGATTTTGATGGGCAATAGCAGATGTACAAACATTCACTTTACAGAATGTTGTTTCACCTAAAATTTAACAAACTTTTTTGGTTTTAAAAACCTTTGAAAGAATAGCATTGGGTAATAATTTAAAACCATTATTTGAGCAATGAGCATAAGTCTGTTGGTATAACATCACTCACTGAAATGCTATCATATAATCATAAAATAAGCCTGACTATTTTCAATTGTTGTGAAACTTTTGTTCTTAAATTTCAAAAATAGTTTAACCATGTAATAATTGCTGTAACAGTTATAGTCTAATATACAAAAAGGCAAATTCAAGACCTGAGCACTAAAAATACTTGAAAATAAAAGGAGTTTGCAATTTATAACAAGATGCCCATGGGCCTTAACGCTCACCTGAGGATATGGCCAACCTGAGGATATAGCAAAAATCATTTGCAAAAATACATACAATAATCTAATATACATGCCTATACAAAAAGTTAATAGTTTCCAAGATAAGTAACAATTGAGTCTTCTTATGCATCTATGACCTTGACCTTTAAACGTAAAACCTTGAATCTTATATCAGAATAATCACCATATTAATTCCAACAATATTCTAATATACATGCCTATATAAAAAGTTAATAGTTTCCAAGATAATAAACAATTTCAGTCTTTATATGCACCCATGACCTTGACTTTTGAACGTATGACCTTAAGCCATATATCAAAATGTTTGTCATATCAATACCTATAATATTCTAAAATATATACCTATGCAAAAAGTTAATAGTTTTCAAGATAATTAACAATTTTCAATCTTTTATGCAGTTATGACCTTGACCTTTGAACATATGACCTTGAGCCATATATCAAAATGTTCATCATATCAATACCTACACAAAGTTAATAGTTTTCAAGATAAAAAACAATTTGAGTCTTCTTATGCATCGATGACCTTTACTTAAAACGTAAGACCTTGAATCATATATCACAATATCAATTCCAACAGTATTCTAATATACATGCCTATACAAAAAGTAAATAGTTAGTTTCCAAGATAATTAACAAATTCAGTCTTCTTATGCAGGTATGACCCTGACCTTTGAATGTATGACCTTGAGCTACACATCAAAATGATTGTCATGTTAATACCTACAATATTCCAAAATACATGCCTATACAAAAAGTTTTCAAGCTAATGCACAATTTTAGTTTTTATTAGCAAAAAAATAACATTTCAGGGGCAACAACTCTTACATGCATTATCATATAGTTATGAAACTTTGTACCTTTTTACATTTTGTCATGGGGATCATTTTAACAATGTTCTGATATTTATATCTCTTTTAATTTTGAAGAAAATAGCCTAAAACTGCACAAATTACAAACTAGGTCATGACCTTGAACTTTTACCTTGACCCCGCTTTGAATGTTATTTCAGGAAAAAGTCAAAACTGAAAACCCCATGTCATTATCTATTCATATAGTCAAGTTATAGTAATTTAAAGCCATTTTACAAAATTTTTAAAATTAAACACAAAAACATGTAACCTAATTTTTTACCGAATTTCACAAAATGAACAATTTATAAGCTTAAGACCATAGAGAAGCCAAATATCACATCAGATTTTTTTCTCCCATCTTTCTCGCTTTCGGAGAAGAAGATTTTTTAAGTTTTTTGGACCCATAGGTCACCTTGACCTAGTTTTGTGAGCCATGACAACGTAACGTACAATTCTGAATTACAATGGCCTTTATATGCATCTGACCAAGTTTCACTGAAATCTACCTTGTAGTTTCAGAGGAGAAGTCAAAAAAGTAAAATTTATGCTGCGGATGCTGACACTGACAATGACAACAACGACGAGGACAGACAAACTTTGATCAGAAAAGTTCACTTGAGCCTTTGGCTCAGGTGAGCTAAAAACCTTTTTCCATCAACTTTCTCATCCGAGCATAAATTTCTGTTTGGAAGGTGTTCGGTATAGTACCTGAACATGTTATTACCTCATCACCTGGGTTAATCAGTCCTTGTACTGTACAGAACAACACACCATAGGCACCGACCGATATCGTCACTTCATGATTCGGGTCTATCTTATGTCCAATCATAGGCGAGTAAAGATTAGATAGAACATCGACTAATCTAGGATGTCCCTGAAATATACCATGTATGGTAATCAGTACCACAGCAATACCATGTTATAATGCTCCTCGATTGCTGTGTCATACACTTATTATCATTCTATGCATTATCGTTACAGTTATTAGCAACAAAAATACAAATGTACTAAAATACATTTTTTCTGTTTTTCTTCGCTTACTGTGTTAGATTTAAAAAAAGGGAGGATTTTTTGTGGAATGAAGTTTTGTGAAAATAAATCTTGTTTGGATCCTTGGTAATGAAAAATTTTCACTGACATTAAATTTTGTGGTTTTATTTTACCAACAAAAGTTGCGAAATTTAATCCCCAATGGTACATGAAGGCAGTCAGGTTTGAGATGACAGAAGAAATTAGAATGCCTGAAGAAAACCAATGGCAAAATGAACTGACATTCTTTTTTTACATAAGAACTGCCAAAGTAGAATTTACCATAAGTGATAAAAGGCACTGTAAGATTATAAGAATCCATTATGAGTTTATCCATGTAGGATAGAGAAATCTCACCCTCGGGGTTGAATATTTCAGTCAGAGATGAGGCTTGCCGAGTCTCTGACTGAAATATTCAAGCCCTCGGGTGAGATTTCCCTATCCTACATGGTTAAACTCATAATGGATTCTTTTTCTTCCATTTTAATGTCAATTTTTGGCTTTAAATATGATTTACATATCCATGTGCGCCATGGATCTAACTCTGTTATTCAACATTCTATATAAAAATAAATATGACTAACGGATAGACTATACTTAATTTTGGTTTATACAAAATGTATAAACTTGAAGAAAAAGTTATTTATTGTAAAATCTGAGTATTAACATTTGAAACGTGTTTAAAATTTCTAAATTTTGGAGGTCCGGCTGTCATTTTCCCGCAAGATGATGTCATTTACTCAAAGGATGACATCATGTGATTGTCACGTAACTGTGACATCAAGCCCATGTGAGATCCACATTTCTCACATAGGGGAAAACCCTATCTCACATGAGCAGATATGGAAGAAGAAATATCTCTAGGCCAATAAGGCATTCTAACTTTTAAACCACAATTAAAGATTTAAAACTTGTATAAAATGAAACCACAATCAAATTTTGCTAACATTTTCTGTTTTAGAATAAATATATTATCTTTTAAAGACATGTGTGATGAAGGTAACATCTAGGTGCCCAAAATGCAAATAATTTGTGAAATGGAAGTACTAAAATAACATTGTTCATTAGGGGCATATTCATTCACCAGCAGAAAAGTGTTAACTGGAGGGATTCCATATATGTACTGGTACCAAATTTATACATGTGTCTGAATGAGTGGAAAACTTCAGAAAAATTAGTAGCATACTTCCTCTATGAGAGAGAGAGAAGGAAGAGAGAGAGCATTTAACATCAAATACTCAAAGGCTGTGTATTTAGATATATATGAGAGAGAGAGAGAGAGAAATAAACGAGTCATGTAAACAATTAAATAACTAGGTAAGCAAATACATGAGCTAGTGGGTGTAAAAACAAATGACTTGGGTGAGAAACTGAGCTAGAGAGAAAATGAGGTATGTACTAAATATATGATCATGTGAGTGAATGAACTAAATACTCACAAAACTTCTGGTATACTGGCTCATAAGATGGTTATCCCCTGTGACAGCTGACACCATCTCATCTATAACATGTTGAGGGGGTTTAAAATCAGGAAAACCCTGAAAATAATAATAATAAATATAACAATGACAATTTATTCAAATCATTGAAACATGAAAAATTTATGAAACTTTTATCAGTAAAGTTTAATTTTTTGCATTTCATATTACTCATGAATTACATGAAAAAAAAATTACAATAGCATTGTTAACTTGTTTTTCTTTATTACGACTGTAAAACTATTAAATGCTATGTGTTGATATTTTTTTTAATTCTCTAAGTTAAATCACAAGCATTGAAATTGATTTTTACTTTTTGTTTGGAAAAAGAGAGAATTGCTAAATTTAGCACATGTAACATAATACTGTATAGAATAATGTAGTGCAATTTTTCATTTTTAAATCATGGTAGAAAAAATTAATTATATTTCTATAATTACTATAATAAAACCAAATTTAAACCTCAAAAGCAATAAACAATAAAACCTTATTTCATCATCACTGATTGTTCTGTCTCGGATTTCGGTCTTATACAGGGGTTTTGTGTTTAATCCAATCAAAAACAAAAGTATAGATTTTAGGACCTAAAAATAGTGTGGCCATAAGTAAGGTATCTAAGCAACTGAGAAACATTAGAATGAGGTTTCAATGTATATCATATTTACTACGGTTTCAAAATAAAACAATCCAAGGGGAAAAAAACAGAAAAATAAAAGAAAGCAGTCCCTCCAACTACTTACCTGTAAGTAAGTTGTATCAAGGTATTGCTGCAGAACTTACCTGTCCCAAGTTCAGTGCCTTGTTTTCAGTTGCAAGTTTACCAAATTCAACCCTTAAATGAAATGTAAAACTTTTTCACTCGTCAGTCACAAGAAGTTTATTGCATTCAAAAGTTGAGTCAACAAATATTAGTCAATCTAGAGACCACATTGCAGTTCAAGTGTTACAAGAGGCTAGGGGACTCAAAAGAAAATTTCAAGTATTACGAGACAAGACTGGAAAGAAAATTACAATATAAAAGAAACTGATGATGTAAATGTACCAGAGTATCAGATTTGAAGTTAAAACCTTAGTCAAGATTCTTTCGCTGAAGTTGCAAAGTGAAAGCCACTCATCATCATCTTTTTTGGTTTTTGCAAAAAAAATAAATGTAGTTTTTGAAGATGTAGTTTTATGTTAATTTATGTAATCAACAGGCAAACAAAAAGTTTTCAATAGGTTACCGGTAATTATCAAATTATACAATCTTGTATCTGTAATAAGCAAAAATGCAAAATACATGCACTTCTACCAGGTAAAAACAATACATGTATACATCAGAACCTGTCTAAACTGAACACCTTCAAGACCAAACATTTTACTCCTATTACACAGGTTTACTGTTTAAATAATTTTGTTAAACACTTATAATTTATGTAAAAATCCATATATACCATATATTTTTTTCTGTTCCCTTCAGTCTGTCTGCTATTCCATGTGCTGTTGTCATTTTTCTCTGTAAATAGAAATCCCAGTTAAAGTTATGTGACTGACAGATATTTAATTTTAGTCAAAAACCGTGTGGGATATCCCAATTTTATTTCTAGAAAGTACATTTTATGGAAATAAATGACTTAATGATTAAGGTTATGCAGAGACCCATGATTTTGATATTTCATTTTTGAGCAGTGCATAAAAATTTCATCAGTCTGACATGCAGATTAGTTAATATATTTACCAACACAAATGTTGAAGTTTACGCTGCATTCAACTGACATCTAAAACAGCATTGTACTTTAAGTTGCTTCAGACCACTGAAATCAAGATCAGCCCCACATGTCTCATGAGGCTACAGAAACATCTACTGTTTGTGTCACTGTGTTTGTGA
The DNA here is from genome assembly GCA_029721355.1 of Tegillarca granosa. Lineage (NCBI taxonomy): Eukaryota > Metazoa > Mollusca > Bivalvia > Arcoida > Arcidae > Tegillarca > Tegillarca granosa. Next base: position 8,311,527 of record CM056606.1, on the reverse strand, counting down.
CAGTGAATAATGCAAAACTTTTATAGAAAATCAAATTGACTTGAATTATGTTTGGTATTTTTCACTTACTTGAGTCTAGTCATAACTGAAAATCGCTATGCGCATCTGAAATTACCATAGAATATTTCTACAGAAAAGAAACTGTTGCTGCTATGGGGATTTTACATGTCATAGATGGTAATATTTACACTGGAAGTGATGTTTTTGGTGATGTTTTATGTTGTATGCACAAAAGGATCCACCATTTGCTTCATTTTTCAACATGTTAAATCGCCATAGTGACAACTGTGTGCAGAAATATACCATGGTTAATGTGGATGCACAGAGAGTTTTTCAGTTACAACTTGCCTCAAGCAAGTAAAAAGTACTGAAATTAATTTAAGTTTATTGGATTTGATATAAAAATTAGGCATAATTCACTGCCACAAACACTGTGACTCAAACAATAAAAGGCCAACACTTTTATATACCAAAATTTGTTCATCAAAATTAAATTCAAACAATACTACAGGCCTAAAATAAAATTACCATATCTTTGTTTGCTGTTGACTGCCATACCCACTTGAAATGCCCCTACCCAAAAAATTTTATTGCCATCAATTTCAATTTATTTATTTATTTTTTAATTCTCATACAACATAAGAAACTATTAAAGGGCAATAACCCTGGCAAACGAGACAACCTGTGAGCAGGTTTATACAGTAGTAAGGAAATTCTGCTGTGCTTCTCCATGGGAAAACACAAGGAGGAACAAAGATGACTTTAGTTAGCAAAAACAAATTGTAAAATGTGTTGTAAATGACATATGAAACCAATTTAAACATTGATCAAAAGTGTAATAGATAAAATTTTCAAAAAATATTTTTTTTTTTCCTACCTACCTACCCACATGCAGATAGCATGGCTCAAAAAACAGCAAAAAAAGATTTTATAAAGTTAGGCCATGTACACAGGTACTGGTATATTATATTTATGGTTTTTTCATCAAATACACTTTAGCTGGTACATATATAAACTTTAAGTCTTTGGCATCAAGGACATTTGAAATTACACACTTTCATGGTTTTGGTATCAAGAACAATATGGTTGGTATAAGCTTTCATTTTCTTTCTTTTTTTAATTCTTTTTAATTAATTAACTAATTTATTTATTTATTTATTTATTTATTTATCTATCTATTTTTTTTATTTATTTATTTATTTATTTATTTATTTAGTGTGTGTGTGTGTGTATGTGTGTGTGTGTGTGTGTGTGTGTGTGTGTCAAGGACAATTTGGTTGGTACACACCAACAAAAAACCAGGAAATGTTTACTTGGATAAAATTTTTTGGTACAAGTTGGTGTAATGTTGCCCGAGTGGAATTTTAACCTAGGCAGTGACAAATACTGTGATTTCTAATTGACACATATAGATCGCTCTGCCACCAAGGCCCCAATGGGATCAGATTAACATCTTATTCATATATATACTCCTTTGTGGTTGAAAAATGGTTATTTAAAGCAAGTGTTTTGTAGATGGAATACCAGCTCTATCAGCTATTGAAATATTGCTGAGAATAACAGATGATGTGTAATTATTTTTTTCATTTATGACTCTGCAATCAAATGTTTTTGAACTTTAACAGAAGTAACAACTCACACAAGAAAAAACTCTACTTTCTAACAAAGGACCAAAGCTAAAAACTAAATTTGATAAATAAACAAATGTTCTAAAAGAGGCAAAGAATCTAGCAGTACAAGATTACAGTACAATATTACATCATATATTAAAGTTCCATAACTATATTTGATACAAATTAATTTTTTTAATTGAAAATCAGTAAAAATCACTTGCAAGTGATGCAATAATTAAACAGAATTCTCTAAATAGTGTGAGATATAAATAGGTTACAATCTATATAACAAGTTAAACAAGAGGCCCATGGGTCTTAACGCTCACCTGAGGACATGTCCAATACTGTTTGCAAAGTGCAATAGACAATATTTTCAGTACAGAAACTTTACAAATTTTCTAAAGTTAAGAACTGCCACAAAATTTAATCAGAAATATCCAGTAACATTTCATTTAAAAGTAGCTTATATAATATGCATGAAGTAACTGTAATGCAATGAATAATTTCCAAATCATTAACCAATATCAGTATACTTATGCAACTATGTCCTTGACCTTTGAACATATATGAACTTGAACCATAACTAATATACATTGCCTTTACAAAAAGTTAATAGTTTTCAAGATAATTAGCAATTTAAGTCTTCTTTTGCAGCTGTGACCTTGACCTTTCAACATACGACCTTGAACCACATATCAAAATGATCATTGTTTCAATACCTACAATATTCTAATATACATGCCTATACAAAAAGTTATTAGTTTTCAAGAAATAGTGACAAATATATAATTTTTAGCAATTTCCCCACTCAGTACCTTACCATTTCCCCATTTTGAGCCCCATGGCTACCATTTGTGCAAATCTGAAACTACATGACCTAAGGATGTTTTAAATGAAATAACTAAGGTATATCTCTTGTACATTCAGAGGAGCAGATTTTTAAAGTTTTTCACTATTTCCCCATTTTTTGGGGCCCCAAGGGGACCTAACTCTTTCATTTGTGCAAATCTGAAAGGGCTTCACTCAGGCATGATGGTTACCAAGTTTCATTAAATTTGGCCCAGTGGTTTTGGAGAAGTAGATTAAAATGTTAAAAGTTCACGCACGATGCACGAAGATGGAAAGCAATAGCTCATCTAAGCTTTCAGCTAAAAATTAGTTGGTTTTCTTTTTAAAATTATGTACTTAAAAAAACACACAGAACAGTGTTAATAAAATAAGATTATATGTGAATTTGTTGCAGCTATAGGCACCCTTGTGGTTATTTATTGTATCAGGACATTTTGTTTCCAAATTGGTCAATTAAGTTTCAAATGAAAATTTTGCTTCACACTTACATTATAATATAATAAAATTTTAAAATTGGTTGGTTGATTGTAATGTTGTTTAAAATGGCATTAGCAATTTTTCAGCTATCCATGACAAAAACAAAGCTATTTATCTCTATGAATAAAATTTATAAAAACAATTAAAGTTTGTGTATGTAAGAGATGTGCAAGATTGTACATGTACATGTATTATGATCTGTCACGTACTGATGCACACTTAGGAAGCCTTTTCCTTAAGGTGCTAGCTCAGTGGTTCAGTATGCTACATACAAACAAACCACCTCCCATTGCATTATAAACCAGTTGTTACTCTGCCCTCTTAACATCAAACGTCAGTGGAGGAAACAGGATCTCATATTTAAAAGTCTTATGTTAGAAGAGACCATTGATTTTTAGATTTCTAGCTGATATCTTACTTTACTAGGTTCAAGTAGGTTGTGACACACAATTGTTTTTAACAGAAGTCAACTACTCATAATGAATGAGAACTGACAAAATAAAGAGAACTTCTATAATAAATTTTTGAATAGTTCATTTATAAAATTGACTAATTTATAATATGACATTACTGCTTATCTGGAATGGTTCCGTTGATCAATAAAATAAGCTTTATAAATTAATTAAAAAGAGTTTTCAGGTTCATAACATAATTGTTATTTTTGTCACACAAGAGTCTTAAAGGCAGTAAAATTAAGAAGATATTTTCATGTATTACATGCACATGAACATGCACATCAATGTAATTATGTCTAACAAGCACAATTTCACTAGTGTTTGTGAACTACCACCCACCTATGTCCATTCTGCACCTCTCAATTCATCTACACTTTAGTTCATTGAAATCCTTTATACTGTTTAAGAATTAAGAAGCAGACCCCTATTATTACCTTGCCTACTGCCTAGACCTCAAAAGATGACACCTTTAACATCTTTTACAGGTTAAAAACCAATTAAAATACTGTTTAAATGATATGGAGCAGACATAAAAATGTAACCAGAAACTTAAAAAAATTCTGTAAGTTATGACCTTTGACCTTTGATCTAGACCTTGACACATTGCACTCTGTGTATGATCAAAAATCAATATTTATCCATGACAAGTTTTATTATTTATTGATATCATTTTAGATTTATGAAGCAGGCACTTAAATACTAACAGAAACCAAAAATTGTAGTTTTATGCACGCTATGACCTTGACCTTGACCTTTGACCTGAACCTTCATGCACTGAGCTTTTATTACAATTTCATGAAAATCTTTTGACATGTTTGTTAATGTTTAAAAACATATTTGTACATACAGGGAGATTAACAGGAGACAATAGATATATTCGATTGGTTGTTTCCTATCGAGAAAGAGGCTCTTCCATTAACCAAATTTTTCCTACCTTTATTTGTGACCAATCAGATCACAGATTGTAATGTTGTAATTGTCAATCAATTGGTAAAGTGCCCGACAGACTTGTCACTTCCAAAAAAGACAGTTGATTACTAAGGAAGCATTGAGAACAATTTACCAGTCGAATAACAAATGTAAATTTGTTGTCTGTAGTCTGATTGGTCAAAAATTAAAGGTGGGAAAATATTGTTTAAAGCTGCATTAAGTTTTTCAATTTTCTGAATTTTTTTTGGTTTTCTAAAAAAAAAAATTTTAAACATAGATAACTTCTTATCACAATCCGTGAGATTCATTTTTTAAAATTTCATTCCTTTTAGCTGTAAATAAACAGAATCCTCTAAATGATTGGTCAAAGTTTATCGATAATTAAATTATGAGCTGGGAGCATGCGCACGTATGTACGGAAACTCCAGTAAATTGAAAGTGATACCTGACAAATTGTATTAACTGTCCGTCATTAATATCCAGATGTATTCGCAGTGGTGTTATGTATCCCTTACTAAGGCACAAATCTCAAATTCAATGAAGTTTTTTGTTTAATTTATCGTATTCCACTGTTTTGTAAGTTGTGTTTAAATGACCTGGTTTTTAATGATGTAAGCATGTTCTAATATTAGATCCCACATGCTACATCTCGCTGGGAAATAACTGTTGTTTCTGTATTTATTTGAGCTTTTATCGTTGAACCAAATGTAACATTGTTGATTAGGAACATCATTGATTAGATCAGCATAGTTTTAATTATTTTCCTTGGAAAACTTAATGCAGCTTTAACACTGAACAGAAAATGACCAGTCGAATACAGTTAGTGTTATAACAATCATAATATTGACTATTTTCCGTCTGCCTCATTGATGAAAAAAGCAGTATAAATTAAATTCAAATATCAAACATTTGAAGTGATAAAAAAAATTAAAAGTAGCATATGATAAAAAAACAAACAAATGGTATTGCTATCCACACTACAATTAGTAAAGTTAGTAAAACAACTATGGTAATGAGTAACACAATATCAGCATGCAAACTTCCACAAACACAACTTACAATTCGGGAAGCAAAATTGTTTGTGACAGCTGAGAGAGAAGAAACTTCCAATCTCTGGGACCCTCTTTTTCCAAATTTAATTATAAAGGATGTCCGCATATCTTCTTGAAACCAAAGAGGCCAAGAAAAGACAAAAAAAACAAAATTTAAAAAACAACAAATCATATATTATTCATTTTATTATTATTGTTATTATTACTATTTTTTTTTTTCATTATAAAACAAAAGCTAAGATAAAATCAAAACATCACACAGAAATGTTTTCAACCAATATTTGGTTTTTTTAAAACCACAAATCACTAGCCAATAACTGGGACAATCTATTGTGGTCACTAGTGTGTGTGTGTGTGTGTGTGTGTGTGCATGTGTGCATGTGCCTGTCTGTCCATAACCTTTACCTCCACTTATGTTATATTTTACACAGAGCTCTCAAAAAAAGTTAATTTGCAATTTTTTCTTAGATTTTCATCCTTGCTAAAATATTTGTCTTAATATAACATACACTGCTAGGGACAAACTCATCACCAAAGACAGTCCCTGACGTATTTCTCTTAAATTAATTACAATTACAGAATTAGTTATCAGTGAATTAAAAATAGTAACAAATACATGAAATCATTTTATAATCCATACCATCTCTATCATAATACAATGCACTTCCCATCTCAAAAACAAGATGCCTAAAAGCCTAAAACGATGGTTTACATGATGACATTTATATTATATATATTAAAATTAATATCATCTAAATAAATACATGCTTAGCCAATTTTGCTTTCAATTACAATTAACCGACACCTGCTCATTAAAATAAGGATTTTAGTTGTATTATACACATATAAGTACATGTATAGCAATCAAAATCAAGGCTTTTCCTTTCCAAGTTAGGATTTTAAAATAGATCCAATTAGGAACAATTATCAACATTTCACAATACTTGCTGTTGTGAGACATACATGTATTTGATGAGGAAATGGAGTAGTTGTCATGGTAACTTAACCATCATTTGTGGTGATGGAAAAATAAGAGTTAGATTAGGGAACTAAGAGTTCCAATTTGGAAACAAAAGACTTTAACTTCCAAAAAAACTAGAAAAATGGGTCAAATTGGAATTTTTTCCCTTTTAGGTAATAAAATTTACTTTTTGCATCTGGAATGCCTCAGGATTTTGTTAGTACATGTATATTAAAGATAGGATAAGCCTTGTAAAAGCCACTTTTCTTAATTGTCAAAGCAAGCAAAAAAAAGGGAGATAATACTGCACTGATGTGTTAATAATCACAAATCAATTTGTAAATAGTAAATGTATCCCATGGTGCTTTATAGAAAGTGGAGTAATCATGTCAGATAACCCCTTCAACTACAGCTCTGAATTGTGCACTGAAATTTATTTTTGATTTTTAAGATCACATAAATTTTAGTACTTATCAAATACATAGCTACATGTTTGCTTGTGTAGCATTGTTAATTCTACTGGAGTTTGGATACGGAATCACATCATTAAATGATAACCATCAATGTGAACCTATTTTGTAAATAAATTTACTGCAGCAGGCATTGTCTAAATACATGTAATTAGTAGCAAAACAGTCTAATGCTCAGAACTAGTAAAATATATAAATTTTCAAGAAAATTTTATAATATCTATTTCTGGGTCTCAATGACCTATTTTTCAAATGCAAAACCAACTTGGTCAGAGGCAATCAGAAAACTTAAATTTTGCTAAATTTAATTTTACAAAGCAACTAAAGTGTGCTATTACTTTTCCTCATGCAAGCTTAATAGAATTTGGTCACATGTGAAATTACAGTAAATTGTGACATAATTTTTAACTAGGTGAACTAAATCAAAGTTGGTCATAAATGCGTAACAAAATGCAGTGACCGAACTGGGACTGGAACCCAGGTACTTCTCAATACTAGCAGGATGCTCTACCGACCAAGATACCCAGCCACCTATCAAGCCCTGTTCGCTACAAATGACATGCATGTCATACAGAGGTTTTACTCCATCATAATACTTCAACAGTGCCATTACCACAGATGAGCCACATGATTGTATTTAACAGGTATATCGATTGGATCACTCAAAAGCTTTTAACCAATGAAATGCTGTTTTCAAACACAGACTCAAGAACAGCAACTCTTCCAAAAGCCAAAGATCGAGCGGTGCAGGGGAAATAGTGCTGGACAGTCAGTTCAATACCAACTAAAAAATTATCAGTCCGAGTGAAAATTTGTCGGTTTTGTCCGACAGACCAAGGGCTTTTGGGAAGTCTGTTGTTATGTGATAAAATGACACTAAGCCAAAGTGTGTTACAATGCTTTTGGCCAAGTAAGCTATTCAGTATACTGTGTAAATGCTTTGACAAAAAACATAAAGGAGCACTGTGGCATTGTCTTTCTCCAGGAAAGCATTAACATATAGAATTGTGGCATTGCCACTGACCAGGGGAACATAGTAGTGTGGCATTGTTGTTGATCTGGGAGAACATTAAATATTAGTGTGGCATTGTTGTTGATCTGGAAAACATAAATGTATGATAGTAAGGCATTGTCATTGACTAGGAGAACTTTAATGTATAGAAATGTGGCATTGTCATTGACTAGGGGAATATTAATGTGTGGTAGTGTGACATTGTCATTGACTAGGGGAACATTAATTTGTAGTCGTGTGGCATTGTCATTGACTAGGGGAACATTAATTTGTAGTAGTGTGGCATTGTCATTGACTAGGGAAACATTAATTTGTAGTAGTGTGGCATTGTCATTGACTAGGGGAACATTAATGTGTAATAGTGTGGCAATGTCATTGAATAGGGAACATTAATTTTTAGTGTGGCATTGTCATTGACTAGGGGAACATTAATGTGTAGTAGTGTGGCATTGCCACTGACCAGGAGAACATAAATGTATAGTAGTGTGGCAATGTCATTGACCAGAAGAACATATATGTATAGTAGGGTGACATTGTCACTGACTAGGGGAACATTAATGTGTAGTACTGTGGCATTGCCACTGACCAAAAGAACATAAATGTATAGTAGTGTGACATTGTCTCTGATCTGGAAAACATTAATGTATGATGTGTGGTATTGCCACTGACTAGGAGAACTTTAATGTATAGTAGTGTGGCAGTTTCATTGACCAGGTATACCTAAATGTACTAGAGTGCAGCAATGTCACTGACCAGGTAAACATTAATGAACAAAAGTGTAACATTGCTATTTACCAGGTGAACATTAATGTAGTGTGGCACTGTCAATGACTAGGTGAATATTGATTTAGTGTGGCATTGTTATTACGTCAAATTCACACTTTGGCATGGTCTGAAAATGCGGAAATAACCATTGTGTCACTGATGATAAGCAGTTGAGCATAACTGTGCATTAGTTAAAAATTACCTATGATCACGTGACTAGTATACCGCACTGTATCCTGCATTTGAGAAAGTGTTTGAATCAAAAGTGCACAGAGTGGCAGATGTGACATCTGCCTTAAACCAGGTGAGCTAAATCAGACGTAATCATGCAAGAAATAACAGGTGCAATAATGCATAGGAAAATCTGGCGATGAACGGGCAAAGGTCTTAAGATTAGATAAATTCTGAAATAAAAATCAACATCTCAGATTTCTTACCATAAAATAAAAACTAGTCTGTAAGCAGCTCTTGGAAGTGTGTCGTAGAGAGTTCGCAATACAAGACGTTGATCTTTTGTAAATCCCTCCGCTGATTAATAAACTACAAGTATAAGCCTTTTCTAAAACCAAGTAATAAGGTATGCACACTCAAAATAAGAAATGGTAAGTGGGTGAAAATGTCAGTTAGTGATTATTATTATTATTATTATTATTATTATTATTATTATTATTATTATTATTATTATTATTATTATTATTATTATTATAACAACAACACAACAGTAATAACAACAACAACAACAATCATAATCATCATCAATCAATCATCATCATCATCATCATCATCATCATCATGATCATCATCATCATCATCATCATCATCATCATCATTACTAGAGGTACAACTAGAACACGGACTCTTGAAATTCAAAATTTAATTATGTTTAATGCGTGTTTTCAAATATTTTGCTAATCTTTTAAAGTTAAACAATATGAATCGTGAAAGCTTTTTTTTCATTTCTTTGGCTTTAGATTTGTCCCCAAGTTTTATTTGTGACAATTAAAGAAGCAATCATGAACTGAACTTCTAATGTTTTCAATTGATAATCTTACATGTCAAATTATATCAGATTTTTTTCGTTTTAAAATAATTATTTATTTTTGAAATTCTATGTCTTTATGGGCCTTGATGGCCAAGTGGTCTAAAACGTCAGATAAACGTCTAGGTTCTAATCCAACTCGAGACAGATCCTAATGTGAGAAAGCTTGTTGTCAGTTTACTTGCCTAAGGTAGATAATTTTACCAAGGTATTCCTGTTTTCTCCGCCATTCCAGATCAACCCGCCGGATATGAGTGAAATAATTATGACTGGGTTATAAATAATAATTCCAAATGATTACCACATTACCCAAATGTATATTACACAAATATTTTCCCGTCAATCAGAAAACAAAACAGAAATTTAGTCCGTTTACATGTTATTTTTTGGGATACTAAAAATAAGAAAGAAAAAAAAAAAGAAAGAATTTTTTTTTAGCTAAACAGCTATATCTGCAAAGAACAGATTTATACCATTTCAGGCGACAATCCAAAAGAGATCAGATTTATTTATTTATTTATTTATTTATTTATTTATTTATTTATTTATTTATTTATTTATTTATTTACGTCTTAGTCAATATTTTTACACTTATATCAATGAAGGCAACCAGACCTGGGATTGCTGTGGACAGACGGTGAGCCATCGACTAAACAGCTAAAGCTAAATGATATATCTCCTCCGCTAAGAACGGATGAGAATCAAACCTATAGATGTCGAGTCAGGCAAAATATTAGATTTTAAGATTTTACAAACTGGCGTTAAACATCAGCAGTTGTGTGCAAGTGCTAAATTAAAATTTAAAATCATAGACACGTTTAAGTTTAGCTTATAGAAGTCGTACAGTTCAGCTAGCTACTGTGCCAAGCAAGTAGTGCTAAAAAAGTGAGGGCAATTCAACAAAATGTGAATTAAGATAAAAAATATTTGTTTTCTGTTTTGAAAAGCAGTGATTTTTTTATTGTCTCAATGTCGGAAAATATTTAAAGACAGACTTTTAAAAAGATGTGTAGTTATTACCTACCCACCATATAAAAAGCAGTTGTGTAATTTTTTGCGCGTAAATCAGTATTATTTTAAATGTCTCGTGAGTCAAATGTGGCTCGGCAAAATCTATCAATGTACATGTTATTGTAGTTTTATTGTATTGTACATGTTATTATAGTTTTATTGTATTGTACATGTTATTATAGTTTTATTGTATTGTACATGTTATTATAGTTTTATTGTATTGTACATGTTATTATAGTTTTATTGTATTGTACATGTTATTGTAGTTTTATTGTATTGTACATGTTATTGTAGTTTTATTGTATTGTACATGTTATTGTAGTTTTATTGTATTGTACATGTTATTGTAGTTTTATTGTATTGTACATTTTATTGTAGTTTTATTGTATTGTACATGTTATTGTAGTTTTATTGTATTGTACATGTTATTGTAGTTTTATTGTATTGTACATGTTATTATAGTTTTATTGTATTGTACATGTTATTGTAGTTTTATTGTATTGTACATGTTATTATAGTTTTATTGTATTGTACATGTTATTGTAGTTTTATTGTATTGTACATGTTATTGTAGTTTTATTGTATTGTACATGTTATTGTAGTTTTATTGTATTGTACATGTTATTGTAGTTTTATTGTATTGTACATGTTATTGTAGTTTTATTGTATTGTATATGTTATTGTAGTTTTATTGTATTGCATAGATTTACACTTACTAACTTACTTATTTACTAATAACTTACCATTTCTAAATAACTTAACTTCACTTTAATTAACTTACTAACTCACTAACAAACGAACAAACAAATTACTTACTTACTTACTTACTTACTTACTTACTTACTTACTTTACTTACTTACTTACTTACTTACCCGCCCATCCATCCACTCACTTACTTAATTACTTTAATTAGCAAGTACATGTATAAGGTTTTTTATTCTCTTTTTTTTTTAATTTCTCTTCAACAATATTAATTGAAGATACAAGTTCATATTTCGTCCAGTGTTCCTGGTTTAACGGATATGATATATAATCCGTATACTTAATACATTACATCATACCACTGTACACTACACCATGACTGGCGGTAATCCGGTAAAATATTACGAAATTTTTGTTATTGTGGCTCTTCTAAATTTTTATTTTTCTTTGTGATAATTCGCATTTCGTAAGATAACAACTATTTTGCACAAGATTTCTGTCGTGTGCTACTTTTGAATTATATTATCTTATAAAAATCCAAAAGTAGCACAGCTACTTCGTTTAAATAAAAATCTTTTCTACTGATTAAATAAATAACAGATTTCTAAACAACTTCCGTGATATGTATAATTTTATTTTGTACAATTTACATAAAAATTATCATGCGACTATCTGTGGGATTAAATACAATTTTTAAATCAAATAGTTACAATATGCTAAGCGTTATAATTTCCGTAAAATAAAATAAATGATCAAAATTTATACATGACAAAATGGTACTTTTAGCATATAATGCATAATAGAAATAAACAAATAAATGAATAAATAAATACCCCTAAAATTGTCATTGGAGTTCTAAAGTGACAAATGCAACATTAAAAAAATTAAACAAGTCAAATAATTTCTAAAAATTAAAATCAAAATTAAAAAATGAAAGAAAATTAGTGGACGATTTTTAAAGAAAGGTGATTGGTTGATCGATTTTTTCAGATGTGTTCTCAATAAATTTAGAGTTCTATTTTTTTGTCATATTAATGTGTTTATATTACCCCTATAGGACATTCTTAGTCTATTAAATCAGTTTCATTTCACATCTGTGCGTTCCATCTGACTGACCAATCGATCCAACGCCAATACGTAATACCAACACAGACTTTGTAACCTCCTCCGGACATGCCAACGACTTTACTTACATGGCCACCATTACCCTTGAACAAGGCAACCTTACTTAAAATTAGTGTACAGTACTTGATCTTTAATCTTCACCTCAGTACTTGTCAGATAAATGATTGCTTTCAATTCGTTTTATTATTATTATTATTATTATTATTGTTGTTGTTGTTGTTGTTGTTGTTGTTGTTGTTGTTGTTGTTCTAATTTTATCTCCCTTGCATTTTTCTCACCAAACCGGTCCGATTTTTATCTGTTGTCCGTTAGCAACTGTCTTTGTTTTATTTCTCATCTATTGTGGGAATTTTTAACGCATTTAACAGTTAATCATCCGTCGTGGTTTGTTCACGATCAGAACCCGTGTTAATTTTATCTGGTCTGGTAAGGTTAGATTTAGACATTAACAACAACAAAAAACAATATAATAATAAAATATAATAACAGAGACATATATATAAATGTCTCTGATAATAATAATAATAATAATAATAATAATAATAATAATAATAATAATATAAATAATAATAATAATGCATTAATTTTAACTTGAAACGTAAAATCGGCTCGTGTTAATTTGAAATTATTTATTAGTAATTAATCTTTATAATCAAGAAACAAAAGACTGCAAATAATAATAATAATAATAATAATAATAATAATAATAATAATAATAATAATAAAAATAATAAAAATAATAAAATGTATTGATTTAAAAGTTAAACAAATTTAAAATCAGTTCGCGATAATTTGATTTTTTTTAGTAATTAATATTTATAATCAAGAAACAAATTACTGCTATTAACAACAGCAGCAACAACAACAACGACAACAACAACAACAATAATAATAATAATAATAATCCGAAAAAGAAAACTTGTATAACATAAATTTATTAATAAATTCTGCACATGGCATTAATAAATTCTGCACATGAAATGAAAACTCATGCCTTTGTTAAGTACTATTATATAAAGAAAAATCATTAAAGATTTTTAAAAACTATTGCTAAAATATAGACCGGAGTATATAAATTCATTATGATTACTGAATTTCCATTTTGTACCAAAAAATGTGTCTATTTGTATAATGGTGTTCAAATGTAAATACCTTTGTAACAATCATAAATAATGTTTAGTCACCCGGAAAATTACAAAAGTAAATAAAAAACGTGTCAGGACACCATCGAGCGTTGGAGGGTAACAAAAATCATTGATGTGTATCGCAAGAAATGACCTACAAGTTACAACAAAGCGAATTCACGTTGTAAACATTGCATTAGTAAACAACGAATTACTATTTTTGGTATCACTAATGATATGCGTGACCAATGAAAAGAGAGGTCGCGGCCTAACGTCATAAATGTCACGTGGTTGTGTACAATTTACAATACGTTCCATTGGTCAATCAGTTGGAAGCAGCGTAAACTCGATTCTGATTGGCTAGAATAGAATGAGCGCGTAAGGCATTGATTACTCTTCTTTCAAATAGATAGCGTCACTTGTAGCACTGGGTTGAAGATCGATCAGTTTGGTAAGAATACGGTTATTTTTTCCCATAAAATGCGTGTGCCTGATTACGTAATTATTTAGGTTAATCGTTTGATCGAAGTTCACTTGTCACTGAACATGAGTCTCACGTGCGCGCACCTTGCAATTACCGAGAAAATATGTTTACTATTTTCCCCTCGTTCATTGAATGATGGCGGTTGGAGAGTTCCCGCCCGCCATAATGATTTCACAAACTTACATATCTATTTTTTTCTGCATTCCTAAATTTTCATTTTATTTTTGAATGAATATTTTTAACTTATGTATTGCCCGAGTTATTGTCGATTTTTTTAAAAAAATTATTTCTCTCGCACAAGTTAAGAAAATTATGATTTCTTTGTTGCAAATTCCTGGTCTGTTTGGGATCGGGGCTGAGCAAAACAAAATGGCCACTTTACGTGAAAAATTGGACGCCTCCTTCAAGTAAAATTTGTTAATTTCTAATACAATACAATAACTCCAAACAGCATCAGCATTTTCTTCACCACACATAATTTTATGACGTATTTGATTTTTTAAAAAGTTTTATTTTGATAATTTCATTTCAATATGTTATTGTGAAAGGTTAATTAACAAATTATTTGTTGCATTGCCCAGTCATACATTCACAAGCTATGCTATTTTTAAATTTCAAAGGCAATATAACTAAATTTTATTCACGCAAATCACTGAATTATCTTGAACGTGTACAAATCTTATTGCAGTAAAAAAAAATTTAAAAATTATGGTTTTTTGGAAAATTATAGATCAGATCTATGCAGTATTTAAAATTGTAAATGAAGGTAGTTTGTGAAGTAAAGTGTTCAAAGCTTGTCTTTTTTTGTAATTCAATTAAGCTAATGGTCTTTATTGATTCTGACAACTTTCTGTGTTTAACCTAATGTACAAAACAACATGCACGTTTTTCGTCATTTTGGTGCGATAGGTTTTTCTTATCACTCCCTAAACAAACATGATGAACTATTCTATCTACAGTTAAACAATCTCTTCATAACATGGAAATGCATGTAAGCAAACCTGTTCAATATAAAGAATTTCGGTAGGTATTTCAGGCAAAAAAATACTGATGTACAAATTCATTTTGATTTTTACAGTTGCTAAACATTTTTTGTAATCTGAATGCTATAGATTTATATTAAGAGTTAATGAATGTGAGCTAGTCACACCTTGAAATAAAATTATCTGTTGTTTAGACCGTAATCAGCAACAAATTTGACTTTATCTAAAATTCGAGACTCTAATATAACTGAAATGATTTAAATGTCTGACAACTTGAAAGAATTATGGTTATTTTGTGTAATAACGTATTAACTGTTCTATATATTTGTAGTGTTCATAACTATTTACTATGGCAGCTGCTAAAGGAAAAGGAAAGGGCAAGAAGGCTGCAGGAGATAGCCCAGGTATAGTTTTGGACACTATAGTTAGGTCTACTTGCAGTCAATGCAAAAAAAGCTAAAAATTTCAATCATACATTCATGATTTTATTTTTGGTATTGTTTGGTTGCTAGTGTTGGACAATGATCTGCATAAAATATAAGTTAAAAATGGAAATGTAATCATTTGAGCCATCCTCATTTAACATATAAATTTTAAATTGTGTGATTGCCAGTTGCCTGAAGTATTATGTTTTGTTTTCAGTTGATGAAAAAGTTGACAAAATCACAAACCTATGGATCAAAGTGTCCAGGTTTAAATCCCTTTGAGGGAGCTGTAATCATATCATGAAAGTATGTCAGTTTGCTTGCAGGAGGTCTGCAGTTTTCTCTTGGCACTGTTTTCTCCCATTCTAGAACTTCCTCATTATCCTTCAGTTGTTACTAGTACAGGAAAGCACTTTTACAAGAATCGTGCAAACATGTTTTCATTCTTTGGTTGTTTGGTAACACAGGCAATTTATAACAGTATCATATTTTTGAGGAATATGTTTCACTGTATTCTAAAGTATTGCTTGGAGAAATCTGTGTTCTAGTAACCTTACTGTTTAGAAGAGATCTGTTGTTCAGAAATGTAAGAATATTTTGTTTTTGTTATTTCAGCAAAGGCAAAGAAAGCAACAAAGAAGCCAGCAGCAAAGAAAGCATCAGGAAAGAAAGGTTTGTAACTGAAAGTCCATTAATTATAAATAGATTATATTTGTTAGAAACAAAGGTTAACAAAGTCTTACATTGCTTGTGTATTCTAAGACTAAGGTTTCAAAGACGCATGACAGAGGAATCCTTCATAACTGAAAATATTGGTTATTATCTGTACAATCTTATAAGTGTCTTGCTAATGTCTTGATGACAAATTGTTTCATCTCTCTCTTTTTTTTTTTTTTTTTTTTTTTTTTTTTTTTTTTTTTTAGGATTATTTTCCTTGGGTTTGTTAACACAGAATATGCTATGATAGCAATGCTTGGTTAAATACAGACTAGGAGACTTAAATATCTTAAAATTGTCAATAAATTTCAGTCAACAACAGAATGACAAATTGTGTTTTGTTTTTGTAGGAGTAAAGAGAGCAGGCAAGAAAGCCGCAGCTAAAGGAAAGAAAGCAAAGAAGTAAAACAATGAATCTGTATAAATAATGAACTTATATCGCCAATAACAACATCAATCAAACATGTCATTATATCTCAACCACCTTTTACATTGAAGGAGGAGGATGATATCATTTCTTGTTTCTATAAGGGCGAGCCACTATTTATCATATAGATTCTGTTAATAGTGTAGATATTTTGATATTCTTATCAGTGTTTTTATTATTACTTCATTATTTTTAATCACCAGACTCCTACTGTGTGTTATAACTTCATTCATCAGGTCATTAATTAACCAGTTTTCAGGTTATTTCAAGTTTTATCATCTTCTAAAGACATGGAACAAAAGGAGATTGAATTATGAAAGACAATTTTTGAAAAAGAAAATGAAATTATGAACCATTTTTATGATTAAACTTTGACATTATAAATAATATATTGTTTAAGTTATTGATATAAATGGTATTGTTTTGTAATACTCCACAAATATTTTATCATTTTATATCTTGGAACTTTTGTGTGTATTAACTAATAAATGTATAGTTAAAATTCATTGAGGTTTTGTTTTCATGTCGATAATTTGTTTTAATCTTGATACCGTTTGCTTTTTTGCAAATTAACCAACTCGTTGTAGTTTGGTAAAATGTGGATGTAATTTTATAAATTAAGATGATGCTGTAAACAGATGTCCATTCATTTGCATGGATGCAAGTGTCATTCATGATGCAAAATTGATAACCGTATAAATTCTTATATCACAGTGATATATAGAAGGGTGTATTCTACAGCCAGGAAAGTACTTCAAATCCTCAATGAGTTGAATCACTGGGTGTTCAATATAGTCTGCTGCTATTGGAACTAGAAGGGGGTTGTAAGCTTTTTACACAAACTTAAGATACATCTCGCTTGCATTTATATATAGGATACCGGTGGATTTAGTAATGCATTCCAAGCTCTCCAAATATTTAAACTATATATTGATTGGTTAAAAGTGAAAAAAATTTTTAATAAACACATTTTCCATTACAAAATATTAATCTAAGATACCGGGGTTGATTAATTAAACTGAACATACCATTTATTAGTTTCTAGAGACCTATTGCAGGGTATCCGATCCAACTTCAACAAGTTGATCATCCATTAAAACTTGTCCTTAATTTCTTGCACAATGCTAGACCCTGTCAAGATTTTTTAAGTTAATAATGACAAAATATATCCTGTGTTATATTTCAAACTGCATAACAAATTAATGTTACCAAAACTGAACTTCACATATCAGTGCATGAAATGGAAACTTTTGCAAAGTTGCTAAGCTTGACTTCCGTTCAAGGACATAAATTTTAATATCTGAACAAAAGACTTGTACTGATTAACGGCAATTTCATTTTGTCATTTATTTGAATAGAAGATAAAATGCAACTGAATAATGCAAATACCATTTATGTAGCAAAATGAAAATAACACCATCAACTATATTGAACTTGTATCACAGATTGGGCATGTATTCTTTCTTTAAGAAAGTTATTGTTGATCTCCCGATATCCTTTGGTGTTCAAATTTATTGCTTTTTAATCTAGAAGATGGATATCGTTTATTTCACACAAGTTCAAACAGTTGACTTTCGTTCGGGAATTAGATGTGATGTTTTGTATTTTAGGATTGCCAAATATTTAACAACTATATTCAATTCAGAAAACGTTTTAAGAAAAATAAGTGCAATATTCATTGCAATATATTACTCTTGCAAATTATGTGAAACTAAATGCAAATAATTTGTTTTAGCCAAAAAGACGGTTGGCATGTTGCAGTGGTATTTAATCCAGCCTCAATTAAGCTGGTCATCCAATGAAACTTGTCCATAATTTCTTGCACCATGTAATGCCCTGTCAAGATTTATTCAAGGTCACTTAAAATTATTATCTTCTGGGAATTTTGCCTTCTTAGTTTGCAAAACAAGGTTTATTTAAGATCACCGTGTTATTTAACAAAACACAAGGACATCAAATCCATGTTACGTAAACTATGAACTTTACATATCATTAAAAGTTGCTGACCTTGACCTATAGCTGGTGACGTCTCGATACAAGTGAATTAAGCTTGACCGGGACGTAAACCCCCATATAAAATCAAATGAAATCAACATTGACTTTATTTTACCTGGCACCGCTTGTTTACTTAAAAATTTTAATCTCTGACAGAAAATGTAGTTAAATATGATGAAGTTTTGTACCAATCATGCTCGAGTGAAGGCTTAGCAGATTTGTAGAATTTGAAGGTTATGTTTGAGCCTTATAAATAAGTATAAATCTTTGATTTATTTAATGGGGTTTTACGTTCCAGTCAAGAATATTTTAATTATATTGAGACGCCAGAATTTTGCCCTTTGCAGTGCGCTGAGGGAAATGTGCAGGGAGGATTCTTTTAACGTGCCATGCCTGCCGTGACATGTGATATCGGTTTTTAAGGTCTCATCCGAAGACTACCATTTCTAAATGCCGAATGCCTAGCGAAAATACAGTCACTGCCAATTTTCAAGTCTTGGTCAGATCCAGCCTGGTGTTCGAACCCACGACATCCCACATACGAACAAGCACTCTAACAATTGAGCTACCATAGTGGTACTATAAAGCTTTGGGGAAAAAAAACCCTAAAAATTATAAATACTACACAAGGTATTGCATATATAGCATTATTATTACAAGAAATGACAAGGAGTTTTTTGGAAAAAAAAGAGTTGATTTGAGTAATGGTGTTTAATGTCCCAGTCAAGAATATTTCACTTATATCGAGACGTTGCCAGCTATAGGCGAAAGTGCAGAAATTTTGCCTGTGCGTTGCGTTGATGGCATTATACAGCAGAGGTTCCTCATCGTGCCATGCCTGCCATGTCACGGGGCCTCGTTTATTTTAAGTTCTGAAAGAACCGTGACTTTCATTTCGTAATGCCGAGTGCTTGGCGAAAGAACAGTCACTACCCACTTTCAAGTCTTGGGTCAGACCCGGCCGGGGTTCGAACCCACGATCTTCCACTCACGGAGCGGAGTTTAAGAAGAAACTTTAGATATAAATGTCTTGAACTTTTCTCAAAATTTGAAAACATTTTGCATATATACCGTGTATAAAAAGGTATTCACCTACTGGAAAACGTAAATTTATGTGTATAGTTCAAGGGCATTAGTTCATATGTCAAGGTCAACATTATCAACAATGTAAAAAATGTTATTTATCTGAAAAATAAGTAGCTTTTGTGAAGACATTCATTAATAGGTATATAAAGATCATTTTGTGATCAAAATTTTGGATCAAAGGTCAAGGCCATCAGTACCGAAATGGTTAATTACCTCATGTTCCTGAGTGTATATTAGAATATTGAAGCTATTGATATATAACCAGTTATGATATATGTTTTAAGGTCACGGGATCAAAGGTCAAGGTCATCAGTACCGAAATGGCTAATTATCTCATGTTCCCGAGTGTATGTTAGAATATTGAAGCCATTGATATATATCCAGTTATGATATACGTTTCAAGGTCACGGGGTCAAAGGTCAAGGTCATCGGTACCGAAATGGCTAATTATCTCATGTTCCGAGTGTATATTAGAATATTCAAGCTATTGATATATAACCAGTTATGATATATGTTTCAAGGTCACGGGATCAAAGGTCAAGGTCATCAGTACCGAAATGGTTAAAAATCTCATATTTCCGAGTGTATATTAGAATATTGAAGCCATTGATATATAACCAGTTATGATATACGTTTCAAGGTCACGGGATCAATGGTCAAGGTAATCAACAACAAATTGTAAATTATCTCAAAACTGAGATGTACTATCATGACCAGTGCTTAGCACCTTCCAAATTGGTCAACTGAATATGCTGACTTGCATATGCATTTGATATACATTCCTTGCATTGATGTGGTAGTAAATATCGTAAACTTTAAGGACTTACTTTTACTTTATATACTGTGAGATACTTAAGTCATTAACCAAACGATGATTTTGTTCTTATTGAAACTTATTTAAAATAAATAAAGCTTTAAAATAGCTTACTAAGGAAGAAGATTGAAAAAAAAAAATGAAAATTGAAAAAAGAAGAATAATGTTTAACATTTCTTCCTCTGGATATTTGTGTGACCGTCTAAAGTCGGGAATTTTATCATCTGTAGCCCCAGTATCTGTTTTATCGTGTGGTGGTTTTAATTTATCATTGACTTGTGTTGTGCTCTTAGTTGCGTTGGCTAATTTCTTTGTTCTGTTGCATAGATTTTTGCCAGAGGCATGCGGTTTTTTTAAAAATAGCCGACATACATGTGATTATCAAATACTTGTGATTATCAAATACAGGTAAATAACAAACACAGGCAATTATCAAATACAGGTTGTTATAAAACATGGGTAATCATCAAAAACAGGTAATTATCATATACATGTACATGTAATTATCAAATACAGGTAATTATAAAATACAGTTAATATAATAAATTCATGTAATAATAAAATACATGTAATGATTAAATATAGGTAATTTTTAAAAACAGGCAATTATCAAATATCGATAATTATCAAACACAGGTATAATAAAAAAGCACCTCTTTATTATTAATTCACTATATTAAGATATCACCGTTTTAATTTACCAAGTCTGCGTTTTGATATCACAGATTTAACTTGATGAAATAGGTGATAACACTAGTTTATTGATGAAGAAATGGAAGTACATGTAATGAAGATGTAGTATTTAGAGATATGTATAACGAATTTTAATTCTAGGTCCATTAGTTCTGTTTTATTTAGCTGTACCATAAATGGAATATGTGATATCACTAAGTAGAAAAAGCGAAATCATTAACTTGATTCAGTGATATTTCTAATTTGATTAAGTGATATCACTAAATAAAGTTTATATGCTAAAGGGAATTAACATTTTATTTATTTATTTATTAATTTATTTATTTATTTATTTATTTATTTATTTAATTAATTAATTAATTATTTATTTATTTTATTTTATTTTATTTTATTTTTATTATTAATTTTAATTATTTTTCTTTATTTATTTATTTATTTTTTTGGGGGTAAACAGTAACATTCATTTAAAAACATCTCTTGTTGAAAAAACAATTCTTTATCATGTAAACTCTCGGAGAATAACACTAAAAATTATTTTTGGTTACTTTTGACCTTTAGAAAATTTATATATTTATTTATATGCGTAAGCACGTGTATGAACACAACAGGGAATATGGTTTTTAACTATTAGTTTGAAGAATAATTCTACTTCGTATTTATTGCTATTTTTGACTAGTCGGCAAGTTTTCGCTCTGAGAAATCATTATTTACATATTTTAACTGAATAGCCAATCAGCACGCTTTTGGGAAGGGAAGGTTGATTGGTCGCATGTTGTTTTACATCACATCAACAGTTTTTATTTGAGGATTAATCTTGTTACAATTCCACGTGGAGCGTAAGTGTACAAGTGTTTTTAATCTATACTGTGAGCCAACGAAAGGCCCACGGAGAAGAAAACATTTCTCCGTTTGCGTTCGTCCCGTGTATCGAACACTTAACGGTGAGATGCATTTAAGGCTAACGCCAGGTGCGGATACAAAATTTTATGAAAGGGTGGGTGAGGATTTTATCACGAGATTTAACGAGCGTCGAAGGTTCCAGCACTCGGCGCGGCGAGTGATCTTGGGACCGCTAAAAGTCTTCAGCTGGTCCAGGGCAGAGCCCTGGTGGGTTTCCAGGGGACAAAGCCCCCAACCCCCCCCCCCACCCATGCGACAAATTATTTTTAAAATTTTTCTGAGGTTCTTAGAAACCCCTGTAACCCCCCCCCCCTTGAATCATCCAATGAACGCCTGAAACATACGACCATCGCGACCTTTGATAAATTGGAGAATTTGGATCAAAGGGGCAAGATTGGCTGAAACTCTTTGCATTTTGTACTCGTCATTCATTAGATGCGTTTCGATTTCTGTCAAATTTTAGAAAGTTAAATTTCATTAGTTATGTCAAATAAAAAAAAAAATAAATAAATAAAATAAAATAAAATGAAAAAAAATAAAATAAAATAGAATAAGAATAAAAACCGCCTAACAACTCGTGTAAAATTTACAGGTAAAACGGATAGACCTGTGTCTCCAAGAGATAGACATCCTATTGCAAGAAACCGTGGTGATCAGCGGGTAATGTCATATGCATAATTTTGATTTTTTTTATAGAGTAAAGTATTAAAAAATTTGCACTTGACAGTGGTGTAGATGTTAACCTACAACCCAGAGGCGTTTTTGGGTCAAATGGTGTAAGTGAGAAAGGATTTTCTTTGTATGCGCGTCTGCTTGTACTACGAGTAAAGTGAACTGAGTAGCAAATTACTGATGCGAAGTAAAACAACAACGTTAACCTTAGTTTAAAGTTCAACCCCCCCCCCCCAGTGATGCATATATAAGGTAGTCCGAATTCCTTCCGACTCTTACACCGTGACTCTCGCCGCTGCGTGTGGACAGCGGCATTTAAAAAAAAAAAAAACAGGATTTTTCGATACCAACTGGTGTGAGAAGCTTAAGGGGCGTCTACTCGGTCGCGGCGGTTATAAGGCTACATCATCAGTATACAATATTTATATAACCGACTTAATTTATTATAAAAAATTTTCGCGTTGGTTTTTATTTCCGTGTTAATTCGCGCGAGACTAACATGACGCAAAAAAATATAACTACAATTATAAATATAGTAACTATTATTTTAAAAATGTTACTTACTTTAATCTAAAGTATAGATTCACGCAAAAATTTCCCGATTTTTATTACATATTTAACCGTAATTTCCCGATTTTTATTACATATACATATTTAACCGTAATTTCCATTATCTGATACTTTATAGGCCTAGTATTGGAGTTTAAAGAATTTAAAAATTACATAGACCTGAAATACATGGCTCCGAGAAGCCCCTGTAGTAATGAACTTAATTGTGTTACAAAATGTATGGTACAAAATAGAATAAGGTACGACATTACTGTTAACAACAACAACCGTGCATGTTTAGAATAAATCATTATAAATCATATGTAGCTAAAGACCCAAAAAAGTTATTACTGTGTGACATTGAAACATTGTTTTGACCAACTTCAAGGTAAAATTACCTCCTTAACAATATAGACCCAAACGTGACAGAGAGAGTGAGAGTGAATATTTGGACAGAAGACAAATGGCACAGGACTGAAATTGTAAGTATGTTCGTTGCACATAGATGATTTCTGGTTCAGGTGCACCGGATGTTGTGAGAATATATAACACAAATCCCTGTTAAATTTTGGGAATCTGAGAAATTGATTATTTAGTTTTTCTTAATCTGAAATCCGAGTCACTGTGTTTCTAATAGTGAAATTATGCAATGTTTTTAAAAATATAAAATTCAATAAGTTAAATAATGTTTCATATTGTCCACTTACTGTAAATAACTCAAGGGGGGGGTGTCATTTTTAAAATAAAAATATTTAAAGGGTAAAGTTTGTTTTTAGAATAACACTTTTTTGTACTTTTTGAATACACTTTTAAATATGCTACAAACACATATGGGCCTCATCAATTAAATCAGAGGTTCCATAACTACAAAACTCAAGTGGTAACATCTGCCTTAATGTTATCAGATGGAATGTCTGGATCAGTTGTTACAAGCTGAGGTGAAATGAATGGCTCAATGGTTACCAGATGAGATGACTGACACATTGGATTACAATATATAATACATATACCAGTTAAATTTTGATGTGCCAGATGTGCACATTTCGGAAATTAATTCCTCATCAGTGACACTAAGACCGAAAAGTTTGATACATAAAAATATATAACCCAAACAGTTGAAAATAATGAATCTAAAGTTTCAAAATTATATAAATCCAAATCCAGCTAAGGAATGCTCTGCATGAGGGAACAAACCTTAGTTTTAAACAAATCTCAAATTTTAGACGACTGAAAATTTTGCTAAAAGGTACATTTTCTGACAGCACAAAGTACTGCCTACTGAGCTATGGATACCCTCGGGGAGTTTTACTCCACCAGCAGCGGTACCCGCTCAGGGGTAGTAAATATATAATACATATACCAGTTAAATTTTGATGTGCCAGATGTGCACATTTCGGAAATTAATTCCTCATCAGTGACACTAAGACCGAAAAGTTTGATACATAAAAAATATATAACCCAAACAGTTGAAAATAATGAATCTAAAGTTTCAAAATTATATAAATCCAAATCCAGCTAAGGAATGCTCTGCATGAGGGAACAAACCTTAGTTTTAAATAAATCTCAAATTTTAGACGACTGAAAATTTTGCTAAAAGGTACATTTTCTGACAGCACAAAATACTGCCTACTGAGCTATGGATACCCTCGGGGAGTTTTACTCCACCAGCAGCGGTACCCGCTCAGGGGTAGTAAATATATAATACATATACCAGTTAAATTTTGATGTGCCAGATGTGCACATTTCGGAAATTAATTCCTCATCAGTGACACTAAGACCGAAAGTTTGATACATAAAAAATATATAACCCAAACAGTTGAAAATAATGAATCTAAAGTTTCAAAATTATATAAATCCAAATCCAGCTAAGGAATGCTCTGCATGAGGGAACAAATCTTAGTTTTAAATAAATCTCAAATTTTAGACGACTGAAAATTTTGCTAAAAGGTACATTTTCTGACAGCACAAAGTACTGCCTACTGAGCTATGGATACCCTCGGGGAGTTTTACTCCACCAGCAGCGGTACCCGCTCAGGGGTAGTAAATATATAATACATATACCAGTTAAATTTTGATGTGCCAGATGTTAGATGACTGGGTCAGTGACTAATTGGTAACAAGGAAAAATAATTGACTTATTGGTTATTTGGTCAAGGTGAGTTGACTAGCTGAGTGATTACCAGTGAAATGAATGGCTCTGTGTTTTCCAGATTAAACAAATGGCTATAAGATATTTAGTGAAATAACTGGCTTAGTGGTTACCAGTTGAAATGACTGTCTCAGTGGTTACCAGGTAAGATGGATAGCTCATTGGTTACAAAAAATAAGATTAAGTAGTTACAAATGATATAACCAATATGTTAATTAGCAAGGTGATGACTGACTCCATTGTAACCATTTGAGATTGCTGTCAATATGGTTTACAATAGACATTGTGTTTGTGATTTGATGTACTAGGATGGATGTAATAGTTAGGTTCTTACAAAAATGCTTATATCATATCACTGGATGTTATGAACTCTGATACCCTGTCCTCATTGGATGCCATGAACTCTGATACCCTGTCCTCATTGGATGCCATGAACTCTGATACCCTGTCCTCATTGGATGCCATGAACTCTGATACCCTGTCCTCATTGGATGCCATGAACTCTGATACCCTGTCCCTCATTTGATGCCATGAACTCAGATACCCTGATTTCATTGGATGCCATGAACTCTGATACCCTGTCCTCATTGGATGCCATGAACTCTGACACCTGTCCTCATTGGATGCCATGAACTCTGACACCTGTCCTCATTGGATGCCATGAACTCTGATACCCTGTCCTCATTTGATGCCATGAACTCAGATACCCTGTCCTCATTTGATGCCATGAACTCTGATACCCTGTCCTCATTGGATGCCATGAACTCTGATACCCTGTCCTCATTGGATGCCATGAACTCTGATACCCTGTCCTCATTGGATGCCATGAACTCTGATACCCTGTCCTCATTGGATGCCATGAACTCAGATACCCTGTCCTCATTGGATGCCATGAACTCTAATACCCTGTCCTCATTGGATGCCATGAACTCTGATACCCTGTCCCCCTGATGTTGAGTACTAGACAAGGCAGCAGTATCATATTTTTAAAGTCTAATATATAAACCAGCTGGGGTTCAAACCCTTGAGTGCCCATTCTTGAGACTGGTGCTCTACCACCGAGCCACAGAGGTAGGAATCATCATGTAGCCTATCTTGCACTTGGGTTTCCAGTAAAAGAAATATCACATTGTTTTTTCAAAAAATTGCCTGATGTGCACATGGTGCAAGAATTGTTTATCTACCATCTTATTCCATTAATAGTGATCTTTATGTACAGATTTTACTCAATGTACATATCTCATAAGAAAAGGTTGCCTTGGAAACTGAGTGATCTAAAGTGTGCCATTTACTGCCTTAATATAAGTAAAAGAATCTTAACTTGGATTATAAACGTACACCATTATTCCACTACACTAGATATGATTAAAATAGGCCTAGAGCAAACTTGACTGCATCAATTGCTATTGAATAGAGAAAAGAAAAATGTCAATACATAATTTCTTTAATTTATTATGGAGTTTTTGTTAAGATAAACTTTATTTTATTCTTACCAAAACCACATACACTGTATGAGTGAGTAGACAGTCCAAAACATTGTACATATAATTATACATGAATAAATATTGAATAAAGAAATTTATAGAATAAAGAGAATGTGTATACAGTTGTGTTGCATTTCTTGAAAAAAATCTGACATGGCTTCCTTAGTTATGGAAACGCATTACTTGGGATCACTCATTGTAGTGAACTTAACTGGTCAGGTTAATTATTTGTATTACAGTATATGCCAAAAAAAACATATTTGTAGATCTTGTATAGGAAAAGTGGAACAACTCATATTGGTAACATTTTCCATCTTAATAAAATAATGGAATAATCTACAAAATTAACTTTAACTATGCCTATGTTTCATTTTAGAACATAGGAAACAAGTGTTTTTACCATCAGTACAAATTAAATTATAGTATTTATCAATAATTAATTAGTATATTAATAATGAATCTAATCTATATACATTGTATATATATATATATATATAAATCTATATTATAGTCATCATTATCATCATCATCATCATCATCATCATCATCATCATCATCTTAATTGCTGTATATTTTACCACTACATGTACTTTTACTGTTATAATAATAATAAATATTATTATAATTTATATTATTTATTATTTTTGTTGTTGTTGTTGTTATTATTATTATCATCATCATCATCATTATTACTATTATTATTATTATTATTATTATTATCATTATTATTATTATCATCATCATCATTATTATTATTATTATTATTATCGTCATCATCATCATCATCATCATCATCATCATCATCATCATTATTATCAGCATCATTACATCATCATCATCATTATTATTATTATCATCATCATCATCATCATCATCATTATTATTATTATTATTATTATTATCAGTATTTTATTTATTTCTTATAGAGATGTTGTAAAGATGAGTTTGAGACTGGTAAATGCCATAACAAGACAATTTAAGACAGGACACCCATCTTCTTGTAAGACATGGAGACTTCTTACACGGGCTTACTGTACAGACAAAGATGATAAAAAAGATACCAAACAGGGTATTGACTACAGACAAGAGGATGGTATACAGAAAACATTCAGAATTCTTAAACAGGAAGCCTCAGAAATAAAAAATATGGAATTCAATGCTCAGATTCCAGTTCAAACCGATTACCTTATAATTGGGGGCGGACTGGTTGGATCAGCTGTTGCTTATTGGATGAAACAGAGAGAACCAAAGGGAACTGAAGTCACCATCATAGAAAGAGATTTTGGGGTAAGATTTTTCAGTCAAAAATCTATACATACAGTAATTTATTTATCCTTTTACATGATCTACATTCTGTATTTCAATGAGAATTTGAATTTTTGTTTTCTACCTAATTTTAATGAATACCAGTATTTTATTTTTGTGATATATGCACCTATTTTCAATGAGTATTCCATTATTGCAGTATTCACATCTATTTTCAGACAGTTGTTTACTAGTATTTTTGAAATGTTTGCACCTATTTTAAATTTTTGGTGATATTGGCACCTATATCAGTATTGTATTTTATTTTATGTGAGTATGTTGTATGGTCTGAGTTGTTCTAGCACACCCCCAGGAAATCTTTTTGTTAAGGTGCTAGGTCACCAAGTCAGTATACCACAGACAAGCATACCACTCCCCAAGTTACATTATCCTGGTACCTGGTAAACCAGTCCATACTCTGCCCTCTTAATACAGGGAACCAGGCTAGAAAGCAGTATCTTAAATTTATAATTCTGATGTATGACCAAGCAGCTGTTCAAACCCAAGACCTCAGATGCTGACACTGAAAGAATGTACATGATTGGATGATTGAATGGAACTATTTTGGAGGTTAACAAACAGTTGTCGACTAGAGTGGAGTAGCCTGGAGTAATGACATACCGGTACCCCAATCAAGATTCTTTCACTTGTAGTAAGATGGTCAGTTCTAGGACATTGGCGGAAACATGAGAAATCTACTAAACTTTAGCAAGGAAACTGACAAATGTTTAGGTATGGTTAAACCAAGTAAGATTATTACCTAGAATGAGAGGTGCTTTGATACAGAATGTTAATTTTAGATCACTTAACCACTGAGGCCCCAGTCGGCTACAAGTTTTCATATCTATAGAGAATGTTAATTACATGTAGATTGTTGTAGATTCATATATCTTGAAAATAATTTTATGTATGTAAAATTTAATTCCTGGATGTCACTAATTAGAATATTGTGTAAAAATATTGAATAAATATAGCCAGAAAAAATCCCTGGATTAGTTTTTAGTCTTCATGTAAAACAGGACTTTGACATTGTGTTTTTTTTTCACAGTATACCAGAGCATCTAGTATGTTGTCGGTGGGTGGAATACGACACCAGTTTACGCTGCCAGAGAATGTTCAGATGTCAATGTTTACCACAGAGTTTTTGCGAAATATCAGAGAAAACCTGAGTGTTTTAGGTAGTTATGTACACTAAAGTCTGAGAAAAAGAAAATTGACCATTGATCATTTTAAGATAAATGCCATACATAATTACAGCTACAGGTGTTTTCATTCATGGAGAAAACATTGACAATTTTCTGATATCAGTTTCTCAGAATGTCCCAATCAACTTGTAACTAGTACCACTGCATTACTCAGTTGGTAGAATGCTCACTGGGAAAATTGGAGGTTGTGGGTTAGAATGCCAATCACTAGGCATTACGAAATGAAAGTCTGGTTCTTTCGAATGAGCACTTAAAATAAATGAGGTCCTATGTCACAGTAGATGCGGCACGATAAAGAGCCCTGCTGTATAATGCCATCAGTGCAACGCACAGGCAAAATTTCTGCACTTTCACCTATAGCTGGTGAAGTCTCAATATAAGTGAAATATTCTTGACTGGAACGTTCAAAACCATTACTCACTTTAACTCAACTTCTAACTAGCATTCAACAACATATTATCTGTTTGAAATATTTAATATTTTATACCATGATATATTTGGTTGAGATGTAGAGTTCCACCTTGATAGCAGTAGCGTGTGGGTTTAAACAGCAGTCAGATCATATGAAGTCTTTAAAATGTGTGATATTGTTTCCTTGTCTGGTGCATTACATGTGCTAGTACAGAAACTGGTTCATCCAGGTGTCCAAATATAGTAAGGGGGAGTGCTATGTTTGATTGCATACTGACTTGGTCAGCTAGCACATTAAAGTTGCCCTAAATGCATCCTACAGGGCAGACCATAAAACACAATTGTTTAGCTCATGCAAAAATGTACTCTTCCTTAGAAAAATACATTGTATTAACTTTTCACAAATAGCTGAAAAAATACTAATGCCATGTCAACTATGATACATTTTGTATTTAAACATTTCTGCATTCATATAATGTTGAAATCATACTTTAGGGATACATGTATTTACAAATTTGCAAGCTGATGATAATTTTTATTATTTTTTTTTTTCAGAGGATGATGATGATCCCCCTGATGTACAGTTTAATCACCAAGGATATCTATTTTTAGTTCCACCAAATAAAGCTGAAGATTTATCAGAATGTGTTAAAATGCAAAGGTTATATTTAAATTATAGTAAAACTAATTCCAATTTAACAAAAATCCTGTCCTCATTCTAATCATTATGCCCAGACCTTTTACAACATAATGGAGTGGGGGTAGAGATAATGGTGTTTTACACATCAGTCGAGATTCGTTAATCTTATATTGAGGCAGTCAGTTTTAAGATGGTGGAGGAAACTTGAGTTTCTTTGAGAAAACTGAGCAAGCATACTGACAAACTTTCTCACACTCGGATTCAGCTTGAGCTTGATTTAAACTTAGTGGTAAATAGGACATGTAAGCATTAGATCACCACTCCAATTACAAAGCTACTACCCCCCCCCCCCCCCCCCCCCCCCTGACCCCTGAATAACTGAATTTAACTTCAGTATAATCAGCAATGATGACAAAAAGCTACATGGCTGTGGATTTATAACTTTTGGTGTATGAGAACTGTGACATGTAAGCATTAGATCCCCACTCCTATACTGAGCTACCACCCCACGCCCCCTTGAATAACTGAATTTTACTTTAGTGTAATCAGCAATGATGACAAAAAATTACATGGCTGTGGATTTATAACTTTTGGTGTATGGGAGCTGTGACATATAGAACTAGACCACTCCAACACTAAGCTACACCCCCTGAACAACAGAATTTAACTTCAGCATAACCAGCAATGATGACAAATAGTTACATGGTTGTAGAAGTTTTTGTTTTAGCCAAACATTGGCTGTTTAGTATCTCCTCAAGTTAGACACTTTGTTTCACATTACTGTAGTCAACTTGACTACAAAGTTAATGGACACCATGTAAAGGACTTGTGTCTCATCCATTTAAACTTGAACATTCATCAGACGTATGATCCTTTCAATTCAGACAGACTTTTTTTTAAACAGTATTTGTTGAAAACCTGAAGTAAACTGGAAAATTTTTGTAAACATTTTCAAATTTTTCACAATAGTTTTGAACCTATCTTTTCAGACAAAAGTGTAGTTCTACATTTATTGTGGAATTTGTAACATATAAATTATTATATGTTTTTAATAAGATATATAAAACACAGGTTTGTTTTTTTTATATTTTAGGGAACTAGGTGCTAAAATAGAGCTTTTAACCAAAGACAAACTAGCAGCGACATTCCCATGGCTGAATTTACAAGGAATCGAAGCCGGGTCTTATGGTATGTGATTTACAATTGAACAGTTAACACAATGTATTGCAGAGGTTTGTGAAGAAGAAAAAATGAAGATTTTCAACAGCAGTATTTTACATAGTGCATTATACATGTATTTTAAATACTTGATATTCCTGTTCAAGCTTACATTTCAACCAAGGGTAAAATGCATAACACACAGCAGCAGCAACAAAAATAGCACACACAACAACAACAACAGCAACAACAATAGCACACATACATGTACAACAACAATAGCACACACACACACACACACACACACACACACACACACATAGTCATCCCATAACTTGATTTGAGATAATGGAGGTTTTTTATGCTTAAGGACTAGCTTGTTTTGTTTTGTTTTGAATTAATGTTTTTTTTTATTGTTGTCTTTTTTTGTTTTGAGTAATTTTTTTTCAATTTTTGTTTTTTTGTTTTGAATTACTGTTTTGTTTTTGTTACAGGACTTGAAGGAGAGGGATGGTTTGATCCCTGGTTATTGCTGAGAGCATTAAGGAAAAAGAACTTAAACATGGGAGTTAACTATGTTAATGGGGAGGTAACTGGTTTTGAAAGCAGTAAGGAACGCATTGGAGAAGACTTCCATGATTATCTCAAATCAGTAAATGTAAGGAATTTTATAGTTTTCAAATGCAATAGGAAATTGAAAAATGCAGACAGAACACCCCTACTTGAATTGAAACAACCAATTTCATTTGTAGTAGTGACTATGACACAGATAACCATTTTGTGTGTGTGTGTGTGTTAGTGTTTGTGTGTGGGTAATAGTGACATTGACACTAACAACCAATGTTATGTGTAATTGTGACATTACACAGACAACCTGTGTCATTTGTAATAGTGACCTTGACACATAAAACCAATGTTACTGGTTAATATTGGACTTGACACAGACAACCAATGCCATGTGTAACTTTCGGCAAGATGGACAACCAATATCTTTTTGTAATATTGACCTTGACATATATAACCATCGTCATGTGTAATAGTCTGCACAACACAGGCAAACATTGTTTTGTTGTAATAGTTGGCATGACACATATAACTGGTGCTATGTGTTATATATTGTCATGACAAAACTGATGTCTTATCACACACACACACACACACACACACTTGTACTGAACATTATGTGTATTGTCGATGTTGCAAATTCTAGAAATAATATCATATTTTTGGAAAGTCTTAACTCTTGCCATGCAACATCCAATGGATATACCCCCCCCCCCCCCCTTTAAAAAAAAAGTATCACATGATGCGTTGGCAGTCTCTGTAACATTGATATTTGAATTCAGATTAATTTTGATTTGATTTTAGTTTAAAGATGCAGATGGAAATATTAGGCAGATATCATTTGTAGCATGTGTAAACTGTGCTGGTCCATGGGCTGGAGAAATTTCCAAAATGGTACAACCAACGACGGAAGAGAAGGTGTACCAAATACCACTTCCTGTAGAACCCAGGTAAGCTTCTTAAATCATTTGTGGCTAAGTGGTCTAAAGCACCCACTTATAGATCACAGTGCCTCTCACTGTCTGGCTTTGAATCCCACTCGGGACAGATCCTTGTGTGAGAAAGTTTATCAGTTCGCTTGCCGAAGGTCGGTTTTTTTCTCCAGACACTCTGGTTTCCTACACCATCCCAGAACTGACCGCCTCGAAATAAGTGAAAGATTCTTGACTGGGTTTCAAAACACCATTACTCCACTCCACTCTTAAATCATTTATGAAACTCTAGAAGGTTTCAAGGCCCCCTTTCCTGTAAAATTTGGGTAAGATTCCAAATCATACTCCTAATAGAATCCAGACAGGTTTCCAGTTTAAACACAGTCAGGAGTCGAGATAATACAACACAATGCTTCCTTGGTGTTAAGACATAAGCATGAGTTTAATAGCACAGGTGCTCAGCACATCTAATTAATGAATGTAGTGGGTTGTGCCACCATTTTGATAAAAACAATGTCTCATATTAGGCTTGATTTCTAATGAACACAAGTCTTAAAAATGTGTCTTTGACCCACAGACATAATAAAGCAGAAAGAACTATAATAAATATTTATATGCCATTAAAAATGGCCAAGAAGGTGGGGGGGGGGGGGGTAATTTTTTTACTGACACTCAGGAAGTACATAATGTTAAAAGGTTCTATTTGTAAATACCTGTCAAAGTCAAATGCCGGTACTTGAGATTGGTTTTTGAACAAAATTTTCATTTAGAAAAAGAAATTAAGTTTAAAGTTTTTTTTGTGTTCCAGAAAAAGATTTGTGTATGTTGTCCACTGTCCAGAGGGACCACCTATAAGTGCCCCACTTACTGTGGATCCTACAGGAACATATTTCCGTAGAGAAGGTTTCAGTGGACATTATTTGTGTGGTGCCTCACCAGAAATTGTATGTATATATATTTATCTTCAGTGTTGTTGTCTTAATTTATCATCTTTGAATTAGGCCAAGGAATAAAATAGTGTTTCTTCTTCCCTCATCTATCCTTTTGGTACCTGCAGTTAAAGTCAGAAATTCTACTAAATTTATGTAAAAAAAATAAAATAAAAATAACCCTTCCTACCTACCCCGATTTGTTTAGAGATGATATTGAAAACATAAAATTTATTTTCTTAGGCCTTACTGCCCATGGTCTGCTGATTTTAGGTTCATATGTATGATAATACCATTACATTCCTGTGAGTTATTCAATTTTCAAATACCGAAATGTAAAGTTATATTTCAAGCACTTTCAACCACAAATAGTCATTTTTAAATGACTGTCTCTAGACCTCAAAAACTGATACAGTGTCAAGACAGACATGGCACACTAAAGAATTCTCCATTCACTTCGCCCTTAGCACATTGCAAAGGTAAATATTCTGCTACTTCACCTGTAGTTGGTGATGTCTTGATATATGTAAAATATTTTAACTGGGACATAAAACCCCATTAAATCAATTAATCAATCAATCAAATGGCTGACTTTCAGCAGTGATGGCTGTGTGGTTAAGGTGTAAGGCTTCAAGGTGTCTTACTGTTGTAAGTTTGAACCTGGTTGAAAGCAAGTGAGAAAGGATTTTACTCGTCAACTATGTACCATTGTAACGGTCTGAATGGTCTGTGGTTATTTATCTGTAACATTACAGGCAAGTAACTAGTACTTAAATGGATGCCATAATGGCACATAAGTACAATGTAGATAAGGAACACCTACCTGCACATCACTCACCACATGAACTTTTGTTTAGTTTAATACTCCAGATTTATAAAATTATCTCATCACAAATAGCTGAAAAATTGCTGATATGACGTAAAACAATTTTCAACCAACCAACCAACTAACCCACCGACCCAACCGACCGACCGACCGACCAACCAACCAACCAACTTACTGTCGAGTTTCTGTAACATCAGTTAATTGTTTTTTCAGAGCCACATCAGCATTATTTTAGCTATTTGCATTTGATTGATTTGATTTAATGGAATTTTACATTCAGTAAAGAATATTTCATTTATATCAAGACATCATCAGATATAGGTGAAGTGGCAGAAATTTTGACCTTTGCAATACACTTGGGGCAATATGCAGGAGGGGCACCTTTCATTTCTAAATGCTGAGTGCTTGGTAATTAACATTCACTACCTATTTTCAAAGTCTTGGTCAGACCTGGCCGGGGTTCAAACCCCAACCTTTCACATATTTTTTGCAGCTAGAAAAGTAAAGAAACCATAAATTTAAACAAGAATTCCACAGAATTAAATGTCTCGCCTGGTTAGTTTTTGATTGATTTAAGATTCAGACTAACTGTAATATTATTTGTTGGTGTTAAAAAATAATGCTGGTTTAGTGCAAATTGCATTTCAAAAATAAAATTGTATTTTTCAAATAATATATCTTTGTTTTCACATAACACTGGATAGCTGAACTACATGTATATTTTTTATTGTACGTAACATAAAAACTTAAATCCGACTTATAGAAGAAAGTATTCATGTTTGTTTGAGTAAAAAATAATTTTTTCCTAAATTGAAACATCAACTTGCATACTCATGTTATCATAATTAAACTGCATGTTTGAACTGTGTTGCAAATGTCATTGAAATAACAGTATTAGTGAGAGATATGGACTTTAACATGAACTTTCACATTTTCTCAAAATTCCTTTTTTTTCTGTAAAAAAGCAAGATTTTACCCCAAAAATAGTTAAAACATCAGCTTATATACTCATGTAATCATAATTGAACTCCATGATGAAACTGTTGCAAATTTCAATGCAATAACAGTATTAGTTTGAAAGATATGGACTTTAACATAAACCTTCACATTTTGACACGCCGCCGCCACCGACTTCGGAAAAGTAACACCTAAGTCTCATCGTATGGCGATGCCAGGCTTGACAAAAAAATATTACACCAACATCAAACTAAATAAAATAGTAGAACCATTAGTCTCACAGATAAATCAATAAAAAAAACTCCGGAAAGCATAGGTGCTCAACTGTGTTCATGCTTAACTCATTGATATAGACAACTTTCTGTGTAAAAATGTTAAAAATTCTGTGTATAATTTAACACTGAATTCTCTACATTTCCTGGTATTTTTTTTCAGGATAATGAACCAGATACAAGTAATTTAGATGTAGATTATGACTTCTTTAACAACAAAGTCTGGCCTGATTTAAGTAACAGAATTCCAGCATTTGAGAAGTTAAAGGTTAGAAAAACATTTACATGTATTACTTACTTACTTACTTATTTACTTACTTAATTACTTACTTGTATGGTTAATAATTCTTGTCTATGTTCAAACATATTGACTTTTCAGTTCTTTTCTGTGTTTTTTTTTTTTTTTTTTTTTTTTTTTTTTTGCCATAATGAGACCTTGGTAGCTGAGTGGACTAAAGCGCAACCTTAAAGATCACAGTACAGTGCCTATCTCTGCCTTGGTTCAAGTTCAATGTAGGCAGATCCTACTGTTGTAAAGTTTGTCAGTTTAATTGTATAAGGTCGTTGGTGTTTTTTTTTTTAATGGGTATTCAGGATTCCTCTACCATTTCAGAACTGACCACCTCAATATAAGTAATTAAATCTTGACTAGAAACCCTGTAACTACAATCCACTCAACTCCATGCCAGTGCCATAAAGAAATTATAACGTTTCTCTTACAGACACAAAATCCTCTTCTTATATAAAATTTCGGGAAAATGTAAGAGATTTGCATAATTTTTAAATTTATACATTTTTTTTTTTTTTTACTTAATTCTTCCTTTCAAAATGAAACAATAAGATATGAAAAATTCTCATTTCAGTTGAAGAGTGCTTGGGCAGGATATTATGATTTTAACTACGTCGATCAGAATCTCATTATTGGAAAACACCCATATCACACAAACTTTTTCTTCGCTAATGGGATGAGTGGTCATGGCGTACAACAAAGTATTGCTATTGGACGAGCTGTGATGGAGTTAATTGTTGACAGTGGTTACAAAACCATTGATTTGTCACGGTTTGGGTTTGAACGGTTTATCATAGATCAACCTTTGTTTGAAAGAGCTATTGTTTGATACTTATAATTGTTGTATGTAGTTAATCCTGTCTAAAACAGCCAACCAGGGGAACTAGTCCGAATTTCCTCCGACCCTAACCTACTCTGTGCCTGACAGCTATTTGTAGTTACAGAAAAAATTCTATATCAAAAACCAGTGATTTTTCAATACCAACTGGTATTCAAGGGGTGTCGCCTCATTTCACTCTGGACTGAAAATATTAGCAGAACCGTAGAAATATTTCTAACCTCAATTGATAGGCAAATGATTTGTCTTCCAAAATTTATTGTTCAAGGTTAGAAATTTTTCTACAGTTCTACTATTATTTTTTATTCCCAGGTTTTTGATATAGAAATTGTTCTGACCTTACACACAGCTGTCGTTCATAAAGAGGGTTAGGGTCAGAGGAAAATCGGCAGAATTTGTAGATGTTAATTGGTCAAGCAAATGTTTGCAGGTTAAAAAAGTATGATTAATGATAATTAAGGGAAATTAGTCAGGTTGATCTTAAATAGAGGTGGAGTTTTAGGCAGGTTTAGCATTACTATACACATTCTTGTTACTGGTCATTTTTGTGTGATTGTAAATTGTAAAAAAAAAAAACATAGATACTTTCAGGGTGAGCTTTGTACAGTTACACATATGTTAATAGTTACATATGAACAGTTACATATGTGTTACTGGTACAAAATCTTGACCATAATGTGTACAAAATTACTTGTGTGCAAAATTATGGCAGTTTCAGTTTGTGTGAAAATAAATACTCAATTTTACACATGATATCTCAGGCTGATTACTTCATCATAGGATGGTACTTGTAAAATATCCTTGTCTCTATCCTGAATCTGTCATGTTAACATTTTTACCTGTTAAGGAATAGAATTTGGAAAAGTGGATTGGTGAGCATTGATAGTCTGACTCTGTGTGTGTGTGTGTGTGTGTGTGTGTGTGTGTGTGTGTGTGTGTGTTACTTTTAAAGTAGCAGGGATACCAATTAGTTTTTTGGACCAATCTTGTTTATATTTTTCCTCTTCCCAGTTTCACAGTCATTTACTCAGTTGAGTGTACACTCAGCTCAATTTAGGGAATATTTCAGTGTCAGTCTTTAAGACATTACACAGTTAAAATTGAATATCTAATGTTATTATTTGTTTAGTGTAGGTTTGTA
This sequence comes from Tegillarca granosa, assembly GCA_029721355.1. NCBI lineage: Eukaryota > Metazoa > Mollusca > Bivalvia > Arcoida > Arcidae > Tegillarca > Tegillarca granosa. The sequence continues at coordinate 8,273,096 of CM056606.1, read as the reverse complement.
GAATACAAACAAAACATTGTCTCCTAAAACTTAAATTTTTAAAATATTGAAGAGAGAAAATGACAGTGTTTAAGATGAGTGTACATTCAGTTGAATAAATGATTGTGGAACTGGGGCAAGCACAATTATGTTAATATGACTAAATTCTGTACATATGATTTTATTTCTCATAAACAAATATTAATTAAATTGACCATGTTCCATATCTATGAGGCATTGTGGGATACTGTGTAATTTAGAATTACAACAAATGTACCTCTGGAAACAAAGAGTTCCAACATACATACAAACATTGTTTGAGTAAGAGAGTGAATGAGTAACTAAGTGAGTGTGTGAGTACCTGGTAATATAGATGTATTGTTTAGAGGTGTATCAGCATTATTTTAGCTATTTGTTGGTAAAAAGAAAATAAAGCTGCATTAAGTTTAACAATTACTGAAAAAATTTAATTTTTATCAATATAAATTGATTGTTATTACAATTTGTGTAATTCTTAAGTTCACTCTTATTGTAATAACAAATGGAATTCACTAAGCTTGGGGCAACTCGATCAAATATTATTTATCAGCATGGAGCATGCACAGAAGTTTTACATGTATGTAAACAAGGACATTGTCAGAAAGAAAATGTGTTTGTGCAAGAATGACAACAGATTCTGCAAGGAAAAGAACAAAGGTCAACTGAAACAAACTGAATTCAAAGATTCAAATCGGCAAGGCCCACTTGGATCAATGGCTACAAAAAAGCAGCAGATTGGCTTGGATACACACGGCAAAGTGGCCACATAGGTCTTGAAAACATGCTTTTTTGCTGTGTTTGTTGATGTTGCCTCATTTTCGATAAAGAATCGGGTGATCAGTGTACTAAAATCAGATCTTTGTTACATCAAACTAGCAGTATGTTTCCTTGTGAATTTTAATATCAGTACTGTAAAGGTTTTATTATGCAACCTAGCTAAACATTTTTCAAGAGAGGTTAGTAGAGTAAAAGTTGGTGGTATATATATGTGTGTGTGTGTGTGTGTGTGTGTGTGTGTGTGTGTGTGTGTGTGTGCATAGGAAAACTTAATACAGCTTTAATATTAAAGATGCAATATGATCAATAAAATGTTAAATTTATGTTGAACTAAATGAAATAAAAATAATGATTCACTGAGAGGAACTACATGTCAAATTTGATTCCGAGCTGTTTCAGAAGAAGTTTTTGCCTGATCTGCCATTAGCTTAGTAATAGTTTTACTAGGTAATATGCCCCGTCACACTGCTTACAAAATGGATGTTTTGCAAGTCTAGTTTTGATGGCCTATTGAATTTTGTCAATTATGCAAAATTCACTCGTTTTAGATACTTTAAACTTTTATAAATTGTGTTCTGTTTACAATGGTTTTACTGTATACAGTTGTATTTTGTATTTTACTGTAAATCGGGAAATTTTCATGTTTTTAATTTTTACCAGAAATATTAATTTTAGATATTCACTGATCTTTATTTTTGTATTGTCTGAATGGTTTGTGAAAATGCAAGTAGATTACAACAAAATACAATATTCAGGAAAGTTTTGTTTTTGTGTCATGTATGTTACTCTCATCGTAAATTTATCTGAAAATAAAAGGAACACGTAAATTTCTCAATTAACAGTACTTTACTTTGTATATTAACATCAGATGGTTTTAATTGTTGTTATAAATACTATATATAAAATATGATGTGAGTTTTATAAAATATGTTTTATAATAAATTAGAGAGTGTAAAAATTTAAAATTTGGTTTTCTGTTTTATGTAAAATTCTTTTTTTTTTTTTTTTTCTCTCTCAAAATTATGACACCAAAGGAAATCGGGAAGGGGGGGGGACATATTGATGTTGCTGTGTTTCTTCTTCAATCCTTTTCCAGAGCATTTCTTATAGATGTTTTGTCTGATTCTTTTGAAACTTCACAGGAGAAATAAGGAATGGGTGTCATGATGTCTTTTGCTATTTATGTTTTCAAAATGGCAACAAGAGCTATATATTTATCGGAGTTTATTGCCTCCTCCAAAAACATATTTTTATTAAACATGTCAGTTATTTCTCCCTTAATACTTGACAGATAATCTTTAAACTTGGTAGATACATACGGTAATACAAAAGTCCTTTTCAAATGATATAGTGTTTTGAATAAACAAGAGCCATATTTATTAGGAGTTTAATGCCCATCTAAAAATACCGGTACATTTTGTATTTGTATTAAAAAGTTACTGTTGTATTGCAAGTCTTGCTTCATTTGGGGGACTTCATAATGGCATTCCATTACAATTAAAACTTGTTAAATATAGATACCATTTCTATTAACACTTGTTAAATAATATCCTATGCCAACTGAAACAGTATATATTACATGCTGACCTTTTACCTGAAAAGGGGGCTGCAATGGAAGAGTGATGGCAATCCTAGTATTAGAAAGTTTGTCAGTTCGCTTGCCAAAAGTTGGTGGTTTTATCCAAGCACTCTGGTTTCCTCCGAAAACCCTGAACTCACTGCCTCAATATATAAAGAAGGTTAATGGGGCATAAACCCCTATTACTCCTCTCCACTCGTAACTAAAATGAAATCCAAAACCTCAAGTTTATACGATGACACAGAGGTGACATGAAATATATTTTTCATATTACATGCGCATGTATTACCTATTACGTTTGCCTGTATTACCTTTTACTGTGCGCATGTAATACCTATTACATGTGCACGTAGTAACCAATATGTGCGCATATATTACTGTATTACGTAATAGGTTAATACGTGCGCACGTAACAGGTAATACGTGCACACATATTGGTTACTACATGTCCACGTAATAGGTAATACATGTGCACAACAAGGTAATACGTGTGCACGTAATACGAAAAATATATTTCATGTCACCTCTGTGCCACCATAAGTCTACCACCCCACAAATGGTAGTTTTGTCTTCATCCCTGAAAATTAATAATTTCACAATGTTCATGATAGCATAATTCATTTTCAAGTCCTAAAACGCTCACAAATAAGCAGATTTTCATAATTCAGAGCAATTAATCAGATTGTTAATTAGAATGGTTTAACTCACTTTAGGTTACAGTGTTGATTTTAGGATTTTTAATCAGAACTGAAAATCTGGTTTCTTCTTGTTCAAAGACTTGATTAAGTGATGCCCTGAGCAACTGTTTGTGATTGGTAATTAAGAGCCCTTTCTGCCATTGCAATCATTATAGTAAGACAACTTTTACAATTGCCAGCTTTCATCATAATCATAGCAGAGTTTTGTTTTTATCTGTTAAGAGGTTGAATATCTCTGGTTTGATCTCAGGACAGGGTTTGATTATAGAACAAGCAGTTAGCTCTTACCTATCAGCAATATATCCCAGATTTAATTCCCAGTTTATGGAATCACCTGTTTGAGCATGTTGGGTTTTGTGCTAGGTCCTCAGATTTTTCTTTGATAAGGTCTCATTCATGCAGAAATTCAGACAGTGGGCTAGATACTCTATATAATAATCTCTTCATTTCATATGTATAACATTGTTTAGTTGAATCTTGATTTATGTCTCATCAAGCATTTTTCAGCTATTCATAAAGAGACAATTTTTTCTTATTACTGATAATCTCGAGGAGTAATCTAACTGCAAGTTCTTGTGGTTTCTGAGTTTTGTGCAAGTACTAGTTTCTGCTTTGTACTAGTGCTCACTAATGTGGCCTTTAGAGTGTTAAATGTTACAGATAAAAGTAGCAGACCAATCAGTCTATTATACATGTGCTAAGCTAACCATTATGGGCCTACAACATGGAAAAACTCATTCTAACTTATGGTCACTCGAGAATGATCGATGATTTCTTTATGTTTCAATACCTACACCTTTGCCACGTAGACATCACTACCACTAAAAATTGATTGATTTATTTAATGTTTTTTACGTCCCAGTCAAGAATATTTCACTTATATCAAGACATCACCAGCTGTAGTTGAAGTGGTAGAAATTTTGAACTTTGCAGTGCATTAGGGCAATGTGCATGGAGGGTTATTTAATGTGCCCTTGACACAGGGCATCAGTTTTAAAGGTCTCATCCATTCATTACTAAATGCAGACTGCTTTGTGAAAGAACAGTCACTACCTATTTTCATGTCTTGGTCAGACCCAGCTGAGGTTCTAACCCACGACCTCCCACATATAAAATGAGCATTCTACCAACTGAGCTACTGTAGTGATACAATCACTAAAGAGTGAAAAGTACCTAATTGTTGATCCAGTCGGCAATTTATATATTAGAGACATTTGGTGAAGCTGGAATAATTATTTACTTACATTTAAGTGCATCAGTCATTTACAGGTTTATGCCAAGAGCTACATGGCAATATAGACTACCTAATGGCTTCTATCTGAGTGGCCTTTATTTTTAGGTTTTACTGTATTGATGTTTTACTTGAAATGATTATCAATTTTTTTAAATCACAATAATTTGTTTTTCAACAATAGGTTTACACAATGTAAATGTATTTCATACAGGTATTCTGGCACCTCTGAAACCGGGTTTTCCTGAAATGAGAGGAAGATACAGAAGACAACAACAAACAAGATGGCGGACCTAGGCGGTCTGCTATCTGCACTATTGTGTATTTTAGTAAGTTTTCTGTTTGTAGCAGATTTATTTGCTTAATTAGTATTTAAAGTAGTTAAATTTGAGAGTTAGGCTATAAATTCTAATTTCTAAAGTGCTACAAAGATGTGTAAAACATCATAGTATGGCGTATTTAAACTACATGTGCCACGTCATAGCTTAAAATTCACTGCCGTGTATGAAAGTACTGTGGCGGTAGGATGGCTCCCTCGAGTCCTTGGTGTCTGGAATAAGAGAATACACGTATCTTGATAATTTACCCATTTTATCAGTAATCAGAATTGATAAAAATACTATACAGGAACAAAACGGAAATGGAAAAGGTTTCATTTGCACCTGGAAAAAACTTGGTCATTTGCCAGTGTATGGTTTGTATGGTTTTACTAGAGATGTTCATCTAGTCAGTCACTATACAGTTGTCCTTGCAGATATAAGTGGTTTTTCTACGACATGGTATTTAGGCATAAGAATAATGTGATTTGCATTTTGGTACATTTCTAGTTAGTCTGAATTATTCAATATCTATATCCTCTGATCCTAACACAGACACTATGTCTGATGCATTTGTGTAGGAGTCACAACAGTTTCTGTAGAAAAAAAAACACAGGATTTTCTGATACAAAAAATTGTTGGAAGAAGGTGCCCCTCATTTTGTTTGAACTGAAGATATTAGTGAAAGCATTTAAAAAGTACTAACTCTTGGTGTGCATGTTTCTGGCAATGACTCGAAGTGCAGTGCACAAGAACCACAACTCTATCATTTTCCGTTTTTGAATTTTTTCCCTTTGATTGATTTTTATAGAGCATTTCTTGTCTGGAGCATAACTTTGGTGTAGTATGTTCAAATGACTCCAAAATTGTGTACATGTTTCTGGCAATGACTTGAAGTGCAGTGCACAAGAACCACAACTCTATCTTGTTCCGTTTTTGAATTATTTCCCTTTGATTGATTTTTATGCAGTGTCAGGCGACACATCTGTTTCAAAGAAACATATGTAGTGTTTTGAACTGAAGATATTAATGAAAGCATGTAAAAGTTACCAACCTTGATCGAAAAGGTGAATGATTTAATTGTCTTCCAAAATATTTATAAATTTCAAGATGTCATCGCCACTGGTTTGAGATTTCAATCAGTTTCTTTGGTTTTGATGTTTGCTGACCTCCTCTTTCTAGTCTTGCATTTTCAAAACAAGACACATAACCTCACAAACTCTAATTTAAATATAGTGGAAGACAAATTATTCATCAGTTGATTAATGTTATCAGTAATATTTTCAGTCGGAAACAACCAGTTGGAATCAGAAAATTCTAGGTTTTAGAAATTGCTCTGATCCTACACATAGCTGTTATAAGGTAAATGAAGAAGCCCACAAAACTTTTAATCATAGTACAGCGCTCCAAGTAGCCTAGTAAATACTTGAAATTTGCGACCAAAAATCTGATTTTGCAATCCGAAAATTGTCAGACGGTCGCCATTACATCAAAATTATTTTTTTTGAATTTGGCCACTAAAAATCGGGAAATCCGAAAATTTTGTTCATGACCCGTCACCAAACCTGACAAATAGTCTCGCCCTGAATAATATCTTAAAAGCGCTCAAATCAAAGCAAGTGTCCTTATAGTTTAAAGCGCATAACTGACCATGATCTAATTAAATCACTTTTTGATTTGGCTTTGTTTAGTTTTCTTTAATTTGTTTACAAGGTTTGGCCACCAAGAATTTTACCTGTCGACAAAAATATTGAAATGGCTACTAAAATTTTTGAATAATTAGCCATGTGGCTACCAGTTTTCAAAACCTGCTTAGAGCACTGTAGTAACCAGGGTTATTACTTCTCGACTTTAACATTTTCAGCAACAATCTTTATTTTTTGTAATACTATTTTCCAGAGGATGTTCAAACAGAGAATTTTCAAATAACATTACTATATAACAGGAATTAATCATTATTAATAATGTATTTTAAGTGTACAATTTTAAATCTTATTAATCCTGTATCTTTCTATTTCAGCTACATTTAGATAAAATTAAAGGAGTTTCCTTCACACCAGAAACGTGTAGAGAGCTGGGATTCTCTCCAAACTTAATGTGTAGCTCATGTAATGAATTGGACCAGTATAATTTGTCAAAACTGACAGAATCCTGTAAAGGATGTTGTCATCAAGATTCTGATGATGATCAAGCATTAAAGGTAAGATTTGATTGATTGATTGATTGATTTTTTTTATTTAGACCAAATTTTTTCAGGCCCTACAAGGAGTCTCAGTGGCCAAGTTGTCTAAAGCTCACACTTACAGATCATGGTCCCTTTCTTTCTCACTTACATGCAGATCCCAGAGCAAGAAGGTTTGTCATTTAGCTTGTTGAACATTGTTAGTTTTATCTGGGTACTCCTGTTTCCTCCACCATCTAAAAACTGCCCATCTCAATACAAGTGAAAGAATTTTGACCAGTGTTTTAATACCATTGCTCCACTCCTCTGGTCAGTGGTCATATACTAGTACCCTGTTTGAACTAATATACACATAAATATTGGTTTATATAGGTTCCAGTCAGACGAAATCATCATTGGTATCTAGGCCCGGTAGGCCATTAGCCTAAGGGGTAATACCAGATTTCAATAACATATTGTAATTATTTTGGAGAGGCTTGAAATGTTTACTTTAAGAGTCAATTTTGAAATATTGTTATATATCCAGAGATTAAGCTACCTACAAGTTTTAAATTAGGTAAAACTGCACAACTTTTCTAACACCATCCAATGCCTGAGTTGCCAGTTATCCATTTTATAAGCAGATTCATTAGACATATTATGTTTTGTTATAAATTTCTTTCTTAACTGAACTTAATTCTTTTAAAAGTTAATGTGATTTAAAGAAGTTTTTTCACACTTTTGTTTACCATTTTGTTTTAATTATCTTTGCTTGAAAATGATGTTGCTTATGTGTTTTCAAAGTCTTTCTTTTATGGTGTTTCTACTTTGTTTTCAATGTTGGAAATAGAGAAGGCTACAATTTTATGCATTTAAAATTTCAGTGTTTTCTGTAGAAGTATACATATATATATATATATATATATATATATATATATATATATATATATATATATATATATATATATATATAATAGAACTCACAGAAAAAGTTAAACGTCTCAGGATGATGGACTTGACAAAACCTTGAACCCTGATTGTATACTTATTTCAGTTTGTCGGAATGAATGGTACATTATATATATACTGTTAAATTTGTTACTAACAGGTGTATCCATATGCAGAATTACATGTGTGTGGATGAAAATTGGGAAGGTTTCCACAGGTCCAAGGTGAGTATTTAGAGGCAGTGGATTAATTTGAAAATAATTTCTGCCATTGTAAAGTATATTGTAGAAAAGGAAACCAACATCCATGGAATCTCTCAATTGATATTCTCTATAAGCAAGGTTTTTTAAAAAAAAATTGCAACATAAGCATTTTCAAAAGCATTCCTTACAAATATCAAGAGGTTGGGAGATAATGTTCTCAAAGGGAGATAATATTTCATATTTCAATGAAAGGTACAGTTTACTCTATTAGACCGAACAAAAAAGGGCTTCAACAATTTCAACAAACCTTTTTGTCTGCTCCATTGTATACAAACAATTTTTCTTTTCCTACCCTTATATCCATCCTTTTCTTGTTTTTCTAAATAAGTTATCTCCCATGATATTGATGTTTGAAGTGTAGAGTGACACCAGAGAATATAGAATAAAAATAATTTGGGTTAGGATGTTTAGGTGCTCTGAACCAGTAAGGATGGATAGGACAGAAGTAGGATTACTCGTAAGTTGCCATGATGAAAAGTCTTAAGTTTTATTGCAAATTGCAATATCCCATGGCAATGTTGACCGCTGTGTCAAACAATGATATGTTTCATACCACGTGATTAGAAATTGACCAATAATAGTTAAGATCTTTTTGTGAGGTATAATAAACAGATTGTAGTGTATGTGTTATCTTATCTGTTATGTAACAGATGTTGTGGTACATGTATCAGTATTTACTCAATTTTGTCTTTTTCAGCTTTTGTAAAGAGTGACCGTGTGAAACAGTTTCCCGGTTTAGCAGTGAGATATGTCCGTGGAGCGGACCCTATCATCAAACTCATGGATGATAATAGAAATGTTGTAGAAACACTTGGTATTGACAAATGGAATACCGATTCAGTAGAAGAATTTTTCCATGAAAGATTAAAGAAATAAATTTCATAATGTGTGTGTGTGTGTGTGTGTGTGTGTGTGTGTGTGTGTGTGTGTGTGTGTGTGTGCTTGTTAGTTTGAGATATATGAAAGATGTAAGTGATGTCATTTTTATAATGGAATTTAGCATGATTGCTTTCTTTTTGGAGGAAAAATTCTCCATTGCCAAAATATTCAAGATAATCAAATGACAACTGACGTGTTTCAAAACAAGGATTTTTTTAACCATTCAAATCAGTCATGAAATAAAATGTTGTATTTAAAAGTTACAATTTAAGTTATTTATCAACTACTTCAAATTGGAAAATTTTAATTTTATTTAAATTTAATCAAATTGATGCCTCAATTTTTTTTTTTTTTTTTTTTTTTTTTTTGAGTAATGAATTTTGTTTTGTCATACTTATAGTGATAGTCAGTTTGGTACATTACATGTGGTACAACTTCGTACATGGTTTTTTTTTTTTTTTTTTTTTTTTTAATACATATTTTCTGTTTATTTACTTTTGTAGTAAAGATATACGTATACGTAAATTTACCATAGGACATTGAAGCTGCCAGTAAAATTATTGTTCTGTGAATTACCGTATACAAATCTCCAGTAAAATTTATTTTCTTAACATGGCAATATTGAATAGAAATTTTTAATTGATTGAACATATGTATCTGTTGTTGTTCAACCATTTGGATAAAGAATAAATAAAACTGTTTAATACAGTGAAACTTGGAATAACTCAAAAAATGGACGGAACTACAATTTTGACTAAGTTATCTAGAAATTTGATTTTCAAATTCAAAAAATGACAACTAATATCCAGTGGAACAAAATTAGATTTATCCATGTATTTTTGAAAACATCATTTGTTTGTGTTGTTCTGCTGTAGCTTGTGGTGCTAATAAAATCCAAATTGCTTACCCAAATTACATAATTTATGATACAATGAACTACAGTATTTAGGATGATTTTATTTTTTATGAACATCAGTACAATTTTAAATGTCGGCAAATGTATATAAATTTATTATATATTTATATCTCAATTGAGATCTGATACATATCTTTACTGGCTAACTATTTAACATCAACTTGACATTTAAACCTGCCACCCCCATTTGTCCAAATGGTTTGGTCTAATTTCTTAGATTTGAGTAAATACCATACCGGTCCAAATGGTAGGTCTCATATCTGGGATCCTAGGACGTACCATGTAGGACATTTAGAGATGTCAGAGTTTGAATTCCTTGTTTGTTTCTTAATGAAGATTCTACAGTAAAACCTCTGGTTTGTAGAATCGGATGACGATGAAACATTCGGGGACAAGTCGAGACACTTGCCAGTATAGCAACGCAGCAATACTTACTTTCTTTGTATGTATTTATTGTTAGATGTTATATTTAATAAAGAATATCATTTGTACATCTTGTTTTCTTTTATTCATTAAATTGTGAAGTAGAGATAAAGCATTTTGATTTTAGTGGTACATGTACAAAGTACAGAAGACATTTTGCCTTACCAGAGCACAAGTGTCTGGTGTCCAAATTTTAAAGTTTTTGATGATTTTGTAGTAAATGTGCAGTATGGTAAGCTATTCTGCTGAAATTTGTACTATAAAAAGTATATTTATATTGAGGTGTTACATGCTAACATTGTAATTTTTAGCTCAACTGGCTACAGCCAGCTGAGCTTATGGCATGGTTTTTTGTGTGTGCGTGCATGCGTGCGTAAACTTTAATCTTCTCCTCTGAAACCACTGGGCCAATTGGGACCAAATTCGGTGTGAAAGGTCCTTAGGTTGGGTAGACTAAAGTTTGTACAGGTGATCCCGCTTGACATCCAAGAAGGCTGCTGTTACTAAAAATGGCAAAAACACATAAATAGCCATTGTTGAATCATTTTTAGCTCAACTGGCAATAGCCAGAAACATTTTTTATTGGGTCACTATTAGCAGAATATTCAAATAAGGTGCAATTTATAGCTCACCTGAGCTGAAAGCTATTGCTATCCATCTTCGTCCGTCGTGCGTAAACTTTTTACATTTTAATCTTCTCCTCCAAAACCACTGGGCCAAATTTAATGAAACTTGGTAACCATCATGCCTGGGTGAAGCCCTTTCAGATTTGCACAAATGAAGGAGTTAGGGCCCCATAAAGGGGGGGGGGGGAAATAGTGAAAAACTTTAAAAATCTTCTCCTCTGAATCTACAAGAGATATACCTTAGTTATTTCATTTATAACATCCTTAGGTCATCTATTTTCAGATTTGCACAAATGGTAGCCATGGGGCTCAAAATGGGGAAATTGTAAGGTACTGAGTGGGGTAATTGCTGAAAATTATATATTTGTCACTATATCTTGAAAACTTTTAACTTTTTGTATAGGCATGTATAATAGAATATTGTAGGTATTGTGACAACATTCATTTTGATATATGGTTCAAGGTCATATGTTGAAAGGTCAAGGTCACAGCTGTAAAAGAAGACTTAAATTGCTAATTATCTTGAAAACTATTAACTTTTTGTATAGGCATGCATATTAGAATATTGTAGGTATTGACATGACGATCATTTTGATATATGGCTCAAGGTCATATGTTGAAAGGTCAAGGTCACAGCTGCAAAAGAAAACTTAAATTGCTAATTATCTTGAAAAATATTAACTTTTTGTATAGGCATGTATATTAGAATATTGTAGGTATTGTAACAATGATCATTTTGATATATGGTTCAAGGTCATATGTTGAAAGGTCAAGGTTACAGCTGCAAAATAAGACCTAAATTGCTAATTATCTTGAAAAATATTAACTTTTTGTATAGGCATGTATATAAGAATATTGTAGGTATTGACATGATGATCATTTTGATATATGGTACAAGGTCATATGTCGAAACTTCAAGGTCACAGCTGCAAAAGAAGACTTAAATTGCTAATTATCTTGAAAACTACTAACTTTTTGTATATGCATGTATATTAGAATATTGTAAGTATTGTGACGATCATTTTGATATATGGTTCAAGGTCATATGTTGAAAGTTCAAGGTCACAGCTGCAAAAGAAGACATATTGCTTATTATCTTGAAAACTATTAACTTTTTGTATAGGCATGTATATTAGAATATTGTAGGTATTGACATGATGATCATTTTGATATATGGTACAAGGCCATATGTTGAAAGGTCAAGGTCACAGCTGCAAAAGAAGACTTAAATTGCTAATTATCTTGAAAACTATTAAATTTTTGTATAGGCATGTATATTAGAATATTGTAGGTATTATGACAATTATCATTTTGATATATAGTTCAAGGTCATATGTTGAAAGGTCAAGGTCACAGCTGCAAAATAAGACAAATTGCTAATTATCTTGAAAACTATTAACTTTTTGTATAGGCATGTTTATTAAAATATTGTAGATATTGCGACAACGATCATTTTATATATGGTTCATAGTCATATGTTGAAAGGTCAAGGTCACAGCTGCAAAATAAGACTTAAATTGCTAATTATCTTAAAAACTATTAACTTTTTGTATGGGCATGCATATTAGAATATTGTAGGTATTAACAGGACAATCAATTTGATATATGGTTTAAGGTTATATGTTCAAAGGTCAAGGTCATATCAACATAGGAATACTAAAATTATTAATTATCTTTTAAAGTTTCTGTACTTAATATATTGTCTATTGCACTTTGCAAACAATATTGGACATATGTTCAGGTGAGCGTTAAGGCCCATTGGCCTCTTGTTGAAAATCTTATCCTCAGAAACCACTGGACCTTTTTGAACCTAATTTGGTGTGGAAGACCCCTAGGTGATGCAGATTAAAGTTTGCACAAATCAACTTCCTGCGGCATCAATGATGGCCGCTGTTACTATAAATAGCAAAAAGTGGTAAATGGCTGATACACGTTTATTTACCAACCGATTTAGTTCAAATTTGGTATATAGAAAGTAGATGCCTAGCCATTTAACATATATAATGAGTTTTTCAGAAACATTTTTTATTGGGTCACTATTAGCAGAATATTCAAATAAGGTGCTATATTTAGCCAATTTTTTAAAATCTTCTCCTCAGAAACTTCTGGACCTTTTTAAACTTAATTTGGTTTGTAATGTCCCTAGGTGATGCAGAGTAAAGTTTGCACAAATCAACTTCCTGTGGCATCCAAGATGGCCGCTGTTACTATAAATAGCAAAAAGTGATAAATAGCTGATACACATTTATTTATCAACCGATTTAGTTCATATTTGGTATATAGAAAGTAGATGCCTAGCCATTTAACATATATAACAGGTTTTTCAGAAACAATTTTTATTGGGTCACTATTAGCAGAATATTCAAATAAGGTGCTATATTTAGCCAATTCTTTGAAAATCATCTCCTCAGAAACTACTAGATCTATTTGAACCTAATTTGGTGTGCAAGGTCCCTAGGTGATGCAGATTAAAGTTGCACAAACTGTGGCATCCAAAATGGCCGCTGTTATTATAAATAGCAAAAAGTAATGAATGGCCAATACACATTTATATTTCATACAATTTGGTTCAAATTTGGTATATAGACAGTAGATGTATAGCCATTTCACATACGTATCATTTTTTTCTGAAACATTTTAGCTTAACTGGCAATAGCTAGCGGCATGGCTGTCTGAAATTCACATTCAAATAAAGTGCCAGTTGAGTGATACAGGCCCTTTAGGACCTCTTGTTTAACTGTTTTGTTCAAATTTAAAATTACTAATTTCAAGACCATGTCTGCTTCAGTTATAAACATCAACCACAGTTCTGATGTCCACAAATTACCATTAAAGCCCACTAGACCTCTTGTTCTAAATAATATTTGGTTGCCCCACTTTTCACAAAACGTAATGCAATTTGTGCTCCAGTTGAGCAATATAGGACCTAATTGGCCTGTTGTTAGAAATACTGATGGTTACAAATGCAAAATTCTTTGTGCATATATTTGGAGCACTGGTTATCAAATAAGGGTGATAATTTAAGGCCCTTTAAATACTTGAATCACATCACTGGATATTATTGCTAGTGTGTCTGATAATGTTCCAAAAAAGTCTTAGAACTGAATAATCCTATGTATCAATGTTCATGTCGTAGTCTATTTATATGCAAGTGAAAGTTAGCATGAGATAATCAAAGAACTCTTATTGCACATTGATCTAAGCAATTCATAGAAATCTGACATGCATATAAAACTATCTTGTGATGTCACAATATAAGTGAAATAATCTTGACTGAGACACAAAATTCATTCAATCCATCATCAAAATCAAATTCAAATATAAAATCTACTAAAACATTTAAATATTTTATTAATTTGGTTTTGGTAATCTATAAACTCCACCAGAATAAATCAGTTCTTGTTCTTTTACTTTTCTGTCTAAGAAAGCCTTCATTTCTGACAGACTACATTCCACAGAGAGTGGTCCCTGCATGGCAAACATCCGTAACATACTGTGTATCCTCTCAATAGGAAGACTTTCTAAATTTGTTAACATTCCAACAATATAGCCCCAGAAAACCTGAAATAAGATAGAATAACTGATTATATATTTATCTTACAAGTTTATTGTATTTTTTTTTCAATTTTCCAAGCAGAGAAAATTAACCTTTATCATTTTCTATTTGTAATGTTTTTGACCTTGACCATTAACTTATTACCTTGAAGCAATAATTCTAATGCAGAAATTTGCAAATTTCACATAAAATTGAACATATTTTCTATTTTTTGAGCATATTTTTACAATCAAAAATTGAGAATGGTCATTTATATGCCAAGGGACATAACTCAATCACTACATAAGTATCGAATACTCCCATATTACAGATGATCTAAACTTTTACTCAAATATTATTTTGATAACAAGGCAATGTTTGAATATTTCACATCAAGCATCATAAGTTCTGCCAAACATTGATAAGGAAACGACCACTGATGAACCTTACTGCCTTTGAAAGTTTAAAGGTACAGGGGGGGGGATGCAGAAAAATATTTTGGGGGGTTGCCCAATTTTTTGCGTCATTCTTTTTAAAGCATCGATGCATATATACATGTGCACACATACCACAGAAAAAGTGCATATTAGCTTTTTGCCAGGTGAGCTTAATTCGGTCTGACATTGTATGAAGTCTGGTCAAAAACACTTTGCACATTTCTTGTTCAGGTCAGGTATAGATGTACAGTATATATATTTTGGTCAAAAACACTTTGCACATCTCTTGTTCAAGTAAGGTATAGATGCAAACACATACTGGTGCATGCCGATGTTCCCATGCCCCTGGCCAGATGAGCTAGGATGAAATCTGACTCTCATATGTCAACAAAAGTAACAAATATAAATGCATATAGGTCAATGATTGATACAGTCTTGTTTTTAATGGAAAAAATTGTCAAGTTTATAAATTAACTGACATCCCCTTCAAATCTTTAGAATCTGAACTTACATGCTATGCTATGATATCATGATATTGAGAATTGAGAAAATGGAATTTTCCCCTCCAATGCAAAAATATTAAAAGGAAAAAAAAGTAAAATAATAATTTAAAAAATCACAGGTCTTTGTGGTGAACCACCATTAAAAACACGAATATTCAACCAACACTAGATCTATATCATTTAATTCGGTAACCACTCATTTTACATTTTTAACAGGTGCTTTGTGGCAGGGTGGGGGGGGGGGGGGAGAGAGAGAGAGAGAGATTGATGAGACGTGTTCTAGGCAACCCCTGCCTTTCATCGAAATGAAGAAACGGATGCTTGTTTGTAGCGCTTTGCCAGCCGATTCATCTTGTTTACGATTTTTTTACATGAATTTCAACATGGCGTCTCTTGTTTATGGTTTATTAATTAAGACCAGATACATTCGGAACAGGTACCGATACCATTAAATATAGGTAATGTAACAAGGTCTTCCGAAAAAATTGCATTCTACTCTTCTTATTTAATTTCAAAAGCCCAAAGGAGGGGTTACCCAGTTTTAAAAAAAAAAAAAAAGCCAGAGGAAGGGGGTTGCCCGGGCAACTAGGGCAACCCCCCCCTAAATCCGCCCATGAGGTAATGTTAAAATATCATGTGATTTGTACTTTGGTAATGTTAAAAATTCATGTGTACTGTACTTCTGCTAAAAAGTAACATGGGGTTTATCACAATTGTAAATTAAGTGGCTTAATATAAGGACAGCAAACTATCTATGAAAGCCATCTATGGGTAACTGGATGAGTTATCTTTAAATACAGATTTAAATATTATAAACTGAAAAGAAATCGATCCAATCGTTTTTGGCTAAAATAAGAGCATTAAATAAAGCAGTGAGTTATTTCTTACCTGTAATTCTTCCTCCCTCTGAGCATGTGCAGATGCCATGGCTGACTCTGCCTCTTCATCATCGGTTATTATCATGTCATGTGTTCTGCCTTTGTGTTCCTCAACCAAGATAAATGTGTCTGTCGACTCTTCCTTTAACAGACCCTGTGTCTGCCAGTAAGCGATCTTACGTCGTAGAGCTGACGCCGGCATCTGTAACAAGTTACTTAAATCGTCCACGGTCCATTTATCTGTAAAAAAGAGAAATAAACATAGGTTATGAAAATTAGAGGACAGCTAATGCCTTTGATAGCTCACCTGTATAAAAGCATCTTATAATTGAGGTTGACCAATAATATTATTACTGGACACTGACACTAATGCTGGGTGTACAACAATAGCTCTTCTGTTCTTAGTACAGTTCAGCTGAAAAATGTGAAAAGTCAGTTCAGAAAATATGAGTACATGATTGAATGAAGATTTTTTTGGCGATTCAGAGAAAAAACATTATTAGATATAAGATAACAGTGATTTTGCTATGGTTTTTAAAAACTACCTTCCACCTTTCAGATTGGGAAAATTTGGACCCTTTTTATGTCACATATTACGCAGACAATTTTTAAATTCATTGCAAAGATTTTATATTGTGACAAAATCTAACATTTTTTGTCTGTAAGAACAGTTTTGGACAACTGGATTTAACTTGATTGTGTGTCACTGTTGCCTTTTGGGGAATTTTAGTTGTCAAATTGGGAAATTTTATTCTTATTTCTCAAGGGGAAACTACCTTTATTTGGTAGTAATTTTAGGCAAACAAAACCACTGGATAAGTTACTGGTTTAAGATTTGTGGGTTGTAGACATGCGCCATATTGTATTATATTTTTGAACATGACATGTAGATGTGCCTCATACTTTGTTTTACCTTTTTGAGCACAACATGAAAACAAGTACTACCCAGTTTGTTCCTGAGTATGGCATGCAGCCAAGCCCTATACTTTGGTATGACCTTCAACATGGTATATGGATGAACCCCATACCTTGGTATGTCTTTGATCAAAACATGTTGGTGAGATTTTTACTTAATAGAGGACTTGAATATAAATCTGCTTTTTATATTAGAACATTACTTAAAATGTACAGAATCTTACTTTGTTTTTCAAACTGCATCATTATCGCTGCATGTACAGGAGAAACGTTAAAATTTAAAGTTCTGTCTTTAAGTTCTATATCCATGTTGATTAAACCTGTAAATACAAAATTTTTTAATCAGAAAATTTTCTTTTTAGATGTGAAGCAGAATAATTTGATTTCATGACCAAGTTTTTTTTTTTTAAAACTTTTATAGGCTGTCAGTTATGAAATGATAAAGGACATTTGAGTGCCTGAAGACAATCATTAACGTTCTGCAAAGGAACTTGATCACAAGAGGTCATTAAAAGATCTACCCAAGTTGGATTCACAATGGTTACTCACAAGATGTCCTTATAGACCCCTTGGCCACAGAGGCCATTCTATAAGTGTATTCTAATTAACTTAGCACAGGTTGGTAGTTTTCTCTGGGGCACTCTACTTTACTCCACTACCTCAAAACTGACTGTCACAATATACACGTATGTAAAGCAAAGAGTACAGACTAGGGAGACTAATTAAGAAATACATTACATGAAGATTATAGACATCGAGACTTCAAAATACTTAAGCTATTAGTGAGGTAGCAAAGTTATCAAGTCAAGATTTTACTGTAGAAACCTTACATGCTGACATAAAAGACAATTATTGTAGTAACTGTTGTGAGACTGGGTGTTTTGGAAGCATTTGTATCACACATAAGACACTTTTATACCAGTTACCTAAATGTGGTTTCCAGTTTAAAGTTCTGTTTCCTTTCAGCATTTCAAACTTCTTGGTATATTCATCTAGAGATTTCTGCATAATTTCTGGAAATGTGATCTTCTCTTCTCTAAATGCTGGCCAGAACTGAGCTGACAATACCATAGCATTACATTCAATCTCCTAAAATAGATCATTTTATCAGCATATTATAATAAATGCCAATATTCAGTAGTATACTTGCTAGATACCTGCCATCCATATACATGTATTATTACACAAGTTTCAAACTAACCATATCATTACAGACTGAAAATTTTTCAGAAAGTTAAATAATTGAAAACAGAATTCTGCTAACACTGAGCATTTTTTCTTAAACAGTGGTTTTATCTTGAAAAATATATTTTCCCCACATTTTTATATATTTCCTTTTTTTTTTTTTTTTTTAAATTTCCAAAATACATTTTGTTTCAAAAAAAAAACCAAAAAAAAAACAAGTTTACATTATACATTTATATCATTAAGTTGAGAAAATCACATTTTAAAACTGCAAAAAACTTCAATATTCAATTCTATAAATGAAATTTGACATGATGATTATAATATAAACAAATACAGAGGTCCAAAATTGCCCAGGCTCGAGGTCCAGGACCTTTTGATTTTACTTTGTGACCCTTGGAATTTTTACTGTTATTTACCTGTCATTTTTTTTCCTTGGGACAAGTTTTAGAATAAACTTCTTTTGTGTATTAAACATTTTAGAATACTCTTCCTTTGTGTATCAAAAACAGCCTCAAAATCACTTAATTTATTACAATTTGTCAAAGTTGTTATCATCCGATCATTTCGTAAATGAAAATATAATGCACATTTGCTTTGACAACAGTATGGCTTGAGTGTTTGTAAGTTGTATATGATATATTTGTTTCATCAAGAATATAAACGAAGTTGATCAACACAAGTTCATTCAATCTTGGCAACATGGACCTTCCAGTGCTAATATGGGACCTCCCAATCTCAATTTGGGACCTACCAAAAATAAATGCAAAAGGTCCTTGACCTATCATTGTGATATATGATTTTTAGCCTCTGCTAATGGCAAAGATATACTTGTAGAGCTATTTATGGATAGCAGTGTATATTAATAATCTTCTGGTAATTATGATGGGTTTACTTACGATTAGTTTTACAGTTTATACCTTCAATAATTTCAGAAATGTGCTTGGATCATACATTCAAAAATTTCTAAATTTTGATTTATCAGACATTCAAATAATTTTTGAAAGGTAATAATTTTTTAAACTTGACCGTTCATGATCAGACATTCAATAATTAAAGGAATGCTACTGTTCAGATATTTCATATTTTCTGAACCATAGTTGTAAAAACATTCATTATTTTCTGAAATAAGACTGTTGAGACAATCATATAACATTTTGTTTTTTCTAACATTTGCTGTAAATCAGTAAATTTTCGTGATTGTTTTATTTTTGGGCTAATTCACAAGTAAAGCTAAACTAAAGCTAAAAAAAACTATTGCTAATAAAAAAGTCCATATTATTTATGCTGGAGGTCACCAAATTACGCGAAATTTAAAGTATGCAAATAAATTTCATGTTATTTTTCACAAATATGATGTGAAAATTTCCCATTTCACAGTAGATTAATTTTACTTCATTTGGCATAAAACATTACCATTAAGTTGTTTTTAAATAGAACAAAAAAAAAAAAAAAAAAAAAAAAAAAAAAAAAAAAAAAAAAAAAAAAAAAAAAAACTACCACAGCTAGATAGGCAAGACACCTTTCAATGTATATCAGTAAAAACGGGGAATTTTCTGGCCATTTTGGGAAAGGGACCTTGGAATGAAATTGGAAAAAATCATTGACAAAATCGACATTTGGGAAATTTTTCATGAAACTTTAAAAATTTTCACATTGTCAGCACATCAAATATTTTGCCTGGAATATTTACTATTTTGATACATGCTGGTAGTCACTCATTTGTACCAAATCACTCGGACATTAACACGATATCTTCATAGACTGGACTTCAATACAAACATCTGAGAAATTTGTTTCATGAGTTGCTCCCATTCTACTAGATCCTTATTGAGTATAAATCAAAATGTGCATAAATACAGGTTATTATAAAGATATACAAGCTACTCCAAAAATATAGAGTTTTTTCACTTTTTCTTAAGTTTCTCAAAGCAGGATCGTTTGGGAATTTTTACCTACAAAATTGGGAAAATGTATGCTTTTTGGTATTGGGAATGGGTCCCTTTACCGGACCCTGTGAGTGGCCAGAAAAATCCCTGAAAAAACATTATTTGTCACTGTACTTATCAAAATTATGTTCCTGCTTACCTCTCTAACATTTGATTTATTCCTCTCCTCCAACACATGAGAGTTCAATCTTTTAGAATCAGCCACATCCTTTAGCATGACCTCACAATAATGTAGCTGTGATTCACCGAATCTTAACTTGAGTAATTCCAGATATTTAATCTCCTTGACAATGTCATAACTGAAGTGTGTTAGTATACGGTCGGCTAAAAGTGTACGATATTCGTTCACAAACAGTTCCTTACTACCATAAATGTTCACAAGCATGCTGATTATATCGGAGGCACGTCTACTCTTAGAAGTTGTTGCTGAAAACAGAAAGAAAAAGCATATTTTTGGACAAAATTTAAGTAGAATAAAACTTCGTTAAGCTAAACTTCATTTCAATTATGGTGTGAAGAGTTGAGAAACCATGTCCTATATCTCTATATCCAAGTAAAAATTCCAATATTTAGGTGGTTAGTTCTAGGATGATGGAGGAAACCAGAGTGCTAGGAGAAAACAACAAACCTTCTTCAAGCAAACTGACAAACTTTCTCACACTAGGATCTGTCCCAAGTGGAATATAAATCTGGGCACTAAGAAACACTGTGATCCATAAATGTGAATTTTAGACTAATAGCCATTTTAAGCCATAATCAAAGCTTTAAGAAAGGAAGACATAAAAAAGGGAGATAAAAAAACCGAAGGTACCAGAGAAAATGACCATTGAGTTATCCAATTTCTCTTGTATATTATATAAACATTTAGGTATATGTACTGTACATTGCAACCTTTTTTTTTTTCTTTTTTTTTTGGTATGAGGTTCGGGTACCTTGGAATTATGAAATTTTATCCCTTTGAAAAGAATTTAATGAAATATACAGTAAAAACATTTCAAATTTATATTGAAAATCACAAAATTTTGGGATTCGTTTTATTTACATGTAAATTTGTAGAGGTAACAAGACACAAAAATAAAACTGTCAAGAATATTTTATTTTGATGTATTGCACTTGCCATCATCTGACAACATAAAAACCAAAGTACAAGAATTTTTTATAAAATGGCTATACTTCTAAAAGTTAACAGACACAAAAATACCCAGATTTAAAGTCAGTTGGCAATATTAACATAAAATTTTGGGAAAAAGATTGGTGATGAACCATGGAAACCCCAGCTGGGATTTAGCAAAATTAATATTAACTGCATTCGAACAGTTTTAACCTCCCACACAATTATATATCATTAATTTGCATTGCTAACATAATGTAAAAATCAAATGTATAGTTGAACCTGTCCAAACTAAACATTATTCTGACCACAGATTTTGTATCTATCTGACAGTTACATACAAGGATCGGCATCAACAGGATCAGGCATCCATTTCTCCCAGTCTTCAATCTCATCATCATTCTGACTTCCCTCATCCAATAACAATGGCTGACCTTTAACGAGTTCATCTAACAGTTCATTACTGCCATCATCTGTCAGGTTGGAGACAATACACCGAACTGTGTCATCTCTTGACCTATATTACATAAAAAGTCTGAATCAATACAGCAAACTGATATCTCTTGACCTATATGTCAAACTGTGTAATCCCTTGACCTATATTACTGGTACATAAAAGTCTAAATCAATACAACAAAATGTGTCATCCCATGATTCATCTACCAGTAAATAAAAATGTCTAAATCCATGCAGCAGACTGTACCATGTCTTGACTTGTCTAAACCATTATTATCATCCAATTGACTGATATTTCTTAGGAAATACTTTGTCAAGTTCTAAACCATTTTCTATGTTTTTGACATAAAATTTGGAACTGAAAATTATTAATCATAATAGACTGCAGTCAGTACAGATCGTATAAGAGTTATCTCCCTTGAACTATAGCTCTTTAATTTGTTCTCGTTTGGTGCTATGTCCACCACGGCATTTATTTTCTTTATTTCCAATAAATTACAAATAGTAAATATGTATGTTTTATGTGATCTGTAACTGACGTAAGTTTCACAAAAACTGCAGTCAGTACAGATCGTATAAGAGTTATCTCCCTTGAGCTATAGCTCTTTAATTTGTTCTCGTTTGGTGCTATGTCCACCACGGCATTTATCTTCTTTATTTCCAATAAATTACAAATAGTAAATATGTATGTTTTATGTGATCTGTAACTGACGTAAGTTTCGCAAAAACTGCAGTCAGTACAGATCGTATAAGAGTTATCTCCCTTGAGCTATAGCTCTTTAATTTGTTCTCGTTTGGTGCTATTGTTGTTATATTGCTACTTATTTTGCTGATATTATGTAGTTATTAGATATTTAATGGTGGACATAGTACTAAGGAACATATAGGCATTTATCTTCTTTATTTCCAATAAATTACAAATAGTAAATATGTATGTTTTATGTGATCTGTAACTGACGTAAGTTTCACAAAAAGACTACTTCATGGATCAATTTTCTATAAAAAATGTCAGCAAAAGTTATGGTAACAGTTTGATAAAGTACCTTTTAAATTCTGTCAGGTACATTCAGCCTTTGAGACAACTTGGCAGATTCTTACAATTTAACTATTAAATAAGAACCACCTTGACAAATAGCCACCCTGAGGGTGCACTTGTAATTGTGAAAAAAAATTGTTTTTTTCCTTGCCACAATTCAAATTTTAGCCATTAAAGATGAGATGGTTTGAACCCACTACCTCTGATTTGGAAAATTAGTGAAAAACAGACAGGAAGACTCAGTTGATCTAGATGTGAAAGTTTTATTATCACTGACCTAAGATATCTTCTCACAGGATCACAGACAAGTTCTAGTATAACCCCAGCAGGATCTAACACTCTGAGAGCTCTGATGGCTGCTATGTATGCTGTCAATATATCGGATGTGTTTACACCTGTAACATCAATAGTTTACAATACTTTCAGATTACTCTTGTTTAGTCTACAGTCTACATATATATTAAGGTCACATGATACACCTTAAAGCTGCATAAAGTTTTTCAATTTTCTGGTATTTTTTTTTTTTTTTTTGATTTTCTTAAAATATATATTTTTTTAAAAAAAGATATCTTCTAACCACGATCCGCGACATTCATTTTCTTAAATTTCATTTCTTTAGATGTAAATAAACGGAATCCTCTGACTGGTTGGTCAGTGTTTTACGATGGTAATTATGAGCTTGGAGCATGTGCACAGATGTACGGAAAACCCTAGAATCAAAGAAGAAACATGACAGATTGCATTAATCGTCCTTCAATAATATCCAGATGTAATTGAAATGGTGTTATGTATCCCTGACTAAGTCACAAATGACAAATTCAATGAAGTTCTGTGTTTAATTTATCATATTTCACCGTTTTTAAAGTTGTGTGTAAATGACTCAGGTTTTGATGATGTAACCATGTTCTAATATTAGATCCCAAATGCTGCATCTCGCTGGGTAATTACTGTAATTTCTGTATTTATTAGAGCTTTTATCGTTGAACCAAATGTAACATCGTCATTAGGAACATCATTAATTAGATTAGCACCGTTTTAATTTTTTCTTTAAAAAACTTAATGCAGCTTTAATCTTTTTTCCATCAATAAGACTTATAAACTTGTCTAAATGAATAGAGTTTCTGGTTCTGTTGTCCATTGATTTTGTTAAAATTTAACTACTGTTTTTGTCACTATGAATTTTGCTTAATTGTCATAATAAATCCAGTTAATATGAAATAAGTGTGGTATTTTTCCCTTACTTGATTCTAGCCATAACTGAAAATTGATATGCGTATCTGCGATTACCATAGAATATTTCTGTAGAAAGAAAATCTGTTGCTCTTACAGGGATTTTAAATTGTAAATTAGTGATGTTTTTGTTGACATATTATGTACTTTAGGCCAAAACAATCCACCATTTTTGTAAAATCCCTATAGAAGGCAACTTTTTACTTGTGTGCAGAAATATACCATGGTAATGCACAGATTTGAATGTTAATTTTCTGTAACAACGAGACTCAAGTGCAAAATACCAAACTTTATTCAAAGTAATTGGATTTCTATGAAAGTTTAGCAAAATTCACTGTCACAAACACAGTGACTCATAGTAGTACATGTATTGTAAATTCATTGTATTTAAACTTATAAATTATTGAAGGTTGTGTAATTTTTCTATATAATAAATACATGTATTCAAGTTTAGAAAACCAGAACTGTCCTCACTGACCTTAATTTTATATAACCTACTAAGATCTGACAGTACTACAACATGTACATGTATATAAAATCTTGATGATATTTTTATTTTATTCTGGCTAAAGTTTTCTCAATATGTTTACCAATATATGTTAATGTTATGTCTCATTTATTTTTCATCTCTGTTTATATTGTTTTTTTATTCAGCATTATTGATTCAAGATCTTTTTAGTAATGTCGATGAACATAAAATTTTAAACTTCTCTCGGAAATAAGTTTGTTCTATGATAATTTTTTATCATATATTATCTAGTGTTTTATTTATAACTTATCTGTGTTATAACTGGTTTGTCTTGGTTTAGTTGTATATTTAATTTCTTCTACTTGTATTTAATAGTTACATGTTTTATATATATATACATTATAATTTTTAACACTTTCTAGCTGAAAAATAGCTGCAATAACGCTGATGCAGCTTCAAACAATAACTCCCTCACTCAACTCATGTTGTTCTTGGTTGCAATGGTCATTACCAATACATGCCATACACCTGCAAACTCTTATATTTTCATTACCTGGATGTAAAAGTCTGGTTTCTAAAGCTAACTTCAAAGAAGAAACTAAAGTGGGTCCTTAAATCAGGTTTTTTCTAAACAAACTTTAAGATCTAAAACAGCTGGCTCTGACTCCGGAAATTCAATGATGATATTAAACAGCTGATCTATCTGTGTCTTGGCGAAGGTTTCATACATAAAGTGTTGTAATCTCCCTTTAAAACCTGTTATACTATCAGGGTAGACATGTGTTCGATTTTCTGTGTATACCAGGTGTAACCAACCATGAACTTTTGTTTCTAACCACTGTAAATAAAATTCAGATAATATGAATTTTAAATAGTCTATTAAGTACATGTATTGTATGAGACATTTTGTACCTCGATGTGAAAATGTTACCTTGCAATTAAAAGTCACATTTTTTGGATGTTGTTTGTATTGTTGTTTAATATCACTTATCTGGAGAAGAGCTAGTTCATTTATCAGGTGAACCAGTTGATACTCTCAAAAGATGAACTGGGCCCTTAAGATTTAAAATCTTTGGGGCCAAGGGAGTGGAGTGAAGTGGAGTGGAGTGGAGTAATGGTGTTTTACGCCCCAGTCAAGAGTCTTTCACTTATTTTGAGGTGGTCAGTTCTGGGATGGTGAAGGAAACCGGAGTGCCCGTAGAAAACCACCGACCTTCTACAGGCGAACTGACAAACTTTCTCACACTGAGATCTGTCCCGAGGGGCCGAGGGGCTGGGACCAGAAGTTGCCATATGTCACATCAAATGATTAATTTTCTTTTGGCATCACTGAATGCAGTTTAGTAATTGTTTATTCAGAAATCAAAAGTTAACTCTGATTATGTGACAAGATTTACAGACCCAGTTGTAACTTGCATAACTTAAAACCAAAAGGTTATTACCAATATCTTTTATTTTTCTAATGCACACTAGAGTTGAGTAATGGTACTTTAGCTTCTGTCAAGCTTCACTTAAATTGAGGCAGTTGGTTATATTATGGTGGAAGAAACCAGAGTGCCCTGGATTGAAAACAAGACAGTGAGAAGTGTCGTTCTTCATAAAAACACTTGGCCAATAAGGTTCCCACATACTGAAGTTGAAATTTTTAATATAAACTTACATTTTCAAATGTTTGTAGGTAGGATATTTCAAAGTTGCCTTTACACGTATTTTCAATATGACATTTTATTTTTTCATGCACAATGGAGGTCACTGCAGAACCAGATACTCTGTCTAAAATACCAATATCATCTCTGTAAATACATAACAAAGTAATTAATGTTAACCAAGTGCTCTGGACATCACTGTCTGCCCTTGGACATGACCAGTATCCCATTTTTCACCCTGAAAATCCAAGTGATTTGATACTAGTCGCATATACTAGTAAATGGCGCATAAATAATGTCACCCAAGTTCTACTATCAATTTTGTAGATTTTTTGGATTTTTTGGACAACCTTTTAAAAATCAAACATGACAGGGTGTGAAATTTTTTTACAACCTTTTTAAAACCCTTTTCCATTATTTTATTTTTTTTGTATAAAAAATGCAGGTAATGAATGAGGAAATATGGTGTGATTTATCTATATTTTGGTCTCTGTGTCCTAAAATTGCAAATCTATATTAAATAGTGGTAAATGCCTAATCTACTACTGTTTGGCTCAATTGGATTGGCTAAAATATACAATATCAATATTTCACAAAAAATTCCCACACATCATAATAACAAAATATATGCTGGCCAGGACCAGTTTATAAATATCTTCCAAAATGGGTTAAGTGATTTAAATCAGATGAAATCATATTACCAGTAATCATTTAAAATTTTGGTTGATTTATTCAATTATGACAGAAAACAATAAGAGCTCCAATAAACAGAATAATGGGTTAAATAAGATCTCCTTCATTCACTTACAGTTTTCTGTTAAAGTCGTGGAATTTTTCCATTATTTGCTGACACCTACAGGCCTCCATATCTTCATTACAACCTTTACAACTGCTACAATCATCTTCTTCTTCCTTCCCTAGAAGAAAAGCACAATTAATTTTATATCGTAATACAATTAGTTATACTGACAATATTATGGTAGACAGGCCTTAGAATTTTAAATGCCACTCGGCACAGTGCCTAGTTAAAGACGAAAACCACTTGTCACTTGGAAATTTAACTTGGCACAGTCACTACATGAAAAACCAGACTTTCTTCTCTTAAATAACGACAGAGCTTGTACCAATAAATATGTTTTCTGACCAGCTTCTTAAGCTTTTCACGAACTTCAGATTTTCCACTTTAGTAACCAGTAACTTTCGTTTTAAAGTGGCAGGTTTAGAAATGATTCTACCTGCAACTGGTTTGACGTCAGGATCAGCGGTAGTCTAATCAGTGTCTTTGAAAATTTCTTTATCAGCTGTTTCATCCTTGTTTGTCTTTAGAAAGTCATACAAAACAGTTTGTTTACTTTTTTTTGACATAGTTAGCAGACCGACAAGTATATAAACCCTCAGAACATCGGTTGGATTAAATTCCGAATGTGAAACAATAGGTTTGCGCATGTGATGCAAATGTTTAAATGATTTTGTTTATTGATGCTTGTAACAGAATGGCCGATGTCTAGAAAGGGGCTTGTGGCAATTGACCTCCTTACACAAGATTTTCCCGAAAAACACTATATTATCTGTTGTTTATTAATTGCAACAAGCCCCTTGATGCATATGTCTGATAAATTTAACTCGACACCATGAAACCATGAAACGAGTGGTAGTAACAATATCACTCGTACAAGTATAAATTTCACTCATCAGGATGAATGGACGAATAACCAAAGCCCTGGGTAGCTCTAAACAGTGCAGTAGAGTAAATGTGTTTTGTGCCTCAAGTAAAAAATTATGTCACTTATATTGATGCTGTCAGTTCTTGGCATCATTGAATAGGGATGGCACACACACACAAAAAACCCTTACCTTCAGCAAGTAAAATGACACACTTTCTCACATAGTTCATGCTCCAAGTGGGATTCAAACCAAGGTGGAGACAAGCATTTATATTCACAATTCAGCACTTAAGACCACTAGAGTTTGCTCAATGCATTTTTATTTACTGTAGAATCATTAATATTAGTTGGGTTAAAATTTCGTGGTTTTGCATTTTAAAAAATTCTGTTGGTAGAAATTTTCCTGGAATTCAGTTTTGTGAAAATAAATCCCATTGAGGGCAATGGAAATTAAAAATTTTCAATGACATTTAAGATTCGTGGTTTTCAGTAACCCACGAAAATAACGAAATTTAATCCCCCACGAATATTTGTGATTTTACAAAAATATTTTTTTTTTTTTATCGGGGCAATTTTAATACATTTCCTTTGTGTATTAAAAATGATCTCAAAATCACTTTATTTATTGCAATTTGTCAAAGTCGTCATTTCATAAAATGAAAATATAATGCGTAGTCGCTTTGACAACAATATCACTTGAGTGTTTGTATGTTTTTATATTTGTTTAATCAAGAATATAAAAGAAGTTGATCAACACAAGTTATCCGATTTTGATGCACATGAACCTTACACACTACAGTGTTGATGTGGGAATCCCGACATTGATTTGGAACTCACCCAAAATAAATAAAGACAAAAGGTCCTGGACCTATCATTGTGAAAAAATATCATTTTGAACCAATAATTATAAATTATCAGATAAAGCTGCATTAAGTTTTTCAATTTTCTGAATATTTTTTTTTGATTTTCTAAAAACATATTTTTTTTAAAATAGATAACTTCTAATCACGATCCGTTAAATTCATTTTCTAAAATTTCATTCCTTTTAGCTGAAAATAAGCGGAATCCTCTAACCGGTTGGTCAATGTTTACCGATGATTATTATGAGCTTGGAGCATGCGCACGGATGTATGGAAAAACCCATGAATCAAAGGTGAAACATGACAAATTTCATAAATTGTCTGTCATTAATATCCAGATGTATTTGCAATAGGTGTTATGTATTCATTACTGAGTCACAAATGACAAATTCAATGAATTTCTGTGTTTAATTTATCGTATTTCACCATTTTGAAAGTTGTGTTTAAATGACCCAGTTTTTTCATGACATACTCATGTTCTAATATTAGATTCCACATGCTATATCTCGCTGGGAAATTATTGTTGTTTCTGTATTTATTGAAGCTTTTATCGTTCCTAATGTAACATTGTTCATTAGGAACATCATTAATTACATTAGCAACGTTTTAATTTTTTCTTTGGAAAACTTAATGCAGCTTTAACTTGCTTATGTAAATATGTGTAACGTCATTCATTTGGCTGTTAAATGATTTTCCACCACAGGTTTAAAATTTCTTCAAAGCTTAATAAAGTAAAATTTGAAAATTGATCATATGTAAATTTATATAAACACTGAATTATCTAGGAATGGTTTTTATAGTGCTATAACTTCCACTGTTCTGCAAAGTAAACCACTTATATACGGTATTAACATAAATTATTCAGTTTGATTATCATGGCAGTATGAATTATAGCACTAAAATGTAATTTCTAAACAGTTCATTGGTTAAATAAATCTGTAAATCCCATACTGGGTACTAACCTTGATCAGAATCTGAACTACTATGATGGAACACTTTGAAAGCTTGTGAATAAAATTTATCTACAACATTCTGAAAATGAACTGGAATCAATGAGAATACTACAGCTTTTACTAACAATATCATCTGGTCTGATATTTTCTTTGTGTCCGGTATTAAGGTACATCGTTTCCATTTGTGGATATTGATCAAGGATTCCAGTCTTTGTATACAAGGGAGATAACTAGATGTAACACCGTGTAAATAGTTCACAGCAGGAAATAACTGAGATTCAAAGGTTTCTTCTGTCTGAGAATTCTTTTGAAAAAAATTCCAAAATACGGGAGCAACTTCTTGACGTAGTTTTATCTGCATACATTCCAGAAACCATTCCTCCACGATCCCACCTAAACCTTGCTGTGTTATAATTCCTGCTGCATTTTGAAATTCCACTTCAGGAAATAAATATGGCTGATCATTCTACAAAAAGGAAAAAAATATTAAACTCTTATGGTCATTTCAATATTGCACATAATATATCTACAGGCTTGAAACTTATGTCTGCAAGCTTGCAAAATTAGAGTTGATAGTTTATTTAATTTGTATCTGGTTGCTGCAATGTTCCATTTAGTTTGGACACAGTTTTATTAATGACAAAGAAAATGTTCTAAAATGGACTTGGCAAAACAAGCCACAAAAATATCCATGAAAACTTTGACCATTTCTAATTTGATTAGAGATGTACATCTGGCCCCAGTTTCACAATCATTCACTCAACTGAGTGTACACTCAACTCAAATTAGGGAATATTTCAATGTCAATTTTTAAGACCGGGATTGCACAGTTAAAATTGACTAATGTTATACTTCAATTTTTCAGCATAATTATGTTGAACAAAACAAAACATTGTCTCATAAAACTTCAAAATTTAAAAATATTGATGAGTGAAAATTTGGACTATTTGAGTTGAGTGTGCACTCAGTTGAGTGAATGATAATGAAACTGGGGCCAGGTCAGTCAGGTAGTCCTCAATATGACACCATTGTTGATGAAATTGACAAAAGCTGTAAACCATCCAGCAGTCTGATGATATATCAATAACAATTATAACTCAAATTATTATATATGTCTCAATAAATACTGTAAAAAAAATTGTTACATTAATAATTTAATATTAATCATGGATATTAATATAATGTGATTAGGGGCGAAACAACTAGGGGCAAATTGACCCGGGTGCAAACCGGCAAAAAGAAAGGGGATGAATCATTGTGGGGCAAATCAACTTGGGGGCAAATGTTGTTAGGGTGTTAAACATCCAACATTCCTCGCTTATCACTTGGATTTCAATAATGGCAATGTACCTCAAACATAGTCAGCAAGACAGTAATATCGACTGATTTATTTGATTTCATTAGGTTTACCGGTAATACCACACACCTTTAGTTTTTACATCCCAGTCGAGAACATTTCACTTATATTGTGATGTCACCAACATTAGTTAAGTGGTATGAATTTTGACATTTGCAGTGTGCATAGGGTAATGTATAGGGAGGGTTCTTTAGTGTGTCACACCTACCATGACACAGGGAATCGATTTGTAGAGTCTATTTTAAAGGACCTCATGGTTACCATTTCCAAATGGTGAATTAACAGTCACTACTTATTTTAAGTCCTGGTCGAACCCAGCCATCTCACACAGAAAGTGAGCACTCCGCCAACTGGTCTACTGTAGTGGTAAGGTGACAGCTCTGTGGATATTACCCGATCTACGAGTAACAATCAGTACCATGGACACTGGCAGTACGACCAGTACTGTGTATACCTCCATATACTGATATAAGGACATAACAAGGTGCACAAGCAGCAGAGGCAGTAAGACGCAGTAGGTGTTGATGAGCATAAATTTTAGGGAAGATCATGGGGTTAACATGCACCTGTTACTTTTCACTTATTGTCAAAAACCAAAAGAATGAATTTGCTATTTCAAAAGGTTCAGCAAGCTAATATAGATATGCTTTGAATACAAACATTTATCTTCCCGGGTGTCAGTACATCTGCAACAACATTCCAAGCTCGGTTTACCAATTCAACATTTACCGCCATACTTCTTCTTTTAAACGTTGTTCCAGCCTTGCTGGGTTCACCATACGGGTAATTTCTTCTTGTCTAGAGGCTGAAGCACCTTCAGTTTGTATGAGATCTATAAGACGGTTTTTCATGTATATATAATTAAAAGATTTACCATTTCTAAAATAAAAATGAATAAAATATCATGGTAAACGTTTAAATTTGAGTGTTACTTGCCAAATAATATTGTTTTATGATATAATTGGTGTAACTCAATCAATGACGATCTTGATAGTAAATCATGGTAAAGTTTTCAATGACTAAATGATTTTGCCAGCCTGAAGCTATATACATAATAACTACCAAATAATACACAGAAGCTATTTTTTTATCATGGACAGAATAATTTTTATTTCCAGTAAAATATGTTATTTTTTTCTGAAAGAGACACATGAGATCTTTAACAATTAAATTCTATTATTAAGTCCTAATTTCGAAAAAAAATTGAATTCTTATAAAAATATGTTTATTTCCACTGATTCAAAAGAATGTAAGTCATATAAATAATATAATATCAATGCATGGAATTGATTGATTGATTGATTGATTGATTGATTGATTCAAAAGTTTTGTGAGAAGTCTAGCTACATGCTATAGAATGTCTTTTGTGTACTGAATAAAACTTGCTTTACAAATATTTTCTCAACTTGTTTTTTTCCTATTTATTTGTATTTTAAGTTTTGTCAAAAGAAAGTTTGCATACGGTCCCTACGTTTCGGGCTCGAGGTTCAATATAGGAACTCTTTTAAAAGGAGATAATTTTGACCTTGGCGACGTAATCGGTTCCAACCAATGAAATTGCGGCTTTTGCACAGAGAGGCAATAACAACAATAATAGTGCAGCAGGTGTGTCGATAATTGTGTTAATTTTTGTCTCGGAAATATTACCATCTGAAGTGATCCTCCTAAAACTGTTTCTGAATGAAGGAGAAAGGTAATTTCTTTAAAATAAATTCACAAACACATTGCATAACACTGTAACACCAACGCATGCATCTGTGTAAAATCATAAATATTTTTGCAGGGCAAGTTCAGACAGCTCATGCTTTTGTTCATATTTTAATATTTTGTGTATAAATTTAGTGTATTTCCACACAATCGAAAATCGCAAGTACCTAAAATTGTTTCTTAATCTGCATGTTGCGATAAGATGTTTGAATCAAAAGTTATTCGGTATTCATAAACTTGACGGATATAAGAATTCATAGCTTGTATTGACAAGAATCTGAATTTCCCGCTAGGGGACAGGACAGTTTAGGAACGTGTCATATTGAATATTTTACATGGAATATATATTTTTATTTTATATAAATGCATGAAAACACCACTTATACCAAATATGAACACTAACCAATTTAGGCTACATTTGACACCTATTAAATTTTGATAACTTATTTTTGAGTTTATGCAAATTGTAATGATAGTAAGTTGACATATCCAGATTTAAGACCATTGCATAAATAAGTCCGTTCTTTTGAACGGAGGTATAAAACTGTGACAACCATGCTCACACTTCTGAATATTTCATTTTATTTAGACAATAAAAATGCACAAATTCAGGTGTTTATAATAAATAATATATTTGTACATTTCCCCATTGTTTATGTAGAGACATACATGTGTAATGAAAATCTCTGGTTTATGCACTTTATGTTCTTTGTGGTGCATGAAAAAAAAATCCCTCACAAGTTCTAGAGAAAAGTTCAATATTGAAATGATTAAATGTTAATATTTTCCTATTTTAGGTCATAAGTAAATGATAGATCCTATTAATATAGATATTTAGCTTAGTATTGAACATGTCCTATTTTTTTTTTTTTTTCTTTTTTTTTTTTTTTGGTATGCTGTTACTTCTGTAAATTTATGAAGAAATGAATTGATGCATCAATGATTAATGAAGAATTGGTTCTTTATCACAGACCGCTTCATCTAATAGTAATTAACTTAAACTGATGTAGTGTTATCAATGAATGAGTGATGGGGCAATTTTTACCATCTGTCTATCTATTTGTGTACCATATTCGACTTTTATCTAAATATAGGTTTATAGATTCAGATGCTAAGTCAAAAACGTATGCTGCAGATTCGATAGGTCTTAATATTTAGCATTACATTACTGCATTTATTAGCCACTAACTAAAAGGGAAAACTTTTTGAGATTGTCCAAATTTGTTGCACAACTTCTTTAAAAAAACGCTTCAGTTTAAATGTCAGAAGGGGTACACAGAAGCCTGCAGGTGTCCCAAAATTATGACATTTTTTATGAAAGATGACAGAGGCCTTTCTTTTGTTGCATCTGATAAATATGTACCTCTTACAGTCTTTATGATCAGAAGTTTATTAAATATTTTCATAAAATTCTGGTTTGATTTATTAATTTTTTTATTTATTCATTAATATCAGCTGTAAAACATTTTTTTACTAATTTGAAAAAAAAAGATTAAATGATAATATAATACACTGTTCATCACTAATAATTTACTTGAATTCATTCATGCCTGAACAAACAGGTTAATTACATAATCCAAGACTGGTCATCTATGTAAGGGTGTCTTTATTAATTAAAACTTTACACAGGTGTGCATATACATGTATAAATTAATTACTGCCACTGGGTAATCTGAATTGATCAAAATTGAATTTAGAGGTACCTGAAGGGTTATGGTAAGTTAATTCATTTTATACTCCCCCCAAAATAAATAAATAAATAAATAAAATTTAAAAAAAAAAATTAATTTAGTGAAATAAGGTTGTCCATGCTATTAGCCTTTTTCACCAATAATCACATACATTTGACAGAAATGTGAATGCCTTGATAAAACCATTTAAACTATGCAGAAACATTGGCTATGAATTTACGTGACATAATGGTACTGCCTCTATATAGGAGCATCCTTCTCAAGAATTTGAGGTTTGGGTTCAAACCCCATCCAATTGTAATCAGACTCTAGAATTTAAGTTACTGCCTGGCACTAATGGGATTGAGTATTGACTAGTTCACCAGGTGCCAGGATAATGTTACTGATGGAATGGTATGCTTGTCTGCAGCATACTGACTCGAAGAGCAGTAATGCCATAATAAAAGTCATCCAGAGTACAAGGCAGACCATAAAACACACACACACACACATTCCAGGAATACACAAACTGAGATAAATCCTTAAAGAGTAATTAATAACCTTGCTCTCATCGCAAATAGCTTGGGAAGAAATGCTGATCCAAAGTTAAACAACAATACAACCAATCAACGAACATGTCGCAATGATTTAAAAGGTCATCACTATGCTTTGGTTCAGTTTCTTTAACGAATGTTTCAGCTTCCATTTTTACCTAGTTATCTCGCTCTATTTATTACAAAACCACTACAGTGGCTCAGTTGGTAGTGAGCTCGCTTCGTATGTGGGAGGTCAAGGGTTCGGACCCTGACCTGGTCTAAACATGACTTGAAAATTGGTAGTGAGTGTTCTTTTGCCAAGCACTTGACATTTAGAAATGAAAGTCACATGGTCCTTCAGATGAGAACTTAAAAACCAATGCCCCGTGTCACGGCAGGCATGGCACATAATAGAACCCTCCCTGCCTCCCTGCACATTGCCCTAAGGACATTGCAAAGGTCAAAATGACGTCTCGATATAAGTGAAATATTCTTGACTTGGACATAATTAAATCAATCATTCTATTTGTTAGGACCATGCAGTCTTAGCCGTACAGTAATATTCACAAATAACACTTTGTAGAGAGCCTATTGATCTGTGATCTAATAATCTGGTATACCAGTATTATAATCAGCTCACACTGGGATCTGAAAAATCAAATCTTTGAGTTCTGGACCATATTGTCTTAAAGATCTATAGTTTCTTATACAGTGACATTTACCACTTAAATATTAAATATGCGTTTAATTAACTATCTGGAAGGTATAATATACCTGAAACCGTGCTTCATGCTTGACCACACATGTTGTAATTAGCGACTTCTCAATGATACAATAAATTAATATTTAATACTACCTTCTGTTGTGCTATTTTGGAATAAGTCTACCAGAATGCACTCCATGAGCTCAGAGTTATAACTTTTTGTACATTATCTACTGAAAATTATATTGGTAGTGTCATAAATGCTTGTTGAAGCAGTAGTTTGATAATTTACATGTAAACTGACTTCAGCATTTTATCCATTGGTTTTTCAAGCATATATGAAATTATGTTGCTATTTATTCATTATCAAAATCATCGCATACAAGTTCTTTTTTTTTTAAGAGTTTTTCAATAAAAATGATATTACTATTAAATTTAATTCTTAAAATAGATTTTTTGAAGAAAAAAAAAACATAACTAAGTGCTTGCAACAGATTATTGTTCATATAAGCTGTACATAGCATTGATATAATTTTCATGTGATTTTATAGTTTTACATAAAGTTAGACACTAACAATATCCTTTAACGATATATCAAATTTTAAAATACCCAGGATGTGTATGTACATGTTAATCATGTAATGAACCCTATTTTAAAGCTACCCAACTCATTTTGAACAAGTATCTATTTAACTTATAGCAGGTTATTTTCACGGGGTGCAAATTTCGTCTTACTTTGATGGAAGTATTAAAATAGACAAAATAAAAATCATGAAAATGTTTGTGTACCAGTCGACCATGACTGAGTAGTTTTAGATCACCAAACCAAATATGCTGAAATTTTCAACTGACCTTTTCTTGTCAGTCATCAAAATTTAGTCCAGCTGAAATAACACGCTATACTAAATTTCACCCAGGATCTTTTAATTAATCATGATTAATTTTCCATGTATAATCATACCCTGTCTTATATTTAAGTGTAATGTTTTCATATCTTCTATTCTGTCTATATGTCTATCTATTCATCAGTTTATCTGCCAATATATCCATTTGTCATACTTTGGTTTAATTCATTATGCTTTGGACTTAAAACAAATCTAATTAGAGAAATTTGTAAGCCCACTGATATGATTCCATGACAGTAGAAAGCATTCAATAATTTTGAAATTATTTAAATGCACTTCACAAGTTCATAATGCTTTTTATATAATTTATAAAACTATACATATGTATTATATTTGTAGGTTTGGGAGCAGAAAAGGGTCTACGACCCACCTCTCCGGTCCATGTACATGTGGAAGATGATGTACCTGTACATGTCCATGTAAAACAGAAAGGAAAGGGCAAAGTCAAAAAGGTTTATTTCTAAATATTGTTAAAATGGCTTCTTTTTTAAATTAAATAAAAAGCTCTATTTCTGATTTCAAACAGGTGTTTTTTGTTAGAAGACCTAGCAGTTTTGCTTGCCCATTTATGAGACTGATTTTCTCCATTTCTGATTTCAAACAGGTGTTTTTTTTTCTTGGTAACTATATTTTTTTTAACATCGACTGAGAGAGAAGACCCAGCAGGTTTGCTTGCTCATTTATGAGACTGATTTTCAGGTCTCTCTTTTTCAATGTAAAATCTTAATGTTTTTCACAATAAAAATCTGATATTTTTTCCCAAACACTAGTCCGATTTTCATAATTTATTAAAAGACCAAAATGTTAACTACAGTAATGTTATATTAAATTTTACAAATGTCAGAAATCATTGTGGAAACATATTGTACAAAGTGATACATGTACCGTATATATGTAAAGTAAAATAGTTAAAAAATGCTTTTATCTGAGTGTTTAAGTTTTAAACAACAATTGCATTTTTCATTTTCACAATTTCTGCAATTACACTGCTAATTTTCACAATTATGATTAGGGCCCTGACTCTACAAAAATTGAGAGACAGTCCAGGACTCCTGTTGCAGTCGTCCGTGTCATTATTAGTTTTGTAATTTATTATTTTTTTTTTTACCAATAAAATTTTTTTACATTAATTTGATTGCTATAAATAGATAAATACAGCTTAAACTATTGAAAATTTTTTGTTCTGAAACATTATTATCTCTTTCTTTTCTTTTTAGCTCACCTGACCGAAAGGTCATGTGAGCTTATGGCATGGCGCGGCATGTGTATGTGCGTGCATGCGTGCGTGTGTGCGTGCATGCGTGCGTGCGTCGTTAACACCTATTTTCCACTTCTCCTCCAAAACTGCTTGACAGATTTCAATGATACTTGGTCAGAAGCATATATGGGCCGGTGCAATTCAGATTTGTTCATGGCGTTGCCATGGCTACCAAAACTAGGTCACTGTGACCTAGGGGTCCAAAAATCTTAAAAAATCTTCTTCTCCGAAACCGATGATGGGAGAAAAAATCTGATGTGATATTTGGCTTCTCTAGGGTCTTAAGCCTATAGTTTGTTCATTTCGTGAATTTTGGGTGAAAAATGGGTTGCACGTTTTTGCGTTTAATTTTAAAACTTTCATATAATGGCTTCAAATTGTTATAACTTGACTACTTGAACAGATAATGACATGGGGTTTTCAGTTTTGACTTTTTCTTAAAATAACCTTCAAAATGGGGTCAAGGTCAAAGTTCAAGGTCATGACCTAGTTTGTAATTTTGCAGTTTTAGGCTATTTTCTTCAAAAATTTTAAAGATATATAATATATAACCATTGTTCAGAATGACAAAATTCAAAAAGATACAAAGTTTCGTAACTATATGATAATGCATATAGGAGTTGTTGCCCCTGAAATGTTATTTTTTGCTTATAAAAACTAAAATTGTGCATTAGCTCGAAAACTATTAACTTTTTGCATAGGCATATATATCAGAATATTGTAGGTATTGACATGACGATCATTTTGATATATGACTCAAGGTCATACATTCAAAGGTCAAGATCATAGATGCATAAAAAGACTCAAATTATTAATTATCTTGAAAACTGTTAACTTTTTGCATAGACATATATATAAAAGAATATTGTAAAGATGGACATGACGATCATTTTGATATATGACTCGAGGTCATACATTCATACATTCAAAGGTCAAGGTCATAGGTGCATAAATGACTCAAATTGTTAATTATCTTGAAAACTGTTAACTTTTTGCATAGGCATATATATTAGAATATTGTAGGTATTGACATGACGGTAATTTTGATATATGACTCAAGGTCATACCTTCAAAGGTCAAGGTCATAGATGCATAAAAAGACTCAAATTGTTAATTATCTTAAAAACTGTTAACTTTTTGCATAGGCATATATATTAGAATATTGTATGTTCGACAAGACGATCATTTTGATATATGACCCAAGGTCATAAGTTCAAAAGTCAAGGTCATAGGTGCATAAATGACTCAAATTGTTAATTATTTTGAAAACTTAACTTTTTGCATAGGCATATATATTAGAATATTTTAGGTATTGACATGACAATCATTTTGATATATGACTCAAGGTCATATGTTCAAAGGTCAAAGTCATAGGTGCATAAAAAGCCTGAAATTGTTAATTATCGACAAGACGATCATTTTGATATATGACCCAAGGTCATACGTTCAAAAGTCAAGATCATAGGTGCATAAATGACTCAAATTGTTAATTATCTTGAAAACTGTTAACTTTTTGCATAGGCATATATATTAGAATATTTTAGGTATTGACATGACAATCATTTTGATATATGACTCAAGGTCATATGTTCAAGGGTCAAGGTCATAGGTGCATAAAAAGCCTGAAATTGTTAATTATCTTGGAAACTATTAACTTTTGTATAGACATATATATCAGAATATTGTAGGTATTGACATGACAATCATTTTGATATATGACTCAAGGTCATACATTCAAAAGTCAAGGTCATAGGTGCATAAAAAGCCTCAAATTGTTAATTATCTTGGAAACTATTGACTTTTTGTATAGACATATATATTTAAATATTGTGGGTATTGACATGACAATCATTTTGATATATGACTCAAGGTCATACATTCAAAGGTCAAGGTCATAGGTGCATAAAAAGCCTCAAATTGTTAATTATCTTGGAAACTATTAACTTTTGTATAGACATATATATCAGAATATTGTAGGTATTGACATGACAATCATTTTGATATATGACTCAAGGTCATAGGTTCAAAAGTCAAGGTCATAGATGCATAAAAGACTCAAATTGTTAATTATCTTGAAAACTGTTAACTTTTTGCATAGGCATATATATTAGAATATTTTAGGTATTGACATGACAATCATTTTGATATATAACTCAAGGTCATATGTTCAAAGGTCAAAGTCATAGGTGCATAAAAAGCCTGAAATTGTTAATTATCTTGGAAACTATTGACTTTTTGTATAGACATATATATATATCAGAATATTGTAGGTATTGACATGACAATCATTTTGATATATGACTCAAGGTCATATGTTCAAAGGCCAAGGTCATGGATGCATAAAAAGACTTAAATTGTTAATTATCTTGAAATTTGTTAGCTTTTTCATAGGCATATATATTAGAATATTGTAAAGATGAACATGACGATCATTTTGATATATGACTCAAGGTCATATGTTCAAGGGTCAAGGTCATAGGTGCATAAAAAGCCTGAAATTGTTAATTATCTTGGAAACTATTAACTTTTTGTATAGACATATATACCAGAATATTGTAGGTATTGACAAGATGATAATTTTGATATATGACTCAAGGTCATACATTCAAAGGTCAAGGTCATAGGTGCATAAAAGCCTGAAATTGTTATAATTATCTTGGAAACTATTAACTTTTTGTATAGACATATATATCAGAATATTGTAGGTATTGACATGACAATCATTTTGATATATGACTCAAGGTCATACGTTCAAAGGTCAAGGTCATAGATGCATAAAAAGACTGAAATTGTTAATTATCTTGGAAACTATTTAACCTTTTGTATAGGCATGTGTATTAGACATGTATTGTATGTTTTTTTGCCAATGATTTTGGCCATATCCTCAGGTGAGTGTTAAGGCCCATGGGCCTCTTGTTTTTTTTCAGGCTGGAGCTGACAATGTACGAAGTGGACGTCCTCGTCGCCCAGTATCCTCTGCCAGAACAAGAAGTAAAAGTCCTGGAGGTGGACCATGGGTTCCACCCCCTGGGAGAGCCACAAAAGGACAGAAAGTTACATGGGATGTAAGTATTTAATATTTAAAAAATGTAAAATAATTGTCTGCTTTTATTAACATGGAAAGTTAACAAATTCTAAATTTGTATGCCATAACAAGTTCTGAACATTGTCTTTCTTCTGTAAAAATTAAACTTAGAAATTGATGTACCGGTGAGGCAAAATCATTCTAAGTCTTCTATCTTTATGAAAATAACTTCAAGAAAAAGCAGGAATGCACCATGATAGACAGAAAGTGTTCAATCTTTTTTTTTCCTTATTGAGATGGTAACATTCGTATCACAAAAAAAAAATTCCCCTTCAATATAGATTTTTGTCTTTATTTCATGTGTACAATTCTGACTCTGATCTGGAGATAGCATTCCCTGTTATACATTTTAAAACAAAATGCTTCTTTTTTGTCCCATGAATTTACATTATTTATTTTTTCAACTAAAATTGAAAATCTTAAATTTTTTATCATGTTTTATTTACAAAACTAAACTTGTAGTGGAAACCGAGACTTAATTGTTATGCTTGTCGTAAAAAACCAAAAGTTTACGTTCCATCAAAATATGGAAAGAAACGACAAATTCACATCCACAGGAAGGTAACTGGATGTATATATATGAATGGTATCTGGAATACCTCACAGCATGGACTAGAATGGAATGGAATTCGTTCATATATCATGTGATTCTTGAAAACTTTTTTAGGCAAAAATGTTTCCATTGGTGATAGAAAATAATTTTCTCTGTAATTTCTGTAATTAACGAAAATTTTGATGGAAAAAAATTAAAATAATAGAATTCTATAACTAATGGAGAAAAATTTTTTCAAATGTTAAAAGAAACCACATGAACTCATGAATGAATTTTATTATCAAAGCATGGTCTGATTTTTATCACAATTATCAGTTAAAGGTACAAGGTCAAAATCCATTGCATTGTCAAAGTTGCAGATTTTAATTTATGTGATATTGTTTTATAAATTGGTATTGAAAGATATACCAGTAATCTTAGATTGCTGTTTCATTATCAGGAAATTAAACAAAAAGGCTGGTGAAAGTGCGAACAGCTTATGTAAAAAGGAATCTGTAGATTGGGGTTTTGGGTTTTTGGCATGTGCAAAACAATTTTTAGTTATACAAAAAAAATTATACATGTATATCAAAGAATATTGCTATGCTAACTGTTGATGTGCTGGAACATTGGTTAGGATGCAATGCCACTGTTATGTTAAGTACTGTAAACAGCAACTTTCAGAACAAACCATGTATTTATTATACCGCAGTGAGGTTGATTACATATTAAGGAAAAATATACTTTAGTGGGGTAAAAAAAAAACTTTTACGTTTTAAAAATTCACCATAACTTTGTCATCTGTTTATTTTGATTTTTGTTGGCTATGACACAAGTCACAAAACAATATGTTATCCACAGATTACTTAAGATAAAAATAGTTACCATGGTAACCACTGAAAGAATTTATTTAACTTTGTATAAATGTAAATCACATCACACTACAGTTAAATTTATTCAAAATATTTTTGTTTCTAACATATATCATATGCAGTTCATTATGAAAAACAATAACCTTATACAGTAGTTTTTTTTTTTTTTTTTTTTTTTTTTTTAAAG
The DNA here is from genome assembly GCA_029721355.1 of Tegillarca granosa. NCBI lineage: Eukaryota > Metazoa > Mollusca > Bivalvia > Arcoida > Arcidae > Tegillarca > Tegillarca granosa. Next base: position 8,230,621 of record CM056606.1, on the reverse strand, counting down.
CTCAACACCTGTAAAATGTACTTCCATAACTCCAGCTTTAAAGTTGACTTTATTTTCTTTCTTTCTTTCTTTCTTTCTTTTCTTCTCCCTTTTTTTTTTTTTTTTTTTTTTTTTTTTTTTTTTTTTTTTTTTTTTTTTTTTTTTTTTTTTGGGGGGGGGGGGGGGGTGGGGGGAGGGGGGCAAATCAAAATCTTATTGATTGTGATTGCTCATGATATTTGGCAATTGTTTGAATTAATTTTTGTTTTTCAAAATTAGCCTAAACCTAAAGCTAAGTCTGCTAAGAAAGTGAGTAGTTAATGAACATGGAATGTGATTTATTTATTAAGTAGATTTATAGTAAATATTATTGCATGTTGTGAATTCTATAATAATCCCAAATGAACATAAAAGCCCATTGAAATGACTCTTGTTTGCTCACCTGTATAAAGGACTAAAAGGATTGTTTTACACCACTCTAGTGAACATCGTTGTTTAATGATGAAGTACAGTTAAATCTCAACTTCAGCACCAAGTACTGGCTTACAAATAACAGCCCTTTTCTCTGCCTTTGTTGGAATCCTGCTCAAGCTGAACATGATGAAAAAAGTTTGTCAGTTCAGTTTCTGAAGATGACTGGTCCTCTCCTGGTACATTTGTTTCATTTACCATCTCTGATCCGACTGTCTCGATATAAGTGTGAGAATGTTGACTGAAACTAAAATACCAGAACTACAATCAGCTTAATCAGCATAAAGTTTTGGTTGAAGTGTTTTGATATTTAAACATGAAGTTGAGCCATGATGTTTTTCTGGCAGCTCATGACCCCATATGTCTTTTTGTGAATAATACATTTCTGGCCTGGAGAGTTTGCCTTGTTTTATATTGTTGATGTGCATACTGATATCTGTGTTACTAATTATCTTAGTTCACTGTTGAATGTGCTTTTTTTTTTTTCATTGATTTTTGATTTGGGCACCCATGTTTACCTGATAACTTTGAATTTGATGGTTTCTCATTTATGTCAGATAGAAAATAATAAGTGACTTTGTGAGTGATAATGATGATGATGTTTATATATTTACAATTACATTATTCTTGTTTCAATAAAGTATTTGAGGTCGACTATACTTTGTAACTTCATAAAGACAATGCTCCACGTGCGAACTGTGACGTCATAGACTTTACCCGCAGATTGCGGGAAAAAGTTTTCTAAATTGACATATAGAATTTTCAATGGCATCCATTAATCCATCTTTTTTGACAAATTCATCTTTCAATAATTGTTTATTCAATTTTGACTTTAAAATTTAATTCATGTTTGTTGTTATTTTATCAAATTTAATAAATAATTCATATCTAGATTGATCAGTGGGCGGGACCAGATGTCAAATGTAAGTTACATGTGGGCGGGGTCAGACATCAAATGTTCTTTTTAAATGACAGGGGATGACCCATTTTTCTGAGAAGGTGCACCAGCAGTGCATTTCCAAAACGTTTTCAAAATTACATGAAAAATGTGAGTCGCATATAAAATTATTTTTAATAAATATTGTAAATATAAGAAATAAAGTAATTTTCCAATGTCTTTATGAACTTGTAAAGTATAATGGGCTGTCTCAAATTTTTGCATAAAAGGCTTCACCTTTTATGCAATTTGAGACAGACCATTATACTTTACAAGTTCATAAAGACATTGGAAAATTACTTTATTTCTTAAGTGGTGGTTTTTGATTTGTCAAGATTTATAAAACTAAACCTTTAAAAACAGTATAGATGAATAACCTTTTCTGGTGTATTTACATATGTCTGATTTAAAACTTGACGAAGGCTTCAGTTTGGCCCTTGAATTTCAGGGGTCAAATTGACCCTTTTTTAAAAATCTCAAGAATCAAACCATATAATCACACTATTTTTCCTGAAAGTTTTGGAGTCGAATTTAATTTTCAAGATTCGAAGCAGTCTTAAGGATCAAATGGAAACCCTGTGCTTGAAATATAAAGTTCTTTACATTGAATTGATACTAATGGACTACAAATCTTACTAAATTGAAATGCTTATTTATATATATTATATATATATGTGACCTTTCATTTTATCGTAGATTTCCTTAAGTCAATTTCTTGTTACCTTGGTAACCTATCAGTATATCATTAAAAGCTTTTTTACTTCTCTGTATTCTTTATTTTATATGCCTTCTTTGTATTTTTAAGCTTGTCATTTAAAAGATACATGCAATACATGTATATAGTGTTTTTATAGGCAGAAACCTCAAGTTAATTGCAGTGGTTGAGTGGTCGAAAGCACTTGCTTCTGGATCACATTGCATCTCACTGCCTATGTTTAAATCCAGCAGATCGTACTGTGAGAGATTGTCAGTTTGATAGCCAAAGGTCGATGGTTTTATTCGGGCACTTCATTTTACTCCCACCATCTCAGAACTGACAGCCTGAATATTAGTGAAAAAATCTTGACTCAGCATAAAACACCATTAATTCATTCCAGACTATTAAGTTTATTTAAGTTTTATGGTTAAAGGGAAATAACTCTGGAATTTGTATACAGTATCGTATATTACAGAAGATACTTGCATATAAGACAGTGTTTTCTCCAGAGTGCGTTTCTTGCGTTTTTGATGCGATTTTTTTATGAATGGAGCAACATGGTTTTGATGTTGCGTTATTTTTGACGCAACAATTTTTGCATAGATTGAAATCGGCTACTGTAAATTATAAAAGGTGACGAGACTGAAAACGAAAGTACTGAGCGGAAATACCGTATTGTCGTACCACATGATTATCATACCATATTAAAGGAAGCTAATTATTAATATAGGAACCTGTCTATATTCTTAATCTTTGAAATGTTTGTTTTGAACGCTTAATTTATAAAGTCATTATAAGCGCTCTTTGCATCAGGCATAAAAGAAAAGTCGAAACAATCTTGTTTGACAACGTTTTTAAACATTAAACGACTTGTGTCAAAGTCCTGCACGGAGCTCTGAACATGACCAGCATCTGCAGGAACTTACTTGCCGACGACTCACAGTCAAATTAAAAAAAACTTATGTAAATCGAGGTCTTAATAAAATTTGGTTAAACAAATACCCTTTAATGATTTATGAAAATAATAAAATCATATGTAAAACAGGCATATCGGAAGGGGTGGATAATAATAATGAATAATAATGGTCTGTTAACTTGGGTTGATGGTAGAACATTCAGTAATTTTTGTTTTGGTATACTGTCGCGATTTTACTGTTTCAAATATTACAGATATAAGTAGCATTTGAAATAAAACATTTAAACAAAGACAAAGAGATTAATACAGATCCTCTAATTACAAACCAAATGTTCCTGTATTGTAAAATATCGAGAAAAAAAATTTATTCCAAAAATTTCATGACCCCTTCATTTTGAAAAATGACCCCCTCTTTTCATGTAAGGGGTCATCAATGACCCCCTGTTTTAGTAAGTTGGAGAAAACACTGATAAGACCTATTTGAACTCTATATCAGTAATAATCCTGCCACATTATCATGAATTGGGTATTAGGTACAGTACTGACACAGTCCTGGTCAGTGAATATTCGACACTTGAACAATTAATACAGAAATTTAAATTTGTTTAGGGGTTCATTAATAGATATTTTATCAATGGACATACATGTACATCTTTCTGTTACTTTCAAACAGTTTTTGTGGATTTTTGTATTTTTGGAAGGTTTCATTTTTAGTTTTGCTTGGACAATTAATACAAAATTGTGCTTTTTCTTTCTTTCTTTTTATAACATGCATGCATCTTAGCTAGATTATTTATGCAAAGTGTTTGGTTTACTTATTTTTTTTTTTTTTAAAAATTGTAAAGTAAGATATGATCTGTGTCAACTTGGATTTCACATTGATCTTATAATGTTGTCTGATTAAGACATTTCATTAATGCTATCATGAGCCTTAATCTCTGTACTTTGAAAACTATTAGCATTTTTGGTCCTTGCAATCAAGGAAGGAAGTTATAAAGCATTAAGCTTTAAGTGTCAAACAAGAGATGTTTCATTGTTTTGGGTTTGATGTCTGTCCACCAAATAACAGCTGAGTGTCAAATATTTAGCTGTTTAACATTACTCTTGCTTTTTTCTTTCTAACGGGTTTACTACAAATTTTTGGTGGATAAAACTCTTCTTTGTATCATATACTCTGATTGGTTATTTGTTTGCAACCTTTTTTCTGATTGGTATATTTGTCAACTATTCTCTAATTGGTATATGTGTAACCTTTTCACTGATTGGTATATTTGTTTGTAACCTTTATCTGATTGGTATATTTGTAAACTTTTATCTTATTGGCATATTTGTAAAAAAAAATTCTGATTGGTATATTTGTAAACTTTTTTTCTAAATGATATATTAATATTGTAACTTTTTCTCTGATTGGCATATTTGTTTGTTACTTTTTCTCTGATTGGGTAATTTTACATTTGAAGGGTCCGACACACCGTCTTGAGATTAACACACCTCGAGATCAGCTGCGTATGGAGGACTTGTCAACAGATGAAGAAGATAAAGTTCATGGAAAGATGAAAAATTACGAGAAGAAAATTGACAGTCTAATGTCAGAAGTTGGAACATTAAAAAATGAGGTATGCATTTATAAAAAAAAAAAAATCTACTGAAACTTTGTGAGCTCAACAAGGAAGAGGGCTTTGATTTTGACATCTCATGAAAGAAAATTTGGAATAATATTGAGTTGAGTGTATACTCATTTGAGTGAATGACTGTGAACCTGGAGCCAGGTAAACATTTACGTCATCATGAGAAATACTATCCTTTAGTGTCAGGTAAACACATCATGGGCGTACCATATCATTTTTTGGTGTCATGTCTGATGTTAAAATTTTCATGACAGTATCTGGTCTAAAAACTTGCATTTTATAGATCATGGTGTTTACTACATAACTTTTCACTTACCCTGGTAGACATATTATCATTGTAGCAAGATCCTTTTGTTGGATATAAATTTGTAAAAAAAAATAATAATAATAATATTAATAAAATGCACTATTAAACAATGACATTGACCATTGACATACTTGACATAAATTGTTACACAGGAAATGGTGGCACAAGTTCCCATCTTTATGAATGATAAAATACTTCAAAAATTATAATTTGCAATAAAAAAAATTATATTTATAAACTTATAAAAACAACTAAATGTTTGATTTTTTTACCATTTTCAGGTTGACCTACAGAGAAGCTTTCGAGAAATAGATGCAAAAAATGAAATTTTAGATGCCTCTCGACATGTTATGGAACAACAAGAGAGAGAGTTGGATGATATTAAGGATGAATTAACAGTCACGGAACGTCAGAACAGGATTCTGCGTAGAAGTATGGAGATGTTGGATGATGAGGCAACAGTTACGAGGTAGAAATAATGAAACTTATAAATTATTGTCCAGAATAAGCTTTAGAGAATTCTTTGACTTAAAATATCAATTTGATGATTAAATTGTCTCCCAAATAATAAGTTGTGTTTGAATTTTTTTCCCCATGCTAGACATGATATTAGTAAACAAATATTGTCTGGGATGTAGAACTAAGCTCGTCCACTAGCTCCATTGAATTTGTTTGCCTATTATTACTACTGAAAATAGGTAGTTTTCTCTGGGGGGAAAATAACTGATGTTTCCAAATTTGACTAATTTATTTCCCAAAACAATAGTTATAGAAGATTAAAATGTATACAGTACTTAGATTAAAGCTGCTTAAAGTTTTCCAAAAAAAAAAAAAAAATAACGGTGCTTATCTAATTAATGATGTTCCTAATGAACAATGTTACATTTGGTTAAACGATAAAAGCTCAAATAAATACAGAAATTACAGTAATTACCCAGCAAGATGCAGCATTTGGATCTAATACAACTTTCAAAACAGTGAAATACCATAAATTAAACACAGAACTTTGTTGAATTTGTCCTTTTTGACTTAGATATTGATGGTGGATATGAATGACAAATAATTAATGCAATTTGTCATGTTTCACCTTTGATTCATGGGATTTTCTGTACTTACCGTGCTCATGCTTCAAGCTCTTAATAATCATAATGGGCTGATAACACTATCGAGTACGCCCTGATCCGCTAGAGGGATACTACTTCCGGGGAGTTCACGGTTGTAAACAACTTGGTTGCTACTATCTTTTATCTATTAATTGTTGGTGTTTCAGTCAAAATACATCGACTGTTTTAGGTAAAATGGTCATATATATAAACTTTGAAGATTTTTTGTTATTAAAAGTATTTTAATTTTGTTTTCTCTACTTGTCATTTAAATCAAACAGTGTAAAAAACCGATTTTTTTGCAATCAGATTTGACACTTGGTCAGGTAAAAGGGGAGGTCTTGACCTATGGAATTGAACATATATTGCATGCTTAAAACTTTTCATGTATACAAGATCGTCTCAGGTACAAGGATACAACCATTGATCTTTAATTAACATGTATATGGACAGGTGAATATACACAGGTATACCTGTGAGAGAGAGAGAGAGAGAGAGAGAGAGAGAGCGAACAAAAACTTTTGCCGATAATAATAAATTGGCTTGGTTATAATTTGTTTGGTTCTGTTTGTTTTAGATGAAACGTTTTAACATTGTCGGAATGTTTTCAAATACTCTGATTATAACAATTATTGCACGTTGTTTTAGACATATAGCTTGTGCTGACAAGGGTTTACATTAACTTTAAAAAAAAAAAAAAATAGAACAAAAGATAAATAAATCAAATCATAATACAAAAATTATTGTATGTAGTTGTTACTTTTTAAACTTATTACATTAAGTAAAATTTTCCGTTTTTTTTTCTTTGGTAAATAAATACTGTGGATCGTGTAAATAAATAGGACACAAGAGTAATTATAATTTTTAACTGTTTTCATGTTTAATATAACAAATTGTATCTCTCTGGCATCAGTAAGTGAATAATAATTCTTACTACTTGAAAATAAGAAAAATACAAAGATTTATGACGTATAATTCTGTAACATTTTTTTATATATGCCAAAATCCAAATCAACCATATATTACTTATATCCAGGTAAAGCGCGCGCAAGACTGATTACTAAGTAAAATGCACTATTTACTATAAAATTTGCAACATATGATGATTGTTTTCCATTTTTTTACGGATAAATTCCATGGGCTAACCCTGAGCACGTGACAAGATAAGGTCAACATACGCATCGTCAAGTCGTATAAAATCGATTTTTAACACAGTAATGATAAGTAAAGATAATTAATTTTATTTAAATGATGTAATTTTAAACGACAGTCCAGTCTATGTATAACTTTTTACATAAAAGAATCGATGCATTAAATCTAATACACCGGGCATTAAATAGATACATGATAGTAGCAACCAAGTTGTTTACAGCTGTGAACTCCCCAGAAGTAGTAGCCCTCTAGCGGATCAGGGGGCGACAACTCGATAGTGTTATCGGCCCATTAAACATTGACCAAGGGGTTAGAGGATTCCTTTTCTTTACTGCTAAAAGAAATGAAATTTTAGAAAATGAATCTCACGGATTGTGGTTAGAGGATATCTATTTTTAAAAAAATATTTTTTTAGAAAATCAAAAAAAAAAATTCAGAAAAATGAAAAACTTAATGCAGCTTTAAATTCAGTTTACTATAATTTCCTTTCCCACAAAAAATTCTAATTTTGTCATAATGCAACAGCTTTGCAAGCATGTCATGTACTGTAAATTTGGAAATTTTTGTGATTGTTTTATTTTCGTGTAAATTTACTATAAGACCATGATCTCAAAAAAAAAAAATATCATTAAAATTTAATTTCAAAGAAAATTGTATGCAATAATTTCTCGATCTTTACCCAGGTCTAGTTTGAGAATGGAGTGGAGTATAGTAATGGTGTTTTATGCCCCAGTCAAGAATCTTTCACTTATTTCGAGACGGTCAGTTCTTGGATGGTGGAGGAAACCGGAGTGCCTGGAGAAAACCACCGACCTTTGGCAAGCAAACTGACAAACTTTCTCACACTAGGAGTGGGATTCGAACCCAGGTGGTGAGAGGCACTGTGATCCGTAAGGGCATAATTTAGACCACTCGGCCACCGAGGCCCCTTAGTTTGAAAATGAATACCAAGTACATTATAAAAGAAACAAAGTGAAAAATTTTATTCTGTTAAATACCACATTAGGCAAACCATACTTTTCAACTTTTTTGAAAAAAGAAAATATTGGAAGTGTTGCCATTTTGTACACGTTTATAAAACTGATACCAGTTATGAAGGGATTGATTTGTATTAAGCTGATTAGAATTAACAATAAAATAAATGATAACAATGATGCGAAATTAAAATGACGCAAATAAATGCCAAGTGGTACCCTCATAAAATAGATTGCTGCAAAAATTTCCAAATTTGCAGTTAATATAGTTTTTTTTTTTTCGCTTTGACCTCCTTTGTCATGTACATGTATGTTTGAAAATTCATTTGATAAATTACAATTTTATTTTTCTTTCATATTTGCACTAGACATATTTTTTGAATTTTTTTTACACACTTTTCTTTACATTTCAATCATTTTAGGGTCGACAGAGAAGTTCTAGCTGCAGAAAGAGAGAAACTAATGAAAAAATTAATAGAGGCTGAAATGGATGGACAAGCAGCAGCTAAACAGATAGGAGAACTCAGGGATGCAATTCGTAGACTCAGAGAGGTGAGGCAACCTTTTCTGTTGTTTAATTTATATCAAAGGTATTGTAGTACAGTGAAGTGAAAACATGCATTTAGTTGTTGTTCAATGCAGTTTATGGAACATGGTTAAACTTAGACAGGAAAATAAAATTTTGTAAACCCCCCCCCCCCCCCCCCCCCCCTAAAAAAAAAATAAAATAAAATAAAAATAAATAAATAAATAAAAATAAAAATAAATAGAAAAAATATAAAGTTTTGTTTTTAATAGAGTATTTGTTAATTATACATATTATAAAAGAAAATGTCTAAATTAGAGAGGTTTCTTTGAAAAGTGATTTTGAATTCATAATTTGTCTCAAAAACTTGCATTTTCATAAATCTTCAGTTTGTAGGATCCTTGAAAACAGACATCTTGCCTTGAAATGCCATTTAGTTATCATTTTGAATTTTCAGTATAATCTTAGGCTTTAAACTTGCTGACAAAATTTTTTTCCATGTTTATAGGAAAACAGGATATCTGCTGGAGATCACAGTAGGATAAATAAACAAAAAGATATGTTGTTAGAAAAACTCGCTGATTTTGAGGCTACAAATCGCACACTGAGGAGACTTCTGAGAGAACAACATCGAGCAGAGGCAGCAGCTATCCGACTCTCTGAGCAGAGAGATGTACTTATGAGAAGATTAGCTGAGGCAGATAGAAATAATGAGGTGAGACTAACACTTGTATTGAAAGTTACACTGATCTTAAGATTCCACCAAGTTTCCCCATGCTTCATTGAGTAATAATTGTGGCATTTATTTCAGGTAAAAAAAAAACGACAATTTGTTTTAGGCCAGTAAATTTCACAAGTACAATTCACAGGTTTTTCTGAAGAAAACTGCTTTTATGAAATAAATTTGGTTTTGGATTCTCTGGAATTTATAGTAAAAAGTAAAAACTGGTTCTTTGGAAATCTAGTGGGAGATTGTATAAACTCAATTTAAGAAGGAATTTATTTATGTTTTAAAAGATGGTATGCAAAATTAACCAATGGCTTTTTTCAAAGCTGAATCTTCAAATTGTATGAGTTTGTAGACAGAGATAAAATATTTTTAATAATGCATCCCTTTTCTTCTAAATGTTAAAAATTATGATATTACATGTACTAGTATGTTGTTTTAATTGAGTGACAACTTTATCTCTAGCTTTGCAGATGGTGCAGGGTTTGTTATTATTTTTTTCCAAATATTATTACACAAATTTACATTTACAAATGATTTTTTTGGTGTAAATAGTAAAATTAGAAGACCACTTTTTAAATTGATATGGAATGTTTCCACATTATTTATTTATTTATTTATTTATTTATTTATTTATTTATTTATGAAAGGGGGGAGGGATATTGCTGTAAGAAAGAGTTTATTTAGATCTGCTGACAGATGTTGTATTTTGGGTTGTTTTTTTTTTTTTTTTTACACAATGCATTTTTTATTGATGATAAAAATTCACAATGGTTTTTGTGTGTATGATTAAAGGAAAGTTTTTTTGTTCAAAAAATTTAGTTACTATTTATTTATTTATTTTTAAAAACTTATTTATATTTTTTGTGGTTTTGTGGAATGGGGATGGAAAAGTCAAATTATTTTACTGTATTTGTTGGAATGGTTCACTAGTCTGCCTATAAAATAGGTTATAGAATCTGTCAATTTTTATTTTTATCAGATTATGGTACCAAGACTATGCATGTTTTACATTTCACTGGGGAAATAGATCAAGGGCTAGATATAAAGGTTATTTTTCTTGTGTCACCTCTGTCATCTACAAATTTGGCATGAATTTTTATACTAAGTTTTATTTTGTTAAAGTTAAGTTTTTTTATAATTCTTACCATAACTTTGTTTGTAATCACAAGGTATATTATACTGCCTGATGACGAGTGACTTGGTCAGCAATCAAGTCACATGAACTGACTTTCTATCTGTATAGCAAAGTCATTTTTGTCATAAATTACTTTATATACCAGAATTTTTCATTGGAGTTAATGACTTTTAATTCTTAATTTTTCTTAAAAAGGGTTCTATTAATTTTACATTATTGTTAAATAGATTGAAATTCTAAACCTTGAGTTCTTCTTTATAAAAAACTGCTTTTTGTTATAATTTAATAGAAATTAAAAAAAAAAAAAAACGTCTATATGTAAATCTTTTTTTTTCCATTTTAAATTACATATAATTAAGGTTAGGCCAATTCAACTTATTTAGTAGATTCTCATCCTCACCCGCCCCACCGAAAATGTGCTGCCCAGAGTCGTTTTATTTTCGTTTCCCATCCTGGGTGTATTCAAATTCTGTTCCCGAGTTACATGTATGTCCAGTTCGTGGTGTTTCAGAAAAGGGTTTTAAGCACTCCCGTAAAAACTGGAAGTGCAAGGTTGAAATCAAAAGTAGCCTCATGCATGTTACGAATAGAGCATGGTTTTCTTAATTTTGCATCTCGCCAGTGGTCCGAAAGAATTACGGGCATGGTATGGGGCAAATATAGCAGACACTCAACAGTTAGTGGAGGTGTACAATAATTTGATAAGCAGCGATATTAGACAAAAAGGGCCCTATTGCCGATGTAGATGTCAACCATGTGAGAGTGCTAGTTTTCGTATGAAATAAAAATTAAAAAATAAAACCCTCCAACCAGCCCAAAATTTTTGTCCAACCTGGATGAAAATCTACTATTTAAATTGAATTGGTCTTATTATAGAGTAATAGTAAAAATTATTACACAGTCACCTTTTATACTTGACCTAATTTTTATGCTCCATATTTTCACAATACAGTTATTTTTTCACCATAGATATTGGTGATATTTAGACCAAAAAAAAAAGTTCTAGATTTTAACCTTTGTACTTTCACTTTATTACAGAGATTACAGATAGAGTTGGGTGATAGAGACAGGTATATTGGAGACCTGAAAGCACAATTACACGCAAAAGTGGTAAGATTTTTACGACCATTTTGTAGATGTGAAATAGAAATTTGTAAGTGTGATTGATTTTGAGATTCACTTTGAACTTTTTTTCTTTTGATAACTTTGATTTTGTCTCCTTACAGATATTATTGTTTTAGTTTCATATAGATAGCATGAAAGTGTTTTGTTTGAAGTGACTTTTTCTCTAATTATCAGTAATTCATTAGTACAGGCTAATTAAGAGCATGTCCATTGACAATAGAACTTTGGCCCCACTCCCAAAGATCAGCTTTCTAAATTTTTCACAAATATGTTGATGCATTTTTCAAATTTGAATAAATCTGAAATTTTTTTTTATGTTTCACCTTTCTGCAATTTATTTTCACATTGAAATTTTCTCCAAAGAATATTAAGTTAAAGTAATTTTTCAGATTTCCTGGGCCTCAGAGCTAGTAACAAAATAGAGATTTGATGTGCGAAGAGTTCATCTTTATGTAGACTTATCACTTCATGGAGTTTGTAAAAATAACTAGTACAAATTAGATTTAAATAAAAAATGTCATTTTGATTAACTTTTTATCATATAAAAACATTATATAATATTATTAGAAATTGTCAAATTGATTGATTCTTTGTCATATTTAATATTATTCATGTAATTCAATACAAATGATGTCCTATGACCTCTGCATGCACAGAACTATCATTTCCATTGGACATAAAATCGGTCAGTTACTCTGTTTAAAAAAATTCTGTAATTCTGAATTCTGATAAAATTCCATTACATAATCAGTACATCTAGAAGTTTATGTTTTGTAGTGGTTTGAGATTTCACTTTTTTCTACTCTTCATCTTTTTTTGCATGTTGTTGTTTTTAGTTTGGCGTGTTTTTGTGTAGGGAGTCCAGAGAGAGAGTTCATTGCACACTGTTTTCATTTTGCACAATTTTTTTTTTTCTTTTCATTTTTCTTCTGTTATTATTTTTTCAATTTTTACTTTTAGTTTAAAATATTTTGGTGTGAAATAAGATTTTAGTGTAGCGAAATAGTTTATACCATTTTTTTTGTCATGTGATATGGTTTATTATAATCCCAGTTAACAAACAACTTTTCTGTCATTCAGGCAGAAGTTTTTGTTTCGTTTTGTTGGCCTGAATTTTACATGTAGACTCAGAACATTATGATGCTGCTAGTCTGATGATAATGTTTGAGCGCTTGCAAATGATATCATAGCAAAAAAATTAGAGAGAATGAAAATCATTTTTGAAAGAAGTCAATTTACACTTAAATAACATTGCAAAGGTAAAATAAATAACATTGCAAAAATGAAATCAATTACATGTACATTGCAAAAATGAAATTAGTTACACTGCAAAATGAAATTAATTTTTAGGTTACATGAAATTTCTGAAATTGATTAAATCACACCCACTTTCATAAAATTTTACAAGGAAATGAATGTTTTATTTTCAAAATGCCATAAGCTATGGCTGGTATAACAAAATTTATTCCAAAAAAGGGGTTATTAAGTAGAACTGGTATACAGATCTGATAAAAATTAGCGTTGGATATTTTCAAGCTAGAATGAGTGAAAAACAGGGTATTAAAATCCAAGGAAAAAATGGAATAGGTTACTTTATTGATCTAAAAAAAAAAGATTGGCAAATTGGGGGGGGGGGGGGGGGGGGGGGGGGGGGGCTCGTGTAAGGAGAAGTTAATTTGATAATTAACTAACATATTTCATGATTTCACTAATGTAAAGCTACCCTGTGTAGCTGATGGAAATCCCTTGATTATGATGTCACTATAGTTGGTGACATCATAAATTAACCAATCACACTACAAGAAAAAACAGGATTCCCCAGAAACTATTTTTAGAAAATTATACTCTGGTTTCTCATTGAATATTTAATTTTTATTTGATTTTATTGCTTTCTCGTGCTAGAGGTCGGATGAATGGACATTATAATTCATGTAATTAATCCATTTTTTGGCCGCAATCATCATTATGTTAAAAAAGACAAAAATGATTGTCATGGAATATATTTCGGTTAAAAATCTCACAAAACAAGATACTGAAGCAGTTTATAAATTAATTTGGACAGGAGGAAAATGTGGCTCTCTCAGGACTCCAGGGTTCTTTAGAAAACACCAGGGCACACTTACAGAAACAGTTGAGGACAAAAGAAGCAGATATAAATAGAATGGCAGTACAGATAAGGGTAAGACATGATGTTATTTATTTGTGAGGTAAATCTAAAAAAAAGGACTATAATGTCAATGAGTTGAGTTGATTAATAGTGTTTTAACGTCCCAGTCAAGAATATTTCACTAATATCAAGATGTCGTCAGCTATAGGCAAAAGTGCAGAAATTTTTGCCTGTGTGTTACTCTGATGGCATTATACAGCAGGTTTCTTAATTGTGTCATGCCTACCATGACACAGTTAAGTTCCCATCAGAAAGAACCATGGCTTTTATTTTGTAATGCCGGATGCTTGGCGAAAGAACAGTCACTACCCACTTTCAGGTCTTGTGTCAGACCTCCAATAATGTAAACGATATTTGGTTCATGACTTGTTACTTTATTGAATAATCATTGGATAACTACATGAATGCTATTTTGTGTCAAAATCGCAATTCATAACAACAGGACTTTTCTAGAAAAATAAAACAAAAAAAAAACAAAAACAAAAACAAAAAACAAAAAAAAAGTGAGGTACAGTACTAAACCTTTTATGAACCTGTCCCTCAGGAACAGTTCCCCTATTGATGCAACAACTATTTTACTCTCCAGACAACACTATAAGAGAACTTTGATTTGGCATGGCAAATTGTATTGGAATATAAAGGTCATATTTGCCACTCAACCCTTGATAAAACCATTATGGCCTGATAATGTTATAAGGATATATAACATGGGGAAAATAAGTAAATAAAGATATTGTCATGCATGTATATCCTTGCATGTTTAATTTAGAAAAGCTACAAATAAATATATGTATATAGTTAGTTAATCCTTCAATAGTTAGTTAATCCTTCAAAAATGAATTAGTTCAAAATAAACAGTGTATAAAAAAAATAAAGATTTATTTCATGTGGGTTTTTTTCTAAACTGTTTCTTTGTCTCTCTTGGTTTTATAGTGGTTTTGGGGTAAAGGATGTATTTCTTTAAAGCTGCATTAAGTTTTTCAATTTTCTGAATTTTTTTTGATTTTCTAAAACTATATTTTTAGCTCACCTGAGCTGAAAGCTCAGATGAGCTATTGCTATCCATCTCCGTCCGTCGTGCGTCGTCCGTCGTCCGTCGTGCGTCGTGCGTCGTGCGTAAACTTTTTACATTTTAATCTTCTCCTCCAAAACCACCAGGCCAAATTTAATGAAACTTGGTAACCATCATGCCTGGGTGAAGCCCTTTCAGATTTGCACAAATGAAGGAGTTATGTCCCCTTGGGGCCCCACAAGGGGGGAAATAGTGAAAAACTTTAAAAATCTTCTCCTCTGAATCTACAAGAGATATACCTTAGTTATTTCATTTATAATATCCTTAGGTCATCTATTTTCAGATTTGCACAAATGGTAGCCATGGGGCACAAAATGGGGAAATTATAAGGCACTGAGTGGGGAAATTGCTAAAAACTATATATTTGTCACTATATCTTGAAAACTATCAACTTTTTGTATAGGCATGTATATTAGAATATTGTAGGTATTGACATGACGATCATTTTGATATATGGTTCAAGGTCATATATCGAAAGGTCAAGGTCACAGCTGCAGAAGAAGACTTAAAATGCTAATTATCTTGAAAACTGTTAACTTTTTGTATAGGCATGTATATTAGAATATTGTAGGTATTGACATGTCAATCACTTTGATATATGGTTCAAGGTCATATATTGAAAGGTCAAGGTCACAGCTGCAAAAGAAGACTTAAATTGCTAATTATCTTGAAAACTGTTAACTTTTTGTATAGGCATGTATATTAGAATATTGTAGGTATTGCAACAACGATCATTTTGATATATGGTTCAAGGTCATATATTGAAAGGTCAAGGTCACAGCTGCAAAAGAAGACTTAAATTGCTAATTATCTTGAAAACTATGAACTTTTTGTATAGGCATGTATATTAGAATATTGTAAGTATTGACATGTCAATCACTTTGATATATGGTTCAAGGTCATATATTGAAAGGTCAAGGTCACAGCTGCAAAAGAAGACTTAAATTGCTAATTGTCTTGAAAACTGTTAATTTTTTGTATAGGCATGTATATTCGAATATTGTAAGTATTGACATGTCAATCACTTTGATATATGGTTCAAGGTCATATATTGAAATCTCAAGGTCACAGCTGCAGAAGAAGACTTAAATTGCTAATTATCTTGAAAACTGTTAACTTTTTGTATAGGCATGTATATTAGAATATTGTAGGTATTGCTACAACGATCATTTTGATATATGGTTCAAGGTCATATATTGAAAGGTCAAAGTCACAGCTGCAGAAGAAGACTTAAATTTGCTAATTATCTTGAAAACTATGAACTTTTTGTATAGGCATGTATATTAGAATATTCTAGGTATTGACATGACAATCACTTTGATATATGGTTCAAGGTCATATATTGAAATCTCAAGGTCACAGCTGCAGAAGAAGACTTAAATTGCTAATTATCTTGAAAACTATGAACTTTTTGTATAGGCATGTATATTAGAATATTCTAGGTATTGACATGACAATCACTTTGATATATGGTTCAAGGTCATATATTGAAAGGTCAAGGTCACAGCTGCAAAAAAAGACTTAAATTGCTAATTATCTTGAAAACTGTTCACTTTTTGTATAGTCATGTATTTTAGAATATTGTAGGTATTGACATGACAATCTCTTTGATATATGGTTCAAGGTCATATGTTGAAAGGTCAAGGTTACAGCTGCAGAAGAAAACTTAAACTGCTCATTATCTTGAAAACAACTAACTTTTTGTATAGGCATGTATATTAGAATATTGTAGGTATTGACATGACAATCATTTTGATATATTGTTCAAGGTCATATATTGAAAACTCAAGGTCACAGCTGCAGAAGGAGACTTAAATTGCTAATTATCTTGAAAACTATGAACTTTTTGTATAGGCATGTATATTAGAATATTGTAGGTATTGCAACAACGATCATTTTGATATATGGTTCAAGGTCATATATTGAAAGGTCAAGGTCACAGCTGCAGAAGAAGACTTAAATTTGCTAATTATCTTGAAAACTATGAACTTTTTGTATAGGCATGTATATTAGAATATTCTAGGTATTGACATGACAATCACTTTGATATATGGTTCAAGGTCATATATTGAAAGGTCAAGGTCACAGCTGCAAAAGAAGACTTAAATTGCTAATTATCTTGAAAACTGTTCACTTTTTGTATAGGCATGTATATTCGAATATTGTAGGTATTGCAACAACGATCATTTTGGTATATGGTTCTAGGTCATATATTGAAAGGTCAAGGTCACAGCTGCAAAAGAAGACTTAAATTGCTTATTATCTTGAAAACTATTAACTTTTTGTATAGGCATGTATATTAGAATATTGTAGGTATTGACATGACAAACACTTTGATATGGTTCAAGGTCATATATTGAAAGGTCAAGGTAACTGCTGCGAAGAAGACTTAAATTGCTAATTATCTTGTAAACTGTTAACTTTTTGTATAGTCATGTATATTAGAATATTGTAGGTTTTGCGACATTGATCATTTTGGTATATGGTTCAAGGTCATATCAACATAGGAATACTAAAAGTATTCATTATCTTGAAAGCTATTAATTTCATGCATAGGCATGTATATTAGAATATTGTAGGTATTGACATGACAATCATATATGGTTCGAGGTCATATATGTTCAAAGGTCAAGGACATAGCTGCATAAGTATACTGAAATTGATTAATGATTTTGAAATTATTCATTGCATTACAGTTACTTCATGCGTATTATATAAGCTACTTATGAATGAAAAGTGAGTGGATATATTTCTGATTAAGTTTTGTGGGAGTTCTTAACTTGAGAAAACTTTTAAAGTTTCTGTACTTAATATATTGTCTATTGCACTTTGCAAACAATATTGGACATATCTTCAGGTGAGCGTTAAGGCCCATGGGCTTCTTGTTTTTGAAAATAGATATCTTCTAACCATGATCCGTGACATTCATTTTCTAAAATTTCATTCCTTTTAGCTGTAAATAAACGGAATCCTCTGACTGGTTGGTCAGTGTTTTACGATGGTAATTATGAGCTTGGAGCATGCGGACGGATGTACGGAAAATCCTAGAATCGAAGGTGAAACATGACAGATTGCATTAATTGTCCTTCAGTAATAGCCAGATGCATTTGAAATGGTGTTATGTATCCCTTACTAAGTCACAAATGACAAATTTAACGAAGTTCTGTGTTTAATTTATCGTATTTCACCTTTTCGAAAGTTGTGTTTAAATGACCCGGGTTTTGATGATGTAACCATGTTCTAATATTAGATCCCAAATGCTGCATCTCGCAGTGTAATTACTGTAATTTCTGTATTTATTGGAGCTTTTATCGTTGAACCAAATGTAACATTGTTCATTAGGAACATCATTAATTAGATTAGCACCGTTTTAATTTTTTCTTTGGAAAACTTAATGCAGCTTTAATTTGTTGACTTTACTTTTTTTAGATTTGAAATGATTTAGGTCAGTTTGATATTAAATTTGGGGATGAAAAATAAGGCCAAGAAATTCATAATATCAATAATGTATTTTTAGAAACAAGCATTTATTTGTGTTTACAGGGCTCAGAATTTTGACTCATCCACATGACCTCACAAGTACATTTTTTTTATTTTAATGAGTCGTGATACCCATGCCACTTGTCAAAATATCAAGTTGAACATTTGTAATTAAAAAAAATGTATAAATATTTGAATCTACCACACATGAAATCATCAAATCACTCAGTTGTTGTCAACAAAATCACTTATTGTTTGTTTTGACTTTGCACTTTGATCATTATTTGTGTGGTAAAAAAATTCCACTTTGTGTATGAAATGTTACGGATTAATTCTGTTTACAGTTCAATTAGTAGAATGCTGGCTCACGTGTATGATGATCACATTTGATTTCTGGCTCACGTGTATGATGATCACATTTGATTTCTGGCTCAAGTGTATGATGATCACATTTGATTTCTGGCTCAAGTGTATGATGATCACATTTGATTTCTGGCTCAAGTGTATGATGATCACATTTGATTTCTGGCTCACGTGTATGATGATCACATTTGATTTCTGGCTCAAGTGTATGATGATCACATTTGATTTCTGACTCAAGTGTATGATGATCACATTTGATTTCTGGCTCAAGTGTATGATGATCACATTTGATTTCTGACTCAAGTGTATGATGATCACATTTGATTTCTGGCTCAAGTGTATGATGATCACATTTGATTTCTGGCTCAAGTGTATGATGATCACATTTGATTTCTGGCTCACGTGTATGATGATCACATTTGATTTCTGGCTCAAGTGTATGATGATCACATTTGATTTCTGACTCAAGTGTATGATGATCACATTTGATTTCTGGCTCAAGTGTATGATGATCACATTTGATTTCTGGCTCAAGTGTATGATGATCACATTTGATTTCTGACTCAAGTGTATGATGATCACATTTGATATCTGGCTCAAGTGTATGATGATCACATTTGATATCTGGCTCAAGTGTATGATGATCACATTTGATTTCCATTCAGATCAGGTTCAGAGACAGATCTTAAAATGGAAAGTGAATGTTCTTAAAAATTTCAAAAGTGCCAATACTCAGCATTTTAAGATTAAAGTTGCAGGATTCATAAATAAAAGCATAAAAACAGAGCCCTATTTGCAGAAGACCTAGCACAAACATTCTTTGTTGTTATAGCTATAATCATTTTGTACAGATATGATATTGCTGGTGACATCTCAATATAAATGTATTAATTCAGATAATTATGAAAATTTTCTCATTCATTGCAGATCATTTTTGCTTTCAAGTATATGTGATATGATTGTGTATTTTCAGACTTTGGAGAGTGTAGGTGCTCACCATTCTTTCTTACATTACATGTGATACCAGTATGATTGTGTATTTTCAGACTTTGGAGAGTGAAGGTGCCCACCATTCTTTCTTTCATTAGGTGTAATAACTATATGTTTGTGTATTTTCAGACATTGGAGCATGTAAATGCTCACCATTCTTTCTTTTATTAGGTGTAATACCGATATGTTTGTGTATTTTCAGACATTGGAGAGTGTAGGTGCTCAAGATAAGATAGAATTGGATCATTTACAAACACTTTTGGCTGGTGCTAAGGAGAAATCAGAGAGAGACAAAGAAGCTTTAAAGAAGGCCACAAGGTAAGATGGTCTAGTACATATTG
The DNA here is from genome assembly GCA_029721355.1 of Tegillarca granosa. NCBI lineage: Eukaryota > Metazoa > Mollusca > Bivalvia > Arcoida > Arcidae > Tegillarca > Tegillarca granosa. The sequence continues at coordinate 8,210,528 of CM056606.1, read as the reverse complement.
TCAAACATATGATTACCAAGTTTGTGAGCACAAGTTTGACTCTCTGGTTCATGTCTGTTGTACCACTAGTTTTTTCGGGTTTTTAGAAGAGAAATCAATAAAGTTTGTATCATGTCATATTCTGTTTATGACGTATGCATTTTGTCGTAATAATTGGACACAAAATTAAATGCCATCTTAGCTGGAGTATAAAATGCAGAGCATTTAAATAAATTTTCAGGGATTTAATATGATAAAACATGCCATATTGGTATATAACATGATACAAACTTTATTGGTTTCTCTTTTAAAACCTCAAAAAAACTGGTGCTACAGCAGATTTGAATTAGACAATAGGTAGCTTATACAGAACAGCTTATGTCCCTTCCATGGCGTTAGGGTAAGATTTATCACGAATATTGACATTCACAATAGAACTGTATACACAAGCTGGGAAGTTTTGTTGACAGCTCTTTGGTTTCATTTCACTTTTTGTTGGTAATTCTATAAATTTGTTGCAAGGAGTAGCTTTATTTATCTCTTTTAGCATGTACAAAGTTTTAGCACAAAGTATAAAATAAGTTCACTGTGAACTTAAACAAGAACAGCTCACACAAATGTACCTTGTGTATCGTAATTGAATTTTATATGGTGAAAGACTAAAATCAACACTGCTAAAATATCACTGGGATGAGTATGCTGCTAAAATGAAAACTTTTATTTATTCATTATTTTTTTCATTTATTTTCTTTATTTATTTTATTTTATTTTTTTTTTTTAATTATTTTTTTAATTTATCTATTTATATTTCATGTATTTACTGATCATTTAGTAAATTTTTATTCAGATTATGAGAGCTATTTTTTTTTTTTTTTTACTTGTTTGTTTGTTTGTTTATTATATTTATTGATCATTTAGTAATTTAATTCAGGTTACGAGTGCTATTTTTTAAATATTTTTTATTTATTTATCTATTTATCTATTTTTATTCAGGTCATGAATGCTATTTATTATTTACCATTCATGTCATTTATAATTCATCTGATTTAGAACATTTTTGAATTGGAAAGTTCTTCGTTCATTCTTTACATCTTATTTTCTTCTGTTGTAATACCACATGTCAGTTAATGCTGCACAAGTGAAGCTGAGCTCCTTTTTTAGCTTTTGTGTGTTAAAATTAAAATTTAAAGTTTATTATTTTTATGCACTGAAAATCTTATTTAACATCACAATATCATATCTTCCTTTTGATGAATTTGTAGAGCATGCCTTTGTTTCTTAGATTTTCATAACCTTGATATGCCCCTTTTAAAATTTTTGACCCAGCATTGAAGTATCCCCTTTTGGAAAAATTTTTTGTGTCGTCTTTTTTTCTGGTGTTGATTGCGTCAGTTATTATTGGCATGTCAAAATGTGAAATTTTATAATTTTAAGTGGGATTATATTTTCAATCAAGTCATATGGAGACAATAATTTAAGCTAGGCAATACATCTCAGTTAAATAAAATTTATATAAATTTATGAGCTGATGTCTGAAATACTGTTCACCTAACTCCTTCATTTGACGGAATTAGAATATATCGCACTTAACTCTAAATAACTAATCAACCATTAAAATCTGATTGGGTTATAACCGATCTAATAATGACTCATTTAACAGTGATTTATTGACATGTTCAATAGTGGGGAGTGCTTTTTGGATACTTCTAGCTTGTTTATACAGAATACAGGAAAACTTAAGTCACACCGTTCCTGTGCACATTAGAAACTTATAACAATGTTAAATCTTTTTGAGGGACATGTTTTTGATGTCAGCTCCTGTTTAAACCTATAGACACAGCCATGTTATAATTGCTTATCTAACATAAATGGTCACTGACTCTGAAAAATGAGGTGGTCAATTCAGGGACGGTTGAGGAATGCAGAGCACCCAGAGAAAAACATTTGACCATTGACAAGCAATCAGACACATTAAGATCTGCCTGATTAGGATTCTAACCTAAGCAGTGAGAGGCTTTGTGATCCGTAAATGCATGCTTTAGACCACTTGGCCACTAAGGCTCCCCTACATGTAAAGGACCTATATCCAGTAATTATATCCAGTAATTATATCCATTTATTCAAAGTTTCAACCATTATGCCAGTATACTATATTAAACATGTCAGATGTTAGCCATTCTTGTATTAGTGTTAACAAGTACTCTCCACTATTGAACCTTTCATAACAACTGACAACAATTAGATTATAATCATGGTGAAAATATAGGGGAGATTATGTTAACACAGATGTCAGTTATAATTATGCCCAATCAAAATAATAATAATTCTTTTTTTATACCATGATATATGAAACCAAGTCACTTTAATTACATTGTCAGTTTTTTTTCAAATTTGATGGAGCTTGCAGTGTGAATTGTTTATTAACAATTGAACTATTTTAAAATGATGTTCATTGTCAATGTGAATGCATTAGTGAGTTATGATTATTTGCCTTGCAAAGTTTTTGCAATTCTTATTGATAATAAACATCATTTTAAAACAGTTCAATTGTTATATTTTTGTTAAATATTTTTTTAAAAAATTATTAATTGATTTTAAGACTCAAGCATCTGTAACACAATGCTCACTTGGAGGAGTCTAGTAGACACAACAGGCACAAAGAAAGTGCATGTTCTTGTAAAATCTCATAAATGCACTTTTTCATTGTTTGTTTACCTATAATATTGTAGTTCCGGATTGTGTATTGCATTTTAGATGTAGTCATACACAGAGTAACAAGGTTTTTGTTGTTCATAGTCTGCATGAACGCAACAGCTCTCAAACTTGGAGAAATGGGAATTTCACATGGCAAATGAAAGTATAATTGGTCTTATTCATTTACAAAATGTAATTTTGGCATGAATTGACAATTTGACCAGAGAACAAATTTATAATTCACAAAAACAAAATAGTTATCATTAATTACTAGATACTGAATATTGCTTTTCCATTTTCATTTTGGGTTTTGCCACATCCAAACATTTTAATTACAAGAATATTCAGTATTGCTTTTTCATTTTCATTTTGGGTTTTTCCTAATCCAAACATTTTTGCACATGAATTAGTAGTTTTATCAAGACACCAAATAAAAAACTTTAAAACACATAGTTATAATCTATTTACCATATATTCAGTATTGCATTTCCATTTTCATGTGGGGTTTTTCTCATCCAAAAGATGTCATCACACAAGATTTCAGATTTTTTTTATAATCATTTTTTCATTAATATAAAATTAAGACATCATTCGATCAGTTGTAGAGAAGTTTTAATATTTTTGGTATAACTTCGTTTTTTACATCCAATACAATTCTCGTGTTTGTTGTTTGCCCTTCAGAGTGCAGAAACAGCGAGCTACAAGAAGCGAAGACTGCTGTCGAACAGCTAAATTCACAGCTGCTAGAAAGAGAGACAGTTCTGGAAGATCTGCGTGCCCAATTAGCTCAACTCGGCCCCGGTTACGATAAAGTTTCAAAGGAAAAATCTCAGATCCTTGCTGAAAACTCAGCCCTCAAAACGTAAGTTTGCAGCTGTGATTTTAGCTTTTAGGCTACTGTATTTAAATAACCTCATGTTTTCTTCTTTGTTACATTTCATTAGTTAGATTAACATTAGAGAAAATTTGACTTCTTAAACCTCACATGAAAAGTTTCCCTTTTTGCTCACCTGTCCTTTGGCATTTTCACTTTGCCACTGTCATTATGGCATTTTGTGTGTGTGTTTGGCTGACTTGGTTTTTATTTTCTTTTTTGTGTTTTGATTTTTAGTGTGATACTGTACATATTAGCTATATTATAACCTATATGTCAGCTGTTTCTGTTACTTTGTACATGGATAGATCACATAAAATCTCATTTCAAGTATATTTCTTTGAATTTTATTGTCCCAGTATTGTGAATTCTTAACAAACATTTTTAAAAGAGATTTTGTAGTAATACTAAATTTTTAACACAATTAGGTCTTGTTGAATCAGGAATTTAATATCACTGTGTGTAATTATGTACAATTTTTTGTCTAGTATTTTTTAACACTTGATTCATTTTTAACTCATTCAAATGGAAATATTAATGTCACTCATTAACACATTTGAAAATGATTTTGAGCTTGCCTTCACAGTGTAAAAAAACAAAACAAAACAAAACAAAAAACAAAAACAAAAAAAAAAAAAAAACAACTTTCACTAAATATAGTACCACAGTGTGAGTGATATTGCTGTGTTGATTTCTAAGTTTTTTCATGAATAGGTAAGCAGTTCAGCTGAAATGTCCTTCTGTTTTGTAGTATTGTAGACAATCAATAATTTTGTTTAATTTGAATCTGTTCAGATATGAAATATTTTTGCCAATTTAAACCAATACCCAGTTAAACCGAACTTTGTAACTCAAAAATTTTTGTATCATCTGTTGCCTAGCTAATTCATACTTAATAGATAGAGTGTTACCTGACTTTATTTAAAATAGTTTTAATCATGTCATCAGTTTTTGTACCTGGAAATCCATGCTGGTCACATGACAAAACTTATGAACTCTTTTAAGAAAGAGGCACAAAGTAATGAAACAGAAAGGTCTCCATTTACTTGTAGTAAGGGACATCTCTGTGGAAAAAATTTTGACTGTGATATTTATATTTCTCACTTTTTTTTGTTGGTAAAAACTTGTATGATGTTGGTTCAGATTGTTGTTCAATGTTGTATAATGTTGATACAGATTGTTGTACAATGTTGTTACATGTTGTTGTATAATGTTGATACAGATTGTTGTACAATGTTGTTACATGTTGTTGTATGATGTTGGTTCAGATTGTTGTTCAATGTTGTATAATGTTGATACAGATTGTTGTACAATGTTGTTACATGTTGTTGTATAATGTTGATACAGATTGTTGTACAATGTTGTTACATGTTGTTGTATGATGTTGGTTCAGATTGTTGTTCAATGTTGTATAATGTTGGTACAGATTGTTGTACATTGTTGTTACATGTTGTTGTATGATGTTGGTACAGATTGTTGTACATTGTTATTTCATGTTGTTGTATAATGTTGATACAGATTGTTGTACATTGTTGTTATATGTTGTTGTATAATGTTGGTACAGATTGTTGTACATTGTTGTTACATGTTGTATAATGTTGATACAGATTGTTGTACAATGTTGTTACATGTTGTTGTATAATGTTGATACAGATTGTTATACAATGTTGTTACATGTTGTTGTATAATGTTGATACAGATTGTTGTACATTGTTGTTACATGTTGTTGTATGATGTTGGTACAGATTGTTGTACATTGTTGTTACATGTTGTTGTATAATGTTGGTACAGATTGTTGTACATTGTTGTTACATGTTGTTGTATAATGTTGGTACAGATTGTTGTACATTGTTGTTACATGTTGTTGTATAATGTTGATACAGATTGTTGTACAATGTTGTTACATGTTGTTGTATAATGTTGATACAGATTGTTATACAATGTTGTTACATGTTGTTGTATAATGTTGATACAGATTGTTGTACATTGTTGTTACATGTAGTTGTATGATGTTGGTACAGATTGTTGTACATTGTTGTTACATGTTGTTGTATGATGTTGGTACAGATTGTTGTACATTGTTGTTACATGTTGTTGTATAATGTTGGTACAGATTGTTGTACATTGTTGTACATGTTGTATGATGTTGGTACAGATTGTTGTACATTGTTGTTACATGTTGTTGTATGATGTTGGTACAGATTGTTGTACAATGTTGTATACATGTTGTTGTATGATGTTGGTACAGATTGTTGTACATTGTTGTTACATGTTGTTGTATGATGTTGGTACAGATTGTTGTACAATGTTGTTATATTTGTCTATATTATCTCTTACAGGAGACTAGAAGAATTAGAATCTCTGATGGATAGGGTAGAGCATAACACGAAAAGTCACGAAGAAAACATGTCCTCACAACTACACGATAAACAAAGTGAAGTCTCAGCACTCAAAGTAGAAAATGAAAGATTGAAGGTACAAGTATATACTATAAATCAGAAAATTAATGTGAGCAAGAAATTAATGCGAAAAATGCGAGGCCCTTTTCATCGCATTAATTTCTTGTCGCATATTTTTTCTAATTTCTGTATGTTTATAGTAAATTGAGTTATTTCCCTTAACCGGAAGTTGTTATTGTAACTGATTATTTGGAGCATCTTCTCATTTAGCAGTTATTTCTTGCTGTTTATTTCCTACTGGAAATTTCCCTACCAGTAGAATCGTGAATGATTCATCATTTTGAACCTTAAATGGGACGTCAAGCAGACAAAACAGTGATTAAAATTAATCTAACATTCTAAACTCATGAGTCGAAGACGAAGATCAGTTGTACACATTTCGACATAGACATCCTAATTTTGAATGCATTATTTTAATAAAATCCCCAAGCGTTATGTTTTTGTCTTTGCTTTTTCATAGACTACACGTTTCTTTGTTCAGACAATCCTTTACCACCCTGGTAAATTTAAAACAACGTGTCATTTGCGGATAAAAATGTAACCTTGGCACCCTTTGTTAAATGTTTTTTTAATAATGTCTACCAAAAGTTTGTTTAATAACAATAAAAATTCTTATAAATTAAGAAAAAAAAAATGATAATAATTTCTGAGTCCATAATTTAATGTTTGTAATTGTAAGATAAAAGATTGGCAAATTTTAAAAAATGGAATTTTAAAAATCGCATTAATTTCAATATGCATTTTACTTCAAAATCGTCAATTCGCATTAATTTCATGACGCATCAATTTCCGGATTTACAGTATATAAAGTCAAAATTTTGACAGACCAGGAATAAAAGAATCTATAACTACCTGTGGTGCCAGATAGGGAAATCTCAACCAGCCTCGTTCTGGACCAGATATATTAGAACGAGGGTTGAGATTTTCTTATCTGATACCATAAGTAGTGATTGATTCTATTTCTTGCACCATAAAATATACAAGTTCTATTACAAATTAAAATTCAACATATGATGGAAGTGGTGTGTGAATACACAGCACAGGAACAAGCATGGTACCAGAATTCATATTAACAAAAAAAGAGTTAGAAAAATTTTTTTAAAACTAGATTTTAAATTCAAACTGAAGTATTCCCTGTTCTGTTTATTTTTTTGTGTGGAAGTATGCCAGATTCTTGGGTTATGAGGCAGTTCTCAAAGTATTGATACATCTCTGATTTCATTGATAAATCTTTGTGGGAAAAAGAGCGCGTAAGCTATTTTGTACATGGGTGGGGGGGGGGTGCAAGATTGAAATATCTTGCACCGATCTTTATATGGATTTTTTTTATCTGGGGTGCAAGAAAGCCTTATCTGAGCTTATTTTCTCACCACATATTCAGAAAAATCTGTCTCCCACAAATAACAGTGTAAAATTAATTGCCTTACTGCATTTTGATGAATAAATGTTAGAACGTAACTGTTTTTCATTTCACCATGTGTTGGATGGGATAATGTAAAAAATGTTCATTTCATTAAGAAATGATAAGATTTGGCATCTATCCAAGCTAGTTCAAAATAAAATATTAAGGTTCTTCAATTTCTTTTTACTTTACATGGAAAGGCATGACATTTAAAAGAAATTTGTTGCTTATTGCCCCAATCTAATTGCAAATAGGTAAAGAATTCTGCAAATATAACTGCTAACATCACTATATCCAGTGAAAAAATCCTTACAGATGTTACACTCCATTCAATTGAATATCCAGTATTTTTGCATTAAAATACTTTTCTTGATAAATCACCTTCAAATTAATAACCAATTTTCTTATAACACCAATGTTTTATGCAACAGAAAAATAACAGTTAAACCAGGTTTAACTTTCTTTATGCATGTACATGTATTCTTAATCCAGTATTATTTTAGCAAAACCCAAATTTTATTTCCAACAAATGTCAATATTTATAATGTTGTTTTTTGTTGTTTTTTTTTTCAGACTTCCATTGCAACTATAGAGAATAAATTTAAGCAAGCCGATGAAGAACTGCTACAACTCCGTGGAAATCTCAAACAGTATGAAAATCTGGTAGAAGAATATAGATCACAGGTTAGATTTGAATTAAATCACATAATTATCTTTATCATTTCATATAATGAAAGAAATCATATTTACACATGTTAGCTAGACATTTAATGTGTTTGGTACATATGTACCATTTCTGGTGTTGCGTCTTCCATTTTCATCTAAATATCATAATTGTATCTCATATGATTACATTCCTTTAAATATCTTATCATGATATTAAAGTTTTTGACTTTACCATTTTCCTAAGAAAACTTTCAGTTGTTCATTTTACAAGATGCATCATTTTTATTATCTCTGTTAAACTATGGTATCAGTTGAAGTTCGTGTCTTTTATATGATGATATAACTCTGGCATTTTAGTATAAAAATTGTTTTATTTTTATGTTTCTACCCTGCTTATTCATGAATCATTACTTAGTTTTAACATTTTCATGTGTAGGTGTCTACTTCATTGTTTTCTTCCAGTATTACTTTGATAGGATTATTTCATACATGCATCACTGATTCTCAATTTTTTCTATCAACAATATCAGTATTAACATTGGTTTATGTCTTATTTGAGAAGTTTTAATTTTCCATTCTGTCATCAGGGAGTCTCCGTATCAGATAGTCAACAGACAACTCGGGTAACAAAATCATTTATACAGACACCCCAATCTCAGGTAGACTTGACATTTATAACCAGCTGGAGACAACATTGGTGTCATCAAGGATGTCTGTTTCACCAGTTGATAATCAAGACACCATCTTTGTTGTCTATTTCACCTGCTGTAGGATGTCAGTTTTATTGTCAATTTCACCAGCAAGGAAGGATAACAGTTTTGTTGTCTATTTCACCTGCAATGGCGATGTCAGTTTTGTTGTCAATTTCACCAGCTAGGAGAATGTTATCAATTTTGTTTCATTGTCTATCACTTTTTCAGTTTCATTTCATCAAAGCCATCACTATGGTTACTTGTCATTGACATTGAATGTCAATTTCACCTGCCTCATTTGTTCAGTTTCATTTTTTTTTCATCACTTTTATTGCCTTTTGATGTGTTTATTGTTAAAACTAATCTCATTAGTATGATTTTTCAACTCTTAGGTAAGAGAAATCTTATCACCATGGTTACAGTACTTGCTTTATTGTCATGGTTACCTCATGTCATCATATAGGTTGGTTCTATTGCTATAGTTTAATTTGTCTATTAAACTTTAAAAAATATCTCCCTAATTCATTGATATTTGATTTATTCATAATATTTAGCTCACCTGGGATTTTTAACATTTCTAGAGTAACTGTGTCTCTTAAAATGATTAGCATTGACCTTCTTACATGGTTGGATATCAGTACTCATAAATCGTTATTCATTCATCACTAATCATATCTTCTACATTAATGAAATTCCTTATCAGTCAATTTTTGTAAAAAAAACTTAAATATGGTTTAATGCTACAAGCTTCTTGAGTACACGCAAAAGTGGTTAGGTGAGCATTTTACAGGCCTGTAGTTTTTGGATTGGCTAGTAAAGCTGCATATCAAATTTGAAAAAAAAATTAAAATATTTATATGATGTATTAATGATAGAAGTTAGTTTACAATAATTCTGATATCACAGTGTTTTTACTTCACTTGGTTCACAGTACATAATAAAAATAACACTACATTTTTTTTTATTTCATTAGATAAATCAGTTTAGTCACAGTTTAAAATTTTTAGAGTGTTTTCTATCTGTGTCTAACAGTCACAACTTTATAATTGTTTTATTTTTCTGGGCAAGTGTTTTGTTTGCAGTGGTAAATGTAATCCCCCCCCCCCCCCCCAAAAGAATAAAAAAATAAAAAGATTATCATATTTTCCCGAGCTTCTCAGTCTGTATCTTCAAATTCTTAACAGCTTACAGTGAAAAGTGAAAATTCATATTAACTTTAATTTACCAAGCTAAAAAAATGATGAGCATAATTATCTTCCTAACTTAGCTCTGCTGTATCTAAAGATTTGTAACATTGAAAACCAGATCAATTTCAAAAAGATGAAAATAACATTTAGAATAACAATTGCATTATTAAAACCAAAAAATCAAATGGTTATTGGTTTAAATAAAGATGAATTTAAAGCTTGCTGCTTATTTTTAATAAAATTTATTAAATCAGTACCCGGTAATTAAAATATAAATTTCTAAAGGTGAAGATTCTCCTTAAAATTGTTGCTAATGCCCTTGGCTGAGAGTGGGGAAAGGGGGGGGGGGTGCAAACAAATAGAAACATCTGAATTAGTCCCATATGATTTCTTAATTTGAGTTTTAATTTTTGAAATTACTCAAATTTTCTGCCTAAAGGAATCCTTGAAAAATGCTAAGAGTAGGGACTTGAATAGCTGGTAGTTAGTACTATGGGTCAGTGCTAACAAGGACAGGATGGTTTTATTCAGAGCAGCGACATCCAAAGCTGAAATTAATGCTATGGGTCTCTGCTAAAAATGACAGGGAGTTTTTATTGAATAGCTTTTTTGTAAACGCTTTTTATTAGTTTATTGGAGAGAAGCTTTGCATGGATAAGATTTTTTTTAAACTTTATTCTTGCTTTTAGTAGTTGTTAATAAAAAAAAATTAGTCTAAAACAACCAAATAATCTCCTAGGCAAATATTCCTTAAACATTTATTCCTTTAGAAATATCCTGTAAATGGCAATTACCAGTACTTAGGAAAGTTTTGGTAAAGATCTATTTATTTTTAGATAAGTGCCCAGTACATTTAGATAAATGCACAGAAAAATAGATATAAGCTTTAAGTAAATAACTATTATTTTAGATAGCGCCATGTAAAAAACTATTCTTCAAGATAAATGCCCAGTAAATAGCTAACATGTTAGATAAATAAATGCCCAGTAAATAGCTAACATGTTAAATAAATGGCCAGTAAATAGCTAACATGTTAGATAAATGCCCAGTAAATAATTATTCCCTAGAAGAATAAGTGTTGTTTTTTAAAAAAATAAATTAAAAAAAAAAAAAAAAACAAATAAAACAAAAAAACAAAATCTTTGATTAAAATTCCAAAATTCAAACTTAAAAAAAACAAAATTTAAAATTTTTTTTTTTTAAAAAAAAAATAAAGAGTTTTACATATATCCATGGAAACGAATCAATATTGAATGGCAGTAATGTATATGGTAAGCTTAACTATTTATAGTCCTTGAGTTATAAAAGTTGCTGTTGTATTTCAGATGTACATGTATATTTGTATGCATACCTTTACATAAAGTTGGTATGTTTTCTTGGTTGCTAAGATACTGAGTTTAGTAGGGTGGTTTATTTATCCTTACCACTTTTCAATTAGGAAAAACGCACTACTTATTTTTCCAGATGAACCGATCCCGACGCGAGGCTGATGAAACCATGGTTAGGTTGGAAGAAACCGAAAAAGAAACGGAGCGCATTAAGCAAGATGGAGAATATGAATTAGAAAAGGCAAGCATGGCCCAAAAACTTCATTTAATATATTAAAAAGAAAATAAATAATATTGCTACTAATTTCAGAAATAAAATGCAATGGTCAATTTTTAGATTGAGTTTTCAAAAATAAATAATATTGCTACTAATTTCAGAAATAAAATGCAATGGCCAATTTTTAGATTGAGTTTTCAAACTCTTAGGCAGAAAAATACTTAAATTTTTTACCTGAATTCTATTTGAAATATGCCAATTTTAAAGATTAATCAGATATTTGTTTAATTTGACAAGACTAACAGCTATTTATTTAATCATGTTTTGTTAGTGTAGTATTTTGGTGTGTTTTTTTCATTAACTGCATGTTTTGTTGTGAACTTTAAAGCCACTGGTTGCTCAAAATTTTATAATATTCTGCCTGACTGGGTGCTATTTGTTAGTATCTAATTACTATGGCAATTATTTCAACAAGTTTATTTGTTACACAGAAAGAAAATGAAGTATATCTAAAGGTTTTGATAAAAAATTAGTTTAAAAAGTACATTTTGAAAAAAAAACATAATCAGCTGTTTATCTCCCTTGTAAAATGTACAGAAGAGAGTGGAGTAACACCCCAGTCAAAGAAGTGTAGGTTTTCAGTTCAGGGCTTGTGGAGGTAACTGATGTGTCCTGAGAAACTGCCAACCCTCAGCAATTGAACTGATAAACTTTCTCACACCAGGCTCTGTCAATGGACTATGATCCATTCAGATAAACTTTAGAAATAAAAAACAGAAATTTTGAGTAACCAGTTTGAGAATACTAGTAACAGATAGAGCTTGTATTAATAAATATACCACAATTTTTATTGTACTATTTAGTGGTTAACTAATTATTACAAAAGATAATTTTATTATATATTTAGTAACCTAATTAATCAATGTAATAATTATATATATTATAGTATCATAATATATATATATATATATATATATATATATATATATATATATATATATATATTATCATTTATGATGATTTTTTTATGTAATTTATATAACAGTATGACTGCTTGTAATCAGATTTATTGCAGGTACAGATGTGTTCAGCAGTTGGGGGCACCCTTTTTAAAACCTCAGTTTAAAATTGTATATTGATGAAAAAAGTATATATAAAAAAGGCAATTTGTCAATGCATTGTACATATTTTAATTGTATTTTTCAAAATGCATGTGTGTGTAAGTGTTGTACATACTAGATATTTGGTACATTCATTATTATTGGACTTTAAGTTCTGAACTAACACATAAAGTGATCAGTGATTTTTAAAATTCATGTCTTTTTTAAACAGGCACTGGAGTAAATGTCCATTGTCATGGCTATAGTTCTGCTAGAGATTCATTAATCATCTCGCTCATTTTACAGATTTTCATTGGTCAATGTACAGGATATATATTCATCAGTATTACTGTGTTTTGATCATATATATATATTATATTATATTATATTTATATATATTATAACATATATGTTGTTTTTAAGTTTGTATGATATGGTTTTTTGTGCCTTTCCTTTATCTGCTTCCTTTATTGCCTGTCAGCCTACAACTACTAGCCATTATCATCCAATATCTGCAACTTATCCTTCACATCAGGCCCCACCCCAGGGGCCACCACCACCTCCACCACCCCAGCAACATCAACAGTACATGTATGACCAGTCTTACCATCAGCAGTACCCTGAGGTAAAAAAGTAAATGTTGTATAGAGGCACAGAGCTGTCAGAATTATTTGAAACACACAATGGTCTGTTGTTGTATGGAGGCACAGAGCTGTCAGAATTATTTGAAACACACAATGGTCTGTTGTTGTATGGAGGCACAGAGCTGTCAGAATTATTTGAAACACACAATGGTCTGTTGTTGTATGGAGGCACAGAGCTGTCAGAGTTAGTTGAAACACACAAAGGTCTGTTGTTGTATGGAGGCACAGAGCTGTCAGAATTAGTTGAAACACACAATGGTCTGTTGTTGTATGGAGGCACAGAGCTGTCAGAATTAGTTGAAACACACAATGGTCTGTTGTTGTATGGAGGCACAGAGCTGTCAGAATTAGTTGAAACACACAATGGTCTGTTGTTGTATGGAGGCACAGAGCTGTCAGAATTAGTTGAAACACACAATGGTCTGTTGTTGTATGGAGGCACAGAGCTGTCAGAATTAGTTGAAACACACAATGGTCTGTTGTTGTATGGAGGCACAGAGCTGTCAGAATTAGTTGAAACACACAATGGTCTGTTGTTGTATGGAGGCACAGAGCTGTCAGAATTAGTTGAAACACACAATGGTCTGTTGTTGAATGGAGGCACAGAGCTGTCAGAATTAGTTGAAACACACAATGGTCTGTTGTTGAATGGAGGCACAGAGCTGTCAGAATTATTTGAAACACACAATGGTCTGTTGTTGAATGGAGGCACAGAGCTGTCAGAATTAGTTGAAACACACAATGGTCTGTTGTTGAATGGAGGCACAGAGCTGTCAGAATTAGTTGAAACACACAATGGTCTGTTGTTGTATGGAGGCACAGAGCTGTCAGAATTAGTTGAAACACACAATAGTCTGTTGTTGTATAGAGGCACAGAGCTGTCAGAATTAGTTGAAACACACAATGGTCTGTTGTTGTATGGAGGCACAGAGCTGTCAGAGTTATTTGAAACACACAATGGTCTGTTGTTGTATGGAGGCACAGAGCTGTCAGAGTTATTTGAAACACAATGGTCTGTTGTTGAATGGAGGCACAGAGCTGTCAGAATTAGTTGAAACACACAATGGTCTGTTGTTGAATGGAGGCACAGAGCTGTCAGAATTATTTGAAACACACAATGGTCTGTTGTTGTATGGAGGCACAGAGCTGTCAGAGTTAGTTGAAACACACAAAGGTCTGTTGTTGTATGGAGGCACAGAGCTGTCAGAATTAGTTGAAACACACAATGGTCTGTTGTTGTATGGAGGCACAGAGCTGTCAGAATTAGTTGAAACACACAATGGTCTGTTGTTGTATGGAGGCACAGAGCTGTCAGAATTATTTGAAACACACAATGGTCTGTTGTTGTATGGAGGCACAGAGCTGTCAGAATTAGTTGAAACACACAATGGTCTGTTGTTGTATGGAGGCACAGAGCTGTCAGAATTAGTTGAAACACACAAAGGTCTGTTGTTGAATGGAGGCACAGAGCTGTCAGAATTAGTTGAAACACACAATGGTCTGTTGTTGAATGGAGGCACAGAGCTGTCAGAATTATTTGAAACACACAATGGTCTGTTGTTGAATGGAGGCACAGAGCTGTCAGAATTAGTTGAAACACACAATGGTCTGTTGTTGAATGGAGGCACAGAGCTGTCAGAATTAGTTGAAACACACAATGGTCTGTTGTTGTATGGAGGCACAGAGCTGTCAGAATTAGTTGAAACACACAATAGTCTGTTGTTGTATAGAGGCACAGAGCTGTCAGAATTAGTTGAAACACACAATGGTCTGTTGTTGTATGGAGGCACAGAGCTGTCAGAGTTATTTGAAACACACAATGGTCTGTTGTTGTATGGAGGCACAGAGCTGTCAGAGTTATTTGAAACACAATGGTCTGTTGTTGAATGGAGGCACAGAGCTGTCAGAATTAGTTGAAACACACAATGGTCTGTTGTTGAATGGAGGCACAGAGCTGTCAGAATTAGTTGAAACACACAAAGGTCTGTTGTTGTATGGAGGCACAGAGCTGTCAGAGTTATTTGAAACACACAATGGTCTGTTGTTGAATGGAGGCACAGAGCTGTCAGAATTAGTTGAAACACACAATGGTCTGTTGTTGTATGGAGGCACAGAGCTGTCAGAGTTATTTGAAACACACAATGGTCTGTTGTTGAATGGAGGCACAGAGCTGTCAGAATTAGTTGAAACACACAATGGTCTGTTGTTGTATGGAGGCACGGAGCTGTCAGAATTAGTTGAAACACACAATGGTCTGTTGTTGAATGGAGGCACGGAGCTGTCAGAATTAGTTTAAATACACAATGGTCTGTTATTGAATGGAGGCACAGAGTTGTCAGAATTAGTTGAAACACACAATGGTCTGTTGTTGTATGGAGGCACAGAGCTGTCAGAATTAGTTGAAACACACAATGGTCTGTTGTTGTATGGAGGCACAAAACTGTCAGAATTAGTTAAAACACCTGGATTAGTTCATAGTTTAGAGGCACAGAATCTAATTTCACATAATTTCATTTAATTAGTTTTATGGAAACATATCTTGTATGGAAACACATTATTTTTTGCATGCATTTTTTAAATGCAAGAACATTGCTGTCAGGATATATTAGAAAATCATTATTGTAGAAAAGTCCAAATGGGCTAATTATTGTTTAAATCTCTGCATCAGCATTATTGCAACTATTTGTGGATAGATTGTTTGAAGTCACTGTCATTGCTCAGGATTTGTTTCGTAATCATTGTTATATGAATGCACAAAGTTGTCACATTTTATATAATTTAATTATAGCTGATTGGTATAAAAATCAGCCAAAATCACATGCAACATAACACATGGTAGAAGACAAAACAAAAAGCATATATTATAGTGAAGCTTATTTTTTTAACACTAGTCAGGGCTTCCATTTGACCTTTGACATTCAGGGGTCAAATTGACTTTCCTGAAAATTCTTAGAGTCAAACTGTCAAAACACAACTGATTTTGGAATTCAGGAATCAAATTTAGTTCTCAAGAATCAAAAACACAGTCTCAATGGATGCCCTGCTATTACATGTAAGATTTACAGCTTTTAATCTGTTCTTAGCTGTTTCTTTATATTTGCATTAAACATGTATTATTTTGTTTTGCATGAACTTTTTTCTTAAACTATCATTTATAACCAAATGAATCATAATAACTTCAAAATTGGTTTTTGACGGGGGAAAAAAATCAGATATGACAAATGAAATAATTGTATCAGCCCTTTATGGGGTAAAAGATGATATGACATTTGTGGCTGTTCCAGCTTTTTAGTTCACAAGATGTATGTATCCTTCATGGATAAAGGATGATATGATATTTTTGGCTGTTCCAGCTTTTAAGCTCACAAGATCAGTAAAAAAAACTTTAAATAAAGTGAAAATTGTAAACACATCAAAACTAAACCTGTTCACATTGTTGTTTCATGAGTTTATGAATGATATTGGCTGTTACATTTAGTTATCTTAAACTCCCTTGTATTCTTATAAGGCTAAATATCCAATGAAAATAGATTTTGTATCTTATTGTTAATCTATCATCAGTCATTATTTTTCATCTGTAAATCATTTTAAGTAATACATATTATATATTATTAATATACAATATAACATACTGCCAAGCATATCAATTATGTATCTTGAAACTCTATGTGACACAGTGATTTCGCAAGTATTTGTTTATATGCAGTGAAACTTCAACAACCGAATTCCGTTTTAATGTTTTGAGAGTACAGATTTCTGACTTTTGACATATGAGACAACAAAAACAGAGGCAAATGAGTTATGTATGGTTTTAGAAAAATTGATTTTCAAGTTGTTGAAGTTCTGCTGTATACTTGTGTATTCCTTTCAGTTCTGGGTTATCCCATGTCAGATTTTGTAAACAGCTCTTGCTCAAATGACTAAATAATTGTTGAAATTGATATTTTTAATGTATGTTATTTAAAAAACAAATGTACTGGTGAAATGGTCAATATTTTTATTTTTTATAATTATTTCAGGTTAAAGTTCGATTACATCAGCGTTTACAGGAACTAGAACCGCTGCCTGAAATGTTGAAATCTACTGAGCTAAAACTTCATGATTCACACGAGCGCATGATGATGTATGAGAGAAAAAACAGTGAAAATACAAAAATCATTGCAGAATTAACAGCAAAGGTGGGATGCCTGCTTTTTATGAACTGTTTTTTTCCTAGTTTAATTGAGTTTTGAGACTTATAGTGATCATTGTTGAATTCTTATGATGTTCATTTATAATACTATATTTTGCAACAAGAAGTTTGGTCTGTAAGTTCTCTAAGTGGTCTAAAGCGTGTGCTTAGGGATCACAGTGCATCTCACCGATGGGTTTGAATCCCATTCGGGACAGATGCTGGTGTGAGAATGTTTGTCAGTTCACTTGCCAAAGGTCGGTGGTTTTCTCTGGGCACTCCGGTTTCCTCCATCATCCTAGAACTGACCGCCTCATAATAAGTGATAGAATATTGACTAGGGCGTAAAACTCCATTACTTCACTCCACCCCATTCCTGTAAGTTCTCTGGGAAGACAAATATTATGAGGTAGAGTACATGTAGATGAAACTGTTGTCAGGGCCATGTGTTTTTGGCAGTGAATCGTGTTTAGTTTCATAGAAAACACTGTTTAGACTTTTTCATTGACTTGAGTATTGTCATAATGTTGAAAAAGTGGCAAATGGGGAATCCTATTGCACATACAATGAAATGCAAGGATCTGTCTAAGTGAGATTCAAACCTAGACAATGAGAGGCAATGCAATCTGTAAGTGTGTAACTGGGGTCTCCTGTTTCCCATTGCGGGAGATTTTTAAATCAGTTCAGTTTTTTTTTGTTTCTAAAATTCATTATATTTCTTTGACAGGTTGAACATGTAACAGATTCTTTAGAACAAATGAGGAATAAATTCCATGATGCTCAAGATGAAAACCGTCTTCTAAACAGCAAAATAGATTCAATAGAAAGGTATGTGGAAACAAAAGATTTTTATAATAACAGTTGATGAGATTTTTTTTTTTTTTTTTTTTTTTTTTTTTGTAAGATCTTCGGACACTGAACAATAAATGCTATAGTCTTTTAGAAAAGCAGTCAAGATTAAAATGTAGTCATATGTATTTTTTATTGCTTGTAAGACAATGAAAGTTGTAAATATAAAAAATTATATTGTTGAACAAAGCAATTTTATTATGAATGGCCTTGAACTATTGGGGGCCTCGGTGGCCGAGTGTTCTAAAGCGCGCGGTTACGGATCACAGTGCCTCTCACCACCTAGGTTCAAATCCCACTCGGGACAGATCCTAGTGTGAGAAAGTTTGTCAATTCGCTTGCCGAAGGTCGATGGTTTTCTCCGGGCACTCCGGTTTCCTCCACCATCCCAGAACTGACCGCCTCGAAATAAGTGAAAGATTCTTGACTGGGGCGTAAAACACCATTACTCCACTCCACTCCTTGAACTATTGGTACTTTTGTTCATTTCTGCTTTTAAATATAAATAAATATTTTATATATACATGTATAAGAATTTGGTGTATGAGAATTGTTATTTACATTCTTGTAACAAGAAATTATTATTATAATTACATGTTTTATTATTATTATTATTATTATTATTATTATTATTTTTATTATAACATGTAATATTATTATTATTATTATTATCATATCATTATTAATATATTTAGAAAATTACGCGATTCTGAGGATCAAAACAAAGAATTACTGACCAATCTTGCCAAACGGGAAGAAACATGTTTTATTATTATTATTATTATTATTATTATTATTATTTTTATTATAACATGTAATATTATTATTATTATTATTATCATATCATTATTAATATATTTAGAAAATTACGCGATTCTGAGGATCAAAACAAAGAATTACTGACCAATCTTGCCAAACGGGAAGAAACCATTCACCAAAATAATGTAAGTTAAAAGTATACAACTATTACAGCTTAGGTTCCATTTAAGCATTTTCCCATGCTTGTAAATGATATGGCTTGTAGCAATCTGGGCAACATAAAGTTATGAGTTGCACACATGTAGGAGATATTTTCCCATGCTTGTAAATGATATGGCTTGTAGCAATCTGGGCAACATAAAGTTATGAGTTGTACACATGTAGAAGATATTTTCCCATGCTTGTAAATGATATGGCTTGTAGCAATCTGGGCAACATAAAGTTATGAGTTGTACACATGTAGAAGATATTTTCCCATGCTTGTAAATGATATGGCTTGTAGCAATCTGGGCAACATAAAGTTATGAGTTGTACACATGTAGAAGATATTTTCCCATGCTTGTAAATGATATGGCTTGTAGCAATCTGGGCAACATAAAGTTATGAGTTGTACACATGTAGAAGATATTTTCCCATACTTGTTAATGATACGGCTTGTAGCAATCTGGGCAACATAAAGTTATGGGTTGCACACATGTAGGAGATATTTTCCCATACTTGTAAATGATATGGCTTGTAGCAATTTGGGCAACATAAAGTTATGAGTTGCACACATGTAGGAGATATTTTTGGTAGGTAATACAATCTCATGTGAAGAAATGTACGGAGTGAATTTAGCTCCAGTTTTCACAATCATTCCTTAACTTAGGCTTTCCTTAACCTAAATTGAGCAAATTTTGGCAATACCTTTGTGAATTACAAATAAACATTTGTGATAAAACTAAATACAGATGTTGCAAGCTTGAAGTGATCTTAAAAATGACGTCCTAAATTTCTCAAATTATCAAGGTTTCAAATTTGACAGATTTAAATTAAGGAAAATCTTAGTTAAGGAATGATTGTGAATCCGGGGTCACTCTTTACATTCTTTAACTAAGACTGTTTAAGTTAAATTTCGATCACTAATTTTGGCAAATTAAATGTTACAAAATAAGTATATCATAGATGTCACAAGCTTTATAATGAAATCTTAAACTTTTGTTTAACAAACATGTATCTTGCAAAGAAACCAAGTTATTTAGATCTCAGATTTGCTAGATTTATGCTAAGAAATACCTTGGGTTTAGAGAAATGATTGTAAAACTGGAGCCTGGTACAAAAGTACAGTTTCAGGCAAGTCACATGTATTTTAAAGATCTTGGTAAATAAATTCTGTTGTCATCATGATCATGTACAATGTTGTTGATGTACATTTAAGTCAGCTTATCAAGCATTACTGATATGCATTAAGTTATAAACCTGAACAAGTTGTAACACTTCAGTATGGGTATCATTTAGTCTTGACATGAAATAATATAACATGTCTAAAAATACATATTTTACATCAGTATGATATAATTTTTATTCATTTGCCTTGCCTGTCACAATTTTGTTTTATGAGTTGGCAAAATCAGAAATTCTTAATATACAATTATCATGATTACTATTTACTTATTTTATAGTTACATGTATGTTGAGAAGAAAAAGTGAGGGAAAATTACCATGACTATTTATTTTTTTTTGTAGTTACGTTTAGAAGAAAAAGCGAGGGAGAATGCAAGTATTACTCGTCAGTTAGAAAATGCACTGTCAGACATGAGGCGACAAGCTGAACAGTCGAGAGATAAATCCTCACAAAAAGTAAGTCTTCAGTATTCTTCTTACTTATCTGTAGTCACTGTGAACAGCTGTGGTTATACTAATGTCGATAATGATACTAACATTTTGATAAGCTAGTACAAATCTAAAAGTGGTCAAGTGAGATTAGTACAGATCCTTTTGTGACTTTAAAGAAAATTATTGGAAATACATCGTCAGTAAATAGAAGGTTACCAGTAGTTGGTGGAATATTTACTGTTGTGTTTGTGGAGTCAATTTGGGATTGTTGGGAAACACACCAACCCATGGGAGCTAGTTAAACAACACTAGTTTGTGTCCAAGTCAGATTCTAACTTTAGTCTTGAGAGGTAGGGTGTTCCATAAACCAGCAGTTTGGATGATACAACCATTAAAGTGATAAGTAGTCTAACATCATTTTGATTCTGATGTTGATTTTGAAGGAGCTGAGACCTGATCAGAGTATGATATTCAGACGGTTATGAATAGTGACTGTATTTTAGCCAGGCAATTAACATCATAAATAAATATCACATGGTCTATGAAAAATTGCACGCTTAATGCATAAATAAAATTTTCTACATCTTATAGATATATTTGATATTTCTCAGCTTGAGTGAAGTAATTTTGAGATATATATACAACCCCATTAACACACTTGCTGTGAATTGTTCAATTCATCATAACACACTTGCTGTGATTTGGTCACTTTGTCATAACACACTTGCTGTGAATTGTTCAATTCATCATAACACACTTGCTGTGAATTGTTCAATTCATCATAACACACTTGCTGTGAATTGTTCAATTCATCATAACACACTTGCTGGGAATTGTTCAATTCATCATAACACACTTGCTGTGATTTGGTCACTTTGTCATAACACACTTGCTGTGAATTGGTCACTTCGCCATAACACACTTGCTGTGAATTGGTCAATTCATCATAACACACTTGCTGTAAATTGTTCAATTCATCATAACACACTTGCTGGGAATTGTTCAATTCATCATAACACACTTGCTCTGATTTGGTCACTTTGTCATAACACACTTGCTGTGAATTGGTCACTTCGTCATAACACACTTGCTGTGAATTGGTCACTTCGTCATAACACACTTGCTGTGAATTGGTCACTTCTTCATAACACACTTGCTGTGAATTGGTCACTTCGTCAAAGTATAAATGGTTTTGTATATTTTGCAGGAGAGAACATTCCAGACAAGGATAACAGATTTAGAATCACAGTTAAGTCAGACAAGAGCAGAGATAGCCAGAGTTAAAAGAGAAAAAGAAGAGGTAAATATACTAAAAACTGTTAAAACAACCACCTCTGACTGAAGAATAGCTTTCTTCTATATCAAGACTACCCCCCCCCCCCCCCCCCCCCTCCTGTAAGGACCCTTTCTCTTATCATGACTAGTTCAAAAGATACCTTTGCCTAACAAATATAAAGCTGCATAAATTTCCTCCAATTTTTCCTCAAGGGCATATTTATATCTGCATGAATTGTTTACCTGACCCAAGTTTCACAATCATTCACTCAGTTTAGTGTATACTGAAGTCAAATATTCCCATTTTTCTCTCATCAATATTTTTCAAAAATTTTAAGTTTTATGAGGCAATGTATTGTTTTTGTTTTCAACAAACCTACACAAAACAATTTCAATATAACATCAGATATTCAATTTTAACTCTGTAATGTCTTAAAAAATTCACATTGAAATACTGGTATTTCCTAATTTGAGTTGAGTGTACACTCAAATGAGTGAATGATTGTGAAACTGGGACCTGGACATTTTGAAACTTTACATAAAATCTACAACAAAGAGGATGTGTTCTGCAAAGACAACTTTCCCTTGTTTAATTACAGAAACTCAGAAAATTTGTAGAAACTATTGAATACATTATGTTGTACCCTTGGCATGATTGCAGGTAGAATATTTTATGCTTCAGTGTCTGGATATATAGCAAGAGACCTAGGCTTTTCTGAGAACTCTTATTTTCTCAAATTTTCATCATTACTATTCTCAAGTTCACTACTTTGTTATTTGTCAAATACAGTAAAAATCTGCTATAATAACTGGCTATATATAAACATCTGTCCATTAAGGACAGTGGAGTAAGGTACTTTTGCTTCTTATTTCAACTCAAAGCACCTCTTAATAAAGACCACTTGTATGAAAAGTCCATATATCTTAGGTCCCAGATATATAAGTGGTCTTTTGATACAAGCTTTACTTAGTTTCAGTGACTAACATTTTTCTTATGCTTTTCTATTTTCAGAATGAGAGAAAGTTTAATTCGCGTTTATATGATCTGAAAGACAGGTTAGAACAATCCCACAGTACCAACAGAAGTATGCAAAACTATGTTCAGTTTCTCAAAAACTCCTATGCTAATGTGTTTGGTGATAGTGCAGCGTCATATCCATCAACTCCTGTGGGACTTCCTTGAAACAGACTATAAATTAGGAATTTTTATTTTTATTGTACACCTCAAGTTTTAAATACAGATCTGAGTGAAAAAGGAAACTTTGAAACAGAGTATACTAACCTAGATATGAAATATTTCAGTTATTGAATTAGCAAGATATAATGGATAAGTGAAACAAACTATAGTTTTGTTTAAACTCTTTATTAGGCGAATGTATGGTAAGTTTCATTCCTCTTCCAGGTGCTTACATCATCAAAATTGTGTCCCATTTTCATTTTCGTTTAAAAGGTTTTTGTTTTGTTTTTTTTTTTTTTTTTTTTTTTTTTTTTTTTTTTTTTTTTTTTAAGTTTTATGTACCAAACTATAATTAAGTTATTTTTTTGATGTTTTATTCAATATGGAAATGTAGTGAAAGTTTTTATTGGGAAATGGAATTCCCTAAAGTAAAAGTTTTATATCTAAGATGGGAGAAAAAGATTTGTAAATTGTCAGTACAGCATTCTGAAACTTACTTAGCATGGCATTGCAAAAAATGTTGTGATCTGTCAATATGGAGAGGAAGTAACATTAGAGTAATCTCCCTTGGGGATATGTTTATTTCTAGATTAATCTAGTGGCATCTAGTGACAATATAAACACAGAGTTTATTTCGATTTTCAGGATATAAAAAATAATGCTTGAGGTGTTATGATATACAACTAGCAATTCATTTCCTGTTCATTGGGTTTGAACTTGTTCCTGTCTATAGAACTCTCTGCCATCAAATCATGAACAAATATATACATATTATGTTAGTGTGTGGTTTAGAAATGATTTTAATAATTTGGAAATGGTTGTATATGCGAGTTGTATGGGACAAAATTGAATGAATCTTAAATAGAGATATCCGATAAAGAGAACCTGTGATATTTTTATTTCTTTATTATTACTATTATTAATAATGATTCTACTTTTATATATATATATATATATATATATATATATATATATATATATATATGTTTTACATGTTTTAATTGCTGTTTTTCAGGAATTTTATTTATTATTATTATTATTATTTATATTATTTTTAAAATAAGTTGTTTGTAAATTTAGGAAACAAAAATCCAAAGATGTTAGTTTTAGTGGAATAAAGCTTGAATGTATAATATAAGGTAGACTTGATTCTGTTGATAAAATGCCTAGCATCATTAAAATACACACAGCTGTCTGTAATATTTAACACTTATGATAAAGCTAAAACCCCGTAAAAAAAGTGACAGACTGTCAAGGTAAGGTACTGTGCTCTTAATTATTATTTCTTTATATTATTTCTTTGTTTGCGAGAATAAAAATGCTAATTTAACCATTTTGTTTAATTGTATAGGTGAACCTGTCTGTAAAGCTACCCTAGAAACCCTTTTAAACTGACAGTTGTAAAAAGGTGGTCTTTATATACAGGTCAATGTATTATATCTAAATAGGAGTTTTTCTGAAAAAAATCATTTATAAGCATTAAGCAGGTGGCTGTCTTTAATGACTTTCAACAAATTTCTTTTACCTGGTAGCAAGAAGATTGATTAAATTAAATCATTAATTAAACTGTAATTAGCATATGAAATTTTGCTGTGTTAATTGTGGTTTATTTGTTTGTTTATCGAATTCTTCTTGTAATTGGGTCTAGATCTGTAACCATGGCAACAGTCTTTTCTAAAGGGGTATTACCTAGATGATCATGATAGTTGAGCACAGAAACCCTTTTTTCTATGTTTGTGTATAAATGTTAAGTCTATGTATTCAAAAGATAATAAATGTTTCTAAAGTCAGGGAAATTAACATACATTAATCCATTGAAACTCTTTTTAAACTGAAAATTAAATGTCATTTTCCATAACAAAAAATTGTTAAAAAATGAAATTCTCATTTAAAATATTTTTCGTGTTTAAGGTCATCAAGTAATTTTTTAAACATTTATTTTCCTTTATTTTTTAAATATTTATGTTGAATTTTACTGCAAGTTTTAGCAAAGATATAAATTCATTTTTAAAAAAAGTAAAGTGATAAATTTAAAAAAAAAAATCCCAGCAGCTGGAAAATATTAAGCATCATGACAATGAATGTATAATGTTATATAAATAGATTAAGGCATTAATTTTAGTTTAAGTTATAATGTAATCATATCATGTAATAAAAATGTATTAAATTTATACGTCATAAAAAAACAATAAAACAGAGATAAAATAATTGATAATTATAATTATTATTATTTCTTGTAAGTTTTATTTTTGGACAATCATCAGTTGTGTATTAGTACACATACAATAGCAAAAGTTGAGTTGAGTAATGACCCACATCCCATTTAAGAGTACTGTGGTATTTCACGTAACTGGGACTATCAGTTTAGGGATGGTGGAGAATACTAGAGTCCTAAGATAAACAAGATTGGAGTGGAGCAATTGTGTTTTATACCTCAGTCAAAATTTATTTATATTAAGTCTGTCAGTTTTGGGATGGTGGAGGAAACCAGAGTGCCTGAAGGAAACCACCAACATTTGGCAAGCAAACCCTCAATCTTCCTTGCACTAGGATCTGCCTGGACAGGATATGAGCCTAGGCATTGAGAGGCACTATGATCCTTCAATGTGCACTTTAGACTACTCAGATACCAAGGCTCCTTTCAAGAGATAAGACTTTCATTGTGTTCCAAACATACAATCATCTGCTTCAGATGGATTTCTGTAAGATTTGTAAGCACTGTCTTCAGTAAGTAATAGTTTGTTTTAAAGTTTAAAGCAATTGGCTACTGAGGCCCATATATACTGAAATGTAAAAAAGATTCAAAAGTGTAACCAGTTAAATGTTCAAGCTGAGACCACAGTTGAACCAACATCAAAGAAAGACATTCAAAGACAAGTGTAACCAGTAAATGTTCAAGATGAGAATATAATTTGATCAAAGTTGATCCAACATTAAAGAGAGATGTTCAAAGACCAATTCAACAAATATTTAGATGCCAAAACTATTTGTTTTTAGGGGGATATATAACTTTCCTCATAATGTGATTGTTGCATCATTTTAGTTGTTGTAATATAAATGTATTGTAAAATCACAAATAGTTGCAGGGGATTAAACCTGTTAACTTTCAGAGGAAAGCAAATACGACAAAATTCAATGTTAACCCATTCTTTTTCTTACCAAGACCTCCAATGGGATTTATTTTAACACACCCACAATTCAACTTAATTTTCTCCCAACAATATGTTTAAATAATTTAAAAATCCATAGAATTTTATCCAACAAATATTTATGATTCCACTATATAATATTTCCTGTCAAATTCTGTTAATACAATCTGTTTCTTTGAGTCATTGAGAAAACTGTACTGCAGATATTGACCTTTATTATCTAGAAAATACATCAATGTTTTACATGTCATGCAGTGAACTCAGTCAAACAGGCTCATATGGAAAGTAAGGTATTACCATAGAAACAAATGGGTAGGAGAGTTGAGTTATTTCCCCAGTCAAAATTGTTTCATGTATAGCAAGATGGCCGGTTCTTAGATGGTAGAGGAAAACATATACATGTATAAACCACTGATCTTTGGTAAGCAAACTGAAACTTTCTCACACTAGGATCTGCCGGAGTGGAATTCAAACCCAGGTAGCCAGAATCACAGTGATCTGTAAGCTTAGGCTTTAAGCCACTCTGCCATCAAGGCCTCCCGATATGGTTAGGAGAAAGAATAAAATAAAAAGCTTCTTGAAATGAAAAAATAATTTTATTGGAAGCATGAGTATATATTTAACAGAGAAATGACTAAAATGAATTCAAATTTACAAAATATAATGCAGACAATTGACTTATTTTAAATGAAGTAAAACAAAAATATCATATGGCTAATTTTTAATGAAGTAAAACATCAATAAAATCAATCAATCAGATATTTAGTAACTATCTCACGACAATGCCTTTTACTTATTTTAAAAATAACATTTTGCTGATCCCCAATTATTTTAAAAATTTGAAATCTATAATGGGATTTCCCAGCAAGACATCTTTGTGAAATATTACTGAGGAAAAATAATTATTATTTTAAATTGATGTGCTAAATAGTTCTGGAATAACATTGTGTTTACCGAAAATTCTCTAATTTAATAATTCCATATCCTTCTATACAAACATTACAGATGTTTCACTGAAAAATCCCATTATTCAAATTTTGCCTTTAAACTTGTAAGTCTCTGTAAATTAAAAGTTATGCCAAACCCTATGTGACACAAAATTTTTTACCAAATATGTCTGCATCATGATGGTATAGGTTACTTAATTATACCAATATAAATCACACAAGCTGACACATTTAATCATAATTTGCTTGTTTTTTGGCTTTGCAAAATGTTTCAAATCAATACATTGCTGTGGGGTTACCTAGTGCACCACTTGATCAAAATCCCATACTGTGTGGAATGTTTTGGAAAATGCTTGCATTGTAAATTCCGGGATTAATACCATTTTTCAGGAAAATGATGCAATTCCCTATCCAATGGAAATGTTCCAAAATGACATTATCACATGGTACACTGGCGAGTCCAGATCCACTGTCCAGTCCACTGTCGTTAAATTAGCAAATGACGAAGTCAGTCTGAGCATCCACATGAAAGAAACATTAAGACATGATTTCACTTTATAGATTACAGTAATTTTGCCATGACTGTTGGAAACTATCTTTTACCTTTTAGATTGGGAAAATGTGAACCATTTGTATACATTTTTTTAAGTTCATTCCAAAGATTTTACATTGTGACAATAACTGATATTTCTTGACAGCCAAAACAGTTTTTGACAACTGGATTTAACTTACATTATTTGAATGTGTGCCACTGATGGCTTTTTGGGGAAATTCAGAAGTCAAATTAGGAAATCTTAGTTCCATTTCTCCAAAGGGAAACTACCTTTATTTGGTAGTAATTTTAGGCAAACAAAACCACTGGATTATACAGACTATATATACTTGTATATATCATTGCATGGACGGATATGAATATCAACTTGGCATTATAAAGGATGACTGTGTTTTGCATTAAAATTATGAATTTTAAAAACATGTTTACCATATATTAAAATATTGGCACATTTTTACAGAATATACATGTATTTCGTAAGCAGGCATAAAAAATAAAAAATAATGACCATCGAACAAACTAGTAACGAGAAGGACTTGACAGACAATTTTCTGATAATATCAAGTACAATATACATGTACATGTATAAACAAAATTGTACAACAAAATATATTTGCAATATTCAATTCTTCAACACAATTACCTGCAATTTACATTTTGATATATTTTTACTTCTATTTAATGAATGTTCTGTAATAATTTACTTCAAATACAGTCCAAATTGTTTTAAAATGACAGAATCATATAATGGGATTGGCCAATAAATCCCATGATGCCACATTATGTTCATGTGAAACTTTTATTTCTATTGTCATCATCATCGGTGACACACGGATGATTATCATCGATTCTCTCTATCATTGAGGAAGTTTGCAGATTCAAAACTATGGTTTGCATCGAAAATTGATCATGGGATAATAAGTTAGCATTTACGTGCAAAAATCATCATATTATTGAATTTATGTGGCATTTAAGTTTTGTCAAATCATTTGCACAATTATCCAGACAAATTGTTCACATCATAAGCAGGTGAATCCTATTTGATGAAAATCAACAAGATAGGAAAAAAATATGTGTCAGTAGATGTCCATGAAAATGAAACAGGTGAAACAGTTTGGACAGGTGTCCTTTATATAGAAGAGACAGTCTTAAAAGCTGAGTGGTTTAAATACAGACTTATGAATCACAAAGCCCCTCTGATCCTTGCTTCAAATACCACTCAGGAGAGTGTGAAAAGTTTGTCAGTTTGCTTGCCAAAGTTAGGCGGATTCCTCCTGGCACTACAGTTTTTTCCCACCATCCCTGGATGAAGAACCTTAATATAAGTCGGGAAAAAAACTTGATTAGGGCATTAAACATTACTTGACATCAATTTATGTGTTGCTTTTTTTTTTAAATGCTTGAACAAATGTGTAACACAAAACGACACTGTTAATTTATCATTCATCACCCTAATACACCTATTTACCTATGGAATGATCCAGAAAGTCAACAATGGAATGTGCCACAAATCTCATACGTAAGAGGTAAAAGGTAATCATAACATAACATAATCATTACATTGTCAATTACTATAAATCACTAGATTTAAAATTTCCTTAATCAATATTTCACTAGTGTATTGCCATTTTGATTAACATTTTATGTAAATACATTGTTTCTATAGTGTGAAATCTTTCAGGAAGTCTTTCAATTGTAGGAACCAGATATGAAAGTGTTTTGCATCATCAGAGATTGAATATTGCTGTCATTTACATGATAAATGTTCTTTGTTATAATTTAATGTGCGGTTTTTAATTATGCAGGGATTTTTTGGTACCCTGAAATTACTAATTTACATTTGTCAAAACGTTGCTTTGCTTTTCAAAAATTTGACATGGATCTAATTTCCTACAGTAATTCAATGGAATTCCCCAGAGCTCCACGTGATACCTCATATCATTTGTGTGGGACAATTATTTCTATTGGCAATGGAATCACATAAAGTGACCATCTTCCATAATAATGACAGTTTTTCGAGAATACTTGACATAAACATTATTTTTTTCATTCCACACAAATGTTTAGAGGTACTGATCACGTGGTATGCTGGCGAGTTCCATTTGTTACAGCCGAATCCATTCCCTACTTCATTACTTCACATCTTTTTATCAAAGATGTTCTGTAAATTTACATCTCACAAGTTCATTTACATACTTTATCATAAGTTTCATTTCCATAGAAACCATATACATGTATTTGAGTGCTGTGAAAGAATAATTTAGTGTGAAATTTTGAATTTGTTCAATATTTCAAACACAAGAAATATAAAAATAATATTGTTCAGTTCTTCCTTTGTAAGGTATCACACTTGCTCTTAACGCCCGTAACTCTGGGAATATGACCCTTTAACTTAGGGTGATATTGCCCAGTAACTACTGGAAACATTAAAACCTGAAAATAAAACAGAATAAATTAAATATTTAAGCCTAGTTGTTTAAAGCTTTGTTAGCCAAAACTAAAGTAACATCTGATTGGATAAAATTAAAGCTTATATAATTATATAAATGTAAAAAGGTTTCCTATTGGCTAAGCAGTTGGTATTTTGTTATTTTAAGTTGCAATGGTTCCGAAATCACTGATGCAACAAGTTGTCTGATTGGACAAAAAATAAAGCAGCCAATTTTTCTTTGGATTGTTTATATATCAGAAATTTACATAAAAATTGAGTATACCAAGTCATAATTCTTGAAATTATATCAAGGTGGTAGATTTTAGAACAATGGAAGAGACTGACTGAACCAGCACCTTTGGTAAGGTACATATTACTGACAAATTTTGACTCACTATATGTCACAGTGGCTTTGATCCGTAAACTGGCACTTTGAGACATCTTGGCAATGGGACCCACAGATGGATGAAAAAAGATCAGTACATGCCCACCCACCCACCCCCCCCCCCCCCCCCCCATTTATTATATAGATTTATTTTGTGACCAATGTGTCCTTATAAAACAGAGGATTTGTCATGGTGTTGTCTCCCTTGACATGTCTTACTTACCTACAGTAAGATTTATCTCCCTTTGTCATCTTAACTCCACAGCTTTTGACAGAACTGTTTGGAGATCCAATTTTGTGTTATTAAAATTCTGTAATAATTTCATACTTGTTGGGAAATCACCCTGAATAATTTCCATACGTAATAACCTAAAAAACATATAAATATTTAACATCAGTTTTATTATTGTATATTCTATATTGTAGAACTCATCTTTACAGATCTGTACCAATTAATCCATACCTGTCGAGTCACATGCATTGTGCATGTGTCACACATATTTTTGAAGTAAATCACGCTCAAACGCTAAACTTTAATAAACATACGCATAATCTGGAAAATGAAAAACTGATACCCTATATAAGTTGTACAAGTTTAGTAACCAGCAGGTAAAAGTATCGTGTTTAATATGCTCAAGATAATTTCAGCTGCCGGTAACTTATAAATCCTAGTTTTCATTAGGGAAAACTACATAACAATAACTAGACTGGTAGTTTAATATAGTTTAAATAGGTTATTTGATGCCCTAAATGCATGACGACAAAGCATGATTAAACATTATCATTTAAAAAATTTTCTGGTGGAGCATGCCCCCCAAACCCCTAACAACGTGTGACTTCATGAGTATTCCCACAGGCATGAATCTAAAAGGGCCTTGACAGCTATGTCAATCTCAAACAGAAATTTCATTTCTCCCAGCCAACTTCCAAACAAATATCAATGAGATATTTTTATAAGACAGTATGGTTTAGAAATATATTCACACTTCACCCTTCTAGACCCTCTTTTGTGAGTAAAATTGGGTGTTCATTTACATAGAAGATAAATTTACATGAAAGGGACTGTGCTTTATTATTTGTCAATGTAAGACTAAATTTTGATTTTATGCCATGCTGTTGGTTGTGTATTTAATTTTTGCTAAGTGTAGCAAATTTTGTTTACAACCGTCATTTGTGCTATAATTCGTTGTAAGAGTCCATTGTTGGATCTGATTGGATTCAGTAGAGTCTTTCTAAATAAATAACAAATTATAAATAGCATGAAAGATTTCAGCAATCAACAGACTGTGATCTGAAGATGCTGGGCCAGACTACAGACAACAGATCAACTAGTTTCACCAGTAAAGATCCAGATTCTGAAGATGGGGGATCTTTACCAGTTGATTTAATAAATACTCCACATGCAGTCTGTTGATTGCTGAGTTCTTTCCTGATATTTATAATTTAAGACCATAAAAAGATACACAGAATTAGATTAATACTTACATCAACATTGCACAACATATACAAATAAGAAAATGAAATCTGTCTTCATAGGCAAATAACGAATCCCAAATCCGTAAAACATCTACAAAATATAACATACGGTCAGGTAAACTATCTGTAATGTGCAGTCAAAAACACTTTAAAGTGTTTATACTGTTTTAGACAACTTGACAATATTTTGCTATTTTTTATCACTTTTTTTTTATACATGTACCATAATTCAAACATCCCTAATATTTTTAATTAATTCATTCTTAAAAGCATAAATTTAAAAAAAATAATTTACTGCTCTAACTATTAAAAAGTTTAAATACTGCAGATGACCTGATTTTTATTGCTAATGCAAATGATCATGGAAAGTTGTATTTTATCAGAAAATTATAGAAAATGTCAAGTGAATTATTACATGCTTTCTATTAATGCCAAATCAAGAATTAATATACATGACAAAATATACACCATAGTTGACAAAATTTTAACCTGATCAGATAAGAAATGAAGGAGGGATGCCTCTGAAAAAAAAATCTGTTAGAAACAAGGAAGAATAAAAAAAATAATAATAAAGATTATGAGTAACAACAAGATGTCTGCTGATATACAGACATAACTAGCTTAGAAAGAAATGTGTACATTTTGCGCACTTTTCCCCAGAAGCATTCCGGTCCTACAAACATCTCATCAGATAAGAATATGAGAAGAACTTTAATACCTGGCAGTGGAAATTCCTGTGAAAGTAACAAAGTAATCCATCTAAATGCGAAATATTGTGGTTTAAGTCCAAGTTCCTCTATTCTGTGCCACAATGCTTCATCTTTTTCTTTTAACATTGACATTAACTTTGCCATTAAACTTCCTATTAAAAAATTAATTAAAAAATCAAAAATAACATAATGAATGAAAACATTTAATCCAGGATAAAAATAATTATCGATACAGTTTACAAGAAAGAGTTCAAATGTTTTAAAAAGAAAGAGGTAAACTAGAATGTGTCAAAATGACACAAAAAAACCCTACTTGCTACAATTACTTTCCAAGGGACATAACTCTCAAGAAGTCGCTAAATCAAAAAAAAAACCACAAAATTTTATATCTCATCATAACAAAGACAGATACAAAAAATCATTTAATATCAGAAACAATAATAGAAAAATGCACAAAACTAATACATTTGTAACAATGATGGAATGACAGAATGATGGAATGAAAGCATAGGGTAACGCCATATGCCCCAACCATTTCCATGGCAGGGACATAAAATAATTCAAAGTCTTGATATAAAGGTGTTCCTAAGGGGCAGGTTAAACTTACCTATACCACAATGTGAATCTAAATCTAATGTTTTTATAAATATATCACGGATTTCTCCCATTAGGTTGGTAAAACAGAAAAAGGAATCTGCTTCTGCATATTCTACAATAAAGAACAAAAATTACATCATTGTTTTATGATATACAGAAGACATAAACTAATAATTATGACAATTTATGACATAAACTGAAAAATATGACAAGTTATGACATAAACTGATAAATATGACAAGTTATGACATAAACTAATAATTATAACAAGTTATGACATAAACTTATAATTATGACAAGTTGACATAAACTAATAATTATGACAAGTTATGACATAAAGGGATAAATATGACAAGTTATGACATAAAGGGATAAATATGACAAGTTATGACATAAACTAATAATAATGAAAAGTTATGACATAAACTAATAAATATGACATGTTATGACATAAACTATAATTATGACAAGTTTTGGTATAAACTAATAATTATGACAAGTTATGGCATTTAAGAATTAATTTGTGTCTTTAATAAGTTTATTGAGTCATAACATGAAAAACGGTGTGCACAGTTCATAATGTGCAAAGCGCGTTATGAAAAAGTGTGCACACTGTTTTTCATGTTATGACTCAATAAATTGGTTAAAAACACAAGTTATTCCTTATACATGTTTTGTTTTGTTTTCTTGATTTTTTTTATAATTGAAAAAAATTCCTCCGCATTGGAACTATCAACAGCAAACAATTTCAGCCAATGAAATGGAAAGAGTCATACATCATGCCATTCACTTTGAGCGTTGCTATGGTTGCGTAGTTTATTGGAAAAACATGAAAAACGAGCACGTGCATTTGAGTTGAGTTTGTATTGCAGTATGATATAACAGAATTTAGAAATTAAATTATAAACTAATAATCATGATAAGTTACGACAAACTAAAAATTATGAAATGTTATGAGATAACTAATAATGACAATTTATGACAAGTTTAACCCAAATATGACACTGCAGGAAAATGTCATATTTTTACCATTTTTTCACAATAAAGAGAGTGTCATCTTTGTTGCGTCATTATGATGTCATAAATAATGCAAGTTACATTTTTAATGAATGATTATCATTTTACAGTTATTTTACAAGTTGAAATGGAAAAAACATATTTTCTTACCTTTACATTCAGCATCAGGACTGGCAGCAAAAGTATAATAAATAGGACCAATAATCTCATTCATACCCTGTAAATAAACATAGTCAGTGTAAGGTTATATCTAAATTTGCAATGTTTCTTTTCTATAAAGCACTTTTTGAGACCAAATGTATTTATATGAGCTATAATTACCAATGATCATGTGATTTACAATGATTTTTGCTTTTGTGTCTATGTGTAACATCATTTATTGCCTCTCCCAGGAACAAAAACATTCCTGTTGTAATTTTTTTAAGGATTAAAAACCAAAATAAGATTTCAAAAGTTTAGAAATGTTAATACACAGTATAAACAATGAACATTCTAGCATACAGTATTCAGTTTGCTTTGCGTGGAAGTAAAAATTATAGCACTATGAAAGCCATTTCTAGACAGTTCAATGTTAAATGAATGCTTATTCTAGATAATTATGTACTAATTTGCCAAATAGATATTTATAGAACTCCTGACCACTGACAAGTTTTTTTTGATTAATATCTTTAAGAAAGATGTTATGTTATCGAATGTTGTTACTGAAAATGATGCAAATCATGTTGGTGTGACTATGAATAACTTTCATTTGGCCTTAATTCTTCCTGCAGAAATAAGTCAAAATAATTTGAAATCTATTTTCTTTACTCTTTAAAACACTTGTAGTATATGAAGTGGCTATCTCTATGTGTCTTTAGGCTTCAGACACAGGACTTCGTCAAGTCTCACCTTGAAAATCCACATGAAAACAAGACTATACAATTCTTGCGTTAACAGACAAGAAACTACATGTACACTTTGAAAAACTCTTAAGTATCATGACTGTTCATTCATACTTACCTGAACATAACCTTGACCTGGATTTAGCTTTGCATAGATAAATAATATTCTTTCTACAACTTCCCAGTGAGCTTCTTGTCCATCCTTCAACACCATATACTCCTCACTGGCTCGTCTTCGACTGGTTATTAACTATAGATATAAAAATACATGTATTAGCATACACTGCCATTATCTGTCAGTCAGATATTGGCATTTTTTGTAAATAAAGCAGAGAGAAAAAAAAATTAAAGTTTTTTGGCATTAATTGTCAATAAAGTGTAAAGAAAAACATTTTTTAAAACTGGCATTTTTGCCAATAAAGGAAAAACACATAAAAGTCTTTTTGGGTATTTTTGCAAATAAAGCAAAAAGAAAAATCATAAAAGTTTTTTGGCATTTCTTGCCAATAATGTGAAAGAAAAAACAGCAAAGTCTTTTGGGGTATGGTTTTTAATACTTCAAAATTCTGCAGTGCTAAGCAAGATGGTAAAGTTTTGAAGGGGCATTATAAAAAGGTGTTTTGGCATATATGGGCTCTACTCATGAGCTTGACATCCATGCAACAACTTGTCTTCAACACACATTTTGGCTGTATTAAATACCCGAACATTATTTCTACAAAACGATGGTCAGGGATTAAACCTTGATTAGGTCTGGTCATAACTTGAAAATAGGTAATAACTGTTCTTTTGCGAAGCAGTCATGCCCAAGGCCAGTACGGGAATAGCATTCTAAAGACCCCCACCCCTGCTCATTGCCCTGAGTTTACTGCCTAGTTAAAAATGTCTGCTACTTCACCTACAGCTAGTGACGTTTGATATAAGTAAAATATTCTTCACTGGAACATAAAACCTTGTTCAATCAATCAATCAAATACTTAATATACCAAATATTTAATAATCATACAAACTTACATTTGATCGACCGAGTCTATCTATTTTAATTGTTTCTGACTGTAACACACATTGTTCAACTCGTTTCCGAAGAGTTTCCACACGGGAATCTGCATTTATTAATTCTTTACATGGATAATCTGTAGCTCTTTGGAAGAAAAATAAATCTGGACAAAGTCGTCTGGAAAAAATAACAAATGCTGTCAGTAGAACAATGTTGCTCACCTGCATATAAAGTCAAACAAAATAATGTAATAATAACCTTAACTTAATATTTGTCCAAAAAAAGAACACTGAGTGATGATGTCATTGTTGCAGGCATAATTTCTTTCAAACTTTCAAACCTTTTACAGACATCGATGTACATGTAAATATAACACACTTAATATGAAACAAGAATTCCATAGATTTAAATATCTTGCCTGGTTAGTTCTTGATCAATTAAAACAATTACTTTAACAAAAACTTTCTCATTTTGACATGCTGCTGCCATCTACGATGACAACGGAAAAGTAACACCTAAGTCTCGTCTTATGGCCATGCTAGACTCGACAAAAATGTGTTGTCATGTTTCAATATGTTTTATTTTAATATGTTGTTCATTGATGACAATGTTAACTCTAGCCAGTTGAGCTTAAGCTTTAAATTCTTAAAATCTAACCGACATGTCATCAAACTTTATTGAACAAAGAAATTTGGAATAATTTCATTATACTTAAGTCTCATGTGTAAGTTCAATAAAAAATCTTCTGTTTCCTGTAAAGTTATCACCTCCATACATGTTTGATATAAAATATATATTACCAAGTAATTACCTGCAATCTTTGTCTATCTGTAGCAACATATCATTGTCTTTGAAGAATGCTCCCCAGTTACTGGAAGGATTTGGATTCAGAGGCTGAAAGAAAATTATACCAAAGTCAAATTATTGAAACAACTTTCAAGTGATGTAAATCAGAAATTTTGACATTTTTTTTGTGCATATACCAGAGAGTAACAAGATAAGAAAATATAACTTTTTGCAAATATTTTATTTTTGATGTAATTCATTTTAATGACCAGAATCCAATGCAAATATTATAGTATGAAATGATGATACTCATTGAATTAACTGATACAAAAATTTGCAGATTTAGAGAGTTTAGAACAAAGCTAAATTCTGTGTAATTTTTTTTCCTAAACTGATACATGTATTAACTTATAACTGTTCCAAGTCAATCTTGTGTTAATAATTGGATGGTTGTTTTTTCTAAGTAACAAAAAAAATTTTTTTTTTGTCTCTGTTGAGTTTTAATTAATTCTTGTATGTCTGTTATATTATCTAAGTGTTCTACTGACTTAGCTAAAAGGATATCCCTTAATAATCCAGCATATAAAACCCCACTGTATATATATAACATCGTACTTACATGATCGTCAACTTGTGCTCCTTCTGCTGCGTCCGTTCCTGGTTTTACGATTAAATCTTCAACAAAATGTCTGTAGAGTTCTCTATAATATATATACATGTATATTTGTTCACAGTATTCTTTGAATTAGCATTTTAATTTTGAAATGTAAGGAAAACACTGTCATTTATTATTACATGTATATACTTTCAACGTCAACTTCGCTAAAGACTTTTATTAGTTAAGACTTAACAAAAAGTACATCTATCGGTAATCAGAATTAGTTTTACAGGAAAATAATAAACACTTTTGCAATCTTGCACTTATGACAGAAAGAAAAAAAGGAAATAACAAGATGTAAATTAGGCCTAATACATAAAAATTGCTACTGAAATCAGAATATTTGCAATTCTACAGTGCTAAATAAAGCAACAACATACTATCTAAGGGAAACAACTCCAATTTAGACAGATTGATTTGGTTTATTTTGCTCATTTTATTATATGCATCATATTTAGTAAAGCCTTATTTTTTTCCCTAAAAACAAGGATCTAGTTGCAGCAAACTTAATTAAAATTAGTCATTCATTGAAAAATATTTGGCAAATCATTAATTATGCTTTAAATAATTAATAACTGTAATTACACTCTGTGCAACTTGGCCCAGATAAATCTGTTTCACATCAGGCTGGACCTTTATCCAGATTCCTTGATAAATTAAATTACTTGACTCCTGCATTAGTCAAGATTCTACCAATTTGTAACAGTCACTTCTTCAATGGTGGAAGAAATACTTGGAGAAAAACCAAAAACCTATGGCAAGCAACTGACAATCTCTCTTCCACTATGACCTGTCTGAAAGGGATTAAACCTAAGACAGTAAGAAAATGTGTTCTGTAAGTTGAGAGTTTTAGACCACTCAGCCACAAAGGTCCAAACTCATCCTTGCTGGGTGGATTAAAGCAATGCCAAATTTAAATGTCTTGTTTCTGGGACATTGTAACTGGGGCTTACATGTATTAAACCTACATATATGATCAATGAACCCCAAGTTGTGACCTTAACCCATGTCTCCACAAAAACAGCCAAAACACTGGTAGAAAAAATCTGAAATAACAGCAGGGAAATTACTAAGGATGTTATAGTACAAAAAAATGTATCATTGTTCATCACAGTATTTTGTGAATTACCACAGTATATATATATATAACAAATACCAGCTAAATTTTGATGTGCCAGATGTGCACATTTTGGAAAATCATTCCTCATCAGTGACACTAGGGGCTGAAAAGTTTGACAGATAAAAAAACATATGCCAAACAGTTGAAGATTAATGAATCTAAAGTTCCAAAAATATGTGAATCCAAATCCAGCTAAGGAATGTTTTTTAACCACAAATAAAGTCCCCAATTAGTTCCTGAAATTAATAATTTATTTTTGGAAAGTGGTGAATTGTATTGGTACCTAAAAATTAGCACAATGCTATTTCATATGATATTGCAAAATCACTACAACATTGTATGTCCTGTTTTCATAAAGTTCAAAAATACAATAAATAGTAGCATCCTTTATACCACTGTACATACACCTAAAGCAAAATGACCAAGTTTTCCAATAATAGCCACAAATTTGTCACATAAAGAGGTATTTTGTCACAGTTATATGGAAATTTTATAACATATACTGTAGAATCATTAATATTCTTTGGGTTAAAATTTCGTGGTTTTGCATTTTTTAAAAATTCTATTGGTAGAAATTTTCGTGAAACTGAGTTTTGTGAAAATAAATCCCATTGAGGGCAATAGAAATTAAAAATTTTCGATGACAATTAATTTCGTGGTTTTCAGTAATCCACGAAAATTCCGAAATTTAATCCCCCACGAATATTTGTGATTTTACAGTACATAGTAACTAATTTAAAGAGGATTGCGTTTTCTGAAATACAGGACAAATTCTATGTCAACAACTTACCTTTGTTTCTTCAATATATCTTTCCATTCTGATTTTTTTGGTGGGAGATAATTAAGTAAGAGCTGAAATATAAAAATACAAAGTAATTGTTAGTGATGAAACGATTATCGCTGATAATCGAAAGTCGATCGCTAAATCAGTCTCGATTTCGATTATCGATTGACATTTTCAATAATCGATTGTCGCTAGTAAAAGATTGTTCCGTTTTTTGTATATGGTACGCGTAACAACTGGAAGAATCTAAGAAAGAACAAGAAGACAGCAATGGCTGACCATCATCACTATAAGGCGGCGGGCGATCTATTGCAACAAGTAGATCGTGAGATCTTTCTCTACCCGGGAAAAACAAAAAGTAAAGTGTGGAACTAAAATAAATAGTAACATTATGCTAAAATATTGAAACTACTGTAACGGTTTATTAACTTATAAGTTGCTTATATCGCAATGATTGATCGGTTAGTCCGTCCGATTGGTTCCCGATAATCGATTATGAAAATGTTCCGATTGTTCAGCACTGGAATTCTGCTTGTTTCCACAATTCGGTTGTTGATATGTAAGATTTTTCTGGTGCATATTTACTAACAGCCGACCAAGGTTTGTTCATCACTAGAATAACGCACCAATGAATCAAGGCCAATCCCCATGATCTTATATCTGTTTCTTAATCAGTCTTACTTTCATTAATGCATAATTTGAAATGTTAATAAATATAATGTAAGTCAATGAAGCATGGAAAATGGGTCAGTGACCTTTTGGTACTTCATTTTAACTGCACAGAAGATGTACATGTATGTACACACAAAGCTGCATGTCTCTGCAAAGTATAGTATCAAAAGAAAAACATAATTAAACTTTCAACTAGGTGAGTTGAAAACAAAATATGGGTTTCAGTGACCTACATTTAATTCAAATACACAGAACATTTTGCATTGAATGTTCACACAAAGTTTTGTGACTCTGCAATTAATAACACCAATGAAAGGATCATTTTTCCAGATTTTAACATTAAGCTTTGCCTTAAGCAATGAAGCATAAAATCTGGGTCAATGTAACCTATAATTTAACCGCATGGAATATTATTCACCCATGTATATTCAAATGAAATCTAATGACTTTAAAAAAAGCAATGAAGAAAAACAACATAATATTTTATTTAAAATTTTATCATTAATGTTAACCAGATAGACAAATCTAATTTTATATCCCCTTTGATAATGTCATTGTCAAAAATACGTCAATATATGAAATCATTGAATGCCAAAAAATTTTGTATCAAAACCATAAGAAAAAAACACTTAAGCCTTATTTTAGCCCAAAAATTTCAAAAAAATTACACACTTCAGTTTGATCAACTCACCTTCCAGCATATAGATCTGTAACCAGATTCAAACGGACAGCCTGTAAATATATAACAAACTCCTAAGTAAATGACTCTATATATAGATACTACAGACACTCTTAAACTAGTGTGCTTTGAATTTCATAAATACAATGGGGGAGGGGAATGGATCAGTTGAATGCTTGCCATCTAGGTTTGAATCGTTATTGGGCAGATCCTTTTGTAAAAAAGTTTGCAAGATGTCTGCAAAAGGTAAGTGGCTTTCTCCAGACACTCTGGTTTTTCTCCACCATCCAAGAACTGACTGCCTTGATATAATTGAAAAAATTTTGACTGAGGCATAAGAAACCATTACTTCATGCGAGTCTTTATTTTTACTGAAACTTTGTCTGCTTCTCCAAAAAAATAAATGCATAAATTCTAAATAGTACATTGCATAGATTTTACAGTTAAACCAATCAAAATTAGTCTAAGGAAGGTTTTTGGATCCAGTCCCTTTTTCAAAATCTATCTAAAATGTCACAATTTGACATCTAGTTAGACCAAACCTCTTTAGTTGTCTGCCAATTTTTTTTTTTCTTTGAACACATGTTTTCTTATACATATAAAAAGCCTTGTTAAACCAGAAAGAAGTTTGTATAGTCAAACAATCATGTTAGCCAAGAAACTTAAGTATTGGTCTGACAAAGTTTCCAAGCTGCTTTCAAATAAAAAAATAAACATCTACAATATATGGACAGGCTTATTTCTGACATTAACATAATTTAAGTCGACATAACATTATCTCAACAAGTTGACTTAATATCTTGACAAGTGGAGAAAATATCACGGAAAGTTGAGATACCAAAATAAAAAGTTGAAATAAATAACTTGACATGCCACGATACTAATGTTGACCAGTCGTGATAATTATCTCAATATTGCGACTTATTTTTTGTAACTTATGGAACATAAGTAATGCTGCATGTCATGTTATTTATCTCAACATTCCATGATATTATCTCGACTTGTCAAGATATTAAGTCGACATGTTTAGATAATTATATGTCGAATAAAATTATGTCGATGTCAGAAATAAGCCACCATAAGAATACAATGAACTAGATGACAAAGTTAATAGCACACTTGCCAACAGAGAAGATAATTCTGTTTTGATCTCAGTCTGCAATTTTGTTTATAGCTATAGCTCTATAGTTGGGTTTGTTCTGTCGTCAAGAGTGACTACCAAACAAACTTACCATATTAAGCACTGAATGAAGATAGCAAATGGAAACTTAAAAGGAGGGACTCAAGCTTTCTGGCTATTTCACTGGGTAAATACATGTTAATTACAGTATGCAAATGCATTAGTCCGAATTTCCTCTGACTCTAACACACTGTATGCCTGACAGCTGACAGGGTGTAATGTCGGAACAATATCTATATCAAAAAAGATTTTCTGATACCAGCTGGTGCACAGCTCCACTTCCCTTCAGACTAGAATATATGCAAAACTGTTGAAAAGTTACTAAGCTTAATTGATAGGTCAATGATTTGTCTTTCAAAATATTAAAATATTGCAAGATGTCATCGCCATTGGTTTGAGAATCAGATTTTTTTTTTGTGTGTTGATATTTGCCGACATCATCTTTCATTTTTAAAACAAGCCTCTTGACTTCACAAAACTCTCACATTCAAAGATTTTGGAAGATGAATCATTCACTTGTCGATCAAAGTTGGTAATTTATTCTACAGTTCCACAATATCTTCAGTCTGAAGCGAAATGAGGTGGGGACCCTTCCAACAACAGTATGACTTGCATTGCATATATGTACGTATGGACTCTGAAGAATAAACCCTGTGTAGGCTATGTGTATAAATAAATTGATACGGCTTAACAGAAAATTAAAAAAAAATTCGGTTTACACACAAGAAAAAAAAAACAATATAGAGAATGACAAAAATTTTATAATAAGATCAAATGAAAACAAAAAATACCGGAACTGTTTATCAAAACATAACAAATTACCATTGAAACATAGCTTCCTAAACCTTTTCATATCAATGA
This sequence comes from Tegillarca granosa, assembly GCA_029721355.1. Classification (NCBI taxonomy): domain Eukaryota; kingdom Metazoa; phylum Mollusca; class Bivalvia; order Arcoida; family Arcidae; genus Tegillarca; species Tegillarca granosa. The sequence goes on along the minus strand of CM056606.1, from coordinate 8,167,357 downwards.
CATCTTCATTCAATATATCCTCGTACTCTTTCAATCTGTAAATAAAAGATTAAAAATATGAATTTACTTAAATAAATACGTTTAAATTTATAATTTGACTGTGGGCGTGTTTCCATAACTGATAAAATTTACCTTGCTCTGAAGGCTGCCATATTGTATATTTACAATTCAACGCACATGCGCAATGTAAACTTCCTACATGTGGATAAGATAAAAATAGCAAATCTACTTTCACTTTTACTAAATATCTGCTATGTGTGCAATCAGACTTGGATGTCTGTTGTTCAAAAAACTAAATTCATGGTAGATGATATGAATAAACAAAAAAGTTCTTTTTGCACTGTAAAGCATTAATAATAATAATAATAATAATAATGGGATTATTTTTTTTTTTTTTCCGTTCTTCATGACGTACAATCCACCGATATTTTCTATTAAGTTACAATTTAATGTGTTATTCTTTGTTTTGTTGGTGTGTACTATTCTGTGACGCTTAGCTCTGTGTGTGTGTGTGTGTGTGTGTGTGTGTGTGCGTGTGTGCGTGCTGTCCTGGACAAAAAACAATACAAAAATGGCCGTCTACGAGATAATTGTAGAAGTTAAAGCTGCATTAAGGTTATCAATTTTCTGATTTTTTTTTGATTTTCTAAAAATATATTTTTTTAAAAATAGATATCTTCTAACCACGATCCGTGACATTCATTTTCTAAAATTTCATTTCTTTTAGCTGTAAATAAACGGAATCCTCTGACCGGTTGGTCAGAGTTTTACGATGGTAATTATGAGCTTGGAGCATGCGCACGGATCATGTCGGATGTACGGAAAAACCCTAGAACCGAAAGTGAAACATAACAGATTACATTAATTGTCCTTCATTTATATCCGGATGTATTTGAAATGGTGTTTTGTATCCCTTACTAAGTCACAAATGACAAATTCAACGAAGTTCTGTGTTTAATTTATCGTATTTCACCGTTTTGAAAGTTGTGTTTAAATTACCCGGGTTTTTGATGACGTAACCATGTTCTAATATTAGATCCTAAATGCTGCATCTCGATGGGTAAATATTGTGATTTCTGCATTTATTCGAGCTTTTATCGTTGAACCAAATGTAACATTGTTCATTAGGAACATCATTAGTTAGATTAGTACCGGTTTAATTTTTTCTTTGGAAAACTTAATGCAGCTTTAAGGAGCTAAGTCTTATTGTAGATTTTCTAGACTCCACTGTGGGTCTTTCATGGATAAATACTGTCTCAAGACCGGCTCAATTATGCAAAATACAAATACTTATGACATTTTATTCGATAACGTAAGTAAAAAATAAACATTTTTTGCTACTGACAAAAACATAATATAAATCATTGTTGTCTTAAATCTATATATGATGGTCAAACCAGAAAAAGTGACACTCAGTTCCCATTATGATCAATCATTATTTACACGCTTAATTACATATTCCTAAAATTTTGTCGATTTTTTGTAAGTGACAAATTTGGTTAAAACTGATCTAAAATTATTATTCTGTATAAAACCTAAATATGGTTCAAATGCATGTCGACTTTAAATTAAATAAAAAATAATAATTTGTTTGATCGTATACGTTGTCTTTTCCGTCGTTGATAAAACCGATCTTGTAGTTTCAACTTGATTGTACAGAAATGGAAGCAGGGCATTTGAACGAAAACTAAGGAAAAACTCCTAGTGGACAATTTAAAGAAGGCTATTATGGACATTTGAGCGATCGATTTTATATATTACCTTTTGTTCTAAGCTTGACATTTGAGCGGTAGTTAAATTGTTTCACCTTTACATTTACAAATAATGTACATTTTAATGAAGTCTTTCTGCATACATCCGTCGATCATTACGTATTACGATGTCATGTCGAAGATACAACCAACCACATACATAAGGATCAGAAACTTGGAGAGAGAGAGAGAGAGAGAGAGAGAGAGAGAGAGAGAGAGAGAGAGAGAGAGAGCAGATTGCCGTATATGATGAAGTCGATCGCTACTGATTTACACGTATCCTTGTATATAATATCAGGCTAGAACAGATATGTAAATTTTATTTTAAAAAATTGGCAAACAGGAGACTTATTGAAACTAGCTCATTTAGGCTAACAATCTATCGTTCAAATGCCCATTACTTTGTCGCTCAAATGTATTATTTTTTATCTCTCATTTGTCTTTCGGGTTTAGCTCAAATGCCCAACGTCGACAGATATTAGGTATGAAAATATCCAATTGCAGTCAGTGTATGTCAGTTAATTTGGGGTTTCATGTGCTCAAAAGCTTTACTAAAGCACATTGCCGCTCACTGTCCTGGGTCGAAAACCACTGGGGCAGATCCTAGTGCGATAATTTTTTTTCTGTTCGTTTGCCATAGGTCGGTTTTCTCCGCCATCCTTAGTTTAAACAATATTTTATTCTATATTAAACATCAAATATAATTACAATTTGTACATAGGATTCTGGAACAAGAGCAATAACAAAGTTCTTATGTTAACCAGTACCCCTATATCTTTAAATTACAACAGAAGCCTGACAAATGACACATTTGGTATATAAATTCTAACAGAAGACAGTTAAGTTATAGCAATAAAGAGAGAAAAAGAACAGAAATGATATAAGAAAAAATTAAATTTAAAATGATGGCATATTTGTAAAATAAAGTATGATTAAATATTAACTGAACGATGAAAAATATGAAAATTATGTTTATTCTTATGATAAAAAACGTATCCTTGAACTGACCGTCTCGAAATAAGTGAAAGAATCTTCAAGACAATGGCGTTAAACGCCATTAATCTAATTTAATTCATTATTTTCAACTGTTTGGCTTATGTTTTTTATCTATCAAACTTTTCGGTCTTAGTGTCACTGATGAGGAATGAATTTCCGAAATGTGCACATCTGGCACATCAAAATTCAACTGGTATTTGTTTTATATATCTAATCTAATGTAAACATATATGCTTAAGAATACCTCATAACTGAAAGGTCAGTTTTGATCGTTCGAAAGAGTTATAGCTCATTTCGCCAAGATCTCGTTTCAACATATATTACATATAGTAGATAGGAGTAGATAAATTAAGTTTTACTCCCCAGTCATGATTCTTTCACTAAAACCGTAAGTGGAAGGTCGTGGGTTCGAACCCTTGCCAGGTCTGACCCAAGACTTGAAAGTGGGTAGTGGCTGTTCTTTCGCCAAGCACTCGGCATTACGAAATGAGAGTCACGGTTCTTTCTTTTGGGAACTTAAAATAAACGAGGTCCCGTGTCACGATAAAGAACCCATAATGCCATCAGCGCAACGCACAGGCAAAATTTCTGCACTTTCGCCTATAGCTGGCGACGTCTCGATATAAGTGAAATATTCTTGACTGGGACGTTAAACACCATTATTCAACTCAACTCAACTCTTTCACTAAAAATTGAGGTAACCATTTCAGGGATGGTAAAGGAACGCGTAATACCCCGAGAAAACCATCAACCTTTTTAAAAGCAAACCGTTAGAGACATTTTTTTCACATGATGATCTGACTGAGTGGGATTCGAAACCAAGATATTAAAGGCACGGTATTCTATAAGCGCGTCCTTTATGAGACCACTCGGTGGTACCAAGGCGCATTTTATTACAAACTTGAAATGAAAACCAAACAAAATCTTTAATCTTTTGTATTAAGTACGTGTATTTTTTTAATATATAAGACAGATTTACAACTTTTTTGGTTGAAGACGCTGCAATGTTGTGAAACTCTGCGGTTTAGCAAACCTATGCTTGGAGTATGAAAAACCGTGACCGGAGAACGTTAAATTAGAAGACTAGTCCGTCGTCAACGTAATGGTCAACAGGTATATACAACTTTTTTGGTTGAAGACGCTGCAATGTTGTGAAACTCTGCGGTTTAGCAAACCTATGCTTGGAGTATGAAAAACCGTGACCGGAGAACGTTAAATTAGAAGACTAGTCCGTCGTCAACGTAATGGTCAACAGGTATAAAGTATTGGGCTGTCGTGGCACATATAAAACGCCGTAATCAGTAACGCAATTTTCTGCGTTGTTTTCGAAGTGCATACTATACCAGCGTTTTTTTTGATTTATCGGAAATATACGCTGGGGAAATCACTGATGCGTGACAGGGACTTTAAATGACATATTCATTTAGTTAAATGAGGTACTGGTAATTTAGACAAAAGAATTAGTATGACAACAAAGATTTTCCTCAGATCGTGACTGACAGGTGTATAACAGTGTTACCTGGATGGTGACGTCATAGGACTTTAGTTTTTTCCGGCTCATTCATGCATGTCAAATTGTCGGTTACAGAAAAAAACAATTACCTGATTTACATTCCATCTTCGTCAGCCGTCCGGACCAAGGATGATATTTTTTCACAACATGAACGATCTCGGCGGCGTCATCTTTTTATTAATAGTAAGTCATAATTAATATTTATTTATTTATTTACTAATTAATTTATTTATTTTTTATTTATTTATTTATTTATTTTTTATTTATTTATTTATTTATTTATTTATTTATTTATTTATTTTTATTTATTTATTTATTTATTTATTTGTTTATTCTTATTTTTTGCGCAATTATAACTGATTTTTTGTTGTTGTTGTTGTTGTTGTTGTTGTTTTTAAGAATTTATCAATGAAATCTCGGGTGACGGTGATACAACGAGATTTATTTTATAATAATAATAATAATAATAATAAGTTAGGCACAAAAGGGATGAGAGAGAGAGAGAGAGAGAGCGCGCGCGAGAGAGAGAGAGAAGAGAGAGAAATAAGGCGGAAACATCAAGGTTAACATAAAATTTGTGGAAAAAATCTTCCAAGTAGGAAAGCGTAAAACACAAGTTAAAAACAGACTTGCTATAAATTTTCTTTTTACCTAACCATTTATTCGTCTCACCTAACGACCGTGTAATTAATTTTTTATAGTGATATTAATTTTTTATGATAAAGGTTGCTTTTCTTAGCGAACTGTAATGCACCTTTTATTTTATGATTTTTATATGAAACATCTGGACATTTTTTGATGTTATAAGTAAAACTTTATATATACAGTTTATTTTTATGTATGTAGGTGGGACAACAGCTAAATTAATTTAGAAATTCCTTCTAAAGAAAAAAGCTAAGATGTTTACAAAAATAATAAATGTTTTCTTCGAAATAAGAAATAAATATTAAGGTGGCTCTAAAGAGGAAAAAGTAAAAAATAAAAATAACTTAAAATTGGCGGCAAAATTTTATTTAAAAAAGAGGAAAATGTTTAAAACTTGCTTTTAATTCTTCTCATATATTTTCTCTTCACCGAGACGTGTGTATGCTGAAATTAGCCAGAGACGTGGTAATTAATATTATACTTTAGAATTATATGTATGTGTCCAGTATATGTCTGGGTCGTAACAATGGACAATGATGACAGTTAGTTACCAAATACAATGTCCAGTAGTGGTCATCAGTCATGATGTGACAATTATTAGATATTATTAGACATAATTTACTGTTATTAAGTACTTTGTGTTAGTACTTTATTAGTAAATAGACATAGTACAACTATATCAGACGATGTTTTTAGATTGTACTACATCATAAAACAGTTGTATTACCAAATTACAAGACTGATCAGGACTGATTTATTCTAAGTTACTTCGATGTTGACTGACCGTTTGTAAAAAATGTCTGAACAGCCGGTCAGTCAAATGAGAAAGAAAAAAAAGTTGCGGAAAACTCTCTGTCTTATTTATTTATTTATTTATTTATTTATTTATTTATTTATTTATTTATTTATTAATTATTTATTTATTTATTTATCTATTTATTTATTTATTATTTATTTATTTATTTACATATATTCATTTATTTATTTTATTTATTTATTATCATCATCATCAACTTCTTTATTATTATTATTATTATCATTATTATTATTATTGTTATTTTTATTGTTATTGGCGTGTAGTAAATCCCCAGTTTACCGCCAACATTTGTCCAATCAGGTTTTAGCGTTATCACTCAATCAAGTGAGACTCAGAAAGAAAACTTTAAAATAAGTTAACCTTTGGACTTCAAGATGCCGTGACAATTAGTGAGGTGGCTAGGTTATACAAGGGCATTAAAGCGAGATTTACTGTGTTTATCTTTATCATCATATTCATCAGGATTCCAGACCCGAGCTGGATGCCAGACTTCTCAGTCAAACGGCAAGATAAAAGTCACGTAGGTGCTGAAATCAAGAAAATACGATATTTATACCCACAAAATTTATTTTGAGGGGAGGGGGTGTATAGGAATCACAATGTCTGATATAGTTTGTCCGTATATAATTGTGTCCACTTCATAACTTATACATTTATAGATGGATTTTTGATCAAATTTGGAACAATTGAAAATCATTAAGAGGTGATGTGTTTGGTATCAAAAGTAGGTGTGTAGGCCAAAGGTCAAGATCACAAGGTCAGACGAAATTGTTGAAGTGGGGAGGCTTTTGTCCCCAAGAAACCGGTTTAATCTGGTTTTATCATAAAAAATAATTTACCAGACTCATCTTGCCCACGGTTTTTACCTGGACCGATCGCGAGCTGCTCGAAAGCACATTTTCAGTCAATATCTAAAATTCATTAGCAAAATTATTTGTACTTTTTTTATTCATAGAAAGTGTTTTAAAACCATAACTTATACATTACTGAGTCAATTTATCATTCTTTAACCAGCCATTTCATGCGAATTTATAAATGTTAAAATATAACCCAACATGCCATAAATGTCAGAATTTATTACATGAGTTTAACACAAAGTGTTACTTTTATGATTTTCAAAAGTCAGTAAATCAAAATGTCGTAACCACGTCGAGGGGTCATGCCAAATATCTTAATATTTACATTTGATCATCACGACCTCTGTCCTGAAGATTTGTGGAGTTCGTCCTTTTTATTAGAATTGACCTGTAATTTTTTTGTTATGTATTGGGTACTGATTATAGCCCATTATTACACACGCATGCAGGACAGAACCCTTGTTTTTTTTTCTCGGATAGACCCGTCTGGTGTATTTGGACGAGCATAAAAATAAAGTGGTATTCAGTGGTGTGGTTGGACGGAAATAATGACAAAGTGGTATCCAGTGGTGTGGTTGGACGGAAATAATGACAAAGCGGTATTCGGTGGTGTGGTTGGACGGAAATAGAAACAAAGTGGTATCCATTGGTGTGGCTTGATGGACATTATGACAGTGATATTCAGTGGTGTGGTAGGACGTACATAAAGACATAGTTGAATCCAATTCTCTAGTGGTGTGGTTGGACAAACATGATGACAAAATGGTAGCCAGTGTTGTATGTGTTTGGACGGACATGATAATGAAGTAATATCCAGTGGTGTGGTTGTACGGGCATAATGACAAAATGGTATTCAGTATTGTGGTTTTACGGACACAATGACAAAGCGGTATTTAGTGGTGTGGTTGGACCGAATGACAAAGTAATTTTCGGTGGTGTGGTTGGACAGGTATAATAACAAAGTGATATCCATTGGCGTCGTTTTACTTTTGTCAGGCCCTAAACTTCTTAATTAGACAACAATAGCGATTCGTTTTAAATATGTAATAAGTAAGCCTTATTATACAAAAAAACCACAATGTTCTATTTTTATTATCATTAACCCCTACAAGTAACACGCTGGCCTATTTGAGAAAACAAGAGATTTAGTGTAATTAGTAGGAGACAATTAATTAGGAGATATGCATGGTAATTTTTTCTTTAAGTTTTATTTATGATCTTACACGAAGTTTAGTACATTTATTAAAATTATTTAGGTCATAAAGGCATCACGTATTTTCGAGACAGATATGTCAGGCAGAGAAGCTTAGTCGGAAACAAAAGTATTCATCAGATATTTTTAATACTCCCTTATCAGCTAGTCCAATGAGAGAAACGGAATTTATTTATTTATTTATCTATTTTTAAATATATTCATTTTTCTTGTTAACAGACTAAGATAAACAAAGTTACCACAATTTTTATGGACTTTTGAAATTTTTTAGTCGCTGAAAAAAAGCTTATATCAACCCTTTCCTACCTATAAACTGTTTTAAAATTAATTTTTAGTTCTTTGAAGGATTTAAAATTTGCACACGAGTGATATGATAAATAACTGACACACAATGTCTTAATCAACGATTGTACACTTTGAACATTTATTTATGTTGAACAAGAAGCGGTTTATCTTGAAAAAAATCTTTGAAATGAACATTGTTTATGAGACTTTGTATTGAAATAGACAAACACGAGACGAAAAAACCACAAATGTTACATGTTTGTTACATAATTTTAAAGGAAACAATGTTTCAACGTTTTCATACGAATTGCATAAATTAGACTTCGCCAAAGTTGGATTTATGATTCTCTTAAAACACTTTCAACAAAGCCAAGTTTTAGCCTCTAGACTCCATTACGTGACATAATGTTACTTTTTTTTTTTACCATAATGGTTTAATGTTCCACAGAACTGAAGTTGGTGATTTTCACTCCCCAGTCGAGATTTTTTCACTAACAACAGTTCTAGGATGGTAGAGGAAAATAGAGATCCCCCCCAAAAAAATTACCGACATCGTTAAGCGAACTTACAATTTTTTTTTTAACAAACGGGTCGGTACGAGTGGGATCCGACCCTATGCGGTGAGAGTCTTTATGGTATGCAAGTTTGTGCTTGTAGACCATGACCACCTGGGACTCCGTACTCGGAAGGTCTCTGCATAATGCAGTAAGACTTGTGTGTTACCCAGCAAAATGAACTTTAGTTGGACAATAAAGGCACACTATGGCACAGACACAATTTATCTTCAAGTTAAATTCAACACAACAAGTAAATAAAAAAATGTCGACCATCATGTATGGTCAGCTAATAGAAAGGGACAATGACGGAAGTAACCGGTCAGACAACCATTTTACAAATAGCCATATCAAAAAATACCTCATCAAAGTCGAACCGGTAGAGATTTATAAACAAAGTCCCTTATTTGACACAATGAGACAGTTTTATTTTTGATGATAATATGTCTAGATTAGAACATTCCTGTTTTTATAATAAAAATGTCAACAAGTAAACAAGCAGGCCTAAATATTTATGATAAATTGTTTACAAGTCTGTAGTCGTGCTGTAATAGTCAGGAACTTAGTAAAGACTTACCGCCATTTTTATACATGTCTATATTTCATGTCATTTTTTGATAAAAAGGTTCTTTTTCATAGAAATACTCACCAGAAGATTGGTGACGATGACGCATTTCATAAATAGTTGAAACGTTTTATCTTTCACAGTTTAATACCTTATTACATAATTAGTCTTTTTTTTAGTTAATTAAGAAAAACAATTATCTTGCTCTGTAAAAAAAGATTAATTTTTAAACATATTTTACATGTGTTAATGTGTACATAATTTGCACGTTTTCATGCACCGATTAACTGTGATATAAATGGAACGGGAAATTTATACTTACCTTTGACATACATTTTAAACGCTTAGACGGTAATTAAGGAACTTCTGAGTGAGTGACGGGTTTTGTCAAACTTGGGATGGTTCTAAAGCATTTTCAGTAGAAACGTTTTTAATTTGATTTAAACCGAGCAGATGTGCTGCTAAAAAGATGCTGTTTCAGGGCACTGCATGTCGAAATAGGTACCACGTACATTTATAAATAACTTATAAACATAATTAATAATAAAATGAAATTTAAAAAAAAGATAGATAGATAGATAGATAGATAGATAGATAGATAGATAAAGGAAAGGAGAAATTAACTAAAGAAACTTAAGTAATCGTAATCTTAAATGCTTTTCTTTATTAAAAGATAACAACTTTACAATTTCAATCGTAAAACCTGGGTGTTGAAAAAAGTTTTTATTTTAAAAGTCAAGATTATTTTGAATTAAGAGTAAAAAATTTGTATTGCTATGATGATCTATTTTAGAATATTAAGTCGTACAGCATCATGTCACGTAACGTATTAATCATGTCACTTGATGTATTAATCATGTCACGTGATGTATTAAGGAAGTATCACCTGCTATAGACACGTGACACATGTGATTTATCACCGGTGGTACCTATGTCATTTTAAATCTTCCCTAGAAGTTTTTCAGATGGAAATTGATGTGACAAACTGCACTGAAATCAACAATAAGGGATTGCACTCACGCTTAATAGTAGTACAAAAGCAAACAAAATCAACACGCAATGGGTTTTTATTGATTTTAGAAAAGCATTTGATCGAGTCGTTCAAAATGTTACATTTTATAAGGGAAATGTATGCATAAAAAAAAAACAAATTACTTTTAATACTTTTATGTGAAATGATAAAACAATTCTGACTACAACAATAATGTTTACTCCGTGTTTGAGAAGACAGACTTGCTTTAAGCTTAGTCAGTTTGACAAGAATTAGACATTTTTGTCTTTTTTCTTATTGTCATTGCACTGTGTTCTATTTAACTAAAATGGTACTAATAGTACACACTATTTGTCAGACACTCTTATATAAACAGGGGGTAGTTTGAGGAGAAATATCATACATGTACTTTAGAATGTTAAAAAGAGATAAGTTTTGTTCGGTAACAGATCAGGTTCCGTGGGGCGTGCACTCAATACACTCTGTGACGATAACAGTAGTTCATTTTTATTACATAAGTTAAAGGCTTCTGTCCACTCTCTTTAATTGATTCCATTTTATGGAATGTTTAATTTTTTCACTTTTTATTTTCAGATAAGCTGTTTTTACCATGGAATCATTGCTCAAGGTCCAGTTTTTTCGGCAACTTCAGGAACTCCTGTAAAACAAAATAACAACAACTGGAACAGACAGAACCAGAACTGGGGAGCTCCACAACCACCACCAAATCAGAACTGGCCACAAGGACAACAACAAAACGTACAGGCACAAAGTAACTGGGGCAAACCTCAAATTCCACAACAGCAAAACTGGAACCAAAACAATCAACAGCAGCAGCAACAACAACAACAACAACAACAAAATTGGGCACAAAATCAACAACAACAAAACTGGAATCCAAATCCACAACCTCCACCAAATAACTGGAACCAAAATCAACAACAACAACAAAAATGGAACCCTGGTCCTGCTCAAGCTCAAAATCAACAAAATGTAAATCCAGCTGGACAACAAAATAACTGGGCTCCACCACCAAATAACAATCAGAATACTCACTGGGCACAAAGACCAAACCAACAAAACCAGGTCACTGGTAAACAAGGAGAATGGCATCCGGGAATGAACCAGATAGGTAGACCGGTAAATACCGGAGGACAAGTACAGGAAACCAAAATTGGTATACCAGTCAACCAACCAAAAAATGCTTGGCAATCAGCCAATAATCAACAAACACCTGTCCAGCCACCACCAACATCTAATGCTCCATTAGGGCCAACAGGGGCAGGCAACTGGGTGGAGATCAAACCAGGTGAGAAAAACATGGTTGTTGTTTGTAATGTTGTTGAATGCTATATCAGCATTTATAAGTTTTTCTTGACGATAGTCAGTTATTTGATCTCAAAGGAATAATTAATCAATTAAACAAGTTCATATATGTCTGGGGTGTGCAACTGTATTTTATGGTATACCTGAGGTGTGCAACTGTATTTTATGGTCTATGTTTTACTAACGCGAACATAAACGTGCTAGCTCTCACAGTCAGTGCGCTTCAGATAAGAATACCACTCCCAAAGTGTTTCTGAACATTGGGTGAACCAGTCGATACCATACCCTCTCAGTGCTTAGTATCCGACGGAGAAGTATCACAGTTTTTTATATCCCGTTTGGGGTTCGAAACCACAGCCTATCGTCTCGAAGCAGACGCTCTACCTGAGCCACCGATGCGGTTACCATTATATTTTGTATGTAAGCTTGACAATAGGGTGCAAATACATGCGCAACAAATTGAATTTGACCCTTTATATTTTTATCTTATTTTAGGAACCCAGCAAGGTATGGGACCATCGACTGCAACACAGAACACCGCCTATCCAACAGCAACAACGGCACCAGCGCCAGCTCCAGGGTACCCAACGACTCCAATGACCGGATACCCACAGCAACCCCAACAACAACAGTTTCAACAGCAACAACAGTTTCAACAACAACAACAACAACAACCACCACAAGGATATCCAAGATCACGTATGTCACCCAACCAGAGAAATTGGGCACCAAGAACACCAAGGCCGCGACCAACTACACCAAAACCCACTACCACAACACTGTCCATCTGGGATTTACTTAACACAACCCCATTTCCGGGCAATAAACCTGGTACATGTCCCTGAACCTCAAATAGCCAGACGGGAATGTTCTAAACACTGTAGAAGAGATCAAGATTGTTTAGACATCAGGAAGTGTTGTCATGCCAACTTTTATAACGGAACCGGATGTTGTACTGTTGTAAATGCTCCAACAGACTGGATGATGGGATTTTTCATGAACCCAGCCATGGGATTCTTTACGAAGTAATTTTAGATTAACAACAATTTTAGGCTAAAGTAATGAATTTGAGTACTAGTTTCCTAGTGTCAGTTTGCTAAAATTCATGTTCCTCTGTTTCATTTAGTAATTAGAGATTGATTAGAGAAAATCCAAAAATTAAAAATTCAAGACGGGCAAAAATTCTGAATAGATTATATTGAGAAAAATGGAGATTACGGGAAAAATAAATCCTCTTAATAAGTTGCTCCGCCTAAGGGCTTATTAACCACGGAGCATATAATTTTTTTTTAATTCAGCGTTAATAACAAATTATAAAAGGCCTTTTTTCTGTATGTTCTATGTTAAAATCACATTGTAAAGATTTCAATGAAACTCGCGAAGTGCGCAATCGTCATTAGATTAGATAAATGGATATAAATCGGCCTATTTCTTTAAAACAAAAACAAAAAAAAACAAAAACAAAAACGAGATTTATTGAGCACTATGTTATCTAATAAGTTTTACAGACAAAAAATGATAAGTACAAAAAAAAAAACCAATACCGTAAAGTAACTACCTCGAAACATGACCATCATTCCTAGACATGCAAGCGTCTAGGTGCCAGAGACGATTTTATAGCACCTACTGAAATAAATCTAAACATGGCTCGGCCTTTTCCGTCGTACCCCACAAAAAACTAACGGAAAAGGCCGAGCGATGTTCCGATTGTTACCGAAATATTTACGGTAAAATTATGAGTGTACTAAGACACATATTATATAGTACTGCCATTGATATTTTACAGAATTCACATTTGGCGTCCTCCACATACATTATGTATATACATTGTACATGCACGAATATCAATCCGGCATATATCACCATGGCAACAAGAATGTGTACATTTGTATATAAGGTTTACGTGAAAAATTAAATTATATTGTTTATGTACAATTTTGTTTTTGTTTTGTTTTGAATTGTGGATAAAATTATAACAGTTTTTATACCATACCAAGTTTGTAGATTTTCATACCTGAGGCTGCTCAAGACTTCTTTCTAGCCAATTACTCGTATATTGATCAAATTGATGATATTTTCCGAACAGTCAGTCGTTAAAACTTTTCTGAATGTTGTTTAACGTTGCATCAGCATTTTCAGATATTTGATCTTTTTAATCGGCAAAGTTATTCGAAACAAAAGGTCACGTGATACGCGAGTTTTGTTCAAGTATTTAGTATTTATGATTTCCTTTGTAATAGTGCGCATGACTAATGCTGACTTGTGTCAGTACCAATCATATTCCGAGGCCGATCCCATATATTATAATGACTTATGTAATTAATACATATGCATACCAATTCTTAATTTGGTAAACTTGGCAATTGCAGGTGGTGCTTATTTATAACTTTGTTTGCCATAGATTTATCCTACATAATGCAGCGGGCCGGGCTAGATAGGTGGGCAGTTAGCTCAGGCGGTAGAGCTTCTCGATATTGGGAATGTCCCGGGTTTGAACCTTGAATTGACCGCTGCATTTTTTCCCTTTCCTGTTAATTTGGGGGCTCGTCCTACTCTGGAAGGTGGTCGGCCTGCAGGTTGGTCATAGTTCTTTCACTACTATGTAGACGGTCTGTTCTGATATGGTGGAGGAAACCGGGGTCCCGAAGAAAACTATAGCCTCTGCAAGCAAACTTTCAGACTTTTTCAACACCAGGATCCGTCAAAAGGGGTATGAACCTAGACAGCGAGAGGCACAGTATTACGTAAGCATGTTAGACCACTCGGCCACCAAGGCCCAAAAACTTTTAGAGGCCGCGGTGGAGGAGGAAACTGATGCACATGCGCCTTTGTTAAAATCCAACTCACCTCGGCAGAGCTAAGTGTGAGAAATTTTTCACTTAATACATACCGTAAGTTACTTTGACACAAAATTTTAAATCCGATATCAACTTAAAAAGTTACAGTTTTGCTATCATGCTTTTCGACTTGTATCACTGAGACGTTTTCGGGTTTTTTTTTTTTTTTTTTTTTGAATATTATATTTAACTCGCTATATTTGCGATAAAATTTTCGGGGAAATACATCCTTTTGTACCGTCCACTAAAATTTTAATTGCGACTGAAATAGCCTAAAAATTAGAATAGAATTTAATAGTTGGAGATACAAAAGGAAGTCTTGTCGTTTCCGGAATCCGGGGATATATACATTAGTTACACTATGGCAGTCTGACACTCACTTACTTTGTGTCCGTTGTGTACAGTTTCCGACAGGAAAATATAATTTTGTTTGTCATTGTTTACGTTACAAAACTCACTTGTAATGAGTACTCAGCAAACAGGCGGTTTGTATATTTATATTTAGATAGAAACTGTTTAAAGTATTTCCAGAGCCTATTATTATCGGGGCTCACCGGGTCACCGGGGTAATGATTATACCATGACCATAGGATCAGCGACGTATTTAGCGACGGAGAGCTCATTACTAGGACATCAGTCATCTGCAATATAAAACGTACAATATTTGCAAGTACTCTTGCTGGGGTTCGGTAATAATATTATTCATAAGAGACTATATTTGATAAATAATATTTTTGATGTCTTAAGCGACAACCATTATTAGGGATAATGTTACTATTATCATTTACTTCTACTTGTTTATAAGTATCCCCCCCTCTCTCTCTCTCTCTCTCTCTCTCTCTCTCTCATTGTTAAAAAATCATAAAAAAACTAATTTATATCTAATTAAAATCAATGTATGTTTCATATTTTGCATCCGTTGAATTAGGAAGATAATCGTTAGGTTAAAAAAGAACTCTGCACTAAGAAATGATTATCAATTTTACATAATAATAAAGTAACCTGGCATAAGACTATGTTGCATCATTTTCTGACAACAACAACATTTGCAAAAAAAAAAAAAAAAAAAAAAAAAAAAAAAAAAAAAAAAAAAAAAAAAGAAGAAGAAGAAGAAGAAGAAGAAGTAATTTTAGTATTTTTTCGTATTTCTAAACAATCGTTTATTAATTATGATGTTAACTTTGATATTTTTTATCACTATTGAAAATTTATGAATTTTTCTTTTGGAATTTAAAAAATTAAAGAAGGGTGGACGTTCTTGATTTTAGAGTAGAAGAATCTTTGCTTGAAGAATAAGCTAAATATCCAAACTGTTTGTTGTTATAAAACTGTTGTATTCAGCAATTATTTATTTATTTTTTTTTAAATAATTTTTATTTGTTTATTTATCTATTCACTTATTTTTATTATAATTTTTTTTGTTTATAATTATCATTTTTATTTTATTTATTTATTTTTTATTTATTATTATTTTTTTTTTGTCGCAAAAAATAATATAATAATTTCATTTGTCTTCAACATAAAATGCAGAATTGAACGTGTATCAATGACTTTTGAGATGACCCTCTTATTTTCTTGTTACAACTTGTTTTTGTTACCTCCCCTTTGTATCAACGTTTAAATAAACTTCCGTCTTTGTATCGGACTCGTTTGGTACTATTTTCTGTTGGAGCGGTCTTAGAAAGCGATACAATGAAGAATGTCTGATCAAATCTAGAAATCTGTACAAAACTAAATTCTTAGTTACAAAATTCAGGTAAATATATATATGTCAACGGCATGTAAATTTATATATGTATGTCACTATGAACAGTATGTTGTAGTTTGAAGTTGTACTGATATGCATATATATCGTGTTACTAGTTTATCTTTGGACAGGTATTATTTTATCTTTTTTAACATGTCCAAACTTAATGCGCCAAAATTTTATTGCATGTTAGTTATTCATTCAATAAATTTTCTCTACACTAAAAACTCTTGAAGACGTTTTAAATGTTGTTTCAGTACAGTTAGCATTTACTTACCTGGTATAAAGTAGACCTAGGTATAAAGTAATTACATTTAAGCTTTGTTGGTTATAATGTTGTTTAACGTCAACATACACTTGGCGCGAATTACTGAAAAAATGCTTAACGTAATTCGCGCCAAGTGTAGGTTTATTAATCTTGAAGTTTTCAGTATTCTAAGATCAAGTTCGTAAAAGCATTTGTGAGTGTGTATTATGGTCCGCATGGCACGAGCGCGCATTCAGGGCGATTTTAACATACTAGTTCAACAAAGTAAGTAAATGGCAAACATGATACCACTTCCCTCGTCACATTATCCTGACACCGGGTGAACCTAGTCGAAACCCTCTCCACCTGATGCCGGACACCTGGCGAGGCTGGGGCAGTAACTCAAGTTTTCAAGGCTATGATCCGCTAGCGGGGTTCAAACCCTGACCCTTCTGACTCTCGTGGCGGACGCTTTACGGCTTAGCCACCTAAGCGGTGTCAGACGAGGAAACAGTATTTTAAATATAAAAGCCTTTTATTTTTAAATGGTTAAAGACTTATTTGTTAATTTTTTTTATTATTTTAATTGTTATTTAATAACCTTTGAAGTCTTTGGACCGATAAGCTTTGTGAATGGCTTTCTTGATCTTAATGATCAATAAAGATTTAAATGTACGCCCTTTACGCAGCATATGAAACCAACATCTATTGTTGTTAATTGTTGTCAGGTTGACTGAAAAGATGTTTTTCAGAAATTATTATTTAATGGGTTATCTTTTTATTAACAATTTAAAGTTACGAGGAAATTCATTTATGTTATGAAGTTTTGATTTAGACAGAAGAATTTTAAACTATATCTTTATTTTCCGGTACAACAATAGCAACATTTCCTTTTTAACTTATTCAACCCACTCAACAACGATGTTACAGCTTATCTCGAGATTAAGAACGTTTTAAATACCAGTCAAATAGTAAATATTGTTTATTACCTTTGGTGATGCATACTGATGCCTAAAGATCTTAATAATTTCTGTAGAAGTTATGGTTATGCCAAAAGAAAATATTGCATTTTACTAGATATATTTAAACATTGTTCTATACTTCACTTTCTAATAAAGGGTTGTTACTTTCAAATAATCTCAGACGATTCTCGTTAACAAAAATTTTAATATCAAAGATTAAAGAACCAATACTGCAAAAAATAAACATTCTTTCAGAGTCGCAAACAGTCGTTATTGAAACTGCTTTTTCATTTTGGAAAGCTTTCAACATTGAGTAACAAGCAAAGTCATTTCTTTAAGCAAAATTAAACTGTTGGCCAGTTTATCGTTATCTGATTAAACATCCATTTGCCTTCATAAACGTCAAAAACTAATCTTTAAAAAGTAGATACTTATTATTGTCATAAATTTCATCTGGTACTTAGCTGTCTGTTAATTAAATGTGGTTTTGAGTCCCAATTAAGAATATTTCACTTATATCAGAATGTCACTAGCTTAAACCTGACCTCCCAAATAAGGAACGAGCACTCTACACATTGAGCTCAGGTAGTGGTTCTTGGTCCTAATGGTGCATTAAACACACTGGATCAAATTGTACGCTTTTCTGTTAGGGGCATAATGCACATTTTCCAGGTCTGTTGATATTTTTGTCTTTTTAAAAGGAGTCACAATTATATTACTGCCTTGTTAGCAATTAATTTGTTAAATTTGGTATGCTTAAGCAAGTACATTTGTTGAGTTCTTTATATTTATAGAGACGTATCAATTATAAAGAATTCATCAAATGCACTTACGTAAACATTCATTGGGTTTAGAGAATAATAGAGATTCAGTAATGTCATTAACTTCCGCAACTTTTATAAAAGCATAAATTTTCAGTTGAAACTGACAGAGTCGATGTTTGTTGCAAATATTTGAGTTGCTTGCAAATGCTTTTGTTATTTTTAATTATTCATCTATTTTATTATTTCATTTATTTTACATTTTTATGCCAAAAACTTAGTTAAATGTTATAGTTCAAATCATTTTTAACATCCGTTATGAAGTAACAGTTGGTCATAATTGGACTAAAAAGTCTTTGAATGTTTAATTCATGTTATCGGTGATTTGTTTTATTTATGTATTGATTGGACTTACAATTAGACATAATTTCCATGATCAAAAAGTTTCCTATGTATTTGAAATCTTAAAAACTAAAGAATCAGTTTATCAGAATGAAATGGCCAAGATGGCTTCTGTTGTTGCCTCCTCTGTTGATATACAGTGCAAGCGAAATATTTAAACTAACGCGATAGGTTTGCTAAAGCAATACTCTATTTTAAAAACTAATTCAAAGCAACTTACAACTTCATGCATTGTTCGTTTACAATTAATAACTGTTACTTTAACATCCGTTATCATGATGTAAGAGGTCATTATCACAGCATTTGAAATATTGTCGGAGAAAGTCGTATGGGAAATTTTGTTATTTTTATAATCTAGAAACCTCACACTTTCAAATTAACACCAGTCCTACTTCTTACAAATGACCCCAGTTTTCAACCCTCTGTAAAATTAATTCGGTCTTTAATTTGACATTGACTGATACATATTTAGATAAAAAGGTCCGGAATATGTTAAATTTATCTTGAAAAAGCTAACCATGTTAAACTAAGTGGTCGCTACGGAAACACATATCATTAAATGAAATACGGATCATAAGTGTAAAATCCCAAATGTTAAAAGAAGTCTTTTCTGTCCGAAAAATTATATTGAAATTCAAAATGACAAAACAAAGTTCTCGACGAAAACAAAGGTGTAATTATAAGTAAAATTTACATGAATAGGAAGAAAGTGTGGTTAAACACGTTACAGAACCGATCTAACGAGACAACACATTACACTCTGTTAATGATTATTTCTTATCTAACGTTTTTGATCCCGTCTCTTCCTACACCGTAGAATCTGATGAAGGCTTCTATCTAATGTTAACGGCCACTTCTCTGCTTACACTATAGGTTCTATAAAGGCATCGTTTTATATCTGACGTTTATATTGCCTTCTCTGCCTACTTTACGCTTTATGAAAGAATGCCTATTTTCTACCCGACGTTTATAATGCCTTCTCTGCCTTCTTTATGCTTTATAAAAATGCCTATTTTCTACCCGACGTTTATATTGCCTTCTCTGCCTTCTTTACACTTTATGAAAAAAATGCCTATTTTCTACCCGACGTTTATATTGCCTTCTCTGCCTTCTTTACACTTTATGAAAAAATGCCTATTTTTTACCCGACGTTTATATTGCCTTCTCTGCCTTCTTTACACTTTATGAAAAAATGCCTATTTTTTACCCGACGTTTATATTGCCTGCTCTGTCTACTTTATACTTTTTTTTATGAAAGATTGCCTTTTTTCTACCCGACGTTTGTATTGCCTTCTCTCTCTACTTTACGCTTGATGAAAGAATGCCTATTTTCTACCCGACGTTTATAATGCCTTCTCTGCCCACTTTATGCTTTATAAAAATGCCTATTTTCTACCCGACGTTTATATTGCCTTCTCTGCCTTCTTTACACTTTATGAAAAAAATGTCTATTTTCTACCCGACGTTTATATTGCCTTCTCTGCCTTCTTTACACTTTATGAAAAAATGCGTATTTTTTACCCGACGTTTATATTGCCTTCTCTGCCTTCTTTACACTTTATGAAAAAATGCGTATTTTTTACCCGACGTTTATATTGCCTTCTCTGCCTTCTTTACACTTTATGAAAAAATGCCTATTTTCTACCCGACGTTTATATTGCCTTCTCTGTCTTCTTTAAACTTTATAAAAAAATGCCTATTTTTTACCCGACGTTTATATTGCCTGCTCTGCCTACTTTATACATTTTTTTATGAAAGATTGCCTTTTTTCTACCCGACGTTTGTATTGCCTTCTCTGTCTTCTTTAAACTTTATAAAAAAAATGCCTATATTCTACCCGACGTTTATAATGCCTGCTCTGCCTACTTTATATTTTTTTTATGAAAGATTGCCTTTTTTCTACCCGACGTTTGTATTGCCTTCTCTCTCTACTTTACACTTTATGAAAAAATGCCTATTTTCTACCCGACGTTTATATTGCCTTCTCTGCCTTCTTTAAACTTTATGAAAAAATGCCTATTTTCTACCCGACGTTTATATTGCCTTCTCTGCCTACTTTATACTTTTTTTTATGAAAGAATGCCTATTTTTTACCCGAGGTTTGTATTGCCTTCTCTGCCTACTTACGCTTTATGAAAGAATGCCTTTTTCTACCCGACGTTTATATTGCCCTCTCTGCCTACTTAACGCTTTTTGAAAGAATGTCGATATTCTACCCGACGTTTATAATGCCTTCTCTGCTTATTTTACGCTTGATGAAAGAATGCCTTTTTTCTACCCGACGTTTATATTGCCCTCTCTGCCTACTTTACGCTTTTTGAAAGAATGTCTATATTCTACCCGACGTTTATAATGCATTCTCTGCCTAATTTACGCTTTATGAAAGAATGCCTATATTTTACCCGACGTTTATAATGCCTTCTCTGTCTACTTTACGCTTTATGAAAGAATGCCTTTATTTCACCCGACGTTTATAATGGCTCCTCTGTCTACTTTACGCTTGATGAAAGAATGCCTATATTGTACCCGACGTTTATAATGCCTCCTCTGCCTACTTTACGCTTTATGAAAGAATGCCTTTATTCTACCCGACGTTTATAATGCCTTCACTGCTTACTTACGCTTGATGAAAGAATGCCTATTTTCTACCCGACGTTTATAATGCCTTCACTGCTTACTTACGCTTGATGAAAGAATGCCTATTTTCTACCCGACGTTTATAATGCCTTCTCTGCTTACTTTACCCTTGATGAAAGAATGCCTATATTTTACCCGACGTTTATAATGCCTTCTCTGTCTACTTTACGCTTTATGAAAGAATGCCTTTATTTCACCCGACGTTTATAATGGCTCCTCTGTCTACTTTACGCTTGATGAAAGAATGCCTATATTGTACCCGACGTTTATAATGCCTCCTCTGCCTACTTTACGCTTTATGAAAAAATGCCTTTATTTTACCCGACGTTTATCATGCCTCCTCTGCCTACTTTACGCTTTATGAAAGAATGCCTTTATTTTACCCGACGTTTATAATGCCTCCTCTGTCTACTTAACGCTTTTTGAAAGAATGTCTTTATTTTACCCGACGTTTATCATGTCTCCTCTGCCTACTTTACGCTTTATGAAAGAATGCCTTTATTTTACCCGACGATTATAATGCCTCCTCTGCCTACTTAACGCTTTATGAAAGAATGCCTATATTCTATCCGACGTTTATAATGCCTTCACTGCTTACTTTACGCTTGATGAAAGAATGCCTATATTCTACCCGACGTTTATAATGCCTTCTCTGTCTACTTTACGCTTGATGAAAGAATGCCTTTATTTTACCCGACGTTTATAATGCCTTCACTGCTTACTTTACGCTTGATGAAAGTATGCCTTTATTTTACCCGACGTTTATAATGCCTCCTCTGTCTACTTTACGCTTGATGAAAGAATGCCTTTATTTTACCCGACGTTTATAATGCCTGCTCTGCCTACTTTACGCTTTATGAAAGAATGCCTATATTCTACCCGACGTTTATAATGCCTCCTCTGTCTACTTTACGCTTTATGAAAGAATGCCTTTATTTTACCCGACGTTTATAATGCCCCCTCTGCCTACTTTACGCTTTATGAATAAATGCCTTTATTTTACCCGACGTTTATAATGCCTCCTCTGTCTACTTTACGCTTTATGAAAGAATGCCTTTATTTTACCCGACGTTTATCATGTCTCCTCTGCCTACTTTACGCTTGATGAAAAAATGCCTTTATTTTACCCGACGTTTATAATGCCTCCTCTGTCTACTTTACGCTTTATGAAAGAATGCCTTTATTTTACCCGACGTTTATAATGCCTCCTCTGTCTACTTTACGCTTTATGAAAGAATGCCTTTATTTTACCCGACGTTTATCATGTCTCCTCTGCCTACTTTACGCTTGATGAAAAAATGCCTTTATTTTACCCGACGTTTATAATGCCTGCTCTGCCTACTTTACGCTTGATGAAAGAATGCCTATATTCTACCCGACGTTTATCATGTCTCCTCTGCCTACTTTACGCTTTATGAAAGAATGCCTTTATTTTACCCGACGTTTATAATGCCTCCTCTGTCTACTTTACGCTTTATGAAAGAATGCCTATATTCTACCCGACGTTTATAATGCCTCCTCTGCCTACTTTACGTAATGAAAGAATGCCTTTATTCTACCCGACGTTTATAATGCCTTCACTGCTTACTTACGCTTGATGAAAGAATGCCTATTTTCTACCCGACGTTTATAATGCCTTCACTGCTTACTTACGCTTGATGAAAGAATGCCTATTTTCTACCCGACGTTTATAATGCCTTCTCTGCTTACTTTACCCTTGATGAAAGAATGCCTTTATTTTACCCGACGTTTATAATGCCTTCACTGCTTACTTACGCTTGATGAAAGAATGCCTATTTTCTACCCGACGTTTATAATGCCTTCACTGCTTACTTACGCTTGATGAAAGAATGCCTATTTTCTACCCGACGTTTATAATGCCTTTTCTGCCTAGACTCTATGAAGGTATATTTTTTAGCTTGCATTTATTCATTTTTTCTACCCACACTGTTAACATGGGAATGCCTATATGTTTTTAATTTTATTATATCTTCTCTACTTAGAGTTGGCTCTATTGACGCCTGTTTACAATTTAACTTTATATCACTATCTTTCCCTTTGCAGTAGGTTTCCCCGTGAATTTTACAGTAAAGGTTTTATCTTCGAACCAAGTATTACATTTTTCATGAAAAGCACAGTTAAGAAAAATACGCCGTTTATATATTGTGCATAAGAAAACTTAATGTATCTTTAATCTTTAGATCTTTTCTTTACACATGATTTTCTTACATTTTAGAATTGTTTAACGCCAGAAAAAGAAAAATGAGCGGGAAACAGCGACAGAATTTTGTCGACACCCTAGCGTTGGGTATAGGAGAGATTGCCAAAGAAGGAATGATGGCGGATGTCACTATAGAGGTAGAAGGACGGGAATTTCCCTGTCACCGTATCATTTTATCGGCCATTTCTCCATACTTTCGCGCTATGTTTTCGTCTGGCATGATGGAGTGTAACACAAAGACAATGAAATTAGAGGACGTTGATGCCAAGACGTTTGAAACATTTCTTGATTATGTTTATCACGGGAAAATGAACGTGACTGTTGATAACGTTCAAGAGCTGCTTCGGTGTTCAGCCATTTTCCAAATAAGCCCTCTTCAGGAACACTGTGAAAGTATACTAGCAGACGACGTCGATACTGAAAACTGTTTGACACTGTTCAGGATTGCTAGAGTTTTTAACTGCAAAATCTTACTTGAAAAATGTAGACCCTATGTTATGGAGGGATTTAACGGATTGTGGAAGACGGAGGAATTCAATACGTTGGATCTCGATGATTTGGAGAGTATTGTTCGAGATGACGATTTGGTTCCTGTAGACGAAGAACAAATTTGTGACGCAGTTTTACAGTGGGTCTTTGCAGATCTGGAAGAACGAAAGAAACATCTGTCCAGATTATTTAGATATATCCGATTAGTTAAGATTTGTCCAGAATATCTAATTGAAGAGTTATACAGAAATGAACTATTGATGAATGACGTCGATTGTTTAAGATATCTGGATGAGGCTAGAAATTACCACATGCTTCCGGCAAGACAGCAAGAATTCGGAACACTCCGTTTTCACTTACGTAACAGCGATGAATTTGAAGAAGTTGTGCTTGCATTGACTGAGTATGACATGGAAAGGTCAGGCTCGTTTTACAAAGACGGTAAATGTTTGTGGGCTTACAGTTTTCAGCATCAACGATGGTATACGCTCCAGCCTATCCCACATCAGCACAATCCTGGCATTCATTTTTCAATAGTAACATACGGAAATGATATCTACCTTTCTGGAGGAGACGCCACGTCGAAAAATGTGTTAAAATACGACTCAGCAAGAAATGAATGGACCCCTTATGACGCTACAATGAAACGTGGTCGATATTTTCACATGATGGCCGCCATTAGAGATTCGATCTACGTCATTGGTGGCTACAATCTCAAGATCTCATCCAACAAACACGTGCAGGGGTCAATCGAGGAATATTCTATAACATTGCGCCGTTGGAAGACTGTAGGGGAACTAGCCATTCCAGTATATAATGCAGTGATTGTCGCTGCTTGGGAGAAAATTTACATACTAGGCGGAAAACAGGAGGATGACAAATACTGTAATGCTGTACAAATGTTTGATACGAGACACCAAGAAGCAAAAGTTGTGGGTAAAATACCCGATGCATTGGAACAACCGTTACAAGCGGTTACTTTTGACAAAAATAGTTTACATCTTTACAACAAAGGGGGATATTTATGAACTGAAATTAAAACCTACCATCAAGTTTAAAGCGTTTAAAAAACTACCACAATCCTGCCTTCCAATACTGGGATGCACACACTATCGTGGCAAACTTATTATTCTGAGTTCTAACACTGACAAACCTGAGCAGTTTGCTAAAATGTTTAAACTTGACTTAAAGCAGTCGCCAATTAAAGCAGACTTACTGACACCAAAATGCAATGCGGGTCCAAAACCTATTCATGCATGTTGTCGTGCAATTGTAAATAAACAGTATATGTACCATACATACTTCCAGTAAATACTACTGTCACTGTTGGCTTTCAAATATTTTCAGTAGGTATTGACTGATGTTGTTGGCCTATGCTAATTTTCAGTACATATTGACTGTCTTTGTTGGCTTTAAGCGTTTTTTAGTAGATATTGACTACCACTGATTTTCAGTAAATACTGACTGTCGTTGTTGGCTTTCAGCGATTTTCAGTATTCTGACTGCCGTTGCTGGATTTTGGCGATTTTCAGTAAATATTAACTTTTGTTGTTGGCTTTCGGCGATTTCCGTCAATGTTTTAACGGAATTTAGTAAAAACGAAAGCCGCACTATTCAAATACATCGGGTTTCAGTGATAGTTTTGTTTTGAATGCCTTTATGTTATACGTTCTGCTGTGTGAAATTGTTTATCGGCAATTTTTGCCAATTATGATTTAACTGATTCTTAGGTAAATTCAAAAGCTAACGGAACATTTTGTTATTTACAAAAATTGGTTTAAATCTACACATTGGACATCCAGTCACAATGCGGTACAGGAAGGTGTTTAGACTATGTCTATCGATATCACAAAAAGCCAGCGTTTTGCAAATCACTATACCATTTTCAAATCATTTTCGTGCATCATGTTTCACCGTTGTCATAGTTACAAATTTTCCATCATTTTTAAAACAATTTTTAGGGTAACATAACAGAAGCATTATGAACATTTATTTAAATTGATTTTTAAGAATGGCGACCGAATGCAAGAGACATTCCTTGTATAGTAACTAATCAAAGAAAAGGGAAAATAAGGTAATTGCGAGCATTAATTATGATTTATTATTAATTGTATCAATTGATGTATTATTATGATAATTGATATATTTACAGTTATCACTATCCTTTTTGTTAATATGTTTGGTACAAAAAATAAATAAATAAATAAAACTAAAACATCGTTACAGTGCAGCACGTCCATGTTTGTTTTTTTTTTCTTTCTTCAAAAAATATAATTCGTAGTATAAGATTAAACTGTTGACATGAGTTTTGCTTCAAACACACAGGGACGTATATACATTGTTGCTAGTTAGAAATTCTTTATTTATTCAACATAAACTTTGCATTTAGTTTCCGAAAACTTAAATCCACGACGACAACACTTTTTTGTCATTGGTTGTTTAAAGAAAAATTGTTTCTAGCTTTCATTTGTTTGAGCTATTGATATGAAGACTTTTAGTAAAAATTAAATCCATAGTTGGCAAACATGCTTTAATTATTGGTTTTCCGCAAACTTCATGTCAGGCTTATCACTGAAATTATAGGGCCTTCAAACTTTTTTGGTTTGGACTTGTATCAGAACATTGAATTATGTTTAGTAGACATCATATCTCACTTCACGGTTAAGATTTCAAGACAAAGGTTGGTTCTCACTATCAGTCTTTGATAGAAGTTAATCAGTTTACACTATCTGTCAAATCTAACAAAGACATAAATTTAGAGATACTTATTATTTTATGTAAAAAAAACACGCCTTGAAACATTAAAAACTTCCTAATTGTTTTTTTTTTTTTTTTTTTGCACCTTTTTTTTTATTGGAGTAGCTTATTTATTTAATTACTTGTGTCGCTTGAAAGCTTAACCAATTCGAACGTTATTCAAAAATATCAATCAGTTTTGATCAAAGTTTCTAGAAACATAGGATGAAGTTCCATTCGATAAAAATTCTTTAAAACTTTGATCAAAAATAGTTTTTTTTAGTTTTGATTGATCAAAGTTTAAAAAACATAAGATGAAGTTGAGGCCTCGGTTCCACAATCATTCACTCAATTAATTGTACAATAAATTCAAATCAGGAATTCTTTTCATTGTCGATTTTTAAGACAATACACAGTTGAATTTGATTATCTAATGTTATAAAAAATTTTATTAGATTTGTTGAACAAAATAAAACATTGTCTCATAAAACTTAAAATATTTCAGTTATTGATGAGAGAAGAATGAGAATATTTCGGTTGAGTATTACCTCAGTTAAGTGAATGTGAAACTGGGACCTGTTCGATGAAAATTTTTAAAATCTTTAAAGTGACTTTTATTAAAGATAAAGTTCTGTTTGATCAAAGGTTTTTAAAACCGATTGAACCAAGATGGTTTAAACTGTCTTTCATACTTTTATGTGCAATTCAAAAGCGTAAGACGTTTTATTCAGTTTTAGTATGTGGTCGTTATTATGTAAGTTTTTTTCGGGTATGAATGATACCGGTTGCCTATTTAATTTTAATGTTAGAAATTTATTTTGAAGTAATAAACTTTTTATACACTGTAATAATCTTGTGTTTACAATTCGAGGAGTTCCGACTAGAAATATGTGTTATTCTCATTTCGGGTATTTATTGTCGGTCACGTCTTGCTACAATGTGGTTCCCGATAACTTTATAAGAGTTATTGTAACTGGATTGGATTGGATTCTTTCGCTTATATCGAGGTGGTCAGTTCTTGGAAACCGTAGTGCTCGAAGAAATACTCAATCCTTCGGGAAGCAAGCAAATGAACTTTCTAAAATTAGGTCCAAAGTATCTTAGATCCCGATGTGACGTTAAAAACATTACAACTGATCTAACTATCACATTTAATTTACCCTAGAATAAAAAAAGCAAGTTTAACCGAAAAAAATGTACTTGGTAACAGTCAATTTATAAAAGAACGCGGACAGGATGCGAACCCTGGCCGGGTCTTAGCAAGACTTAAAAATACGTAGGGACTCTTCTTTCGCCAAGCACACGGCAATTCGAAATGAAAGTCACTTAAAAGACTTTAAAAATCGAAGCCTCGTGACATGGCAGGCGTGGCATGCTAAACAACCCTATATGCACATTGCATTGAGCGCACTCACCGCCACTGCAAAGGTGAAAATTTCTGCGACTTTACCTATAGCTGGTGACGCCCCGATAAAAGTGAAATATTCTTGACTAGGACGTAAAACTCCATTCAATTACAATCAATCAATAAAAGGACGCGTCACGATACAAGTTTATGATAGAAACAGCCACACAAAACAAAACAAAGTATGGACAAATAAATACTAGTATTATAGAGTTCTCGACCGAAAAGATGCAATAAAATAAATGTCCAGTATAGAGGCTGTCAACCATCCCAGTTATTTTACAATTAGTAAATTTATACCCATCTTTAAATGTTTAAAATATAGCTCACTTTTCGTAATACTATTGGTCCGTTACCATAAAGCTTACTGAAGAAAGATCGACTTAAACCTATTCGCTTTCATCCATCTAAATAACTAAAAAAAATAAGTTTTATGTAGAACCTGAATTCAAGAATAAGATGTTGCAACCTGCTCTTTTTAACTTAAACAACTGCTTAGTGTCGTCCT
Source organism: Tegillarca granosa (assembly GCA_029721355.1). NCBI lineage: Eukaryota > Metazoa > Mollusca > Bivalvia > Arcoida > Arcidae > Tegillarca > Tegillarca granosa. Next base: position 8,138,892 of record CM056606.1, on the reverse strand, counting down.
ATTCTTTGGGACCTAAACGCTTGGATATAAATGTTGAAACCCGCTCTCGGAGGCCCTAACTGACTTAATATATATCTACTTGTTATATATCTACTAACCCTAAGCGGGCACCGCTGTTTGGGAGTAAAACTCCCCGAGGGTATCCATTACTCAGTAGGCAGTACTTTGTGCTGTCAGAAAATATACCATTTAGCAAAATTATCAGCCGTCTTAATTTTTGAAATGTATTTAAAACTAAGGTATGTTCCCTCATGCAAAGAATTCCTTAGCTGAATTTGGATGCATATAATTTTGGAACATTAGATTAATTATTTTTCAACTTTTTGGCTTATGTTCTTATCTATCAAGTTTTTCGGCCCTTAGTGTCACTGATGAGGAATGATTTTCTGAAATGTGCACACATGGCAGTTTGGCAATTTAGCAGTTGTACAGTTGTTGTTGTTACTAACGCGAACTTGTACCAATTAAATGATTTTGACATTTTGTCAATTCTTAAATCTAGTAAAGTATTTGATGAAGAGCCTGCAGATTAAAGTGTGACATTTTATCAGAACCTTATAATTGGATTGTCAACTTAAGAAAAATAGGTGTGTAATTTATTACCACATACAATTTGTATGGTAGCTCTAAAAATATTAACATTTGCGTATGATACTCTAGATCCAGAAATAAATTTTGGAGAATTTTTTTTAAAAACATATGGTTTTATATGAAATAACGATTTTACAAAGTCTCCAAATATTTCTTGCACATCTCTGTGTGTGAATGAAAGGATGTTATTATAGGTACAAGTATAATCTTAAAAACAAACATCTGATCGTGCATGTTTTTTACAGGCTCTTCATCAAATACTTCACTAAATGAACCGACCCAGATTTAAGAATTGACAAAATGACAAAATTATTTAATTGGTACAAGTTCGCGTTAGTTGATATATTTATTACAGACCCATTCTCTAGGACGTTAACAACTAGATTTAAAAGTTACAAGTCACTCTAGTGGACTTTAACTAATAATGCAAATAGATATAGATGTTCGTCCTTTTTTTTGGGGGGGGGATAAACAAATTGATATTGCCCTATATTACAACCTGCTCTGGGACCTTAACAACTTGTTGCAACCCTTCCCTTTGAAGCTTCACAAATACATATTAACCTATATATATGTTGCAAATTGCTCTTTGAAACCTTAACAGCTAGATATTGTCCAGTCCAGCAACCTGTTATTTGGGACCTTTAATGGAAATTGCCCTTGTGTTGCAACCCTTTCTTTAGGACCTTTACAGCTAGATGTTGCCCTGTGTTGCAACAATTTCTCTAGGTTTTTTTATCTAGATGTAGTACTGTGTCGAAACCCGTTATATAAAGGATCTTGACAACTATATAGAGCATGAAGCCAAGTTTTGCAATTTGTAACTCTGCATTTAGCTTTGCGGTTTCAAAACTTTGTGATTTTTTCACTCTGAAGCATACAACCAATGTTACAATAACAGACTTGCGAAATGGTGTATTAACAATCTCAATAACCTTTACTTAATATTTAAAGAGATAGTCGGCAGAATAAAATATCTACATATTAAAAATATTTGTTTGATGGTCCTTAATTCTAATGACGCTTACTTTAAAAAAAAATAAATATTTACTGTTACTATTTTGATTTTTTTATACATCATTCATCATTTCCGAAGATTTATAGCGTCCAACTAGGAGAGCATCTTTAGACGATCAAGTTGTTGCCGGTATGATAAACTTTCGAATCTATAATTTAAACATGGATCGACAATAAATTAAATAGAAAACTATTTCATTTCATTCAGTAAGTATATTTTCTTCTTATTTTTTAAAATGTAGCAATGCTATGAACCTGTTGGTTCTCTTTAAACTGGAGGGATATCAAAATTAACAGCGGTTAATTCAGCGCATGCCAAAATATACCTTTACACCGTATAACTTGTTTTGTAATCATGTCGCCATTCAAGTGTTTTGTTAATTTTCCATGGTCAATTTTCTAACTTATATTTTCCATTTGTTAACAAAGCCGAGGTGTAATTCAGACATTGTTAAAAGAGAAGCAATAAGGATCTGGGGCAAAGAAACAAGGCAAGTTTACAACAATTTGTTTCCAATTGAAAACGAAAGTAGGGTTGAATAAAAGAAACCTACAATATTGAACTAACATAAAAATGTGTTACATCTCTCTCTCTCTCTCTCTCTCTCTCTCTCTCTCTCTCTCTCTCTCTCTCTCTCTCTCTCTCTGTATCTTGTGATTAGAACAATACAGAAAGCATCTAAATTTAGAGATGTCAGATCTGCAGACTGACTTATTTCACCTGCGTAGAAAAAGACTTTGAAAAATAATATACCTGGAATACTGTATGTTAGATTTTGAAACCAGATTCATTAACCACAAATCCATTCACGCTAAAAACTTCACAGTTAATTGAAATAACAGATAAGCATTCAGCAATACATGAATTATCTATATAGTTGTACATACAGTTTTTATACATGTCAACAATGATTCTTATTTAAATTTGTGAAATTGTATTTATGAGATTAATTTTTAAAGTCTTAAGCTTTGTAAATGGCATTCCGGCTCTTTATAGTCAATAAAGATTCAGATGTACGCCCTTTACGCAGCATCTGAAACCAACATCTGTTAATTTGTCTATTAATTTTTTATTGTTGACAGGCAGAATAAAATGTTATTTCCAGAAATGATTATGAAATGTGATTATTTTCGGTTTTCCATTTCTTAACAATTTTAAGAAACGAGGAAATATATTTATGGTATAATTTTTTATTTAATTTTCAACTGTTTGGCTTATGTTTTTCATTATCAAACTTTTTGGTCTAAGTGTCACTGATGTGGAATGAATTTCTGAAATGTGCACATCTGGCACATCAAAATTTAACTGGTATTTGTGTTATATATTAAACAAGAATTTGATCTGTATCTTTATTTAACTGACTTTAACCCACATAACAACTATGTCGCAGCTTATCTCGAACAACTTTGAAATAATTAATTAGATCATATTTAGATTCGGTTCGGAATGTGTTAAATTTATCTTGAAAAAGCTAACAAACTCCCATTTTAACTAAGTGGAACACGGCTATTAAACTAAAATATGGATATTAGTAAAATCCTAAATGCAGACATTAAACGGTGTCTTTTCTCTCTAAAAACTTATATTTAAATTCAAATGCCATAGCAGTGTTCACGATGATAATGATATTGATACAATTTACATAAATAAGTTTAATATGCGATTAAACAGATTATTACACCGATCCGACTATAAGTGCACTCTATGAAGGCCCATTTTCTTTCTAGCGTCGATGATAGCTTTTCTGTCTGCACTGTAGGCTCTATAAAGGGCTTTTTCTATGTAACTTTTTTTCGCCCTGTCCGCCTTAACTTTAGACTCTATGAATGCTATTTTCAAAGCGACATATATGATGTCTTCTACTCTAGACTCCATGAAGGCATATTATCTGACGTTTATTTCGCCTTTTCTGTCTACACTGTAGACATTGGAAAGACCCTTAATTTATCATGTCTTTATCTACCAACAGTTAGCTATATGGAGGCTTGTTTTCTATCTGATGTTTATGTTGCCTATAGCTAATCTGCCTTTCCTGTAGGCTCCAAGTGATACCTTCTTTACCTGAACTTTCAGAATGCCGTTTTTAATCTGTCGTTGAAATTGCCTTTTCTGCCTACACTGCAGGTACTATAGATGCCTATTTTCTATCTAACTTTATGACGCCTCTTTGCCTACACCTTAGGCTAGATGAAGGCCTCTTTTCTATTATTCGCTTATGCTGTTCACATCATATGCTCCAGGAAGGTCAGTTTTAGACATTACATTTATCCCGTTTTCTGTCCACACTGTAGGCTTTACAAAGACCTATATTCTATCTTACGATTATGATTCCAATAAATAACCGACTCAAAGTGTCTGTGCATGAAATGTCCAAATATTACATTGGAAGATAAGTGCTGGTTTACAGCACATGGTCTCCCTCCCTCATATTAAATTGAAAAACACGATTAACGAAAAAAAGTCTTACTTATAGTTTGGTGTCATTTAAATAAAGGGGTCTGGGTAAATATTGTAAGGCCCAAATCGATAATATTGACGTGTTATGAATCGAAGGCAGTGTAAGTTGGTTGGCTAACTGGGTCACATTTACACCCAATTAAAGATGCCATCACTTGTATACTGAAGCGTTCAGTTCTTATTTGGTGGAAGAAATTTGAGAGTCTTAAAATAATCATTTTCGGCAGACAAAGACAAAATATTTTACAAGAGATCCTCCATCGCCATGTTCAAAAATTTAATCTTATATTCAAGGTTACACTTCATTACATACAAGACCATATACTTGCTATTTAAACTACTAGTATTTAATCCTCTTTCGATTTCTTTACACACGGTTTTCTTATATTTTAGATTAGTTTAACGTCAGAAAAAATGAGCAGGAAACAGCGACAGAATTTTGTCGACCCCCTAGCGTCGGTTATAGCGGATATTGCCAAAGAAGGAATGATGGCGGATGTCACTATAGAGGTAGAAGGGCGGGAATTTTCCTGTCACCGTATCATTTTATCGACAATTTCTCCATACTTTCGAGCTATGTTTTCATCCGGTGTGATGGATTCTAACGCAAAGATAATGAAATTAAAAAACGTTGATGCCAAGACGTTTGAAACATTTCTTGATTATGTTTATAACGGGAAAATGAACATGACGGTTGATTACGTTCAAGAGCTACTTAAGTGTTCAGCTATTTTCCAAATAAGCCCACTTCAGGAACATTGTGAAAGTATTCTAGCAGACGACGTCGATACTGAAAACTGTTTGACACTGTTCAGGATTGCTAGAGTTTTCAACTGCAAAATCTTACTTGAAAAATGTAGACCCTATGTTATGGAGGGATTTAACGAATTCTGGAAGACGGAGGAGTTTAATACTTTGGATCTCGATGAACTGGAGAGTATCGTTCGAGATGACGATTTGGTTCCTGTAGACGAAGAACAAATTTGTGACGCAGTTTTACAATGGGTCCTTGCAGATCTGGAAGAACGAAAGAAACATATATCCAGATTATTTAGATATATCCGATTAGTTAAGATTTGTCCAGAATATCTAATTGAAGAGTTATACAACAATGAACTTTTGCTGAATAACACCAATTGTTTAAGATACCTTGATGAGGCTAGAAATTACCACATGCTTCCGGCAAGACAACAAGAATTCGGAACACTTCGTTTTCACTTACGTAACAGCGATGAATTTGAAGAAGTTGTGCTTGCATTGACTGAATATGACATGGAAAGGTCTGTTCCTTTTTACAAAGAAGGAAAATGTTTGTGGGCTTACAGTTTTCAGCATCAACGATGGTATACGCTCCAGCCTATCCCACTTCATCACAATCCTGGCAATAGTTTTTCAATAGTAACAAACGGAAATGATATCTACCTTTCTGGAGGAGACGCCACGTCAAAAAATATGTTAAAATACGACTCATTAAGCAATGAATGGACACCTTGTGATACTACAATGAAACGTGGTCGATATTTTCACATGATGGCCGCCATTAGAGATTCGATCTACGTCATTGGTGGCTACAATCTCAGGATATCATCCAACAAACACGTGCAGGGGTCAATCGAAGAATATTCTATAACATTGCGCCGTTGGAAGACTGTAGGGGAACTAGCCATTCCAGTATATAATGCAGCAATTGTCGCTGCTGGGGAGAAAATTTACATACTAGGCGGGAAACAAGAGGATGACAAATACTGTAATGCTGTACAAATGTTTGATACGAGACACCAAGAAGCAAAAGATGTGGGTAAAATGCCCGATGCATTGGAACAACCGTTACAAACGGTTACTTTTGACAAAAATATTTACATCTTTACAACAAAGGGGGATATTTATGAACTGAAATTAAAACCTACCATCAAGTTTAAAGCGTTTAAAAAACTACCACAATCCTGCCTTCCAATACTGGGATGCACACACTATCGTGGCAAACTTATTATTCTGAGTTCTAACACCGACAAACCTGAGCAGTTTGCTAAACTGTTTAAACTTGACTTAAAGCAGTCGCCCATTAAAGCAGACTTACTGACACCAAAATGCAATGCGGGTCCAAAACCTATTCATGCATGTTGTCGTGCAATTGTAAATAAACAGTATATGTACCATACATACTTCCAGTAAATACTGACTTTCACTGTTGGCTTTCAAATATTTTCAGTAGGTATTGACTGATGTTGTTGGCCTATGCTGATTTTCAGTAGATATTGACTGTCTTTGTTGGCTTTAAGCGTTTTTCAGTAGATATTGACTACCACTGATTTTCAGTAAATACTGACTGTCGTTGTTGGCTTTCAGCGATTTTCAGTATTCTGACTGCCGTTGCTGGATTTTGGCGATTTTCAGTAAATACTGTAAATCAGGAAATTAATGCGTCATGAAATTAATGCGAATTGCCGATTTTGAAGTAAAATGTGTATTGAAATTAATGCGATTTTTTAAAATTTCAATTTTTAAAATTTTTGCCTATTATTATCTTACAATTATAAACATTAAATTATGGACTCAGAAATCATTATATTATGTCTTCCTTAATTTAAGAACACGGTTATAAACAAACTTTCGGTAGACATTATTTAAAAAAACAGTGAGGTGTGCCGAGGGTAAATTCTTAAGCGCCGATGACCCATTGTTTTAAATTAACCAAGGTGGTTTTTTTAAATAAACAAACATACTCAATTATAACGCTTTGCGTTTTTATTAAAATAAAGCATTCAAAATTAGGACGTCCATGTTGGCATGTGTACAACTGATGTTTGTCTTCAACTCACGAGTTTAGAATGTTAGATTACTTATAATCACAGTGCTTTCAATTTGATGTTCCAGTCAAGGTTCAAAATGATGTATCAGTCACGACTCCAACCGTAGCAAAATTCCCAGTAGGAAAGAAACAGCAAAAAATTACCGCTAAATGAGAATGTAGTCTAATTAATCAGTTACGATAACAACTTCCGGTTAAGGGAGGTAACTTAATTTACAATAAATATACAGAATACAGACGTCGGAAAATAAATGTGACAAGAAATTAATGCGATTAAACGGGCCTAGCATTTTTCACATTAACTTCTTGCTCGCATTAATTTCCTGATTTACAGTATTAACTGTTGTTGTTGGCTTTCGGCGATTTCCGTCAATGTTTTAACGAAATTCAGTAAAAACGAAAGCCGCACTATTCAAATACATCGGGTTTCTGTGATAGTTTTGTTTTGAATGCCTTTTTTGTCATGCGTTTTGCTACGTTTGAAGTTGTTATCGGCAATTTTTGACGATTATAATTTACCGATTCTCAAGGTAAATGCAAAAGCTAACGCAATATTTTTTTATTTACAAAGATGAGTTTTGTTCAACACATTGGACATCTAGTCACAATGCGGTACAAGACGTTGTCTAGACTATGTCTATTGATATCATAAAAAGCCAGCGTTTTGCAAATCACTACACCATTTCATGACATTTTAAAATTATTTCCGTACACCATATTTTAAACATTTTGTATTCACCGTTGTCATTGTTACAAATTTCCATCATATTTTATATAATTTTAGGTGAAGATAAAAACATTATGAATGTGTAGTTGGCGTCTGAATTCAAGAAACATTCGTTGTATAGTCACTGCAATATCGGGAAAAAGAAAAAAGATAACTGAGAGCATTTATTATGAATTATAACTAATTAATTTGTTATTATGTTAATATATATATGTGTGTGTGTGTGTGTGTGTGTGTGTGTGTGTGTGTGTGTGTATATAATCCTACATATCAATAGCTCAAACAGACGAAAGTTTTGGCCCCCCCAAAAGGTTTTTGTACCAAACATTTTCATTAACAAAAAATCATAGTACTGTAAGTAAATATTAAATCTATCATTGACAAACATGCTTTAATTATTGGTTTTCAGCAAACTTCATGTCAGGCTCATCACTGAAATTAATGAGCCTTCAAACTTTATTGGGTTGGACTTTTATCAGAACTTGAATTACGTTTAGTAGACTGCGTATCTCACTTCACGCTCAGTCGATTTCAAGACAAAGTCTTTGATCAAAGTTAATGCGTTTACACTATCTGTCAAATTTTACGAAGAAATTAACCTAAGGTCACATAATTTTATGTAAAAAAGCGTAACTTGTCTTGAAACATTATGAGTTTCTTAATGAGTTTCTTAATTGGCTTTATCGCACTGTTTTTATTGGGGTAACTTATTTATTTAACATTTGTTTGCTTTCTGCAAGTGCATTGCTTGAAAGCTTAACTGAGTTCGAACGCTTTCGTATAAAATCATTCAGTTGTGATCAAAGTTTCAAGAAACATAGGATAAAGTTTGTTCAATAAAAATTCTTTAAAATTTGATCAAAAATATTGATCTTAGTTTTTGTTTGATGAGTGTACACTCAACTCAAATTTGGATTTTTTCATGGTCGACTTTTTAAGACATTGCACAGTTAAAATTGAATATCTGATGTTATATTTACATTGTTTAGTGTATATTTGTTGAACAAAACAAAACATTATCTCATAAAACGTAAAATATTTAAGTTATTGATGAGAAAAACTGAAATATTTGATTTGAGTGATTGATTGTGAAACTGGGACGTGTTTGATCAAAATTATTAAAATCTTCAAAGTGACTTGATCAAAGATAAATTTCTGTTTGATCAAAGGTTTCTAAAACTTTGACTAAAAATTACGACTGATACAAGTTTTTGATGGTATAAAATGCCTTCCATCCTTTTATATGTAAATCAAAACCATATGATGTTTTATTCAGTTTTGTTAAGTGAGAGTTGAGTTGAGTAATGTGTTTAACGTCCCAGTCAAGAATATGTCACTTATATCGAGACGTCGCCAGCTAAAGGCGAAAGTGCAGAAACTTTGCCTGTGCATTGCGCTGATGGCATTATACAGCAGGGTTCTTTATCGTGCCACGCCGTGACACGGGGCCTCGTTTATTTTAAGTTCCCATCCGAAAGAACCGTGACTTTCATTTCGTAATGCCGAGTGCTTGGCGAAAGAACAGTCACTACCCACTTTCAAGTCTTGGGTCAGACCCGGCCGGGGTTCGAACCCACGACCTCCCACTTACGGAGCGAGCACTCTACCAACTGAGCTACCAGTTTTGTTAAGTGACCGTGATTACGTAGGTTACTGAGGTGTTAATGATACCTGTTGCCTATTTATCTTTAATTTTGAAATATAAAAATTTTATACACTGTAACACTTGTGTTTACAATTCAGTGAGTTCCGCCTATTATTGGTCAATAATTGTTTGTCACATGTTTTTTTTTCTAATTTCTTTTATTCAAAATTTTCGTCAAAACAAAAAAACATAAAGATTGAATTGAAAAAAGTTCACCTAACCAAATTCTATTTTTAAATGAAAAAATCCCTGAGTTATTCTGTACATAGAAAAAAAATTGTTAAAAGGTTGAACTCTAATGATTTCAATGATCCAATTTGGCCTCACCTTAGATTACTTCAGGGTATTTTAATGTAATAAAAGTCAAATGAATTAATATACATATCACATTTCCTTACTACATGGTGTTGAATTTGAAAGAAACGTGAAAAAGAAATTGTATCCAAAGATGCAAAAGTTATACACGTAGTTAAAAAGTTTTGACTTATTTTCAATCAGATAAATGTAGGAAAGAGCCGAAAGTTAATAATTGGGTGTTCATTGTGTTCATCAAAATTTAACTGGTATTTGTATTAAATATTTACCTTGTTGAAAACATTAAAAAATTGTTATATGCACAGAATTAAAGATACTTTTTGAGCAAGTCTTATTAATTTTCCCCATTAGGTCAGTAAATTTTATATGGATTTTTAAATGCTTGAATGATTTTGTTAAAATATGGAATTTTGTTCTCCAGATATATATATATATATATATATATATATATATATATATATATATATATATATATATATATATATATATATATATATATATATATATCCGGTCTTGCGAGTTCGAGTATTTATTATCGGTCACATGTTACTCCCATGTGATTATCTCGATAAACTTTATAAGAGTTATCGTACCTAGATTGTATTGGATTGGATTAATTATGTTTAACTCTCCAGTCTAGATTCTCTGTCTTATATCAAGGCGGTGAGTCCTTGGATTGTGGAGGAAACCGGAGCCCCTAGAGATAAAAACAATTTTTCGGCAAGAAAGCTGATGAACTTACACAAACTAGGTTTGAGTGGCGCTTTGATCCGTAAAAACGTGCTTTATCCCCCTTTTTGCTAGGTTAATAAATATTGTTTACCCTCTGATCATTTTTCATCTAATTGCGAAGAGATAATATTGCTAATAAATCTGAAGGTTATTTATTTATTTATTTATTTATTTATTTATTTATTTATTTATTTATTTAATGGGTTTTTACGTCCCAGTCTAAAATATTTCACTTACATCACTCACCAGCTATAGGTGAAGTGACAAATTTAGACCTTTCCAATGCGTAAAGGGCAATGTGCAGGGAGGGTTCATTAGTGTGCCACTCCTGCCGTGACACGAGACATTGGTTTTAAAGATCTTATCCGAAGGACCCCGTGACTTTCATTTCTAAATGCCGAAAGCTATTGGAAAGACAGTCACTGCATATTTCCAAGTCTTGGTCAGACCCGGCCGAGGTTCGAACCCCCGACTTCCAACATACGAAGCGAGCACTCTACAAACTGAGTGGTTCTTAAGGTTGTATTGTAAGTTCTTGATTGGAGTAAGTTTAGTGTAAATGGTTCCGAACTGTTATATACTAAGTTAGCGAACTTATAGAGGTCATATGAGAGTTGCAACTTGTTTGCAATGTTACAGATAAACATCGCAGACCACCTAGTACATTATATGCCTAGCGCTCGGCATTAGGAAGAAAGGGTATCAACTGGTTCGGCAGATATCAGAATAATTATACTTGGGAGTGATATGCTTTTCTGCATAATACCAGTGATATGAGCTAGCTAGCATCTTCACTAAGTAATTGTCCAAAACAGTTAATCTCGGATGCCATATTTCTTATGTTATGTACTTTAACGAAGTTAGGTTAAGCAAAGTCGCCCCGAGTACAAAAACAAACCATAAAACACGCTCGCAAATCCAACACACACGGACGGGCTTGCGCAAGTTCAATTCTAAGAGATTTTAAAAAAAAATGATGTCGTCCCAAGTAACACTGTAAAAAAGAACGCGGTCGAGGTTCGAACCTTGGCCGGGTCTGACAAAGACTTGAAAATTGGAAGTGACTGTTCTTTCACCAAGCACTTGGCATTTAAGTCACAGAGTCCTTCGGAAAAGACTTAAAAACCGATGTCCCGTATTATGACAGGAGTTTCATACTAAACATTCCTACCTGCAGATTGCCCTAAACGCACTGCAAAGATCAAAATTTTTGATACTTCACCTAAAGCTAATGCCATCTCAATATAAGTGAAATATTCTTAACTGTGACGTAAAACCTCATTCAACCATTCATCCAATAAAAGAACGCCACACGATACAAGTTGATGATAAGAACAGCGAAAAAAAAAAAACAAGAAAGGACCAACACATAATGGAACCACTATTTATTATAGAGATCTCGAATGTAACCATGCACTGAAAGAAAAAAAGTCCAGCATAAGATACTGTCAATCATCCTTCTTATTTTACAATAAGTAAACACGGACATTTAATATTTTAAAATAAAGCTCAATTTTTATAATACTGAGCCAAATTTAATTATCAGCTAGGTCCGTCATCATAAAGCTTACTGAAGAAAGATTGACTAACCCACTTCTTCCACCTAATCAATTAACTATAAGCTGTTATTGTTATGTGGAATCTGATTACAAGAATTAGATGTTGCACCCTGCTATCCGTTAAACTTAAGCAACTTCTTAGAGTCCTATTCTTTGGGACCTAAACGCTTGGATTTAGATGTTAAAATCTGCTCTCTCAGACCCATCTTCTAGAACCTTAACAACTAAATACGGTTCTTGTGGATCTAAATACTGAACTAGATATAGATGTTCTAACCCGATCTCATTGAACTACCACAGCTAGAGCAGTCATCTAAATATTGCCCGATGCTGCAACCCGTTTTATGGGACTTAAATTAACACTTAGGTGTTGTCCATTGTTGTAATAGCTATTGCCCTATGTTGCAACCCCGGCCCGGGGGGGGGGGGGGGCTTAACAGCTAGACATTGTCCTATGTTGCAACCCGCTCTTTGGGATCTTAACAGCTAGAGATAATGTCCAGTCCTGCAACCTTTGGGACCTTTAATAGATATTGCCCTTATGTTGCAATCTTTTCTTTGAGACTTTTACAACTTGATTGTGCCCTTTGTAGCTACCTGTTCTTTGGGTTTTGTCATCTTTATGTAGTCCTGTGTCGAATTGAGCGGATAGCTCAATCGGTAAAGCGTCCCGCTGGTATTGGGAAGGCCCGGGTTCGAATCACGGTTTGGCCGCTGCATTTTTTTTTCTTTTTCATCGGTTAAACATAAAGCGGTTGAAGAAAAAAATATCTACATAAACATATTTGGTTGTTGGTCCTTAATTCTAGTACACGCTTACTTTTTTAAAATATATATTGTTACTATTTTTGTTTTTAAGTTTTCTATAAAATTGTATCTAAATTAATCAATTCCAATGATTTATAGTACCCAACTGCTTTTTGTCCATAATTGTTTGTCACATGGTTTTTTTTTCAATATTAGTATATATCTTTTATTCAAATCTTTCTGCATGAAAATAAATGTAAGATTGAATTAAAAAACATTGACCTAACCAAATTTTATTTTCAAATGAAAAATCATTCTCTGAATTATTCTGTAGCAGATTTTGGAAATTTGATGACTTAAATGATCCAATTGGGCCTCATCCAAGATTACATCAGGGTATTTTAAGGTTAACAGAGTTCTAATGAATTAATATGCAAATCACATTTCCTTACAACGTGGTGTTGAATTTGAAAGAAACGTTAAAAAGAAATTGAATTTAAAAAATGCAATAGATATAGTTTTGATATTTTCAATCAATAAATGTAGGGAAGAGCCAAAAGTTAATAATTGGGTGTTCCGGTTGTTGTTCGGATTTTCAAGGGGTGATCATCACGAATATTCAAATCATGACAACATATCTTATATTAAGTAAACTAGGAAGGTGCATAAGGTATATTTTGGACATAGTTAATTTGTTATCTTGTTGAAAACATTAAAAAATGTTATACGTACAGAATTAAAGCAACTTTTTCTATAAGTCTGGTTATTTTTCCCAGTGGAACGTGGAACTCGCCAGCGTTGTTAATAATAATAATAATAATAATTATAATAAATTTTATTGAGAAACCGCAGTTGTAGTGTACTCAAACATACAGCAATTACAATAATAATAATATTACAGTAATATGTACATGTATACATGCATTAATTTTTGTATAATTAAATCATAATGATTTCTGTATATATATAATAAATTTTACATGGAATTTTTATGTTTTTTGAATGATTGTTTAAATATGGAGCTTTGTTCTCAAAATATGTATATGAAAAACAATAATGGAACAACAGTGGGAGAATCAAGTTGTTGTCGCTATGGCAAGCTTTTGAACTTGGTTTTTGAATTTATAATTTTAAACATGGTTCGGGACAATCTTCTTTTATTATTTTAATTTTTATTTATTTGTTTTTTCTTTTTTTTTAATTTTTATTTTTTTAACAATATCCTTTTAGTATATTCATTTTCGTCATCATTTATTCTATCGAACCAGTTGGTTCTCCTTGAACTAGAGGGATTTTAAACTGTAAACGGAAGTTACATAAGCGCATGCCCAGATTTACCATTACACCGTATAAACATCCGGTTGTCACTTGTTTTGTATCCATGTCGCCTCTCAAGCGTTTTGTGTTAATTTTCCATGGCCAATTTTGCTACTTATGTATTCCATTTGTTAACAAAGTCGAGGCGTAATTCAGACATTAGTAAAGAAGAAGCAACAAGGATCTGGGGCAAAGTAACAAGGCAAGTTCACAACAATTTGTTTCCTGTTGAAAACGAAAGTAGGGTTGAATAAAAGGAAGCTCCATTCGTTTGCTTTTGCATTTTTAAACTAACTTACATAAAAATGTGTACACTGATTGTGTTACAAATCTGATACATCTCTCTCTCTCTCTCTCTCTCTCTCTCTCTCTCTCTCTCTCTCTCTCTCTCTCTCTCTCTCTGCAGTATTAAGCTCAACTTTATATCTTGTCATTAGAACAGTAAAGAAAGCATCTATTCAGTACCACAGGTTCAACTAAATTTGCAGATGTCAAAATTTGGCAAATAAAATCACTGAATAAATCAATATCCAACTTGTATCGAAGTAGCCAATGGCACACAAAGATGGGTAAAAATTGATATGGCAATTACCAAATTTTTATTAGGATTTTCATGTGCTGTTTAATAAATCCAGTACAAAAAATGATAGAAAACAGTTCTACAAAAAAAAAATTACAAGTAAATTATGCACGTGAACAATGATTATTATTTAAATTTATTAAGATGGTGTTTATGTGGTTATTATTATAACACTGTTGTATATTTATTACAGAGAACTGCTGAAGGTATTTAATAAATATGAAGATGGTAAGGACAGATTACCCATCAGTAAACTACGAGAGGCCTGCAATCAACTCCATTTGTACCCATCTAATTCTCAAGGTTTGTATTTACTGATATTTTATGATAACTCATTCAAATACACACCTTTTATGAATTAGTAGAAACATTTGCTAATTAGCCATTAATGTGTTTTTCTATATTGATTTATTAGACTGATACTGGTTTAGTGACATGAATTATAATCAGGCAATTTATTCCAAGGTTTGGCACCAATGAATTGTAAAAAGTTTAGTTTTTATTTATAATTTTTTTTCTTGCTTGGAGTTTCTGCTTTATTTTGATACAATAAAGAAAAAGTAGGTTTTTTTTTTAATTTGGATACCAGTAATATCTTAAAAGTGAATAGAGATTTTTTTTTTGTTTACTGTTTTACAGATTTATATTACCATTTATCTTATGTCTCTTACTTTCAATGGGGATTATTTTGATTTGATTCATGAATTTTTATTTGATGGGAAATAGTGTTAGTTTCTAAAGCAATGTGAGTTTTTTTTCAGCAAAGTCAGGGTTCTCTTACATATATCCAGACTGTCAGTTCTGGAATTGTAGAGAAAACTGGAGTGTCCAGAGTAAAACCACTTACCATTTTTCATACAGAAATAACATCCTAAAAATGACAAAATATGTTGTATGCAAATGAATTCAATGTAAATTGAGTTCTTATTGTTGTAATTTTTTTTTAATTTATACCAAAATTTTAGTTTAATTTTTTTTCCTATTATACAGTTTTTGAGATGGTGCAATGTGCAGTAGAATATGGAAGCCCATGTGAACCAGATCATATTACATTTGGAGAATTTTGTGTTCTAGTTACAGAACTACAGAATCATTATGCTAAAATGTAAGTAAATTATATGCCTGAATATCTTTCATCAAAGAAGATAAAATTAATTACTCCAAGTTTGACTTTATCTTTGGACAGTGGTTGGAAAATGAATCAAATGATCAACTCAGTGTAATTCCAAACCAAGCTTCACACGCAAAATACTGGTTCATGAGGCTCATACAAGGTAAGCTAAGAGTTGCATCTGTTGTTGCTAAGGAAAGAAAATAAAGTGCAAAATACATAAACCTTTCCTTTTATATAATATTCTTCTGAAGAAAAAATGCCTAGACAACAGTATAGTAAACAGTTACATATATTTTGGTAAACAGTTATGTAGTTTGGTAAAAAGGTACATAGTTTGGTAAAAAGGTACATAGTTTGGTAAACAGTAACATTATAAGTTATACAGGTTTTTGGCAGGTTACACAGCCCCATGTACCCTGTCAAAGATTTATGTACCCTGAGCCGCAGGGTCCATGGGACCGTGTAACCTGCTGAAAAAACCTGTATAACGTATTTGTCACCCTTCAAAGCAACATATTAAATACCAGTGAAAAAAATAAATAAAGCAATAATTTTCCTATATTTAATGTATCAACAATTCGTAATTAAATAACAAACAGTTAACATACTATCAAATAATATTCTAACACTTTGAAATTATATTTTTGATGTTTTTTGTTACATTTGCTAGTATTTGATGACACTGGTTTGGCACTTGTAACTTCAGTTTTGTTTCCTATGTCACTTGCTAACCTTATATCATCGCCATGTTTGTTTACTGTAGGCTACCTTGCAAATGTAAGCATTACTTCCCTTATGTCGCTAAATTCGCGTCAGTTTATGTACCCTTGCAGATTTACGAACATAGTTCCATGTACCCTGGCAAGTTAACCAATCGTTTTGTGAGAAATTTCTTTGAAGTGTGACAAATTTTAGTAAACAGTTAAGTAGTTTGGTACACCGTTAGGTAGTTTGGTAAACCGTTACATAGTTTGGTAAACAGTTATGTAATTTGGTAAACAGTTATGTAGTTTGGTAAACAGTTGCATAGTTTGGTAAACAGTTACGTAGTTTGGTACACAGTTATGTAGTTTGGTAAACAATTACATAATTTTGTAAACAGTTATGTAGTTTGGCACACAGTTAGATAGTTTGGTAAACAGTTACATAGTTTGATAAACAGCGATGTAGTTTGTAAGTACCTGATACATTAAGTTATCTACTGACCATGTAGTTTGGTAAATGGTTACGTAGTTTGGTACACAGTTATGTAGTTTGGTAAACTGTTACATAGTTTGGTACACAGTTATGTAGTTTGGTAAACAATTACATAATTTGGTAAACAGTTATGTAGTTTGGCACACAGTTAGGTAGTTTGGTAAACAGTTACATAGTTTGATAAACAGCTATGTACTTTGTAAGTACCTGATACATTAAGTTATCTACTGACCATGTAGTTTGGTAAATGGTTACGTAGTTTGGTACACAGTTATGTAGTTTGGTAAACTGTTACATAGTTTGGTACACAGTTATGTAGTTTGGTAAACAATTACATAATTTGGTAAACAGTTATGTAGTTTGGCACACAGTTAGGTAGTTTGGTAAACAGTTACATAGTTTGATAAACAGTTATGTAGTTTGGTAAATGGTTACGTAGTTTGGTACACAGTTATGTAGTTTGGTAAACTGTTATGTAGTTTGGTACACAGTTATGTAGTTTGGTAAACAATTACATAATTTGGTAACAGTTATGTAGTTTGGCACACAGTTAGGTAGTTTGGTAAACAGTTACATAGTTTGATAAACAGCTATGTAGTTTGTAAGTATCTGAAACATTAAGTTATCTACTGACCATGTATCATTCCCTCCCACATTCAGTTGTTTTGTTTGCCTAAAATCACTACTGAATAAAGGTAGTTTCCCCTTGAGAGATAAGGCTAAAATTTCCCAATTTGACAACTAAAATTCCCCAAAAGGCAACAGTGACACACAATCAAATAGTTTAAATCCAGTTGTCCAAAACTGTTCTGACAGACAAAAAATGTTAGATATTGTCACAATATAAGATCTTTGCAATGAATTTCAAAATTCAGAGTGTAATATGTGACATAAAAAGGGTCTAAATTTTCCCAATCTGAAAGGTTTAAGGTAGTTTTTAA
The DNA here is from genome assembly GCA_029721355.1 of Tegillarca granosa. Lineage (NCBI taxonomy): Eukaryota > Metazoa > Mollusca > Bivalvia > Arcoida > Arcidae > Tegillarca > Tegillarca granosa. Next base: position 8,121,143 of record CM056606.1, on the reverse strand, counting down.
AATTATAAAAACCATAGCAAAATCACTGACATTCTTCTGTGAATAAGGTATAGGACCACATACTTGTTTTTTTTTCCAGAATTAAAAAAACATCATACAGAAAACATGTAATATTAATAACAGTAATAATGAATTAGTGTACACAATAAATGTCTATTAGGCCAAAATAAAAATATAGTTTGTTTCCTCTTACGCGACCGACCATGAAAAATCCCGCCGACTGAAAAAATTTTATTGAAAAATGCTGTGTGTGTTTTTTTTTGTTTTTTTTTTCACGATTTCTGTGCTAATAGATTCTGGTTTGTTTCTCTTTCCTTTTCTCGATTTAGTCACCAACCTTCTTGGTTGTCAAGACGCTTATACAGTTATAATTCAATGCGATACAAACACCATAGTGATGAAGATGTACTAGTCACAAGGTGACATGTGAAGAATGTTTCCTAACCAGAAAAGAAAGTATGAGTAAAAAAAAAAGCCTACCTACCTACCCAATATCAGAAGTAAGGGTAGGGCAAGGGGAAACAAAGATATTTTAAATTTTGGCCTTAAATAATAATTTTTTTTTGTTGTAGCTCCAGACACCCAGTACCCAAGTCTCTTCATCGAGAAAGGACTCTAAGCAATGAAAGCAGAAGATGGAAGAGAAGAGGTAAGTAAGGAAACCACTGATTGGTTGGTTATATTTAAAAGCTGTACTGATTGGATGATTGCATTTGTCAGTAAAACTGGTTTGTTGATTTTATTGACAGCAATAATGTTTGATTGAGCAGCACTGATAAGTTGATTATACTAATGGTAACGATTGGTTTATTATTCTTGACAGCAATAACAGTTGGTTAATTATATTCAAAATAAGCAATAATTTGTTAATTATTTTTGACAGCAATAATGGTTGGTTAATTATATTCAAAATAAGCAATAATTTGTTAATTATTTTTGACAGCAGTAATGGTTGGATAATTGCATATAAAATTAGTACTAATTGGTTGATCAGAATGAAGCATATAATATGTCACCCCTATGTTACAAACGTTAACTATGTTAGAATTTTTATTTGTCTATGTTTGAATCTTCTATCTGGTTATCAGGATTGTTACATAAATTATAAATGGCTGTAGGGCTTGACAAATCTCTAGTTGGAAAACTTTAGATAAAAAAAAATCTTTTATGTCCTTTGAATTAGACCTTTTTTTTTTTCTTCACTGGCATGCATTGTAGAGGTGAATTGTATTGATAAAAGTAGTTTAAGTTTTTTCACTTTTTTTGGTGGAAGAGAACTTCGGAAAATTGACTGAAAAATGAAAGTTAGTAATTACTGGTTTTTATGAAATTTACAATAGATAACAGTTATTTTTATATAGGTTATTTAAATTACAGATATTTCAAAGAAAATTTAAATTTCAAAGAAGTATTGTTACATATAATCTATATACATAATTTTATTTTCTAGTATTTCCAGTATTTATTAATGACAGTGTCTCAGTAGTCAGTTTTAAAACTTAATATACATATAATCTATACACATACACGTATCACATACCGGTATGATACAAATGATTTTGGTTGGAAAAAAAAATGTAATTTAGATGGGGTTCTTTTTCATTTATTAAGATTCTTACCATACAATGTTATATAATTTTGAGTGGTCTCTTTCATATCACATATAATTCTTCATGTACTGATTTCAAACTGGACCATCATATATATTCTTTTTTTTTATCAGCATGTTTTAAACAACTTTACAAATCATATAGAGATGGATAATACATGTATAACAATTTAATCTAGACCCTTTTTTTGAACCCAGTCTAATTTCTTCTCTGAACCAAGGACTATTTTTCTGTCAAGAATTTGTAACACTTTAGCTTTTAACTTTGAAAAGTCTAGTACAAGAAAAATAAATTCAGATTGATTGACAGCGGTCAAAGGTTAAAGGTTAAAGGTTGAAAAAGTCTATACAGAAAGCTTTACATTATCAATATTTTTATGACATTAGGTTTGTGTTTGTGAATTATTTGTAAAATTTTGTGTTTGTTTCAGAGAGCATGCCAAATTTTGAAGGTAACAATCACTCCCAAACAGCATCCCTGTATATTATAGAGAACCAATTGTTTTTATTATTTACTAATTAATGGTTTTAGTTGTTATATACTTTAAGTGAGTTCATTTATTTTATTTTGTGTTCCAAATTTTGTCATTCTCATAACCGTGGCACCCTGACTCACAAATTTACATATACCATGTACCTTAAAATCTAAAACTCTTTCCATGAAATGTTGCTAGTATGATATTCTATGTATGAAATCAACTACTTTACACAAATGACAATGTATTCACAAGGTTCTCGTTTTATCTTTGAAGTGTTCCCCCTCCCTTCCCCCTCTTTTTTATTTCTTTTTTTTTTTTTTTGAATTTTTTATTTTGGACAGCAAAAAATCTATTTTCTCTGCATCTTTATGACAACTTTTTATTATATTTGGTAAAAGTCAGTGAAAACAAGCTGTTTCCGAGAATAAATATTTGCAACTATTCAAATAGTAAAAATAATAGATTTACAGGTTTCTCAGGAAGTAACACACATAACAACATCTTTACAAGGGTACTTATTGTTTATACTTGTTGTTGTTGGAAGTGTTGTCCCCTTTATATTGTTAAACAAGATTTTTTTTCTCATTATCCGGATTGCAACTTTTCATGCCACTAAATCTGGACAAAAGCAAGTGGAAACAAGATGCTTCATTTTTAATAGACAGTTTTGGAAGTGACAGCCAGCCACTCCAATAGTACAAGACTGGTAGCTTGAAGGAAGTTCTTGTAACTTTTTCAATAGTATCCTATATACCACAATAGGAAATGCTGAAATTTTTTAGACAAAAACTGATTGAAAATTTCAACTTATTTCCAACTTTTATTTACCACTCCATTAGATAGTAATTGTTTTGAGAACCACCAAAAATTGGGAGATTTGCAAGTTTTTGAAATCCTGGTTACCTATTCAGTAGTATCCTAGTATATACCACAATAGGGAATGTTAAAGTTATCAGACAAGGACTGATTGAAAATTTGGACTATGAAATAGCCATTTTTGTGTCCCCTGACTAGGCGACATATAGGGATTACTTTCGTCGGCATCTACGGCGTCCGGATTTCCTTGTCCAGAGCATAACATTGGTGTTGTACGTTCAAATGACTCCAAACTTGGTGTGCATGTTTCTGGCAATGACTCGAAGTGCAGTGCACAAGAACCGCAACTCTATCTTTTTCTGTTTTTGAATTATTTCCCTTTGATTGATTTTTATAGAGCATTTCTTGTCCGGAGCATAACTTTGGTGTAGTATGTTCAAATGACTCCAAACTTGGTGTACATGTTTCTGGCAATGACTCGAAGTGCAGTGCACAAGAACCACAACTCTATCTTGTTCCGTTTTTGAATTATTTCCCTTTGATTGATTTTTACAAGACATTTATTAATAACTTCTATATTAAAAACACCTTAACACACTTGGATGCCTGAGTAAATGTAAGGTGTGATTTGATACAATGGCTGCTTACAACAATAGGTGAGACAATACCTCTCACCATTAAGTCCCAAATCAGTTGATTATTGGCTTTTGGGACCTGCAAATTTGTTTGCAAAATCGAATACTTCTCAAAATAGGACCTCCAAAAATTGAGACCTTTTTAATATAGAGTTAAAAACAAATATTGTTGAGACCTGATAAATACCTCTCAAAATTGAGTACCTCTCAAAACTCAATCCCTCGAAATTGGGACCCGACTGTAATATGCAGTGTCAGGCAACACATCTGTTTCAAAGAAACATATCTAGTTTTAGAACCATCAAAATTGGACACCATAAAATAAATGAGTTCACAGTAGTTAAGAGAGAGAATTTATGTGATTTTATTTGATTTCAGTAGATATCATATAAAACTTCATCTGTATTTCCGTTTTATAAACTTCATTTAGTTTTGATAAGTTTGTCATTGAACTTAGTAGTTAGGACCTTTTAGCTCACCTGCATATGTATATGGTCTATAATTAAGAGCTTATGCTATGCCTAATGACATGTATCGGGGGTTATTGTAAGTCTACATGTGGCTGTAGCTATCAGATGTTCTTATGACCTGTACAACTCATATGAATGTTAAGACATGTATATCACATTTCACTTATTACTTAAAAAATGAACCCTTATATATTGAGTTGTCTTAAGGACATGCCAGAGATTTATAGAGCCTATCTTTACCTAAGTTCAAATCCCACTCAAGCAGAAAGTTTGTCAGTTTGGTTACTAAATATCTATATTTTCCTCTTGGTACTCTGGTTTCCTTCTCCATCCCAAAACTGATTGCCTCATTGTATACCAGAATCTTGACTGATGCAATAAATACCATTTAATAACTTCTCTAACTAACTTATATAATAATTATCTTTTAAATTCATTTCATTTCAGAAATGTAACATTTACATGTCTTTTTAACTTACAATATACACAGATTTAGAAAAAAAATTTTCTAGATACTAGTATCAATAACTTATGTTTAAATTTTCATCATAGTTTCTGACAAACAAACAAACATATATATATATATATATATATATAGTGTGTGTGTGTGTGTGGTAACATATATCAATTTTTCACGTTTTAGCAATAAAAAATATTGTAGAAGTTTGTTGTGAGATTTAATTTTGATTTTTAATTAAAAATTTATTTATTTGCATGTTATTTTGCTTTTATCTATATCAGACTGTAGTTAGAATTATTACTCAGATATACCATTTGAATTTGATCATAAGGGGAATACAATCATTTTATTCAAATGGTTTTGTTGTAGGTAATGTTAAAACAAACAAGGCATTGTCACAGACAATATATCCCCACTGATGGATGCTTGTTTTCAAGAAGGGATCAGTTTGAATTTGTATAGAAGAAAATGGAAAGACAAAAAAAAAAAAAAACCAATTCCCTGTTTCCAAAAAAAATCTATCTGAAGTTTGTCTATAATAGTCCAAAAATGAAAATCAGACAGATGCATTGACAGACAACGCCAAAACAGTATACCCTTTAGTTTTAAAAAATAGCCCAACAATGAATATTACTCAATATACATATTGCTTATCTAATCAGGGCCAATAATTCAGAGTTAGATAATTAAACTGTTTAAGATATGTGCATCTCCTCTTGGTAATGAAGCTTTCCACAAAGTTTCATCAAAATCATGCCACTGGTTTTGAAATACCAGTTTAGCCAAGAAACAAATTTTACTCTAAATGCATATTGCATTACTCATTGGCGGGGGATAATAATATATGAATGCATCTCACTTGTACAAAGGCCTTACAATACAAAATGTAAAATTAATATGGTTTAGGGTCTGAAGATACAGTGTATATAAAGTTATATTAAATACAGTAAAAACTCATTATAATGCCTCTTGATGCCACCTCACTTATTGCCCCTTTATTTTGAAGTCTAAAATCCACAATATTTTACGTACTTCTTTATAAATCATTTCCATTATACACCAAATTCCTTTTTATAGCATCACAAATGGTGAGATTTTACTGTATTTTTTATCACAATTTAAAGCCATGCATGGTTGCTTTTATTATAGATAATATACTTAAAGGATGTGAATTAAATATTTCATCATACTTATTTTTACAGGAATCCTGGTTTGTTTGTGTTTCCTTGGACATATTTGATTAAGTTGCAAGTTTATTTAAATGATGCAGGGTGGCTAAACTTGATTATAACTTTTTTTTTTTGTCTGTAAATTCTTCATTTCATATTTCCATTTTTATCTGTTGACAACTGTCAACTCTGTAAGACCAACCCAATGTGTTTCTGTTATTGTTGTTTCAATGTTCAAAGGAGCTGAAGTAAGTCATTGGTGTCTAATTTTCCAGTTTTTTTAAGTGGTGGTATTGTTGTTATTTACATTGAGTTTTATGAAGGTTAGGTTTGGTTAATTTTTTTTTATATGGTATAGGCAAAAACTGTAGCTATTCCAAGCAAGAAAGTCCAATCCAGTTCTAATCCATCTTTTGATGATAATAAAATAATCCCATAATTCCTCTTTAAATGATAGTAAATTATTCCCTTAATCCATCTTTGGATGGTAGTAAAATGACCCCATAATCCATCTTTGGATGGTAGTAAAATGATCCATAATCCATCTTTGGATGGTAGTAGAATAATCCTATAATCCATCATTTGATGATAATAAAATAATCCCATAATCCATCTTTTGATGAAAGTAAAATAATCCATAATCCATCTTTTGATGGAAGTGAAATAATCCCTTAATCCGTCTTTGAATGATAGTAAAATAATCCCATAATCCATCTTTGGATGGTAGTAAAATGATCCCATAATCCATCTTTGAATGATAGTAAAATAATCCCATAATCTATCTTTGGATGATAGTAAAATGATCCCAAACTCCATCTTTGGATGATAGTAAAATGATCCCATAATCCATCTTTGGATGGTAGTAAAATATTCTCATAATCCATTCTATCATTGGATGGTATTAAAAGATTACCTCTTGGATTGATATAAGTGTAACAGTAACAATACATTTGCATGACTGAAGCAGTGTAAAATTAAGTGTTTTGAAGTACCATGCAGCCTAATGCTTCACGCTGGAATCTACAACCTTGAATCTTGAATTTGCAACCATAACAATTCAGCCATGGGTGTTAGATTACCTTGGTGGCTCAGTGACAAAGCATCTGCCTTAAGAGTGGGAGGTTGGGATTCCAACCCAGGTTTGGTCATACATACGACCTCAAAATTTAAGAAACTGCTTCATCACCTGGTGCTCAGCATTTAGAGGACAGAGTATTGACTAGTTCATCCATTTGGGAAGGATAATGTTACAAGGGGAGTGGTATGCTTATCTGTGTCATTCTGATTTAGTGAACTAGCACCTTAACAAAAAACACCAAGTGTTCACTAGTTCAAAGCAGACCATAGAGATTAATAACCTCGCTCTTATTACAAATAGCTATAAAATTGCTGATGCAACAACAACCAACTCAACAATGTTCATTGTGCACATTCCTGATTGAAATATTATATTGTTTATTGTAGTATTTCTTGGTGGATCTTGTAATCCAACATTATGGAGACAGGACATAGCCATTCCATTCTTCAAAGAACATGAGATAACCTTCTATAATCCTGTAAGTATTCACACATCATTATCATTATCCAGAATTATAACATTACTGGTGGTTTTCTTCTTTTTTGAGTGGTCTAAAGCATGCGCTTATGGATCACAGTGCCTCTCACCGCCTTGGTTCGAATCCCACTCAGGACAGATCCTAGTGTGACAAAATTTGTTAGTTCACTTGCCGAAAGTCGACGGTTTTCATTGGGCACTACGGTTTCCTCCACCATGCCAGAACTGACCACCTCAAAATAAGTAAAAGAATCTTGTCTGGGTGTAAAACACCATTACTCTACTCCACTCTTTCCTTTTTCAAGGTAGAAGAAACCAAATGGTGTATTATAAACAGTAGTGCATGGCTGTTCCACTTTTTCATTTGCATACCATAACAAATTGCTGTTTTGTAATATGTTAGTTTGGTTTGATACCGTTCAGGTCTCTTCACTGATACTGAAGAGTTGAATCTTGGATGACTTTCATTTATACTGAGAAGGGTGATCTGTAGAAGATAGAACTAACTGGACTACTTAAAGAAAACTAACAACATTAACAAGTACACTTGACTTACTTTCTTCAATTGATGAGAATTTAACACCGATGTCCCATGTCAGGGCAGGCATGGTATATTAAAGAACCATTCTTGCACATTGCCTAAAGGGTGCTGCAAAGGTATAAATTTCTGTTACTAGCTGGGGATGTCTAGATACAAGTTAAATATTCTTGACTGGGACATAAAACTCCATTAAATCAATCAAATCTTTTTAAATGGGTATCCTATCATTTTTTTACTATATAATTTAGGTTGTCAAGTTGTTGTTTTTT
>CM056606.1:7823140-8108140 GCA_029721355.1 Tegillarca granosa | reverse complement strand
TTGGTATAATTATCAATTCTCAATTTCTGTATCATTTCTGATAATTTTAAATTAATCTAATAATTTTTACCAATCCAATTGAGAATTTTATTAATCCTAATCATCTTACCAATCAAAATTGAGAATTTACATGACTTTTGAATATTGAAGTTTTGAATATTTTAATTCAAACCAATCGCATTTGAGAATTTTTTATTTTCTAGACAAATGAGAGAAGCCTTCAATTCTATAGATAATACAAAAGCTGGGACTCTAAGTGCTGCTGATGTAAGTTCAATAACAACATATTATTTTCTTTTGTGATGTTTCTTTTTGTTGTTCAGTATAGTATAAAACATTTTTCGAAATTCTATGAATGGATGAAATAGAGGATCTTACATGAGTGTAATATGGAATTTATAAAACAAGCTAGATAATTTTTTATGCAACAGGCGTTTGTGAGTTGCATAAAAATTATTAACTGAGTTTAATAAATTCAATATTACATAAATGTGAATGTAAGATTCTATTTATTGTTAAATCAAGGAAAAAACTTTTTTCTCATTAAAAAAACAACCTGTCTTCTCTTTAACAAAAAAGAGCTGATTGACCAAAATACACACCATTCATGTAAATGTGTGCATGCGCCAAAAGTATTACTACCACATTTTTATGTGTATATGTCAAAAATATAAATATTGACTTTTCCATAAAACATGTACAAAAACAACATTTTTCCAATTCCTATAAGTTGCTTTAAACATATTAAAATAACTAAACTCTTAAATTATTAATCAAAAGTGTCAATAAAACAAATAGCAATTAATGTCTTTACATGTGCACATTTAATTGTCAACAAGGAAAATCTTGTTTCAGTGTGCTGGTTACCAAGGTGGCAAAAAAACTATTTATGTCTTTGCATGTGCACATTGGAATGTCAGTAAGGAAGAGCTATATCTGATTTTGGGTTTTATCATATACTTCAACTTTCACCATGTTTAATATACATTTGGCTACTGTATGACAAAAAAATTAGGAAATTAAATTTGTATTATTTACATGAAAAATGAATCCAAGGAGTTTTGAAAGGATACAAATTTGTTCGAAGTAGCTGGTCAGATATCAATATCAGACTGGTGATACAGCTTTTCCAACCGAGCATGTGCGGTCGATGATATGGATCATACGGATCTAGCCATATCATGGTATTCAGGAATTATGTATTTAGTATGTGTGTACTAAGTATATAATAACTACAGTTATTGTTCATTACAGATAAGACTAGCCTATAAAAGTTGTACTGGTCATGAGCTGGACAGTAAATGGTTAAAGCAGAACACCTGTAATACGTCTGGCCAGTATAGTTTTGAAGAATTCTGCTGTATTATAACAGAATACCAGAGAAAAGTAAGCAGTATATTGTACCTGTCTGACATATTATGTTTTATGTTGACTTGGCTGGGACTTATGTCATCCTGATAATGCTTTGCAAAGCAAGGCCAAACATGTCCATGTTGCAATAATAAATTACTTGCAGCTTTTGTGGTGTTGTGTTTTTATCTGTATAAAATGTAATGCTTATTATTAAATGGAACACTAGTGAATACCTTCGATATCCATCCAAAAGACTCGACCATATTTTGTACCTTATGGGTGTTGGCTCTTCCTTCCACACCTATATCACCCATATTATTTCCCTGATGTAGAAACTTCATTGACAGAGTGGTCTAAAATACAATCATGCTTACAGATAACAGTGCTCGATAGTGCCAAGGGATTGAAATCCAGTCAGGCTGACCCTTTTGTGAGAACGTCTGTCAGTTCCTTCGCCAAAGTGGATTCTTGATAGTCCATTGGTCTAAAGCACAAGCTTGCAGATCACAGTACCTCTCTTGCCTAGGGTATGAATCCAACTCAGGCAGATCAAAGTGTGAGGAAGATTGTCATTTCCTTTTCCAAAAGTGCAGTTTTTTTTTGGTTTCTTCCAAAATCCAAGACCTGTCTGCCTCTGACCTCTAGAGGTGAGATAAGCTTCTGCTTGTTTCTGAATCCAGTTTTCATTTTTTCTTTTAGTTTATTGATAAATTCAATATTGTTAAAAATAGATCACCTAGACATCTTGACCATTGGTCTAGTGAACTGTTGGTTCAAAATCTGTTTAAAATTACCAGATTTGACCGATATGATCTGCTTATTAATTAAAGATCGATCCTTAATTAACATGTACTACATAGGAAACAAAGAAAAATTTTGTTGTTATTAAGAGTTTTAACTGTTTTATGTTTTTTTATTTATTTACCAGGAGGAACCATTGTTAGACAGAGTTGTGAACAGTGTGAGATGGTTTATGGATAGTAAGTACACAAATATTACAGTTATGTATATCTGTCAGGTTAATTTAGACTTGCTGAAGTAACTGTGTTGACAGGTTTGATATTACCAAAGCAAGTTGCTTTTCTTAACAACTCTTGTTATTTTTTACCTGTTTTCTTAGTAATTTTCTGTAGGTAAGGCGATGAACACAGTATTATTTTTCTGTTTTTCATTTTAGAGTTATCAACTAGCTCAACATGTGAGATCACGGATGAGACAGAAACCAGGGATGTATATCTAGGAGGAAGTTGTGGTGATTCTAAGTGGAGAGAAAAAATAGCTATCCCTTTGTTAAGGTATGTAATCTGATTTCAGTACATTTGGTACTTTGACTTTTTAAGAGTTATTGACTTCCTTCGCATATGGGATTCTTGATGAGACAGAACCAGACATGTATATCTATGGAAAAAACATGGATATTCTAACTGAAAAGGAAAAATTGCTACCCACTTATCAAGGTATGTAATCTGACTTATGTACTATCAGTACTTTGATTGTTTCAGATTTTTAGCATGATGAGCCCCAGAGTTTATATAATAACCTTCAAGTTAGTCTAGGGGCCTTGAGGTCCAAGTGGTTGAAAGTATGTGCTTTTGAGTCACAGCACCCTCTTACTGTGTAAGTTCATAACTGACTTGGATAGATTCTAATGTAAGATAATATGTCAATCCTTTACCAAAGGTCAATGGTCTTTATTAGATATACTCCAGTTTTCTCCACCATCCAAAAACTGACCACCTCATTGCAAGTAAAAGAATCTTGACACCATTGGTCTGTTCCATTTCACTGTGAATAATTGCTTGAGCATCACCATCCAGTATTGCTGGAAAAGGTTTTGGTTTAATGTTTTGGTTGAAGCTGAGTGCCCTACCCACCAAAAATATAAATACAATGTAAATTTTAAAATAATAATAAACAAACAAACTCACTGATCTTTGGCAAACAAACTGAGAAACTTTTAATGTAACTGAGTAAGAATATTTGGGGCACTGAGAGGCATTGTCAGCTGTAGATGTCTGCTTGAGACCACTTAGCTAGACCCCCACCCACCCAGGTACAGAATGATATTAATAGAATATGTATGGATTATAACAACAAATTGCCATGCATGTCAGATATTCCTACCTGATCCTTTATTTTTTATCAGGAGTGTTAATACCTAATGCAGAATTCATTTTTGATATAATAAAAATTATTCTTACCATAATAAACAATTGGCTCTGTAGTGAACCCAATACCCTTTATCCAGACTTTAGTCTTCAGTGGCACAGATGTAGAGTGTCTGCCTGATAAACAGAAGGTTGTGTGGTTTGGATTTTTGTCAGTTTTTACATAAGATTGTAAAATTGAAGATGCTGCTTCCTTGCTTGGTGCCAGTGTCTGGATCTTGGGTGTAAGTCTTGAGCTAGTGTCTGGATCTTGGGTGTAAGTCTTGATCAAGTGTCTAAATCTTGGGTGTAAGTCTTGATCCAGTGTCTGGATCTTGGGTGTAAGTCTTGATCCAGTGTTTGGATCTTGGGTGTAAGTCTTGATCCATTGTCTGGATCTTGGGTGTAAAGTCTTGATACGGTGTCTGGATCTTGGGTGTAAGTCTTGATCCAGTGTTTGGATCTTGGGTGTAAGTCTTGATCCAGTGTCTGGATCTTGGGTGTAAGTCTTGATCCAGTGTTTGGATCTTGGGTGTAAGTCTTGATCCAGTGTCTGGATCTTGGGTGTAAGTCTTGATCCAGTGTCTGGATCTTGGGTGTAAAGTCTTGATCCAGTGTCAGGATCTTGGGTGTAAGTCTTGATCCAGTGTCTTGATCTGGGGTTTAACTCTTGATCTAGTGCCTGGATCTTGTTACTTGGAGAGTTGTGTGCTTGTTGTTGCATACTGACTCAGACTGACTGGTATCATCAATGGTGTCCACCAAATGCCTCATAGAAGTTAAGATCATGAAATGGTTTCCTACTGGTTTTCTTTTGATATTGTAACAAATTTAAATTTCAGAAAACATGGTTTATCCTATTTTAATCCTTGTGGAGATGATTGGGAACAAAGACTTATACCAATACAGGTGTCAGCCAGAGAAAAATGTCGTCTGCTACTGTATATAATCACCAACAGGACAACATCAATATCCTCCATGATTGAGGTAATGTTGAAATCATGGACTTTATCTTTTACTTTGACACCATTAATTTTTGCTCCATCATATTTTTTTGTGGTTCTAAGAAAAGAATTTTGGTAAAGTTATGGTTTAAGTTAGTTTGTAATATATGCTATTTCATTGATTGGATAATTGTAGATAAAACAACAGGAATTGGGACACCATGATTTATTAGTTAAAATAGGTCCAATGTTTTAAATATTTTACAGGGGAAACTGTCTAATCAAAACATTTGAACTGAAGAGTAGAGCTAAACCAGACAGGTTTCCTGGTCTACACAGATTTAACTTGCCGTACAACATCCATGGTCTAAACAATTAAAACAGTTCAGGTTTAACTGATTTTAAAACTAAATTGTTTCTTTTACCAAAATTTATCATTAGTTTTCTGCAATTTATTCAGATTCAAATGATAAATGTGAACAAAATTGGTTCAAAATATCCAAGTTATTTGTGTTTTTACCATGATTTGTTGGTTAAAAATATATATGGAGAGGGGTTGATGGCTTGTCCACACCAAACAGGTCATTTTAGATACATGTATTTTCGGAACTAATCAAAGTTTGGTTTTTTTCAGTTTCAAATTTTAATTTCACATGACATGGTATACAAATAATGTGACATGACTTGATGTAACAGCCATATTGTTTTCAAAGATGGTGGAAAATGTCACATGACATAGCAATTATTGACTGATGATGTGATTAAGATTGATTATAGAGGCAATGGGAAAAACACACAATGAATTTTGATGTATGTATGTATGTATATTTTTCTCCAGGCTGGATATTACATTGGATATGGCTGTAGAGTTGTGATGTGTGTACAGAATTTACCTGAGGATACTGTAATATCAGGAGAAAAGGTAAACTAAAAGTGAAAGATAAATAATTAACCGTTTAACTGTCCAGAAATTAAGTTTGTAGTGTTATAGCTTCCAATGCCATGCAAAGCACACTGAATAATGTGTGCTAGCATGTTATGATTAGTTTTTTTAGCATGGCATTGGAAGTGATAATGTAGCTATATAAAAACCATTTCCAGACAGTTCAAGGGTTATTATAATATTTAAATTTCACAATTTTTAAAAAATTCAATTTTTGGATTTTTTTTAATCCTTAAAGAAATTAGAAACATAATCACTTACAACATGCATGTCCAGTTGCTGTATATAAACAGCATAACATGTATATATGTTGTCTCGGTGAATCGTTATTATAGTGTCTCAGAAGCGTGAGTTTGTTTGTTTGAACCTAGAGCCGGGTCATACATAAGACTTTACAATATTAGTTATTTCTGACTAGTTTACGTGGTGCTAGGATAATAGACTTGGGGAATAATCGTAAGCATGTCTGTGGCATACTGACTTGGTGAGCTAGCACCTTACCAAAAACTCATGAGTGCATGCTAGTACACACTTGTATATTTCATGCATACACAAAGTTGTTTTCAAATAAATCCATAGAGACTAATAACCTTTCTCAAATAGCTGAAAAATTGCTGATGTGACATTAAACAACAATAAAACAACAACAACAACTGCATAGCTATCTATGGGACATTTGTCTTTTTTATTTACATCTCTTGTGTATTTTGTTTAATCAGATATCGGAAAAAGGATTAAAGGATTATAACAGAGGTAGGTCATACTTGATGGATTTAGCTAGCCGGGAAGGTATACAGCTGTTTGAAGATATTGTAGAGGCAGTTAACTGTGCCATATCATTTCTAACTGATGCAGTTTAATCGTTAATGATATTGAATTTGAATGAGTGCTAAGCAAGTCAGAAGGATATTCCATTATTTGTTAGCATAGTAAAGATTCTGTCATATTATTTCTCGCTGATGCTGTTTAATCATGATCGATATGGAGAGTGTTGGAATGGCTGCTTATCAACTCATATGGATATTCCATTTTTTCTTTGCATAGAATAGGTTGTGCAATATCATTTTTGATTGTGCTGTTAAATTGTTAATGATACAAGAAGGGTTGGAATGGCCGCTTTTCAACACATTGGGATATTCCATTACTTGTCGGCATATTAGAGGTTTACATATCATTTATATCTGATTATGATGCTTTATAAATCCTTGTTGATACAGAGAGGGTTGCCTTTGGTGCTTAGCAAGTCAAAAGGGTATATCTTTATTTTGTTGGCATTATTTTAGCACAAAAGAGCTTTCATCTCATTTAGATTGAAGATGTTCATGCAACATCAAAAGCTTGCCATTCGTTGAAGATGACAATTTTTTTAAGGATTCTTAAGTACGTGTATTTAAAAAAAAATTGAAAAAATTGTTGACTGACAAGAACTATAGTTTATAATGTACCTAAAATAGCTTTTCAGGTTTTTTTTAGATGTTCATCTAATCAGTCATTGTGAAAACTTCGGTACAATTTTAGTGCATTCCATAGCAAGTGAGTAGATAACTACAAACCTTGCAAGTTTAGCAATGTTGTTAGCAATACAAGCACACACACACACACTGCACAAACAAACAACATAACACAACACACACACCGAGACGACCCAATTCAACACAAAACACACACACACACACTACACAATACAACACATCACATGCACAAACAAAATAACACACACACACACTACACACAACACACTACAACACATCACATGCACACACAAACAACATAACACAAACACACACGCACCAAGACAACACAACACAAAACACACACAAACACACTACACACAACACAATACAACACATCAAATGCACACAAAAAACAACATAACAGAACACACACACACACACACACACACCAAGACAACACAATACAAAACACACACACACAAACACACTACACACAACACAATACAACACATCACATGCACACACAATAAAAATTTGATGTGTATAATGAATAATTGTGCAATTATAAAAATGTCTGAATATTTCATGCATTTATGAATTACTTTCCCTGAACATGCTTGATACCCTAATTTTGTTTTTCTCAGATGTAAACACTATTTTAGACTACTGATTTTGACATCTGTATACACCTACAAAATCCAAGTCATTTTAAAATGCAAAAAAAAACATGAATGATTCATTCCTAATTTCTGTTCAATGAAATATTGTTATATTTTGTATTTTTTGTTAGATTACTTACAATAATAATATTGTATTGTTTACACTGTTAATACCGTATTGTTAGTACTGTGAATTTAGTACATGTACCTTAAAATACAGTATGACTTTAACTGTTAGTATGGTATTGTTATAACTGTTAATCCAGTATTGTTAATTCTGATAATTTTTTTTTTTAAATTAAAAACAGACAGTGTATGTGGTGTTTGTCTGGTGACATATGTTCAACAAAATTTTATTTCTGTATTGCTTACTTTTAAAATCTTTTATTTATCCAACAAACTAGTCATTTTTTTAATGTTTTTACTTTGTTACCATGGTTATGTAAGATGTTATAGTTGTATACTGTAAAATCATAAATTTTTGTGGTGTCCAAATTTTCTTTGCTTTTGTGAATACACTTTAGCAATGAATTTACATGTCAAAAAAAATTTTGTATATTACAAACAATATCAAACTTTACATTGTTCATGTGTACATTTGTTTGTTTATTCAGATTTTAAATTTTTTTTAATAGTTTTTTAATTTAAGTTTAAAAATAAACACCATTTTTAACAAACATTTTAAAACTGATTTTAATTTTACTACATATTAATTTTAAAGTAGTTTTTTTGTAAATATTTTAATGTATACATTAATTGTGGTTTTAGATGGATGACTGAATTGTTCATTGTGTTGGGATAAATTTTATCCTTTCTTGGTGTTTCAAGGAGAAAAATCTTCATTGAGGAGGAATTTCTTGTATGAGGCAACTTATTAACACGGTTCAAGTTATATAACTCATTTTGGGAAACAGTCTTCAGATTTTTTCACACATTTTATGACTATAAATGTATCATTGAATGTTGACTACATTCTGTTGAACTTGATTTAAATAAATTCAAAATAAGCAGTTAATTCAGTCATTTCATATTTGAACAAGCAGTATTTTCACTGGATGTTGGAATAATTAATAATTTTCTGTCACAGTGACATGTGGTTTTTTTTTTTTTTTTTTTTTTGGTTTTTTTTTGGGGGTTTTTTTTGTTTCTTTTTTTTTTTTTTGGTTTTTTTTTTTTTTGTTTAAATACTTATTTATTTCTGTCATTTAAAAAAGTCAGTAAATAAACAAATCCAAATACAAATCTGAAATTAAACAGTTTTTCATGATCTAACAAAAAAAATTATATATTTGTTATTTGGATAAATTTTGAGAGGTAAAACTTGGGCTGTATATAAGCACAGAAGTCTTTCTCCATTAAGTAATACACTTAAACTTTTTGAGATTAATTTCCACAAAAAAGATCTTCACTATTTTTGTGTTCATTGATATATATATATATATATATATATATATATATATATCAATAGGTTTTACTAGTGTAAAATACCAGTTTTATGCATAGTTCATCATAATATGCAAAATATTGCAACATGTGCAGATAATACATAGAGAAGCAGAAGGGAATTGATCTTGTTTATTGTCTGAATAAATTATTTTAAATAATTATATGATATTTGTTTCAATGTTGTATTATTGTTGTTGTGATTGGCTGTTTGTATATTGTACTGGGGTAAACCATTCAAGCATGAGTTACTCCCCTTTATGTTGATACAATACTTTTTTTCCATGGGTTTTGAAATCTTTGCTGGATTTTTTAATTTCCATAATAATTTGGTATGTCTAGTTAGCAACTTTGCAGTACTATCATTTACAAAGTATCTGAATAAATGGTCTTAGTGACCAAGTGTTCATAAGTGAATGCTTGCGTCCCCCTGCCTTATTGAGATTCAAATCTTACTACAGCAAATCTAAGTGTGAGAAGGTCTGTAAGTTTGTTTGTAGAAGGTTCATGAATTTTTGTTGGTACTTTGGTTTCCTCCACCATCCCAGAACCAAATATCTCGAAATTCTGAAAAATATTGGCATCAAAACATTATTATTATTTCAATCATTTTCTTAAAAAATCAAATCTTGCCTTTTGGACACATAATTTTCTCTTCTCACTTACTTTATCCTTAAAATATATTGTTTCAAGTTTATTGTGGATTTAATTATTTAATTGATTTACTTGATAAAATCATTGAAATATTGTCAGAAAATTCTGTTTTTGATAACCAGTAACATCACAATATAAATGAAATATTCTTGACTGAGATGTAAAACCCCATGAAATAAAATCAAATCTTGATAGTTAAATCTGAAAAATGTTTGTTATATATAGTTGTGTGTAGTATTTTTAGTCATACTGTCGTTAAAAAGGATTATATGAATGAAGTTATTAATATCATGGGAAAATGTATAATTGTTAGAATCTTTTGTCAGATAATTGGTAATCTGTAAAGTGTTTGGTGTAGTATGCTTTGTTAGTTTGTGTGTAGAAGTTATAAAACTGTTTGTGAAAAAGGGAAGTTAACTTTATACTTTATTTTTAGACTATTTTTAATTTAAATTATATATATTTTTTTTGTGTAAATCTTGTTCATTTTTAGTAAATAGCAGCCTATTGTTGAAGTTGCTGTTATTGTGATGATGAATTATGCAAAAATTTCATAGTAATCCATAAACTTGATATGATTTTACTGAAGTCTAGAAGATGTAACTAAAATGATGTGCATATAATTCGGGATTCTCCACCGTTTTAAAATGGCTGAAGCATATAATGTTAACCTTATGCTGTCATTCAATTAATCTGACCTTTTTTAATTTGAATTTTAAACTCATTCTCTTCTTGATTAAATGATATTTGTTTTTAAATTAATGTTATTGGGCTGTCTGTCTGGACAGGCAGGCTGCTCTCTGTTAAGTTTTGTCTCCGTGCATTTAAATGTGCACTGTTTGCCCATTTGATCTCAAACTTTGCCAACTTATTCCCTGTTACAAGACAATGCATTGGATTGCAAATCTGGTCACTTGGTCAAAGGTCAAGGTCACAGGGTTAGGGTTAGGATCCTTGTTTTGATGATTTACAGTTTAAGTTTGAGTTTTATTTTTACGGACCCTTTTTCTTGAGAGTTATGGTTCTTAGAAATCAAATACATTGAGTAATTGTAGCAGGCAGGGAACATTTGTGTCATTCTGACACATCTAGTTCTGTAGCAGGCAGGGAACATTTGTATCATTCTGACACATCTAGTTCTGTAGCAGGCGGGGAACATTTGTATCATTCTGACACATCTAGTTCTGTAGCAGGCGGGGAACATTTGTATCATTCTGACACATCTAGTTCTGTAGCAGGCAGGGAACATTTGTATCATTCTGACACATCTAGTTCTGTAGCAGGCGGGGAACATTTGTATCATTCTGACACATCTAGTTCTGTAGCAGGCGGGGAACATTTGTATCATTCTGACACATCTAGTTCTGTAGCAGGCGGGAACATCTTAGTTCAGAAAGCAAACTGTTACAACTAATTGGGAGTTATACATGTTTAATTAGTGATGCTGCCGCTAGAAAAGATATCTTTAACATTGTAATTAGGTTTTATATGCAAAAGGATTCACCATTCTCCTGACCACTACAGAAGTTCAGTCAGGATTCGAACCCTGACCTGTTCTGACCAAGGCTTAAAAATAGGTAATTACTTTTCTTTCACCAAGCTCGGCAATATAGAAATGAAAGTCATGAGGTCCTTCGGGGGAGACCTTAAAAACCCCTTAAACCCCTTGTCATGGCAGACATAACACATTTAAGAACCCTCCCTGCATGTTACCCTGAACACTGCAAAGGTAAAAATTTCTGTCACTTTTCCTATAGCTGGTGGCATCTAGATATAAGTGAAATTTTCTTGACTGGGACGTAAAGTCCTATTCAATCAATCAATTACCAGTCTCCTTGTTTTTCAATATGCAAAATCTTCATATACCAGTTTTACTTTCTGTAGAAATAATATATTGTAGTAATGACCCATTTCAAGGAAGTGAAAAATACCAAAGATTATTTAAAATTGGAAGTTTTGCTTAATTCACTGTCACAAAGACAGTGACATGGAAAATTGTTTGTTTTTGAGTTGGTTTTGTTTTGTTATACCTGGTTCAGTGTTTACTACAGGTGTTATAATTTCACATTGACAAAATTATCTTTGTCTAATAATTATTGTATTATATTAATTTCTCAGGTAAGGCCATGCCAAATTAATTTGTAGTTCGTCGGACCCACCCACCTCTAAAATTTAGAATTAAAAATTAAATTAATTTCATTTGTTTCTGGCTGTCTAAAATTTTTAACTGCAAAATCTTTGGCTGCATTTAGTGTAAATTTAACAATATCAGGGCAACATTTGTCCAGTGTTTTACTATCAAACAGCTCTTGGTTCATTTGTTATCTGCTTTATTGAATGGGATATTCTTTGCTTTTATCAGTTATACTTAAACTTTTCTTAAATAACAATCTTTTTATTTCATTTTTCCGCTCACCTAGTTCAAATTTTGTTTGCTTAAAGAAAAATGTGTTTTAGAAAAAAAAAAAAATACATTAAATTTTTAATCTCTCACTTGCCTTATTTTTTTCAAAAAAAAAAAAAATAATAAATAAATAAATCCATAGATCTAAGAATTTATTTGGTGTGGCCTAATTGAAATATGTAAATAGAGTTTAAATTTGTCCCAAGAGCTGAGACTTATTTAAGAAGAAGTTTCTGCCCTTGGAAGTGGCAGATGAGTACAGAACTTTCTCATGGATGGGGTACCAGTCTATTACATGGTAAACCTGGTACCCATTCAGATTGCAGTTTGTTGGCCTAAAGCAGTGTAAAGTTAACACATATTGTTGCATAATAAACAGAATTATAAATATAGATTACTGTTTCCCTCTTTTGGTTACCATGGTTACAATAGGTAAAGATTTTTTAGTAGGATTTAGTGAAAGTCAAGTTGAAATAGTGATTTAAATCTTTTTTAAAAAAATGGTGCACAATCATCTAATGTATTGACCTTCATAAAAATTTTATTTTTTATGTTCTTAATATTGTGCTAAATAGGGTAAAATTGTGTTTTTCCCATGTTTTCTTTGTCCAATACATACTTCTTTTTGTGCCTTATATGCAAATTAGAACATAATACATGTATACTGTAAACATACTAATTTAACATGTACATATTTTCGCGCAATTTACATTCTCAACTTATTTGCATGGATTTAAATTAGCCCAAAACAACTTTTGAGAAACAGACTGTAAGTCAAAAACATGAATTTTAGTGGTGGATTTAAATTAGCACTGCTGTCCTATTGCTAAAATTAATACACATCTAAAATTAGTATGTTTACATTAGCAGATTTCTTGTTCAGATCTATATATGAATTTCTTTATTCTCTGTGCATTGGTTGGTCAGTGTTGGTCATTTAAGGGCAGTACATAAAATTTCTGCACAGGCTTCTATGGCTAAATCAAGACTGAACTAATTTTGGGTGACAAGATATCATTATTTTACTATGCCTTAAGCGAGTTTGAGAGATGTTTTGTTTCTGAAGCAAAATGTATCTGTATTTCAGCAAACTATTTTTTTTTTCTGATTTTAAGTATAAAAATGTTTTAAATATTTATATATAACACAAGTATTACATAATATTTTAATATCTTTCATATGAAATAGATAAACACAGTTTATATGTTTCCTTGGCAACTAGTTATGATTGTTTCGTTGGTATGTATTACTAAAATGTTTCGTTGGTAAGTATTAATAAAACGTTTCTTTGGTAACTAGTTGTTTTAAGAGATTTCATTGAAAACTAGTTATGAAATGTTAGTGTTTAGTCCCAGAAGATTTGTAAACAAATAAAATGCTATTTTAAGGTATTTTTAAATGTTTTTTAAATTTCTAATGGTTTTAATTTTAGATTGTTTACAGTATGGTATGCTTTTTATATGGGGTACATGTATGATGTATGTGCATGGTGAGTTTTATGGGAACTGTAGTTTTACGTTAGATATTCTTAATAAATTTTAGATAAATTACTGTCTTTGTATTTTATTTTATTCATATCTTTTGGCTCAGATTCTGCTTTTAACTTGTATTTCGAGGAGTGGAGTGGAAAAGTAAACGCCATCATGTACCATCGGTCGCCATTGACAACATGAGGCGAAACTAATTTCGGAATTGATCGTTGACGGAATGTTATAATTTTGAGTGTTCGGCATTGTTCGGGCTACGAGTGTGATTATAATTTAAAAAATTAACAAAATTCAATTTAAATTTTATTGACTTTATCATATATAACATGTGACAACATACATACAAAGGATATGAAACGAAAACACACAATACTTGGAAATATAATACAAAGAAAAAACTACTAAGAGTCACCTGTCCTCAGTTCCAACAACTGTTTATTAAAAGATCTTATTTGTTTTTACTTGATAAAATTCTTGGGGTTATGTAGATATACTAGTTATTCCTTATCAGATAGATTAGTAAACTTAGGAGTTTTTAGCGATAATTATGAAATAATTTATGTCTTTTTTTTTTTTTTTTTTTTTTTTTTTTTTTCTTTTTTTTTTTTTGACAATAATAAAAAAAACGTTTCTCGTTTTCTAAAAGTTTACACTTGCTACACGTTCTTTGCTCACGTGGTAATTTTAAATAACGTCCCTTGTCTATAAGCAAATAATGATCATTAATTCGAATTTGTCTTATTTCAAATTTTGGATATGTTAAGTAAACTTGGGGTTCGTTTTTAAGCTTTATATCTGTATATAGATATTGTTTATTACTCTCTTTTAAACTTTCAATTTTGTTGTTAAATAAGTTAGAGTAAAATTTGTTTAAAGTACTTTAATAGTTTTTAAATAATTGACCTTTTTTCAATTTTTCAGAATTTGTCATTTTGTCATATTCAATATTAGTTTCATGTAGAATAACTTTGATAAATGTGTACCACGTATAGATGAATTGTGAATCGAGTTGTTTTTTAGAATAAGACTTTCTTTAAGTAGAGGGTTTATATTTGCATTATTTAATCGGCTTAGATATAAGATTGCTTGTGTGATAATATTCTTTTCAATCGGTAGTCTTGATAATTCAGCTCTTACACCTAAATTTGAGGATGTGTTTTTAGTACCAAGGAGATATTTGCAAAAATAAAAAAGCACTTTTCGAATGAGGACTTATCTAACAGATGTTGCTATGGATTAACTCCCATCAGCTAAATAGGTGTGGTTTAAAATTGTGTGAGTGAAAATTGACGAATCAAATATCTAGATTTAACATGAAGTATAAATGATATTTTACCACCACCATCAACCTCCTCCCACCTCCCTCCCACCCCCTCCCGCTCCTTAAGATTTATTTTTTGATCGGGTCAGTTCGCAGATGGTAGAGGCACAAGAGAAAAAACATCCGCCATTCGACAAGCGAAATAACAAACATTTTCAAGCTAGAATCAGCCTTAGTAAGCTCTGAATCTTGGGTTTTGGTCCGTAAGCATGCGTTTTGGAGCATTTGGTTACTCAGGTCCCTTTATAAGAATTTATAGTATGATAGATAAATTTGCTTTACAAAACTGCAGCGCAAGGAGGTGTCTAGTTGCTTACAGTGAAATAAAAGAATGAGTTCAGTTGAGTTATAGTGTTTCGGCAAGCGAACACGTACTTTGATCTGCCTAAGTTGGATTCGAACCGAGGCAGTGAGAGACAATGTAGACGCGCGTTTCAGATCAATCGGCCTCAATGTCTCTTCGAATAACGCAGATCGCGTAGGTTTTTGTTTGCATTGGTTTGATTGATTGAATGGGGTTTTAGTTCCCAGTCAAGAATATTTCACTTATATCGAGACGTCACCAGCTATCAATGAAGTGTAAGAAGCGTAGGTTTCAATATATTTCCATGAAATATAGAAAGTTTAGCTTGTTAACAAGTAATAAGAGCAGAGTAACGGTGTTATAAGCTCCAGTGAAGATTCTTTTACTTACAACGAGGCGGTCAGTTCTGGGATGGTGGAGGAAACCGGAGTATCCGGAAAAACTTGGGCATAGACATTTTAAAAGTTTAAAATTCTTCAAAGAAAGACCAATATTCAACATGAAACAAGTGGCTACATGACATTTTATAATGATACAAATATATAATTTTTTGTAAATAAAAATAGCGCACTAACAAACACACACAGACAGAGAGAGAGAGGTTTAATTTTTTCTTAATAAAGTTTAATGTAATCGACATAAAAAATCAACATTAACAAAGAATTTGAAAAATTAATGGGATTCTACGTACCAGTCAATAATGTTTCCTTTATATCGAGACGTCACAAGCTATATGTGAAGTGGCAGAAATTTTGACTTTGCAGTGCGCTTAGGGCAATGTGTAGGGAGGGTTCTTCAGCGTGCTACGCCCGCAGTGACACGGGACTTCGGTTTTTTAAGGTCTCCTACGAAGGACCCCATGACTTTCATTTCTCAATGATAAAAGTTTTTGGCGAAAGAACTGTCGCTACCTATTTTATTTCAAGTCTTGGTCAGACCTGGCCGGCGTTTGAACCCCGATCTCCCCACATGCGACCATTGGAAGGCCTATATAACCATGGCATTTGGCATGCCTTTTCATATAGAACACAAATGCCCATATCCAGTAATGAGTATGCATATATGTGGCCTGGTTCCTGTAGAGGGCATCGTTTTCTGTGTGGCATGCTTGCAGTATTTGGTAGATTTTTTCATGTGGCATGAATTCAGAATTGGGTAAAAATGTCTTTTTCTCATGTTTCTATCATAAGGCACAAACATCCATTTGCCTGGCTTCTAAAAAAGAGCAAATTTGTCCATGTGGCATGCTTCAGTAAAATGCACATATATTCACGCGGCAGGCTTCTAGTTGAGGTTACATCCATCAAACCGACCAATGTGCATGTATAAATCAAAAGAGCAAACTGACCAATCCGCATGTACAAACATACCAACCATCACACATGTACAAACCAACCATCACACATGTAAAAACCAACCATTCAGCATGTACAAACCAACCATCACACATGTACAAACCAATCGTTCCACATGTACAAACAAACCATCACACATGTAAACTTAACCATTTCACATGTAAAAACTAACCATCCACCATGTACAAACCAACCATCTTGCATATACAAACCAACCATCTTGCATGCACAAACTAACCATCACACCTTTACCGACCAACAATCCCGCAAGAACAAACCAATCATCCAGTATGTACAAAACAACCATCCTGCATGTACAAAACAACCTTTCCGCATGTACAAAACAACCATTCCGCATGTACAATCATCCCGATTGTACAAACGACTATTTCGCTTTAACAAAAAAACCATCCCACAAGAACATACTAATAATCCCGATTGTACAAACGACTTGTTCGCATTCACAAACCAACAAACCCCCATATACAAACCAACATCTTGCATCTACAAAACAAGCATCCCGCATGTACATTCCAATTTTCTAGTATGTACAAATGAAACATCCAATACCAACGACTATTTTGCAGGTACAAAACAACCAACCCGTACAAACCACCATCCTACGGTACAAACAAATCATGCAGTATGTATAAACTGATCAATCCGCAAGTACAAAATAAAGCAACAATCCCTCATTTATTATTTTACATCTGCAAACCAACAACCCACAGGTACAAACCAACGATCTCGCATACATGTATATAAAACCTATTGTTACTTTTTTACTTCAGACCAGTCAGTCACCGAAGCCCCATATACTATATATAATAATATAGTAATTGTTCGGGTGGAAGATAATAAATCGATTTGCCATGTACTACTTTTGAATTTTTATAAAATATGCATTCAAAAGAAGCACAATACAGCTTTATCAAATTGTTTCAGTTTGATACCTTTAATGTAGACAGAAACATTTGATGATAACTGTTATTGTTTATTAAATCAGACTTCAAACGCTTGAATTAACCCGAGTTTAAAAACCAGGTCGTTGGTTAACAACAGGCATATATGTCAAAATTTATAACTTTATCAAATTGTTCTAGTTTGAATACCATTGTTTTGGGGTGTACGCTCAAATTTTAACATGCATAGAATTGGCAAGTGTTTTAGAAACATTTGATTTTAGCTTTTATGTGTCTATATGTGTCTCTGGAAAATAAATAAATAAATAAATTTCAAAAAATTAAAGAGCATATCAAATTAAACATCATCTAAGAGAAAAAAATTAGCTAAAACCGATCATGGTAACTAGATAATAGATGTGTCATGTACCATTTCTGAATTTAATCATGAAATAAATTACAAAATGGTTTATCTATGACAATCAATTGAAATAGAATAGATAAATAAATAAAAACTTGAAATTTAGTTAAAAATTTTAAACGCAAAAATTGGATATTACTGATTTGTTGTTGTGATGGTGCTTTACGTCGCATCAGCAATTGTTTAGCTATTCGAGACGAGAGGAAGGTGATCAATCTCTATGGATTATTCTAAGAACAAGTTCGTGTGTACATGATATTTGCAAGTGATTATAATGGTCTGCCGTGTATAGCACTCACTTAGTTTTGTTAAAGTGATAGGTAACTGAGCCAGTAATATGCCAAGCCGAAACCAATCCCCCAGTCCATTATTCTGATATACAATTTTGTACTCTGTCTTTCTAATAACGATGGAGGAATATCTTAAATTTTAATCTTGTGTATGACCCGGCCTGGGTTTAAACCCGCTTTTTAGACGGACTCTGAACCACTGAGCTACCTGGGCGATTCCACTTTAGACTTATTTAGGTTTCAATATGTTATTTAGATCAAAGATGTTTGATAGAAAACGACTCGAGAATATTTTAAATCAGACAACAAACGCTTGGATTAATCCGAGTTTAAAAACCAGGCCGTTGACACAATAGATGTATCTTTTATATAAAATGGCGAATTTTAATTTGTTTTAAGACACCACTGAATGGCGATGTACGCTAAAATTTCAGTATGTGATTAATTAGCATATTTGTTATAAACATCTGGTAATAAATAGTTTGAACACGTTTGAATTAGAACCTTTAATTTATTTTTTTAAAGAATAAATATAAGTTTGCACAATAATAACATTGCCAAACAAATTTTAAAAATGTCGGAATTGAATGACTCGAGTGTCCTTGGGTTTTTTTTTTTGTGTTAATTTCGTGTTGAAGATTCCGATGACTAATATAACACCTTTTTTAAAATCGTTCAACAAAGACATCACGTGAAGTCATATGACTTAAAGTTATTGCGAAATTTCAATAAAATATTTTGTAAAAAATCGGTGAATCGGGTACTCGTAACAGACAAACGACAATTGAGTGGACAGCATGTTCGTAAAGTAAGTAAACTAATTATTTAATTTTTTTTTTAATTTTTAAAATTATTGAATTTTTTTAAAAATTATGATCATAAACAGAATTTATTAATGTCCTTAATAGCTGATAGAATTTAAAATTTAAATTAAAAAAAATATTATACAAATGTTTATTTACGTTAGATTCAAGTTTCTTTGTTTCTTTAATTATAAGTTACAATCATTATTTAATTGATTTGATTTGATGGGGTTTTTCACGTCCCAGTCAAGAATTTTTCACTTAAATCGAGACGTCAACAACTATAATTGAAGTAGAAGAAATTCTGACCTTTGCTGTGTGCCGAGGCCAATGTGTAAAGAGGGTTCTTTAGCGTGCCATGCCTTCCGTGACACGGGACATCAGTTTTTAAGGTCTCCTCTGAAGGACTCTGTGACTTTCATTTTTAATACTGGATGCTTTTTAATTTTCAAGTCCTGGTCAGACCCAGCCAGGATTTGACTCACGACCTCCAACATATGAAGCGAGCACTCTACCAACTGAGTTACCGTATTGGTGTACAATAATGAGAAAAAATGCATACAAATATAAATACGAATAGATGAGCAAACATATGTAAATATTAAAATATATATTTGTATTTTAACATGTTTAAATCCGGAGGACTGATTTATTGTAAAATGATTATTGAATTTTATTAAATATCAAAAACAATCGCATAAATCTACATTAAACTCTTTTAAAAAAGAAATATTTCTTTAGTGCATGACAGCAAACAAAATAGATTACCATCTGCAATTGAATACACAGATTTTAAAATATTAGTTATTGTGATTCGTTTTTGCATTAAATTACTCATTTGTTTTTTTATACAATTGATTATATGTAAAATGCGTGTCTTTAGGTAAACTTTTAAAATGGTTGTCTTTAGGTAAACTTTTAAAATGCGTGTCTTTAGGTAGAATTTTAAAATGCGTGTCTTTAGGTAAACTTTTAAAATGCGTGTCTTAAGGTAGAATTTTAAAATGCGTGTCTTTAGGTAGAATTTTAAAATGCGTGTCTTTAGGTAAACTTTTAAAATGCGTGTCTTTAGGTAGAATTTTAAAATGCGTGTCTTTAGGTAGAATTTTAAAATGCGTGTCTTTAGGTAGAATTTTAAATGCGTGTCTTTAGGTAGAATTTTAAAATGCGTGTCTTTAGGTAGAATTTAGATGTCCGAAATCTTCAATCCATATAAAGCTTACTATGTGACACACTAATGTAACAATAACAAGAATCATTGACTGAAATGTTTTAGAAGGTGAAATTTAAGTCGAGCTGAAATTCTTTATATCTTTAAATAACCTTTTTTAAGTCATTTAAGTTTATCTTCAGGACAATAAATCATACATTGTGTACACCTTTCTCTCTCTCCCAATATATATATATATATATATATATATATATATATATATATATATATATATATGGGAGAGAGAGAGAGAGAGAGAGAGAGAGAGAGAGAGAGAGAGAGATTTACAATACATACGTGGTTAAATAGCTAACATGGATGACTGAAAAGAAACTTATTGATAATAGAAAGAAAATTTCACAATCTGTAAAACATCAATATACAAGAAAATAAATGATTAAATCTTATCTCATTTGCACCATTGGAAATATTTGTCTTTATAAAATTTTCTAAAATAGTTTAAAACTTTACATACAATTAAATTTGTTAAGTCAAGCAATTACTAATTCACATAGTGTACATTTTCTTTTTTATTTATATTCCCGATCATCTACCTGTTTTTATTGGTAGTTTACGGTTTGAGTTCTAAACTTAGATTCTTGTAAAACATTTTAAAATAAAAATTGACTAAAATAGTCTCTATGGTCTAAATCTATTATTATTACTATTATTATTATATTTCTTATTTTTATTTATCTATTTCTTTGGCTACAATGGATTGACGGTCACAACTTCATTTAAGTACAAGTTATTATACTTATGTGATATTATATGTCACATAAAATATTTAAATTTTCTAAATAATATATTAGAAAATTTATAATAATTCTATTTCATTTTTTTAGATGTGTTATTAAGAAAATTCAAATATTTATAATATGACAAATGCATAAAAAGACTGAATTTAGATAACTAAACTCCTATAATCTAAAAATAAATTTTAGTTAAATTTTTTAAAAAAGATATTTTTACCAGGTTAGAGGAAACTACTATGTGTCCATATTTGTTTGTTACATGATTTTTTTCTAAACATTTCTTTTATTCAAAGCCTTTTTTAAATAAAAATAACAGTAATATTAATTTAAAAAAACAATGACTTAACCAAATTCTATTGTTTTAATGAGACAATCTTCTCCGTGTTCTTCTGGGAAAGATTTTGAAAAAAAGTTGAAATGTAATTACTTTAATGATCCAATTTGGCTAATTGGACAAACAATAAAGGACAGAAAGTAACCACTATCAGTCCATAATTGTTTGTTTTATACATATTTGAAGAATAAAATTCCATATTTAAACACAATCATTCAAAAAGATAAAAAAAATTTACTGACCTAATGGGGAAAAATAACCAGACTTACTTAAAAGTTTCTTTTGTTCTCTGCATTTAACATTTTTTCAATGTTTAAACAAGATAACAATTTACCACGTCCAAAATATCCTTTATGCACCTTCCTACTTTACCATATAAGATATGATGTCATGATTTGTATATTCATGATGATCAACCCATGAAAAATCCGAACAGGAATAAACACTCAGTTATAAATTTATGGCTCTTTCCTACATTTTTCTGATTAAAAAAAATCAAAACTATATATACTGCATCTTTGGACTTCAATTTCTTTTTCAATATTTCTTTTAAATTCAACACCATGTAGTAAAGAAGAAAATAATTGATTCGACCTTAATTAACCTTAAAATACTCTGATGTAATCTTGGGTAAGACCCAATTGGATCATTGAAGTAAATAAATTTCAATTTTTTTTTTCGAAATCTGTTCTATATATAGAAGAAATTAGAAAATATTTTTTCATTTAAAAATAGAATTTGGTCAGGTCAATGTTTTTCGATTTAATATTACTGTTTTTCGAGGAAAGCTTTGAATAGAAGAAATGTTTAGAAAAACCCATGTGACAAACAATTATGGACCAATAGTAATTGTAATTCTTTAATTAAGTAAAAATAAAACACAAACAAACCAGTCCTTGTCCAAATCACAACCCCAAAAACAAAGTAAAAACTTTGAAAGCTGGCAAATTAAGTAATACACGTGAACTTCCATCAAGGAAGTGAGGCCGGGTGCTCCGGAAGAGTAAACACCTCCCATCTAGCTAGCTACACCCGTCACGTGCAAGTCAATATTGAGAATGAAAGGGACAAAGAATTTTGGTAAGTCAAATATATCCAGTATAAGTTTGGATACAGTGACTACATACTTATAAACAACATTGTGATGATGGCCATAGAACTTTTAAGGACCTTGACTAGCCTACGTTTGCAATATTCTTGCGTCAACAATTTAATTGTAAGCAGTTTGCTCCGTTGTTGAAAGTCCCAATAGCGGAAACAAGCTCTACCACAACGTATTAACTGTGAAACATATACACCATACGCAGAAGAAGCAGGGATATTACTACAAAGAAACGGAAAGTTGACAATAGAAAAATTAAAGTCATCACGTTTGTCGTATAGCTTCAGATGTAACCTTTCGTTGGTGTCATAATTGAGGTATAAGTCCAAATATGAAGCAGAACATGGAGAATCCGTCGTGTCTTTTATTTCAAGCTCACTTGGATAGATGGCATTCGCATATTCTCTAACTTTGGGATAATTTCGAGATAGAACGTCATCTATATATCTGTACGTGTAGTTGAATGATTTAGCGACAGTCTTTACTCCAGATTTGACAAGGTTCTTTAAAAATTGTGATTCATATGAATAAAAAAAACAAATCAGCAAGCAAAGGTGCACAGTTTGTGCCCATTGGTATACCGATTGTTTGTTGAAAAATTATATTGCCAAACACAACAAATATGTTGTCTATCAAAACTCTAACATTTTGTTGATGGTACCTTCAGTATATTTTTGTTTACAATCTGTATGGTGTTTTATAAAATAACCAGAATCCCTGTTGAGCACCAGATATCTATATCTTGGTTTACCGTTTTTGTAAAAGAATGAAAAGTGAATGATTTGTTTGAGACGTTCTTTCAATTTAGAATGAGGGAGATTGGTGTAAAGGGTAGAAAAATCAAAAGTTTTTCTACTTTTGAACGAAGATAGAGTATTAGAAACAAGATAGTCAAGTAGTTCTTTGGATTTTTTTTGAGAATCCACATTTGGTTGATGTCAGACGTAGACTAGACTTTTTTTGAATAAGTCTGAAGGCCATCGTTGACGACGGTCAAAATTTGTGTTAGAATTACTGATAATGAAATAGTAGTAAATTTAGAGAAACCTGCTATATCTCTTTCCTTGTATGGGTTTTTGTGAAGTTTAGGAATCCAATACAAGTAAGGCAGGTCAAGTTCTTCCCGTTTTAAATTGATACCAATTGCAAAAGAATCAAGGACTCCCCTATGATTGGAAAAAACTTTATTTTTGGTAAAATTGGTTTTGGTATAATTATCCATTCGGATAAGGTATCAAGCTCTACGTCTTCTAATTCAGCCCAACCTCCAGAATACTCTTTAACAGAATCCATAATAATTTTGAAATTCTGTCCCCAAGTAAAATGGTTTAGCCTCCCTATATTTAGGACCTTTTGAAAGAAGACATCTTAATTTAGTGTTTTTAATTATACTGAGATCCCCTGTTACTACATGCCCAACTAGTGACGCTCAGCAAGAGCAGATAGGTGGAGTAAAGTTATGAGGTATTGGCACTGTAAAGTTTGTTTGTAGTTGAAAATTTTGGATGCAATCGGTTTATTGTAGGAGTAGGAAACTAGATGTAGCGAATTATATTTGAAATAAGTAGGGACTTTGGATTGTACTTGTTTATTAAGTAGTATATTAGAAATATTAATCGCATCTATGCCCTTGTTTGCATAATGTAATTTAAGAAATTGGCGACAGGTGTCGTTTTGTATATTATGTTCCTGAGCAGGTTTAAATAACCTTTTAAATGCAATATCAATGGTGATAGCGTTAAGTTTAAACTCTGGTGTATTAAAATCTGTAGTAGTTTTGTATATGCATTATTCTTGTAACTGACTAAGACGGAAAGTGGTAAAGAGTACAGTTTGGTTCGAATATGGTGTAATCTGAGAGGTTTCTAAAGGAATTGTAAAAGATTAGAAAAATTAACATCATAGATGTTGGATTTTTTTGTAACTTCGATGTCCAGGACTTCTTTTGTTACGTATAGTTTTGTTGAACAGATGTAAAACATTTACATTCTTACAACCTGGGCTAGAAAGGTTTCCTACTCTATCAATTTTATCATTGCATCAATACGGTGAGGCAGTGCCTAGTTCTCTAATCCAGTAATTCTCCCGTTGTAATCGGAATGGTAATAAAGATAATAAAAAAAACCCGAACAAACAGTAATTATACGCGTTTTGTCTCTACATTATACAGGGTATATAGTGTTGCAGTGTCACTGCAGTTGGTACTGCAAGTGTCCGGATACAAAATGTTCCAAGATCGAATCCCAAATGGAAAGGTGGTACCACATCCGTGTAAGCCAAACTATGTCTTCGACGGAGTTGGACATAAAAATTCAAGGGGTGGCGGAGAAAGAAACCCATTCGGAATAGCGTTTTATAATGCTGGGAAGGTATGGTACTATGGGTTATAATATCGAATGTTTATCATTCTAGGGCTTGGATGTTTAAAACTTTTTTTTAGCTTTTCTTAAGAAAATCAAAAAATTTATTAAAAAAAAAACTCTCCGAGGGTATTCATAACTTAATAGGCTGCACTTTGTGCTGTCAGAAAAACTAAGGTTTTTTTCCTTCATGCAAAGCAATCCTTAGCTGAAGTTGGATTCAAATAATTCTGGAACTTTAAATTTATTAATTTTCAAATGTTTGGCTTATCTCTTTTATCTATCAACTTATTCGGCCCCTAGTGTCACTGATTAGGAATGAATTTCCGAAATGTGCACATATGTCACATCAAAATTAAAAAAGGTATTTGTGTTAAATATTATGTACATAGACTTATAATTGTTTCTGTTTTATAATACCAGGTATGTCCATTAACTTATATACAGATATTTTATGAAACGATTAACACACAAGATTCAAATTTTTGCTCGGTTAAGCTAACGAAACTTAAGACAACTGGCCCAAGACAGACTGGTTAGTTGGTTTTTAGAATGTTGATTAAAGTTGCATCAACAAATTTCAACTATTCGAGACGATATTTCTTTTTATAACTAAGGATATATAAGAACATAAGTTTTGTGTGGCTGCTTATTTCGGATTTGTTTTGTACTGTGCTTAAATACGGTGATCTTTATAGTGCTAGAAGACTTGGCCACAACGTCGAAGATTACTTATAACGTCACAAAATCTCGTTCCATTATCCTGGCCTCGCTACATGCTGACATGTGGATTATGGAGTCATATATAAGGGAATATAGTAATGATCCAGCTCGTAAGATTTCTAAGAGGACAGATTTCGTCTTCTATTAACTGAACCAGTTTAATCCAAACCACACATGGAAATTCATATGATTTGTAATCCATCGAATTAAAGCGACTTTTTCATTTTATATGCAACAAATACATTGTGTTTTATTTATTTATTTATTTATTTATTTATTTATTTACTCATTCGTTTATTTATTTATCTTAGCAATGGACAAAATCTCTGTGTCAGGAAGATACAGACGGAGATGGTAAAACTAATGGACAGGAACTCGGAGATCCAGACTGTAACTGGACACCAGGCAGCGGGGCTCCGTCAAGGACAACGGGAATATCACATCCGGGTAATTATGGGAAGACAGGAGAGAGGGATATAGAGAGAGATTTTGATTTTTTAATTTTTCAATTTGTATATGACAATAAACTATAAGTTTTACTTGTTATTGTAACATATACATAAATAATAAAAGAAACCCCTTAATTGAATTTTACAAACGTTTAAATAAAGTATAGTATTCTGATTTGCTAATTTGGAATGCATTATTTCCTGAAAATTCTGAATTACCACTAGCAAAAAGAAAATGTATTGGTAACATAAGGCACCGTTTATTTCGTTTTATTGATTCATTGATTGATTTGTTGATTAATCAAGTAATTAATTAATTTTTTATCTAATTATTTATTTCAGAATCAACTGTCCTTTTTTGGTAAAAATAGTTTTTATTTATTTTATTACTTTGACAAGTTTTTTTTCCTTTATTGTTTTTCAAAAAAAAAAACAAAAAAAAAAAAAAAAAAAAAAAAAAAAAAAAAAAATTCATATTTCATTTTTCAGGAATCTGTGACCCTTTGGACAGTGCTTTGTGTAAAAATAAATCCACATGGGTAGACTGTAGCCCTGAAAAAGATTTTAAATGTGACGCTATGAATGAAGTTGGTAAGTATATTAATCGTAGGAGAAAAATGTAAACTGTTTGAAAACAGAATGAGTTGCTGATAAATAAAAAAAAAATATGAGAAGATATTATCTTCTTTAATTTATTCTAATGCTGTCAAGACCATTCAATCTGCACTTTTTTATTCATTATTTTTATTTTTTTATTTATTTATTTATTTATTTATTTATTTATTTTAATCTACTCTAAAACTATTAGTCCAAACTTGATAAAACTAAGTGGTTATCATGCTTTCAGATTTGCACAAATGGAGTTATGTCCCCTTGGGGTCCGATAAGGGGGAAATAGTAACACACTAAAAATCTTCTACTCTACAAGAGATAAACCTAAAATATTTTATGTATAATATTCTTAGGTCATTCAATTTAGACTTGCACAAATTTTAGCCATGTACTAGAACACTA
The DNA here is from genome assembly GCA_029721355.1 of Tegillarca granosa. Lineage (NCBI taxonomy): Eukaryota > Metazoa > Mollusca > Bivalvia > Arcoida > Arcidae > Tegillarca > Tegillarca granosa. Next base: position 8,081,309 of record CM056606.1, on the reverse strand, counting down.
ACATAGTGAATTATCTTTAAAACAATACAATTTTAGTACATGTATGTATATTAAAATATTGTATGCATTCATTGTATCGATGTCAATTGTTTTGATATATAGTTCCCTCATGCAAAGGTTCAAAGGTCAAAGTAACAACTGCTTAAGTATATTAAAATCTTTAGATTTGTTACAAACTGTTTTATAAGCATGTATTGTAAGACAAAGTAGGTATTGCAAAGATGGTCATTTTGATACATGGTTCAAGGTCCTAGGTATTTGAACCTAGGTAAATGTATAATTTTATTGAACCTAGGTATAATTCAATTGCACCTATCTTTAAAAAATGGACCTAGGTGTAATTAATTGAACCTAGATACAATTATTTGAACATAAGTATAAATAATTGAATATATGTTAAAATTGCGTTCCATATGATTGAGTATTGTGGCAGAAACTTTAGAAAAATTGGAAAGCAATTACAGTTATTGTCTATTGTACTCTGTTAACAATTTTAGACATATACTCGTGTGAGTGTTAAGGCCCCTGAACCTCTTGTTTCAATTAAAACAAAACAATTTATGTTTTTATTTCTGCTAATTCTATTTTTTTCGAATTTATGGCATACTTATTCCATAACTTTATTTGGTCAAAAGTATTCTAATTGTTAGAAACAACCGGCTTTTCTGTAACTACATGTACTTAACACTTTGTTTTGATAGAAGCGTGCGTGCGCGCGTGTGTGTGTGTGTGAATATAAATCTCATTATGCGTATTATATGATCTGTTGTGTACTACCTCATCTACGGTCAGATGCCACAGACAAGCATACCACTTCCCAGTCACATTGGTAACAGGTGAACTAGTTGACACTCTATTTTCCTTATGCCACCCCCCCCCCCCCAAAAAAAAAAAAAAAAAAAAAAAAGAATCAGTATCTCAAATAAGTCTTACGTGTGACCTGAGTACTCTCGAACTCCCGTTTTCGAGGCAGTCGCTCTACCACACTAAGGTTATCAAAGCAAAAAGGTCATACATTGTACCTCCATTTTACTTGACTCGGCCTTTTCCCCCAATTTATCATTTTTTATTCACATACATTGTAGGAATGAAGAACATCACAATTAAATTTCCTACTACCAAAGTACCAAACACGGAGACTAACTATTACTGTATGGCGTTTGATCTTCCGCAGGATAACGATTACCATCTAACGGCTACAGTACCGCATATAGACAACGCAAACGTCATACATCATATATTGTTGTTTGGATGCGATGAAGATGGTAAGAAAATGGCCTGCATTTATACCTAATAAGGAAATGACCTGCATTTATACCTAAAAAAATTGTGGAAGAAAAGATGCTAAAATAACGAAATCCTCAATTTTAAGCATTTCAATGTAAAATACATGTAATTGTCACATAAGTGACAAACCATATGTTTCTGAAAGTGGATCTCGATCTCTCTCTCTCTCTCTCTCTCTCTGAGAGCAGGGCCTAGGTCTAGATGTCTAATTATTCTAAAAACAGTGGCGGCTCACTAACATGGTGTTTTACGGACTAGCTTCTAATTCAAAGTTCACGGAGATCTTAATACGAGAAAATTTGTCAGTTTGCTTGCCGGGAGTTAGGTGTCTCCGGCCACGTTACCGGGGTTATGTTATCACGTGACAATCGTTGCACTGATTGGCGTAAGTGCTTTATTATTTTCGTCATGTATTTTTCCTGGCTATTTTTGACTGATTATGAGATGAAGTTTTATTCCAGAGATAGAGGTTGGAACGAATTAATTGTTATTTTCAACCCAGTGAAAATTATTCAGCATATATCGAGATTGTCAGTTCAGGGAACGGAGTGTCCGGAGAAAACCACCGACCTTCGGCACACCAACTGACAGATTTTCTCACACAAGAATCAGCCTCCTAGGGCGATTTCAATCTTGTTGGTGTGAGGCACTGTGATCCGTATTATACCACTTGGCCATCAAGGTCTCCAGAATTAATAAGGAAAACAGAGTAATTATAAAAATGCTGTGATAACAGCTTCTTTTGCTGTTCTGTTGAACTTTATATGTGTTTCCTTTCACTATCTATTACAGAGGGAAATGTCACGATGCCCTTGAACACTCCACAAAATTGTAACATGGGGGATAATAAATGTAACGAAATATTAAGTGTTTGGGCTGTTGGATCGGCAGGTGAATGTTTACACAAAAATATTGGAATACGATTTGGAACTCGAGGATTTAAACGTGCAATGTTGCAGGTAATGAAGCTCTGTCTCGTCATGATAACGATAGTAAAATAAACACTGGAAAAAATGAATTTTTAAAAATTTTTTTAAAAATTATTTATTTATTTATTTTTTATTTATTTGTTCATTAAAATATTTATTATTACTTATTTATTTATTTATTTATTCAATTTAATTTATTTTACATCAGTATTTGCCATTGGCTTTTGACTGAGTGAAGGTCTTGTGGAGAAAATTTAACTTTGCATTTGTCATAACTTACAAACATGTACAAAGTTCTTGTTATATGGCACATGTAATATGTGATACTTGTGGTAAAATATAAACAGGGCATGAATTTTTAAAAAATTAATTATTTATTCATTAAAAATATTTATTTATTTATTTATTTATTTATATTTCAAAAACAGTCTGCTAGACCAGAAGTAAAACATGTAATTAAGAGATTATTAGTATCGCGTCGCCCAATATAAATTTTAATGACTCCATATATTTCCGTATTAGGTCACTAAATCACTGTGTAACGAATTTATCCCACCGAAGATCTTGATCTTCATGTCAAAACATTATTTCAACTGCAAAAACAGAAACATTTCAGCGCTTTGTTGACGACGCCATTATGGCTGCAGACCGGGTAACAGGGGACGTAATCGTTACTGACTAATCCCATATTAGGTTACTAATTGACCAATGGGAGTCAAAGATTTTCATCTGAGATGGGATAATAAAAATTATTTACCATCTTTTACGTTTTAGCAACGAGAGATGTTTGTTACATAACGGTTTGATGTTAGAAAAATGTACCTTCCTCACATTGCAACAAAATATGAAATGCGGAAATTTGAAAGAAAAAAAAATATTTGAAGTATCATAATAATTCACATGAAAAAGAATTTGAAAAAGTTAACCACCCCCTTCCTTGATGTTATACGGTTATGAAATTCTAATAGAAATTTTCAGCGCACTCATACTAAATAGATTACTCTAATAATAGCTCCGGAATTGATTCGGCTTGAAACAGTAATTCGCTCGCTAACTGTTCAAAGGACTGTATTCTATAATCGGTGATTGATTAATTGATTGATTGAGTAGGGTTTTGTGTCCAAGTCAAGAATATTTTACTTATCATTGGTTGGTTCCTTTGGAAATTTGAAAGAGAGATGGAAAGAAAAAATTATTACCAAAAGGTCCCCAGAAATGGGAAAACTTCATTTATCGCCCGGGGGGGTGCCCCCTGGGCCACCGACAGGGCTGTGTCCTGGATCTGTTGAGGTCATTTAGGGACTCAAGTGACCCCCTTGCCACTGGGGCTTGAACCTTTAACCTTTGACGTAACAACATCTCTTGATAAAATCTCCCCTTAATAAAGTTCTTGATTCGCCCCAGCTTATATTGAGACGCCACATGCCATAGTTGAAAAGAAATTTTTACATTTGAAGTGCGCTAATGGCAATGTGCATGGAGGAATCTTTTGCGTGTCACGCCTACTGTGACCATGTGGGCATCGGTTTTTAGGGTCTCCAAAGAACCCCGTGGTTTTCATTTTTATATGCCGAGTGCGTGGCGAAAGATTAGTCCTACCACATACAAAGCGAACATTTTAAGCTAATGCATATGTCGCTATGATCATTCAAAATATATTACGGACTTTTCTTGTCTTGTTTGGCTGTATCTTTTTGTAATTTTTTAAAAATATTTTTTTTTTCCGTCATTTTTCTTGAAACGCTTGTTAATTCCAAGTTACGAATTTCTTGTTTTTCAGTTTCATTACAACAATCCAGAACTTCGCAGCGATTATACTGATTCTTCCGGTATGCAATTGTTTTATACAACCAATCACCGACAGTTTGATGCTGGAGTGTTAACGATTGGTCAAATTTACATGGAGATTAAGCCTCGACAAGAGCGAGTTGAGGTGATGGGAACCTGTCATTCACACTGTACAAAAAAATGGTTTTCCGGAAGTGTAAGAGTTACCGCAGCAATTAACCACATGCATTATTTAGGTAATCATGTTGTTTTCTTTTGTAATCTGTTTTCTTTATGATAAATTATCAATTTTACTTGCACTTAAATTAAATAAATTAAATTATAAAGATTTTGCATTGATAATGCTGAAAAAAAGGATACATTGTTGGTGCAAAGCCAAAGGGGACAGGGTATCGACTAGTTCTCTCGGTGTAAAATACCGTGATTATAAGGGCGATATGCTTGTCTGTAGCATACTGACTCGATAAGCTAGCACCTCACAAAAATTCGCCTTGAGTGTGCGTAAGTACAAGACAGGCTTTACTCTAAGCTTACACCTCTGATGCATACAGGAACTTACTTTTAGATAAATCCTTAGAGATTAATAAAATTGTTATGATCGGAAATACCTGAAAAATTGTTGATGCAAAGTTTTAAAACATTTTAGATAATAAACCAATCTTGTTCGAGGCGTTTTTTGTTTTACATCGCATTAGCAGTTTTTCATTTGCAACAAGAAATTTTTCATTTCTCTTACTGTTACATTAAACTGGATACAAGCCAGCCAGTAAAGGCTTACGGCAAGGAAAAAATGTTTTGTTTAAGGTCGAGCAAGATCAAACCCACATCGTCGAGACACACTTTGAAGACAACTCGTTTTAGTGCTTTAAAGCCAATAAGTAAGTACCTACAACAAAGAATAAACATTCTAACTTAAGGTCAGCCTGAGTCGAACCCAAAACGGCGAGACGTCTTGATTTTGAAGGCTAATGTGTTAACCACTTTGCTCTTATAAAAACATATGGCATATTTCTTGTAAGAAAAAATAAATTTCTCAATATTGTCAAAGTCACACAATTTGGCAAAAGAACTATACGTGTTGTACTATTTGTATCGAAGAGCTAGGATTTGCAGTGTCGAGCTCACCCATCCCTCCCCCCTCCTCCCGCCTTTCCCCTTTTTATCAGATATTCCCCTATACTTAACTCGATTACATACACTATGCTGCATACACATGAATTTAGATTTTACGACTTGTTGGGACTCGAGTGTATGTATACTAAAAATTGTCTCGAGATGAATTTAATAAGTGAATTTTTTCCAATATTATTCGAAAATTACACAATTTATATATGATTTCAGGTTTAGCGATGAAGATCGAACAGTTTAGAGATGGAGTAAAAATCCGAACAATAACTAACGATCAAGTCTATCGTTACGATAATCCGGTTCCATACACGTGAGTTTTATTTATTTATTCATTTATTTTTTTTATCTATCTTTTTATTTTTTTTATGTATTTATTTTTTTATTTTATTTTTATTTATTTACTTATTTATAAATTATTTAATTTATTTATTGTTTTGTTTTGTTTTTCTGTCTTTTCTAAAAAAAAAATAAATACAGTTTATTATACGTTTTAAAAAATCGAGACATCAAAAACTGTTTTTAGTTTAAAAATTATTCATTGAAAAATTTTACACCAAATGCCTCTCTGAAGCCAGAACTATATAGTGAGTCATGTTGAAGTTGTGTAATGGTGCTTTACATCCCAATATAGTTTCTTTCACTTATATCGAAGCGGACATTACTGGTATCGTAGAGGAAACCGGAGTGCCCGGAGAAAATCACCGATCTTCGGCAACCGAACTGACAAACTTCCCAACACCAAGATCTACCCCGAGCAGGGATTCAAACCTGGACAGTGAGAGCAACAGTGGTCTGTAAGTGCGCGCTTTAGACCACTTAGTTGCCGTGAGTGATAAGGCTTATGATTTATATGTTAATTTTCAGTTTCGAGGAACCGTTCGAAGTGCAACCTGGAGATGAACTAAATACAACCTGTGTATATACATCAAAGAATAAAAACAAGACAACGTTTTATGGAGAGGGAACATCTGATGAGATGTGCTTCGGATTTCTAACTTATTACCCGCAAGCCAACATCAAAAGATCTTACTGCAACTCATGGAAGGGAATACCTCTGTGTAAAGCATGGGAGGAAAATACCGAAATAAACGGATGCTATTTGAGTCGACTTCTTAATTTCTTAGATCCCTATAGTAACAACATATTTGCAAACATATCTCAATATTGTAAACCATTTGGACCTTGCACTGTAGAATGTTTGGAAGAAAGAAAGCGCCTCAAGGACCACCCTTGTTTAAAGGGTGATGTGTTGGATTATTTAAGATCTTTTTTGAATACCGAAAAAAATCCAGACACTCTTCGTTTTTGGGGAAAGTATGAATCTTGTGAGGTAGAAATGAGAAAAAAACCTTGTGTTTGCAAGGAATGTCCAAAGGGCCCTACAAGTACTGCTATAGGGCATACATGGTCTATTATTATGTTATTTATTCTCTTGGTTTCATCTTATATGCAAATGTAGTTAATCACACACACACACACACACACACACACACACACACACACACACACGCGTCAGACTAAAAGTTTGACGCATTTTAAAGGTGGATTTGATTTTCTTTGAACTTTATAACGAATATAATTGTAAACATTTAAAAATAGTCATTTTAAATGAGTATATTATGAAAATTTGTTTGCAGATACAATGTAATGAAGTATAGTTCAAACTTTATTTTTACTTTTTTAGATTTGATTCCGAACAATCGAACATATCTCTAAAACGTTCCTTTTTATGACTGCGTATCAGCAGGCATCTTGTTGTTATTCAAGCAGATTTTTCAAAGACATCTCCTCCTACGTTTCTTATCCGATCAGGTTAAAATTTTGTCAACTGGGAGGGATTGACCATGGGGAGGTCGCTTCCTCACCGTTTTTCGGAATTCGGAAGGACTTAGGAGAAATCCGATTGAAACCAATAAATTTCAGAGAGTTTTTTCTTTCTTGGATTTTCCTCCACTATTTGGAGCACCACTTTAGAGAGCTGATACGCAGAAATAGTATACATTTTAGTTTCAATATTGCAATTATTCATATATTCTAGATATGTAGCTACATGTACTCACAAATATATTATACGACTAAAACATATACATTTGGTACCACGGAACGCTTAACATAGGCTACAAAATTTTAATATCAGTTAGCACCAGAAAAATTATACTAAAATGGTAACTATCTGGACATTGTGAATAGATTTGAATATATTTAACATGGGTAGCATTTCGTCCAAAAAAAAGAACAAAATAAAATCTTTTTGTTGATTGCTAAATTAACGGCTATATAGTTCGTTTATTTTAAATTGTTAAAAGTATTCTGATTATTAATAGATCTTACGTAAAAAATGTGTTGTGAGGAAATATATAATTTGTAAGAAATCCTTTAAGACTTGCGTTTTTAAAAGACTGTAAAATCACTTGTTTTCGTGATGTCCAATTTTCGTGTTTCTAAGAGAAAATACAACTTCCATATTAAGATCACTCGTCTATCAAACCAAAACTTCTGAAGGTCACGCCTGTGTTCATAAATTCATTCCACTGGAACTAACACTATATTTTGAAAATGTAAGTAGATATATTAAAATTTGCAAGTATAGAAGTTTGAAATCACATACAATATATAACCTATGAATTATTTTCATATATTTTAATTTACAGAACAAGTATGTAAAATTTTCATTTATATTTTATTAAATATGACTGGTATTTTGATATTTTGTTCCTAAGGAATTTTAAGCCAACAAAACGCTCAAGTGAGTGCGAAAATCAGGACCATTTAAGGCTTAAAAACAGTAATATGAAATTGATATGAGATACCGCTGGAGTTAAACTCCCCGAGGGTATCAATAATTCAGTAGGCAGTACTTTGTGCTGTCAGAAAATATACCATTTAGCAACATTTTCAGCCGCCCTCAATTTTTATAATTTGTTTAAAACTAAAGATTGTTCCCTCATGCAAAGCATTCCTTAACTGGATTTGGATACATAATTTTGGAATTTTGGATTCATTAATTTTCAACTGTTTGTCCTGTGTTTTTTATTTATCAAACCTTTTGGCCCCTAGTGTCACTGGTGAGGAATGATTTTCCGAAATGTGCATATATGACACATCAAAAAGTATACTGTTACATATTTAACAATACATTATAATTAAACCAACGATGTAAATAAAAGATCGAACGGTGTATATTGTTGTTGTTGTAATGTTGTTTTACTTGACATCAGCAATTTTCAGCTATTCGCTACGAGAACAAGGTCATCTATCTCTGTGAATTAAACTAAAAACAATTTCCTGTGCATTATGATCTGACTTGAACTAGGGCGTTCTCAGAGCGATTTTGTTTTTAGTTTAAACAGTATTTATTTATTTTATTATTATTATTATTATTATTATTGACACAAAATATTATAAATTGTACGAAAAGGGATTCCGGAACAAGAGTAAAACTCTTATATAAACCAGTCTACCTGGATAACATATATTACAATACATACATAGAGTTACAAATATATAATTAATAGCTCGAACATTAAATAGGTATAAACCAAACAAGCGAGCAAGTAAGTAAGTAAATAAATAAATAAATAAATAAGCGAACAAATAAATCAATAAATAATTCAATAAAAAATGAAAAATGATTTTGTTTTTAGAAAGGTGCTAGCTCCTAGAGTCAGTATGCCGTATACAAGCATACCACTCCCCTTGTCTATTATTCTGACACCGGTTTTTTCGAATCTCGAATTTAAAAATATTGTGCATGACCCGGACGGGGTTCAAACCCACCACATCCCGCTCTTAGCGGACGGTCTACCACTGAGCAAATCAGGCGGTTACCGAATAGCGTACGGTAAATTAAATAGATTACATATTTATTTTAAATTTTAATATCCGATGACATTGCTAAAAGATCTAGAATTATTAATGTAGAATAAAAGTTTACCTTGTTGGTGCAAAGTCAAAACAATCCAGAAAATTGTGCTGACAAGATTATCGACCACGAAAAAGTATAGTCTTATATCCAAGACAAGACTCTTTCGTTTATATCGAGGGAGTCATATCAAGGATGACAAAAGAAAACGGAAGTACATGAAAGAAAATGGCTAGCGAAAAGACAAACTTCCTCACTTTAAATATATCTGAGTTTGAACCTAGTTGGTAAGAGGCGCTTTGAGCAACTCGGAGTACAACTGAAGAGAAGAATGCGTTTGTCGAATTTAAAACAGATGAAACAATAACGATAAAAACTTCTACTTATAGGTGTGTCATATGCAGAATTTTAAATATTTTTTTTTTTTTTTGGTAAAAATTCAAATATCTGCACATAACAGGTTAGTTTCAAAAACAAAAGTGAATTGTATATGACCTGTTACATTGTTACACTTTTAGTTTTCGTTGAATGAAGTCTACTCATTACATATTTATTTTACATGCTTGTTTTTTTCTCTGGCTTTCGGTTTATTAATTACTAAAATGGACCCCCTTTTCTAAACTTTGAGCGAAAAAGTATAATTGCATATACATCGAAGAAATTTGTAACGTGTCCTAGGGGGGCAAACGCAACCAAAATCAGGTCATAAACTAATCAGCCGAAAAAGACATATACTGGCGGCCTCACTGATAACACACACACACACACACACACACACATACACACACACACAAAGTGTGTGCGAGTTGCCTATGTTGGGTTGACACTGGGTTTAAAGTTGCAATAAGTTACCAATTATTTAAAAAAAATAATTTTCGAAAAAGATATCACTTAAAATTGGTTGATATTAAGATCTACGAGACTAAGTTCATTTTCTTAAGTTCACTCTTATTAACCCATAATAAATAAAAATCCTAAAAGCTTGGTGCAACTCGATAAAATGCATATGTCATTTATCACTTTATCAGCTTTGAGCATGGTCTGTATGCGTGTTAACAATGGCGTCGACAGAAAGGCAACGTGTTTGTGTGAGAACAACAACAGATTCTGTGCAGACAAACCAAAACCAACTAGGATAACTTGGACAAACTGACTCTAATGATTCGAATCGGCCAGGTTCTGATGGAGTAATGACTGCAAATAAAACAGCATTTTGGTTTGGATACGCACGGCAGTGGGCCAGTGGCATTGCTCTTGAACACATGCTCTTTTGCTGAATTGTGACGTTGCCTCGTTTTCGATAATGAATAACGTGATCAATGTTCTAAAATAAGATATTGGTAGATCAAACTAGCGGTAGGTTTCCCTGTGAATTTCAACCAGGTAAAGGTTTTATCATGGAACCAAATATTACATTTTTTTGAGAGACATAGTTAGGAAAAAATGTGTCATTTTTGGTCAGGGACTCAGTCTATGAACCCTATAGCAGTCACAAGGGTGAATTTATGAATGAATTTTGAAAAAAAAAGCCCTAGTTTCAGATATCAATCCGCAGTTCAAGTAAATCTTCGGCGCTTTTGCGTGTATTACTATATTACAGTATGTTACATTTAAATAAAACTTTGATATGTTTCTTTGATAGAAAATACTTTATAGTTGCAAGTTAAATTTAAACGCAAAATGTAATAAAACTTTCGCTTTGGAATATTTGTGCAATACAGATAGGAGAGAATTATCTTAATAGGCGGGAAAGAATGAAATTATGAATGAATGTTGGAAAAAGCCCTAGATCTTCGTTATTAATCGGCAAGTTCAATTAAATCTTCGGCGTGTATAACTCAATATTTTACATTTGAATAATAGTTTGAAACGTTTTCTTTGTCAGAAAATACTTTATCATTGTAACTTTAATTTAAAAGCATAATGTGATAATACTTTCGCTTTTGAATATTTGTGCGCATTGATCTTAATGCAGGTAGGTCGAGCGGTAGAAAAGCTAACGAGTTGTCGAGCAGTTGATCCCTTGTTAGTTGGTTAACTAGTAGCCAAGCGCCGGGTCAAATACCATAGTAAATACATGTAAATCAGATAAATTAATCAGCGACATTTAAAATCTAGTTTTAAATGTAGCCGAGGTAATGAATAAAACAGAATAAGGAATAAATAATTCAAGGAAAAATTATAAAAATCTTACTTTGGAAATATTATTTTTTCATTTGTATTTTGAATAAACAATATGCCGCTGATATTGTACATAAAATTTTATAGAATATCGTATTGAATTCCGTCAGAATTTGTAAAGGTATCCCCGGTTTCAATTCAGTTTTTAGAATACACGATACACATCCTGAAAAAAGAAATAAAAACAATTTATGACCTTCTCTAACAAAAGAACGAGCAACTAGATATCCTTGGTAATCATTTCGGATTTAATTACCCCTTCACGAAGAAGGTTATGTGTGCTTGAAGTATCATTAAGGTGATATATTATATAATATTTGTGTAACAGAAAGGAAAAACTGAAACTCAAACTCGGAAACTATATCCTCTGCCACATGAGCAACATGACCACCGTCTGCTACGTGTATAACAGACTGCGAATGGAGTAGGACACGTATAATTATGAAAAGTTTTGGGAATCGAATGGTACCGTAGAGAATCCTGGTCACATATCAAACTGCGTACCATGTCAAATGTTGCCTTACTTTGTTTAACTTCAGTGTTTACTTTAAGTTGACGTTTGTACAAGATGAGCTAAAGGTTCATTCCTAGACTGCTGCATTACTAATTTACTAGAAACACACAGTATCCTTCCACTGTCCCCTTCAACTTTCAAGAATTGCACATACCAAACTCCAGACATTCATGACAGGTTTAAATTTCCTCCCTTTAGTAAGTGAATTTCTGTTTCCATTTGGCCCTCTTGGGGCCAGGGGGTAAACCTAAGTTTGCTTGATTAAAGTCGGTGTTTTTCTCTAGGTACCGGTACTCTGATTTCTCTACTATCCCAAAACTTCTCCACTATCCCCGAACTGACTGCCTTGATATAAGGGAGGGAATCTTAGCTGGCTTTATTGCTTACTTCACTCCCCCTCTTCTGGCATTAATTCGTTCTATGTAAATCTTGAGATAAACAGAAATTACATTACTCATTGATCAGTCAATATTGTTTCCAGATCTGAGATTTTTAGGTTTGAGGACAAAATATGTTAGCCATAGGCATTAGCAAGCTAGCTTAATAGCTAGATAACTGACTGGCTTATCAAAAGACTACTAAAGCATCTCTCTTGTGATGTGAATTACTGAAATATTCTCAGTAAATGCTTGTTACATTTTCCTTTCCCCTGCCCTTTGTTTTAATTTGGGTATCTGTCTTACCGAAAACAGCTTGTTCACACAATCCTTAGCAGTAATATGGTAATATTTATCTGTCTGAATTATTACCTTGACTAATAACAGGCTGCCGAAAGCTATACTATACGTACACTGGGTGTTTAAGAGTGGAGTAGAGTGGAGTATTGGTGTTTTACGCCCCAGTCAAGAATCTTTCACTTACTTCGAGGCGGTCAGTTCTGGGATGGTGGAGGAAACCGGAGCGCCCGGAGAAAACCACCGACCTTCGGCAAGCGAACTGAAAAACTTTCTAACACTAGGATCTGTCCCGAGTGGGATTAGAACCCAGGCGGTGAGAGGCGCTGTGAACTGTAAGCGCGCGCTTTAGACCACCGAGGCCCTGGGGTGTTTAAGATCAATATAGACTTAATAATAAGCGACATGAATAATGATTTATTGGAGTTGAGTTGAGTTGAGTAAAGATGTTAAGCGTCCCAGTAAAGAATATTTCAATTATATCGAGACGTCGCCAGCTATAGGTGAATATGCAGAAATTTTGCCTGTGCTTTGCGCTGATGGCATTATTCAGCAGGGTTCTTTATCGTGCAATGCCTGCCATGACACGGGACCTCGTTTATTTTAAGTTCCCATCCGAAAGAACCGTGACTTTTATTTCGTAATTCCGAGTGCCTTGCGAAAGAACAGTCACTACCCACTTTCAAGTCTTGGGTCAAACCCGGCCGGGGTTCGAACCCACGACCTTCCACTTACGGAGCGAGCACTCTACCAACTGAGCTACCGTACTGGCCTGGTTTATTGGAATTGGCTGCATAAATTATAAACTCATTATATTTAACTCAACTATTTGCAACACTTTTGGTTTGTTTTCAGTAAAAAAAAATTAGAAATACCTGTATAAGGATCTAGCAATGACCAGGATTAAAGGCCTTTTTTGGAGAAATAGTTTTATGCACCCCTCACCACCTAGGTTTGAGTCTCACTGGGTACAGATCTTAATCAAGTTGTCAGTTTGCACTTGCAAAAGATCAGAAGTTTTCCTAGGGTACTCTACTTTCCTCCACCATCTCAGAACCGACCATCTCGATATATGTGAAAGAATTTTGACTAAGGTGTAACACACCATTACTCCATTCAGGTATTGCTGCCAGTTGTTTTGCTTATAGTTTACTCAAAGTTCACATGATGTCTGTTAAAAGAGGCCTAAAGATTTTTTCTGTTTCAATATTATTTTAATATAAACATACCTACAAAAGTCAATTTAAAATTGGTATTAAGCAATTATTCCATGTAATATTTTCAACTTCACTTTAGCCAGTATTGAAATGATAATAACACTAGTTAATAATAATAAGATTTTCATAGAACGTCACTCCCAGATCATTTTCTTCCATTACTTGTTGAATTTCACTATTAAAACTTTTTGTATCTATAGTATATTTATACTTCTTGCTATTGTAACCCAGATGCATTGACTTACATCTGTCAGAAACGCATTTGCCAGCCATTAAACCATTTTCACAATTTGTCTGTTTTGTTGTACTTTATCTACATCCTTAAAGAAGTCTATACGATTTTAAATCTTACAATCATCTGCAAATATTTACAATCGTACTAAATTCTCTTCAGTAAACCCTTTGAGAGCAACTGAAGATATTTCCCAATAACTTTGGTTGGGCACGTGCGACCTTTAACCCATGACGTCAGGACCTGTATCACTGACGTATGAATACGTCAAAAAAAGTTCTACTACAACATTGTTTACAAACAAAACCTTGCAGTGGCGATCAGCTGATCGCTATGTTTTTTTGTTGCGTTTTTTCCCGAAATCGCTAGTTTATAATTATCAATCGGATTAGAATTTTTTTCAGAAATTATATTAAATTTAGTGATAAATGCAAAGGATCAATCTATGGTTGTGTTTTTTTATACAAGAAAACCAGGACCATGTCGGGATTTTTTTGTAATAAAATTCATTACAAAGGAAACCTCGTGTTTTATCGTAGAAATTTTAAAAGATTGTAAATATAAGGATTGAATTTTGATTGTACTGAATTTATTGGGTGATAACTTCAGTTGGTCACGCGCAAATTTTTTCATGAATGGCTTCGCCATCATTAAATTTGCGCGTGACCAACTGAAGTTATCACCCAATAAATGGAACTCGCCAGCGTACCACGTGATCAACACCTCTTAACGTTTGTGCGGAATGAAATGGATAACGTCTACGTCAAATATTCCCGAAAAAACGTCGTTATTACGGGAAAACGTAACTTTATGCGATTCCGTTGTCAATAGAAATAATTGTCCCGCACAAACGCTATGAGGTATCACGTGGTACTCTGGTGAATTCCATTCAGTACAATCAAAGTTCAATCCTTAAATAATTTGATAGGTATGTCTATCTTTTGTGGCATATTATTGATAAATATTAAAAAATAATAACGGTCCTGAAATACTACTTTGGGGTACTCCACTTTTAACCATTGACCATTCATAACATTCTCACTTAACTATAGTTCTTTGTCTTCAATTAATAAAGTCCCTTATCCAACTATGCAACACCCGTTAATTCTGTAATATTGTAGTTTGTGTAAAAGCCGCTGGTGTGGAACTGAATCAAAGACTTTTTGAAAGTCAAAGTTTATTATGTCGATGGTACTCCCTTCATCCTTAAATTTGGTTATGTCCTTTGTTACTTCTTAAAGTTGAGTTATGGTTAAATACCTCCAATAAATCCATGCTGTTGGTTTGTCAATATGTTATTGAAATGTTTAAGTACTTAATAATTTTTTTTCTCTCCTCAACTTTGTTTTACTATTCCAGTATTTCATTAATTTTTTTTTCACTTTGTTTTATTATTAAATGTTTTCATATTTTTTTGATTATATTTTATAATTTTATTAAAATTATGATAAATTATCTAGCCAATAAGTTGATTTATATTATTTTTAGATAAATTTCCAAGTATAAAGATTAATTTATTTTTGCAAATACATGTAATACTTCTTAGTGTCTTCACGATTCCTTCATAAAATTTATTAACAAATAGTCTTTGAGAAATGATATTAATTTACACCACAAGGTCCTCGTTTCACAACATGTTATCAAAGACTTACTACGTACTTCAAAAGAAGATATTTATTTCAGTCGTACTACAACCACCTGGGCCTGGTTCGATTTCAAAGAACCTGCCTCCGGTAGGCAAAGTTGAAGTGGTAATAATAACAGAGGTTAATAGATAACGATTCATGATACTTGTTTTAACCATCTGTGATGCTCATCAACCGACGTTAATATACTAATAAGATATTTCTGGTTTTATCTCTGAGTTACGGTCCTTGGTTTCTTATCTTTTAAATTATTTTGAAAAGCTATGAATTTTCGGGTTATCGTATAAAATCGGATATTTCCGGAATTGGATAAATTTATATTTTAGATTTGTAAATTAATCGAAATTTAAATTCTATTGGGTTCAGAAACTTATTAAATTAAAAATTATTAATTATTCACCACTTTTCGGCTAGATTTATTGAGATTTTCTTTGTTTTAAAACGGATAGTTTTAATTACATTTCAATGTTTACATCTTTTGCGCATGTCCGCACCATGGGTCGTCGCGGCAACTATAAAACTTGTTGCACGATGACCATCGGGGGGGGGGGGGATTTGTGTCATTCCAAACCCCAGACAGTGGTCACTCCTACTGCAACAGAAAAATTACAACTCCAGAATTTTACAACTCCAGAATTCGGATAAAAGGTTCAAGTGTTTGGAAATTACAAATTTAACGTGAGGTAGGAATTTGTTATTTTGATTTTACCTTCCTACTTTCGGTTTCACCGTTAAGTAGAAGAGACCAAGATTATCATTATCATTTTATTTTTAAACTTTAATTTTATCAATCATGTATATAATATTTTCTGCAGTGTCAAAATTTTCATTTTTTTATTCGCTCATAATTTTATTGTCACGTTCGGAAAGTAAACTAAAATTTAAGTAGACATTATCCCCATTTTGGCCAGATCACTGATCTGTGATTATGTGAATATATATTCAGTTTGTAGTTTCTGAATATTTTATTCAGTTTATTATTATTATTATAATTATTATTATCTGGATTGGATTATTCTGATATTTATTTACATTCAGAGTGGAAAATTTTTACGCTGTTGTATATTATTTTCTTTAATTTGGAATTTTTTTTAAATTTCTTTTTAAAGAAATTTTGAGTGAATTAAATCCATTTCTTAGCTTCAAGTTTCAGATTGGATATTTTTATTCTGTTGTTTTCTGTTTGGTCAAATTGAATAATTTTTTTTATTCAATATTGAGTCGTGACTTAATATCCTTCAGATTTTATAAATTTTTAAGTACAGTGAAATAATTTCACTTTGTGATTTCTCATTTTTTTAATTAATTTTTTCTATCCGTTTTAATTATTATCCATCTTTAAAGTCATACAGACTAGATAATTTCAGTCTGACACAGTATTAAGCCATTTCCCTTGATACTTAACCTTTATCTAAATAATTAAACTTTATTCAGGCTGTGTCATTCTGGTCTGAAATCTTTAACATTTGTAATTTATATAATTTGCATGTTAATTCTATTTTATTATCTAAGCGTCCAGAGCTGTAATTCTACTAATTTGACAGATCTTGTGACTCTAGACTGTAGATTTTCCCTGTTCTTTTTATTCTAGGCAGATTTATTACTGAAATCTGATACTTGTGGCCGATTTCTGTTAAAGTTTGCCTGACCTTACCTGTTGTTTCATCAAGGAATGTTTCAATATACCTATTTTATGCATGATTTTTTATTTACTTGTTGGTTAATATCTGTCATATATCTTATTAAGTGTGTCAGTAATGTCAGTACTTTGATTGAGTCACATTAGTGGAACTCTTCAGAATTAAAGTTAATATTAAAAAAGTCAACCATGTCGTCAAGTCTTGTCTTTTGGTAAGCCAAGTCAAATACATCACATGGTGTCAGAAGTGAAAAATCGCCTGAAAAGATGGTAAAAACACTAAATTAGACACAACAGAGACACTAAAAAAAAAAACAACATAAAGATGGCGTCTGATCTTTAGCTGGTGTCCGAGCGCCCTCGATGAACTGGGAGGCACATGACCTTCCCGCGGCATGAAAAATTTTTAAAACCCATGTTGACTTTATGTTTAAAGGCCCATTAAGTAAGGTCGAGGAAAAGGAACAATGCGCCTACCTCATGATCTGGTTAGGGGAAAAGTCCGTAATGTATTCAGTACATGGGATATGAATGCAGATGATCAAAAGGTCTTGGCCAAATATTATGACAAATTTGAGGCATATGTAAAACCAAAGTCAAATCAAGTTTTTGCCAGCTATAAATTTCAGTGTAGGGTACAACAGCAACATGAAACATGTGATGAATATGTCACAGATTTGAAGATGTTAGTTAGGGACTGCGGATATGAAAATCCTGATAGAATGGTCAGAGACAGAATAGTTTTTGGCACAAAGTCAGATAAAATCCGTGAAAAATTAATTAATGAAGGCTCAAAACTCACTCTTGATAAAGCTCTCGACATCTGTAGGACATATGAACTCTCACAAAAACAATTACAAACCATGAAATCTGGGTTAGGTGAAGATCCTAATGTTAGTGCTATTACAAAATTTCCAAAACCCAAACGGGTACAGTTCAAATCACAAAGTCAAGGTGCAAGGCCTAAAGAGTATGATAAACATCGGGCAAATTTTAAAAAACGTATTTGCCGTAGATGTGGTTACCATCATGATAAAAATGAATACCCGGCGATAGGAAAAGTCTGCAAGAAATGTAATAAAAAAGATCATTTTGCAAAAATGTGTCATACAAAAGGTAATGTTCACGAAATTAATGTTTATGACAGTGATTCTTCAAGTGACACTCTGTTCGTTGGAACCGTCGAGAAAATTAATGACTCTAAAAAGTCTGATAGTTGGGCTGAAAATATTCAAGTCGAAAATAAGTTCATTACTTTTCAACTCGATACTGGGGCAAAATGTAATGTCATCACAAGAAGTGACTATCATTCATTAAACGGTCCTATACCTCTATCCAATTCCAATACTAGTCTTCGTTCATATTCTGGTCACAAAATTGAATGTGATGGTATTGTCACATTAACATTGCATCACAAAGGTGAACAGCATTCCATCGAATTTTATGTTGTAAATACCAAATCACAGTCAGTTTTAGGTGCTTCGACTTGTGCTGAAGTTGGTTTGATAAAGCGAATTTATAATATCGAACAGAATTACCAGGACGTCTTTGAGGGATTAGGATGTCTACCAGGAAAACATCAACTTAAAATTGATCCGAATGCGACTCCAAAAGTGCATGCTCCAAGAAAAGTTCATATAGCATTGAAAGACAAAGTCAAATCTGAACTAGAGAAAATGGTCAAAATGGGTGTCATTGTTCGTCAAGTAGACCCCACGCCATGGGTAAATTCTATGGTAACAGTTGTGAAGCCTAATGGGAGTGTTCGGATTTGTATAGACCCTAAGGACTTGAATGAGGCCATTCTCCGCGAACACTACCCTATGAAAACAATCGAAGAAGTCGTTGCAAACATACCGGGTGCTACCGTATTTAGCAAAATTGATGCCACCTCAGGATTTTGGCATTTAGAATTAGATGAAGCAAGTAGTCTTCTTACAACATTTAATACTCCTTTTGGGAGATACAAATTTCTTAGGGCACCGTTTGGAATAAAATCAATACCAGAAATTTTCCAAAGGGTAATGACAGAACTATTTAGTGACATTGAGGGAACTGAGGTCATAATAGATGATATTTTGATATGGGGCAAAGACAACGCAGAACACGATCAAAGGCTGAAACAAGTTCTAGATAGAGCACGTCAGTATAATCTGAAATTGAGCAGGTCGAAATGCGATTTCAGAAAAGAAGAAGTCAATTATGTTGGACACATAATCAGTAAAGATGGCCTAAAAGCCGATCCAGAAAAGGTAAGAGCTGTTATTCAAATGGAGCCTCCGACTAATAAGAAAGAACTGCAAACTTTCCTCGGATTTATTACATATTTAAGTAAGTTTCTCCCGAACATGTCTGAGATTAGTGCACCATTGAGAGTGCTACTAGAAGAAAAAACAGCTTGGCACTGGGAAAAGGGGCAACACGACAGTTTCGTACAACTAAAACACTTGGCTTCAAGCGCTCCAGTGTTGTCATTTTATGACCCAAAAGCAGAGTTAGTATTGAATGTCGACTTAAGTTCTCAAGGTCTGGGAGCTGTTATTTTCCAAAATGAGAAACCCATTGCTTATGCATCACGCGCACTGACTCCAACGCAACAAAAATATGCACAAATAGAGAAGGAAACCCTGGCTATAGTATTTGGATGTCAGAAGTTTCATAATTATCTCTATGGAAGACATTTTATAGTCGAAAGTGATCACAAGCCACTTGAAAATATCTTTAGAAAACCTCTAAATGAAGCACCACCACGTATACAAAGATTTATTCTTCAGCTACAGAATTATGACTTTACGGTAAATTTCAAACCAGGCAAGAGTATGTACGTATCTGATACATTATCTAGACTGTATCTAAATGAGTCAGTAGAGCAACTGGTACCGGATATCGAAGTCAACGAAATTCAGTTGAATGCACATCTGCCAATAGCAGCAAATAGATATACAGAATTTCAGCAGGAAACACAAAAAGACACAACGTTGGAACTTCTTCAACAAGTCATAGCAGAAGGTTGGCCAGAAATTAGAAAGTCAGTTCCTGAAGAAATTCGCGCATATTGGGACTTCAGGAATGAGATAACATGTGTTGATGGACTATTGTTTAAAGGTCCGAAATTGATTATTCCAGTTGGATTGCGTAGAGAAATGTTAAATCTTGTACATGAAACCCATCAAGGTATTGTCAAATGCAAAACACGTGCTCGTGAGTTTATGTATTGGCCAGGCATGTTAGCTGATATTCAACAGTTAGTTGAAAAATGTGAAATTTGTGCTATTAACAATAGAAAATTGAATCACAAAGAGCCTATGAAACCAAGTGAGCTACCTAGTAGGCCCTCTTCTAAACTAGGTGCAGATCTGTTTGAATATCATGGAGAACATTATTTACTAACAATTGATTACTTCTCAAAATGGCCAGAAGTGGAAAAGCTAGACAATCTCAGCACGTCAAATAAATTTTGTTATCTAAAGAAACAACTCGCCAGATTTGGTTATATTGATGAATTAGTCACTGATAAAGGACCTAATTTTGCAAGCAAGGAATTTGCAAAGTTTGCACAAGATTATGGATTTAAACATACAACAGTCAGTCCGCATTTTCCACGTAGTAATGGTCAAGCAGAAAGATATGTACAAACTGTTAAAAATCTGATCAAGAAAAGCAAAGATCCATACAAGTGCCTGTTAGATTATCGTAATACACCGTTGGATAAGATTCAATTATCCCCAGCACAATTGCATATCGGTAGAAGATTTAAATCCAGTCTTCCTTCAACAGCTGAATTATTGAAGTCAAGTAAGCTGAATTGTCAGAAAGTCAAACGTCAGTTAATGGATCGTCAAACAACACAGAAGTCATATTTTGACAAACATGCAGGAAAACAACACAGAAAGTTAGTTGATAATGAGAAAGTATTAATTCACCAGGAAAACAAAAATGTTCCAGGAAATGTAGTAAAGCGTCACAAAACACCACGTTCATACATCGTAGAAACACTGGGTGGAAAACGTTACAGGAGGAATAGACAATATCTAAAGCCTACAAATGCACAGTTTAGTACAGACTTAAATGTAAAAAACTACGATAATAACAAGGAGTTGGAACGCATGGAACAAACACAGGAAAACAACAAACCGGACAACGACATGGAACAGACAATGGAACAGACAACAAATGAGGTGCCAAATGAACATCATAAAACAGATCAGGCTCCGAAATACACAAGATCAGGGAGAGAAGTGAAATTTCCATTAAAGTAGTGATTATTCTGTGGATTGTGTGAATAAGTCGGTTGAAGAAATCTATGTTTAGAATTTGTGAAATCAGTGGTTAAAATTAGAAAATGTGAAAAGTGGTCAATATTTGAGAAAAATAATATCATTAGTTTGAAATCTGCTGATCACTATCAAGAATGGATCAAGTAATCATACAGATTTAAGTTTAAATTTATTTTTATTTGTTTTTGACTATTATCATGATTGGATATGGTTGTGTTTTATTATTGACAATCTAATTATTTTGATAATTTAGTTTTATTTGAAACAGTTAAAGGAAAACTGCAACATTTTATGAGATAAATTTGGTTGTTAAGAATATATATCCTGACAGTTACATTGGATTAGGTTATTTCAGTAAAGTACATAAACAGTCAAGTGACATTGCAAATTTAGTAAAGACATCATGCATAAAGATATAATATCTTTTGGTAGTATACAACATAAGTAAAATCTTAAGCATAACTTGATTAGCAAATTTAAGTTTTTTCTTTTTGCTTATATAAAAAGGGGGATGTCATATATCTTATTAAGTGTGTCAGTAATGTCAGTACTTTGATTGAGGAGTCACATTAGTGGAACTCTTCAGAATTAAAGTTAATATTAAAAAAGTCAACCATGTCGTCAAGTCTTGTCTTTTGGTAAGCCAAGTCAAATACATCACAATATCCAAGGTGAATCCTGCTAAATCTGGTCATTCCAGATTGGATCAGAAACTGGATATTAAATCCATATTTACTTGAAAATGATCATAATAACCTATTTACCTTTTACCCTTCCCACGTTACATTCTTTTACCAGTTAAGCCTAATTTTATTTTATTCACTTACTGATAGCAGTTTGTTAATTACAACCTGCTAAATCTTCAAGGCCTGTTCCAGGAATAAGAAGAAAAGACAAGATCGCGAGTTACTCTTTTTGGAATTTTAGTTAATTTAATATTCATAATAATTTTCATCATTGCTTTCTTGTAATTCAATTCTAAATTATAATTTTATTTTAGTTTCTGAAATTTAATTTAAAGTAATTTCATTAAGCTAGTAAGCCAACAGTTTGGTATTTATATAACATTGTAATTTATATTTTCTGGTTCATTTACATCACGTGTTTTATATTGAATTTATTGTAATTTTAGTTGTTGTTTTGTACCAGTATTCACCTTGTAAAATAAATGATTTTGAAGTGTTTGAGGTAGTTGTAGTGCTTCTGTTCAGTTAAGTTGCCCCTCCCCCTTTTTGTTGGTCTGTAAGTGACCATAGTTTTACGCCTCTAGTAGTTGCGCCGGTCTGCAGAGGGACCGTGGTGTCAGAGTGACATAAGTTATAGTACTAATTTAAGTGCGGAGGTACCCCGCTTGACTGTGGGACGAGATCAAGCTGATCAATTGGCCGTCACATTATTCAACTTCAAATCTTACTATTTGATAATGAATTTATGTCTCTAGCATTTTGACAATGACGGGTGTTAATATATATGCTGGTATATTTTCTAAGTCTTCTTCTGTAAAAACACTTAAAAAGAATTCACCCAGTACATCGGTACTTTCTTTGTTCCCTGATACTAAGTCTGAATTTTTTTTTTTTTTTTTGGCTATTGAAAAGCAGATATTTTTCCACATCTTTTTTTTATCAACTGCTTCTAACGTACCCTTATTCCATTCTTTCTTCGAATCATTTTAGAGTCATTTTCGGACACTGGTATAAATTTTTTTTTAAGACTTGTTAATATTAAATCGGTGGGTGTCATGAATTGTTAAAAATGTCTTTGACACAATCCAAAAATTAAAAAAATTGATGGAACTAGTTTTAGTAAATATATAACACAAATACCAGTTGAATTTAGATGTGCCAGATGTGCACATTTCGGAAATTCATTCCTCATCAGTGACACTTAGACCGAAAAGTTTGATAATGAAAAACATGAGTCAAACAGTTGAAAATTAATGAATCTAAAGTTACAAAATTTAAAAAATCCAAAGCCACTCTTACTTATATCTTTCCAATCAATATCCCCATAATTGAAGTCGACGGCAATAAGTTATGCGGGTACCATATACATTCCAAGTATTATTTTTCTATCATCTCAAAAAAAAAAACACAAATGCAAGTACATGTATCTTAAAAAATGATATTGCCATTAAAGGTCTTTATTGTAAATAGTTGATGGACAAACTTTCAGAGGAATTTATGATCAGCTTCTTTTTAATGGATTAATTATTGTCAAGTGTTAATTTTATAAAATTTAGTAAAAATCGGTAAGAATGACTACTGTCCTGACTACTATGTAAAGCATCTTTATTTCGGATTTACAAGTTTTCCTTAGAACACATGGATTGATAATTTTTTTAATAAGTTTTGATCAATATGTTTCAAGTTTTACCATTTTTTCAATAAATGTTATGGCAGTTTTTACCCCAAAAATGTTCCCGAGGATGGATTTAGTGACTGTTGTACATGTTATCTCTCTTGTTGTAACGGAGAATAAACAATGGCGTTAACAACTCTGCTTCAGGAATTACCTGAATAATAAAATAAAGAAGTCAAGTGTTGCGCTTTATTGTGGAAGCATGACAATAATGTTTAATACAAAATTAAAATGCAAAATAGTCTGGGGGTCAGAACCACCAACAACTATGGTAATAACCAACAAAGCTCAATAAAAAATAATACTAAGTTAGCTTAACAAATACGCAATAACCATAAGGGAGACAACTGTATATGTACGAATGATGTACACAAAACATACCATGGACTTAATAAAGAAATATCAGTGAAAGAAAGTAAGGACATAAAATAACTAGAATGTATACGTGTGAGCAAGTATACGTCTGCATATCAGCTCTCTAAAGTGGTGATCTAAATAGCAATATTTCAAGAAGGCTTAATTCTGGAAGTAATGCAATAATCGTAATGTTTTCCAGCCTCCTTGAATAAAAAGAGTAACAGCGGGTTACTTCCCCTTGACCGTACTTTAAAAAATTAAGGGGTGCCTATTTTCGCCAACGGTAACATACACGGGTAATTTTTCCGATTGGACAAGCGGATAGACTGGCTGCTGACCGCGTCAGACAGGTGACCAGTCTACAGAGGTTCATTATTTAGTAAAAACGTAAGGGACGGTTCAGACTGACCATTACTGACAGATTACCGCTACCTTAGGGTTTACTTCATTTTCTTTGTGATTAAATTTTTTAAATGTTCCTGTTAAATAGATGTTACAGAAGATGTATTTTAATTTTTAGAAAATAGTTAGAAATAAAATCCATAATAATTTTTTTGTAGATTAATTGATTGTACTTTTGTATGCATATTGTTTTAAAACCTACTATATAATCATGTTTAAAAACTTTAATTTGCATTCTACTATTGGACTTTTATTTGCTGTCTTAATATGGTCTACAGTATTTAAGAGACACTGACTTTTTTCATAGGAGATAATTTAGATTACATTCATAAGGACAGGCAATCAAGCTATTGATATTAGAAATAAGGATCTTCATTTGTTTGCAAGCAATGCCATATCCACAAGAATTGCTAGATCTGATATGGATACAACACAACAGCCTATTGCTAATGAAGCCATTTCAGGAGCTGACATGTTTTTGAAAAACAAAGAATTTGGCAGATTAAAATCATCATACATAATTTTGGTATGAATATTTAAAAATTTTTCCCCATGTCATCAAATGAAAACCAAGATTAAGTCCATGAATGTGTCTGGCAAATACTAATTAAAAATAATTAATGTGTAATCATTATCATTTTTTAAAAAAGAAATACATGTATTTTTTGCTCCTTTGCATTTTATTGATGGTATTCCTTTAAAAATGCTCCTTGATTGAATGAATTTTCATATTTTATACGTTCAATTCAATTTGAAATATCACAATAATATTTTGAAATCTATTAACAAACAAGTTATGTCTAAACACGTGGCTAGGATATTAAGTGATATGAAGCCTTTTGCTTGGATGAAAACAGTTATTCCTACACACATACATCATTCATATAGTGCAAGCATGAGTCAAAGGAATGAAGTTTTTAATCTGCCAATTATTCACAAAAATGAGGCAAAATATGAGGATTGCTTGGATATAATGGATACAATGGAAAATTGTTTGCAGCAGGTTTATACAGAAGCACATGGTTTGTGAAGTTTTGTAAATAAACAACATAGGGCCTCTAGCACTAACCTTGATCAATCTATTATATATAAACATGACCCTTGCTATTACTATTTCTGTCTACATTTTGTAAAATATTTTATGTTACTTGATTTTTTCAACCCACATTTTGTTAAAATTGGTCCCGTTGTTTCAGATGAGAAGACTTCAGTATATAGATTTGTTCAAAACATGAGGTACATACATACCTATGTTTTTCTTGACCAAAAGATAATGCTAACTTTTCCAGGTTAGCTAAAATGTTCAAATAATTAATATTAACACATTTTTCATACTTATGTTTTTGGCTTGTTTTAGATACATAGGGAAATTCATAATTAATTTCAATACCTAACAAATAGGAATGTTAGAGCTGAACAACTAAACACACCACATGGCAAAATAAATTTAATCCTGTTTCACAAATAACATGAAAAAATAAACTAATCAATTTGAATGAGACCCAATTACAGAAATTAACAAGTAATTTCTATTTAAACAGGATATCTGGAAATGCTTGAAAAATTTAAAGTTGTAACAGGAGGTGATCAACTTACAAAAGTAAGATTTGATGGTGCAGCAACCCTACGCCTGCTCTCTCCAACTGCTGCTGGAAGACTTAACCATATAAAACCTCACATATGCGAGCTTTGGCATTTAAAACAAGATTTTTTTAGAAGTAAGTTATTAAATTTAATATGATATATATATATTTGAATGTTTGTAATGTCAAAAGTATGTTAATACCAAAGCTGAAGTTTTACAAGTGATATTACTTATAGAGTATTTAATTACACTCACATTCTACTTATAATTATATATAAAATCATGAACTATATATAAAATTAAACCTGAAATTTAACTAATTGGAAGGGTTAAAAGGGTTTTTAAACTCACTTTTGGTCAACAAATTCAACTGTTGAAGATTTCAAGATTGAATTCAATCTCTACTTTGACAAAAAATTCTAAGTAAAACACTGTAATATTTAAGTGTCAAATTACATATCAATAATTACATTTTTATCTTAATCATTAAGTGTGCAATTAAAAAGCTCATCTGAATGACACAATATTCAATACAACACAATGGTTAAAAAGTAGTTATCTTGACTAATATAAGTCACATTTTATTTTACAGAAATGCTATAAAATTTTGTACAAAGCAGATTCACAACGGCAGGAAGGAATCTTGTCTCATTTTAAGACTGTATTGAAAAAATAATGTTACTGGGAAGGTTAAAGGCAAATTCCAGTCACAAAGTGATTTTTTAAAATTACTTACTGTTTGTCTTGTACAAGAACAAGCTAAAGAACTCTTTAGTTGCACTATTAATCCTTGAAAATTATGAATATCTGTCAGAGGTCAAAGATTTGTCAAAAAATAGCCAAGACAAAAAAGACGATGAATTATATAATTATTGTTGCAATTCATGTACTTGGGGGTTGCATCTTGTGCAATTAGACGAATTGGTTAAAGAATGCGACATAACAATAATCATTCCTAATTTAAAATTATGTTTGCCTTTCTTATATTCTCATTCAAACAGGTCCAAGTATTTGGAGCAGGCTATTGATGACATTTGTCAAACCCAGTACCTCCTTTCGCCTTTAAATAAAATTAGAGTTCTGGAGGGAAGTTTCATTAATTTGAAAGTGGGTATTGGGAATAATATTGAGGCAGATCTTGTTCAAGAACATTCGGTCCGAGAACAAAAGGTTCTAATAAAAGGTTTAGGTGCAAATAAACCTGAGAATGCAATTTCAGTTGTTACAGCAGCTGCCTCAGCAGTAACAAGAATTTGTAATCACTTTGATGACACATTTTCTGGTTCAAAAGTAAGCACTCGACACACTAGTAAGGCATCTCAAAAGGACCATGAAATTGTTCAGGAGGTTTTACGACGAATCCATCCATTTAAATTTCAATCTGGTAGAATGTGTGCCGGTTTTTTTAGCGTTAAAATCAAATCAATGTAAACAGATTGATTTGAACTGTATGCTTAGTGACTATGAGCAGTTACTTGAAAGGATATTGCAAGGGCATATCACAATTCCTGAAGTTGATGAAGATGCTGTTCTTTCAAGTAATGAGGAGGAAATACAAGAATTGCCATAACAATGCAAAAATATTTTTAACTTGTACAAAACGCATGCCACTTAATTTCAAATAGTAAAATTAATTATTTTACATGTTAAGATCATTAAAGGACTGCTGTAGTATACAGTCATCACACATGCAACTTGGCAAACAGGTGTTACAACACTTGCAACCAACTGGTGATTTTTCATTCTTAATAAAACCAAATTTTTTTTTAGTAAGACAGATCAGATTTGCAATATAAAATGATATCATCTGTAATGCCAGGTAGGTTCTTTGATATGTCAGCATTACAATAATATAAAGTTGCTTTGGAAATCTGACCCCTGCGCCCAGCTCTGCCTATTTCCTGAAAATAATTATTCAGATTCCTAGGGGCTTTCATGTGTATAATATGCTTAATAGAAGGGGGATCAAAACCCATGCCAATAACAGATGTGGTAAAAACCAGTCTAAAACGTGGCACTTGTTTCTGTAGATCTGATTGTACCACATCTGTTACGGCTCTATCCTGATTTGAAAATAAGCAGGCAAATAATGCATTTTCTAATGAAACATGCCCTCCAAAAATTGAAAATGCATATTGCATGGCAGCCATGTACTGTAAGGACATGAACATCAGAGTGACTGGATAGCCACAACCTTTTTTTCCAATTCTTTTATTTCTCTCCTGTAGATGTTGTCTAAAAAGAAGTTATCACCGTCACCTTTTTTATTACTTCCAAATAAAGGTTTGGCCTGTCAGGATTGCTGTTAATTTTTACAACAGATGACAAGACCAAAACCTTTATTAGTTCCGTCTGTTGCAGTTTAGTCAATGTAGCACTCAGGCAAACCAAAGCTGCATAGGGAAAGTATGACCTTAAATTTCCTTTAAATTTCTCGAGTCTGAAAAAGACCTTCTAAATTCTTTTTCCCTGAAATAAAAAGAGCAATAATACAGGTTATCATTATGATTTTACCTTAAATTCTGTTTTGCAATGATATATTTATCTATTTATTTTGTTTTCATTACATATCAGATCAAATATCACTGAATACATTTGTAACAATGACAGTTGCTTGTAAAAAGTTTATGCTATAATAAATACCTAATTTAAAAAACGGATAGGCATGTTTTTCATTGAGACAAAATGCAACTGAAATTTATACCTGTATATTTATTTAATGATACATGTATTATGAAACAGAAGTTGATATGTATATCATGTCTACTACAGATGTACAAATTTGTAATGTATGATGTACAAAGTGATAAAACAGGGTTTAAAATGTTACACTTCTTTTTTTTAATTTAAACTTTATTTCTTTTACAACGATTTAGAAACAAGTTGTGCAACTTATATTAATCTAGCTTGTTGACCCGAATTGTAGCGCGCGTGGTCTTATTGTGGGAGGAAAACCGGAGAAAAACCCACGTGCTCAAGCAGGTGACCTCATACCTTATCACATACGACGCTGGGAATCGAACCCCGGTCGCATTGGTGATAGGCGGAAGCACTAACCACTGCGCCATTTGAACACCCATACACTTCTTTTTAAAATTAATAGTTTTGCATATGGTTAAAATTGGAAAAAAACTTAACTATTTAATTTTATTTGGAATACATTAAGTATGTAAGATTAAAACTAGAATTGTAAATGGCAAGCACAATGACTAAAGTCTACCACCACCCAAAATTTTGATCCCCCCCCCCCATTCCAGTTTGCACCATAAGATTGATTGCTTAAATATTGTGTTATGTCACATCACAAATTTTCAGCTATATACAAGCTTCAGAACATGCTTAGGAATATCCTTGTGACAGTTTGTGTTTGTGTTATTTATGTAAAAAGTACAAGTTCATGTATATGTGATGTGCATACGTGTAGCATGGTCTGTTTTGTACTAGCACACACTCTGGTTGTATTTTGGTAAGGTGCTAGCTCACCGAATCAGTATGCCGCAAACAGATGTACCACTCCCCCAGTTCAATATCCTGGAAACAGGTGAACCAGTTAATATTTCCTAATTCTGAGCACCAGGTGAGATGGCGATATCTAAAATTTCAAAATCATATGTATTACCTAGCCAGGGTTCGAAACCCATGATATCCCACTATCAAGGCAGTCTACCACTCAGCCCCCAAAGATAGTAACAACCATCAATGGATGTGTAGTTGATTCACTTGAAAGAATCGTTTTTTTCAAAAAGTTGCATAAAAATATTTTGAACTGTAACATGAATTATCAGTTAACCATCTAAATTCATGAATTATTGGTCTAAAGTGCATGTGTGCTCTTGTTGATCACAGTCCCTGAAGATGCATAGACTTTTAATCTCTTTTGCGAAGATCCTAATGTATTATAACTTGTAAGTTTACTTTAGGAAGGTTTTCTCTAGAAACTCCAATGTCCACCAGCATTCCAAAACTGACTGCATCAATATAAGTTAAAAATTGTGACTGGGGTGGTATAAAACACTATCAATAAACTCTACCAGTTCTTATTTATCTGATTTTATCATTCCAGTGATTCAAACCATTCAGAAAATTGATAATTGAGTGTAATTTCTATATCATATTTAATCATAGCTTGAAAGTATACCACTCCCCCAGTCCATTTTTCTGGCACCATGTGAACCAAACAATACTCTATCTTCCTAATGCCGAGCACCAGGCAAGAAAGCAATATCTCAATTTGTAAAGTCTTATGTATGGCCTGGCAGATGTTTGAACCCACGACCTCCATAGTCAGACATGCCTTGAGTCCAATTATCCAGGGAAACAAGCCTAACCTAGAAATTTTAACAAGATTGAATGATGCGTCTAGGAGAAATCCTGCAGAAAAAAGGGTGAAAATAATAATTATAATAATGATAATGACGAACTGGAAATGGAAGAAAAGCAATAAGTCTTCCAACTAGTAAGGTGGAAGACTTAATAATGAAGATCTAGAAAAAGACAAAAAATAAGTATTCCAACTAGTAAGGTGGATCTTAATAAATCCAAACTATAAGATGAAATTTTCTTTGTTAATTTTATTTTTCCTGATAAGAAAAAATGAAATTATCATCGCTAATGTGATTTAATTTTGATTTTTTAAACTTTTTAAATTTAATTTATTTGCACACACTTGTGCATAAGTAAATACAAATTTCTTTCTCAGGAAAATGCTTCATTTCACAGTAAACAATCAACAATATTTTTAAACAACTGAAAGCTAACTCAAGCAACTATTCACACAAAAAGAAAAAAATGCAGGATAAGCAAAATCATTCGTTTACAAGTCTAACTTGAAAAGCATATACATGTACCAGTATTGGCCTCAAGCAGAAATGCAAGACTATTTTATAACAGACTGTCAATGCAAAATACTTGAAGAATACATCAGTATCAATTCCACTTTTTCAAGAGAAACTTTATCAACCTCATAATTGTTGATACCATTAAATTTTCAAAAATTATTTTTTATTAATCAACATTAAATTTTCAAAAATTATTTTTTACCAAATCTATCATGTGACATTCATCTATGACGATTGCAGATATTTGCCCATCAAGTAAATGTAAGATATCTTGGCCTCTCTCTGCAACTAGTAAAGCTTCTGTGTGAGCAAAAATAATTTTGCTTTGATGTACAGCATCAATAACTGTCAAATTAAAATCGAAAAAACATAAAAATTGCATTAACCAGATTTAAGGAAGAAAGGATTCTCCTCAAAAAGGGATTTGATTCCAGGCATCACGCCTCCCTCCAACTTACATTGTCTCCCAAAAATGTCTGATTTATTGCAGGTTTTAAAATTTGATTATAATTTTAATAAAGTTAGGATTTAACAATTAAAGTGTTTAATTGTAAAATGACCTTAAATGCCATTTCAAATACTAATATTCCTATTGCTTATTATATTGTTAAAAAAACCTATATAAATGTAAGCAAACAATATTATCATCCAATCCAAATTAATAAAGTTTAATCATAAATTAAAATCATTTTTGGGTACACTCAGATATTAAGGATTTCCTTAAAGCTGGTTTATTCTTTCTTCCTTCATTCATTATTGAAATGAAAATATAATTTTGACATATTGATAGGAGTAGAAATTTTCAAAATGCCAAAGCAGCTTACAAGTAAATTTTATGATTGGAATATTGAAAGCTAGTAGTTTGCCATTATCATGACAAAGAATTTTACAATTCTGGCTTAACTGCACTGCTGAAATTGAAACACATTTCAACTTTTCAACCTGTTCCTGCATTATAGCACTGAGGGGGGAAACAACTAGAACCTTGTCAGGTTTCTTTAATTTTTGGAATAAACCTGAAAAATATTGTTTATAAAGAGATTTTTAATCCATCAAAGCACACACACACACACACACACACACACACACACACACACACATCTCGAGTTTCTTCAAAATTATTAAACTGATCTAGGAACAGTATGATTCCAACCAAGTTTGGTATAGTTTTACCATGTTAACATCTTGTAGAAGTTTAAATTTTGACTGGAATAGTTTTTGGAGTAGTTATGGTTCATTTTATACTTACTTATACTTCTTGCTCTCATCACAGATAGTGACGGGGGTATATTGCCCCGCTTGATGGCGCTCTTGTTATTGTATAAAACTTATTGATGTTTCATTTTATGATCTGCTTAATAATAGTCTGATATAGTTTAAGCAATGCATTTGATGTTATCCAAGACAACTTATGTCTATTTGACATTGCTGGTATATCAAACAGTTAATACCCATTGTACATTGTAACTGTACTTTCAACAAAAAAAACTGATAATCTATATCAATCTCAAGAAAAAATGTTTTGACAAGAAAATTGTTCATTTTACAATTTTATAAAACAAAATTTTAAACAAGGTAAAACAACATGCAAGCATTGCTGCACTCTCTATTCTGATATAGCTGTGTCATCTCATGACCAGCATTAAGTTGCGAGTCCCTTATAAAAGAACAATTTGTGTGGTAAAAAATACATAGCATACATTATAGAACAGTTTGTCTTTATCAAAACTGATGGAATCAGAAATTAAATAGTTGGTTGACTGAAGTGGTTCAACATATTAAACTTAAAAGGAGATGTAACTGGCTATTTATCAAGTTTCATTACCAGTATGATATAGCAATAAAGTTTTGTAATATAGGCTTGTGACAAGCAAATCCAAACAATAATAAATTTTGCGTTAGTGCACACTTATTTCCAACTTAAGAATGCCAGTACACTTGCCCACAAGGTCACATATAAACATCACATACCTGAAGATTCTGGCAAGAAAAACACTTTGTAAAATGCAGTCTACTGAGTTGAACACATATGGTGAAATGAATGTTTAACACTTACAACACATTGCCATTACACATAACTTTTAAGGTCTCAAACACCAAGAAAATGGCAAATCAATTATGTAAATTTCAGTTGTGCAGCTACAATAAAAACCTGTAACATGCAGAGTTTATTGAAACATAAAGCTGAGCAATACCAGTATGGTCTCAGATCAAGCTCCAAATTTTAGAATTGAAATCTTTTAGGGATCATGCTGTGATGATAACAGATATCACATAATTTGGAGCTGACTACACATTGGTCAGAAAACAGACCATTAGACAACAACCTCTGCAACTGCAAAATAGATTGGTAATCAAGGGTTTGCACTAAAGTTCACTATATGTAGTAGACAAGCAGGGGTGTATATAAGAACTAATGTTACCAAGTACATATAATGCGGATTGGTTTATGATAGACTGATAAATTGATCTTTATAAATCACATCAGATCTATTTCAATTAAAAGTAGACATTGTCATTGGACAAACAAGTCTCCCACGACTGAGAAACAACTTTAATAAATATGTGTTGTTGGAGGGGGCATTATTCTCTGATAAATACAGCTCTTGTTTGCAAATTGCGAAAAAAGGTAAAAAAAATGATTTAATACACGTGTTCAGTTAATGCTAGTTTTCTGCAGAAAGTTTCATGTTGATATGACTTTCCATTCCTGAGAAAAGTGTCCGACAAAAATTGGGCGGAAGAAAAATAAGAAACAGTAGAAAACAATAAGTCTCCTTCACTTTCCAGGATGGGAGACTTAAAAAGAAATAATGTAAAGATACAATAGAATACATTATGTAAAATAATAGAAACCCATTTTAGATAATATATGCAAAATGTGACACATATACACATCTAACATTGAGGTAACAGTGAAATCCTTAATGCAATGCATACGCTACTGTTTGTGACATGAAATCTATTGATACCTGGTAACAGATGGAAAATCATACTCATTCCAAAACCAACTGGCAGATTGACAATAACATCTTTGTCATTTAAAATTTCCATTATTGCACTTTCTTGTTCTGTTTTAAGAACAATTTTGGGGTAAATTTGTTTTGCATATTGTTGTATGTCATCCATTATGTAGCAGTTTATCCGTATATTTAGTTTCGCAAAGAACTTATTCACATCATTTGCGGAGGAACAAACAATTCTATCAAAACATTTTAAAAATTATTTAATAATTCAAATTCATAAATATTTTTATATATAAATTTAACTTGTAAGGTTAAAAGGCATAGATAAATGTTTATAAAACGGTGGTTACGGCAAACATTAACCATATGAAAACCCGAGTTCCAAAATTTTCACGAATCGTGAAAATTTTTTGAGGGCTGTCTGCAGCGTCTACCTCGCGACATACGGAGCTAGGAGGTTGACGCTGTTTCGGAGCTTGGATGTGTATCGTGTATTCTAAAAACTGAATTGAAGCAGGCGTTACTTCAGAAATTCTGGTGAAATTAACTGCGATATTCTATAAATTTCATTCATAATATCAACGGCATATTGTTTAATAAAATACAAATGAAAAAAATGATATTTCCAAAATAATACATTTATAATTTACCTTGAATTATTGATTTCTTTTTCTATTTTATTTGTTGACTCAACTACATTTGAAACCAGATCTTAATTGTTGCTGATTACTTGACCCGTCTCTTGGCTATTAGCTAACGAAGAATCAACTGCTCGACTACTCGTTAGTTTTCCTACCGCTCGACACACCTGCATTGAGATCAATGCGCACAAATATTTCAAAGCTAAAGTTTTATCACATTATGCTTTTAAAATAAACGTGCATTTATAAAGATTTATAATATATTTTCTGACAAAGAACACGTTTCAAACTATTATTTAAATGTAAAATATTGAGTTTTACACGCAAAAGCCCCGAAGATTAAATTGAACTTGCGGAGTGATATCAGAAATCTAGAGCTTTTCTAACAATCATTCATAAATTCATCCTTTCCCGCTCATAAAAATAGTTCTCTGCTATCTGCATTAAAATCAATACGCACAAATATTCCAAAGCGAAAGTTTTATCACATTACGCGTTTAAATTAAACTTGCAATTATAAAGTGTTTTCAAACTATTATTTAAGTGTAAAATATTGCAGTAGAGCTATAAACGCAAAAGCGCTGAGGAGTTATTTGAAACTACGGATTGACATTTGAATCTAGTGTTTTTTCAGTGTCATTTATAAATTCACCCTTGTGACTGCTAACGTTCAAGGACTAATTCCCTGATAGAAAATAATGTGGCTAATATTTGTGTTGTTTGTGATACAAACAGTGTTAACAAAACTTGGAAAGTATATTATACAATTAAATGTTTCATTTTGTATGATATTACTGCCAAATAGGCCAGTAACGCATCCTGTCTTGACGGGCATTATAAAGAGTAACAGTATATCGACACTTATTACTGAATCAGCACCAAATTAAAAGATTACACAATTAATTATCTAAACAAAATTTGAATAACTTATTCTACTGATTTCTAAAAATTCCGGCACTCAACCATTATTGAGAGTGTTTGAAAACGTAATGTATGCAACACTGTTTACTGATCATACTAAGTCCTACTGAATCTGTGTTAATTACCGCATCGACGGTAAAATCGTGAAAAGTGATTAATTAAATTTTTTAAAAAAATTCTCATGACTTCCATCACATTATACAAAAACATTTTAAAAATAATTTAAGATAAGCCCTGAACCGGCGCTGATTCAGTGTTAATTTCAGGCCGATCCGGTAATTCTGGAAAATCTTTTAAGGAATCGTGAATAAATATATGTTCACAGAGGTTTGTAAAATGTATTTTCGACAATATAGTGTTTATGAATGCAACCGACAGTACGATCTTCAGCGTGACCTTACAAATATTTGCTTTCTTGAAAAATGAATCTCATCATCAACGTGACCTGATAAATGTTTGCATTCTTGAAAATGCAAGATGCAGATGTAACTCTACATGCATATGTTTTATGCTAAATAACACTTTTAGATAAATTTCGTGAAAATAATTCATATTTTTGTACCTAAAAAGGCAGTTACTGTTGATATTTCGA
Organism: Tegillarca granosa; assembly: GCA_029721355.1. Classification (NCBI taxonomy): domain Eukaryota; kingdom Metazoa; phylum Mollusca; class Bivalvia; order Arcoida; family Arcidae; genus Tegillarca; species Tegillarca granosa. Next base: position 8,045,272 of record CM056606.1, on the reverse strand, counting down.
TTCGTTTTTTGATTGTTCTGATTTGACGTTTCCCTTGGCATTCCATGTCTTTTCGTAATGTCAATCAATTCATGGCTTTAGGTCCAATCATTTTGTCGCGCTTTTGTCATTTTCAAAACTTGATGTGGCTGCAGAAAATTAGATAAGTGGTTATGTAGTGCAAGTATCGCCAGTGACAACAGCAAAATCTAACAACCGTACTTCGATAGAATGATTCAGATCTCCAGAACAAATTACAAGAGATTTATTTGTTTTGATGCCCCAAAACAAAATTCTTTTGCTTTGGCCAACAAAAGTCCGGTTAAACAACGAAACATAACATTAATACCCAACAGAAGCGAGGCAAATGGTTCAGATGTGAAAGTAACACGTTTTTCTACAATGGAAATAAAGAAATCATTAGAGTTTGATTTTCGACCAATAACCAACTATGAGGAAAAAACGTTTAATATAAAATCCTGTTTGGAAATGCCACCATTCCAAAAGGTAAGACCATTTTAAATACTGTCTTGTTTGCATACAATGATACGAACAACAATAGATATAATTATTGATTTTTTTCCTCTGTTTATGTTTTTTTAATACTTGAGAGCTGTCGTGTAATGTTTGAAAGGTTCTGTCATTGCGGATTTGGGGAGGGGAGATCAACGGCACCCCTTTGAAAAATTCAAAAGGAGAGAGACGGGAAAAATTATGTCCAAAACGCCCTCCGACATCAACAATTTTTTTTCACCTGGAACTTTCTCCCCTACCTTCCCAACTGGCCACTACCCTGGACCAGATTATAATCATTTCGTAACATATCAAAAACCATTTCTTACCATAACCAATTCATACCATCTTGTTTGACCATTTCATACCATCATGTACTGATAACTCGGTATGATCTTTCTTGTTTAAAGACTATGCACCCTTTAATCAAGCTATCGATTCGTCTTATGTTATTTTTTTAACACACACACACTTATGTAAATGTTTTATCTTTCAATAATTGCCACATAGTATATTTATTATTTACGAATATACACACACACTAACTAAATTTTATTTTATTTATAAATTACGTTTCATGGTTATTTGTTCGAAAAAAAATATTTGAAAACTTTTGTTTTGTTTGTTATCTACTTCAGGCGGTGATCTGGAATTCCGACTATACACATGCTGTGTTTCAGGTCTTTATGTGTAAGACAACCAAGCGGTAAACATGTTTTAGTGATTTTTTCAGTCAAACTAACACCTTAAAAAGAAGAGTCCCCCGAATAAAAAACTGTGATAATTATAAGTTTATTATGATTATTATTATTGTCTTTTTTTCTTTTAAATTTAAAAAAAAACCACTTTTTTATTACCTCTGAAGGCATTGGCACGAACTGGTAGTATAACTGAATACTGTGTGGTACGAATAATCATATGACATGGTATGAATTGGACCGATTACGATGCGAAATGGACTAGCTACGTCTGGACCTGCTGGGTGCCTCTAGCGATTTCTAGGGCTTGTTGTTGGGGCTTGTGCCTGTGATGCTTGAAATATCAGATGATAGGTTTCTTTATCCCCTTTCTTGAAAATCTAGATCTGTCCCTTTTCCAAACCCATTTATCATAATTTTTCAGATGCATATGATTTCCTTATCCTACAATTTTTCACTTGTTTAAATTTTAAAATCAAAATCAAATATGATGTTCTACATATTCTTATTTTTTCCTTGTATCTTTGATGCATAGTCAACACACCTTTATTTCATGCCATCAAATCCTGTTCTTTTCCAACACGTCTCACAATTCTTTGCCCCCATTTCCCCTACCCTTTTCAAAAATTCAATAATTAATGTCCACATCAACTGAACTTTTAAGTTCTTCCATGTAAACATTAACAGTAGTGTTATGAATAACCCTAAAATATAACAATGAACTTGCCAACTGGTAATGTCCAGCTTGGTATAATAACACTTGAAAGGGAAAAATTGAACAAGTTAAGATGTAACAAGAGTTGATTTTACAATGTATAAATTGGTTACTGAAAGTAGATGAGTTTGTAAAATAAGGTTTGGACAAGTTGACTTGTAGTCATATTCTCATGTTGTACAGTTGATTCCACTTATTGCATGTCGCCTCATTGCATATTTTGGATCATTGCACAAATTTTCTCTGCACTCGTAATTACTATTTCAGTATATTGTTAAAACACTGGTTATTTGTAAGAACAAAATCACAAATTGTTTCAAAGCTGCATTAAGTTTTCCAAAGAAAATTATTAAAACGGTACTAATCTAATTAATGATGTTCCTAATGAACAATGTTACATTTAGTTCAACGATAAAAGCTTTTATAAATACAGAAATTATTGTAATAACCCAGCTATAATATTTGAGATCTTATATTAAAACATGGTTACGTCATAAAAAACCGGAACTTCGTTGAAATTTTCATTTGTGACTTAGTAAGATATACATATCACCATTTCAAATACATCTGGATATCAATGACGGACAATTAATGCAATTTGTTATGTTTCACCTTCGATTCATAGGATTTTCCGTACATTCATGCGCATGCTCCAAGCTCATAATAATCATCGTTAAACGTTGACCAACTGGTTAGAGGATTCCTTTTATTTACAGCTAAAAGAAATGTAATTTTAGAAAATGAATCTCACGGATCGTGGTTAGAGAATATCTATTTTTAAAAAAAATATACTTTTGAAAAAAAAATCAGTAAATTGAAAAACTTTATGCAGCTTTAAATTCCATAAAAAATGTAAAATCATGCGAGTTTTGACCGATTTTTTTTCAATGCAACAGATAATTGTCGAAAATGTTATGGGAACTCGATATTTCACCAACATTAACTGTTAACATTGTAAGTTCAAATTTCCTCTGATGTCTGTATGTAGGGTTAGAATGGTTTCCATATCAGAAACCCCAGATTTACAAATCAATCACTGATATACTTATCCTTTCGGGCATCAGTAACAGCAAAAGTAGTAATGGTTGGAGAAGAAGTATTAAAAGAAGTAAGAGGAAACTGGATGAAGTGTCTAACTATACAAATTGCAGACAATACTGGATCAATCCCATTAACGCTATGGAGTTCACATACAAATGAAGTGGAAATAAATAAATTCTACACATTTGAAAATGTGAAAACCAGATTTTATAATGGAATACACAGTCTTACTTCAGCCCCAGAATCAAAAGTCACTAAAGTTGTCAGCTGTAACCTGCCAGAACCTGTGGACTTTAATCCATCAAATGCAGCGGGAATTGGAAATCAAACAGTCACTGGAACAGTTACACAGATTATCCTGCATAAGAAATTTACATGTGCTAACTGCAAGAAAAATATACAGATCAGTAAAACAGAAAACCCATTTATAAGGCGTTCCCATTGTTCCATATAGCAAAACACCACATGTCTCTTCACCTCAGTTCATGGAAAACTAACTGTGCAGCCAGACTTGGGAAAACAAATGAAACTTAGCATTTACAGCAGTGTTCTGAATGTCTTTCTTAAACAGGAAAATAAAATGCATATGCTGAATGATGTTGAAGATCTGGAAGAGTTCCTTCTTACGGCTGGCCAACTACATCACCTCACGTTCACGAATCAGTTGTATCAAGGATTTCTCGCCCAAAACCAACAGATTTGTCTTTACAACATCTCCAATTCCCGTTGTATCGACATGCAAAGAAGAAAATACAGAATCAACTGAATCACTGTAGTCGCTGGAACAGACTTCCTCAAGTTGTACATCACATAACTTTTTCTTGAGTGAACATAAAATTATCTCAATGATATTTAAATAATTCCATTTTGAATGATATGGTCTGTTAGTGACTTGCCTGCAAACTTACTGTATAATGTGTATAAGCTTTGTGTTTGGTAATGATGTCTTACCTTGCGATTATCATGTTTGTATATTGCAGAACATCATTATACAAAAAAAATAAAATAAAATAAAAATAAAGGGGAAAAAAGAGGAAAGAAAGAAAAAGATTATCATATAAAAGGTCAATCTTTTCATTTCAATGTCATTTGGTATTTTTCTGGAAAAAAAAATATACACATGCATGTACACCCAAACACACACACATATTCATTACACTTTTGAACAATTACAATAATATAAACTAAAAAGCAGTGAAATCATGCAGACCTATCAATTGCATTATTTTATTTTATTTCATTATTATTATCATAATTTCTTTTTAAATCTTGCACGCACATGTACACACAATTGATTTGATTAGAGCCAGAATGCTCATTTTCTCATGATTACATAGATGTAACACAATGCATAAAATCCTGTTAAATATTTTTTTTTGAATTTGTTGCAAAGCAAGTATTGAAAACATTCCCAAAATCTGTCGTAAAGATTACAAAAATTTTGTAAAATGCAATACCTTTCATATTTTTTAAAACAATTACAATTTGCAGAACACATTCCATTTGTATTTTCTAACACACAGACTCACAGATGCGCACATACACATACACTCTTGCACGTAATGGCAACAAACCTTGTTTTTCTAAAACAATTTGCATTTGTTACATAGATGTTGTACATTTTACAAGGTTATTTTGTTTATATAATTTAACATTTGCAGTAGTGTTACAACCTTGATTTTTACATTTGTAACATTGATTACCAAGATTTAATTACATGCATAACACTCTTAAATTTTTTAAGACATTTGTAAAAAAACATAATAGGAAACTATGCCAATCCTTTCCCCGTTTGCCATAATGATTACAGATTTTGTCAAATGCGTAACATTTCGTTAGTTGTATTATACAAACCCCACTCTACATATCCACCCAATGCCCAACCAAGACTTGATGCTGGGGAACAGGTGCCAGGAAAGATATTTTACAACTTTTGTCTGTTGATGCATTCAGTATCATTATCAATGTGATCATCATTTGCTGGATCCAAATTTGACACAAAAAGATCCCTTTTTCTGCTGCACCGACATGGTTAGCAAAATATTCACCCTGACTCACTTAGATGGACAGATTAGTTGAAATAGAAATCAATTTTTTCTCCCAACTTTATTTATATGACAAACTGTAATGAAATGATAGGAAAGAGCCAGCCCTTAGAGCCAGACCTCCATTTGTCTTGCGTTTTCCAGAAATCCAATGGAGATTTGCATGATCCTGCATTCCTGCAGTAGTAAAGTCAAACACTTCCTAACCTAGCAACTACTGGCATTGAGAATACATGTATTTGTCTCATTTAATTCAGGTATTTAAGTCATACATCAGATGAAAACTCCGTTATCTACTTCATAATACTTCCATACTTTTTATTATACTATCTGCATAGCACCATCAAAAACACTTGCCTTTATGATTTTTCATAAGTATGATATGAACTACCTACTTTAAATATGTTGGGTGCTGGAATTTTAATTACCTTAGAGGGCTCCTTTTTGTACCAAGACTTGTGAACCATTGTTGTATGTATAAAGTATTTTTATTTGTCAATTAACATTTTATTAATTTATTCTGTGAGCTGCAATTATACAACAAAAATGTATTGCAATACACATACTTGTAAATAAGACAAAATAAGACAAAATAAGGAAAATGTTGGAACATACAAAAACGCAACAGCTTGACAAACAAATGCATGGCACCTGCATAATAAATGTTCCATCAACTTCACAGAACAGTTAAAATATTGACAAACGCAGAATATGACATCAGTTGGCAAAACCCTTGACAAAACAACAAAGGGAAAATAACATTTACTTTCTATTTCAATTATAAGTTGAAAACTTGACTTAAATAGTTGAAATAGTTGCTTTACATATTAATGATTTTCCACAAGAAAATTCTGATTTTGACAATTCTAAACAAAAATCCACACGTTGCAAATCTTATCAGTATTTCCAGGTTAAAATTTAAAAATAAATTCTTTGTAAAAAGTCCTCTTAGTGCTAGTCAATCAAAACTAGCATAACTAGGATTGGATATTTATATAAAAACATTGTTTCTTCCATGTTATATGCCAAAATATTTCCCAAGGTTAGATGGCATAATGCACTCCCCTTTTTTTTCGGGTCGTGCATTATGCCATCTAACCTTGGGAAATATTTTGGCATATAACATGGAAGAAACAATGTTATTATTATTATTACTATGAATGTCTTTGTTAAAATTGAAATTTTGTAAACAAATAACAAACCGGTTCCAAATAAATTACTGATATCTTTTTGTGTGTTTGAGTGTTGTCGGGAGATTGTCTTTTTCAGCTGAATCACGGACCGCTTGGTTGTGTAAAGTGCCGTGGTCAATGCTTAAGAAAGTTTGTTTACAATTCATGTTATTAACAGGCATTCCTTGAACGCTCGAATATACTTATAATTCAAACGCAGTAACGATTGTGAATTATGTGTCCTATATATGGTTGTGACTCCACCCATATTTCATCACGTGACAATAGGAAGCTCCGCATCCTTACTTACGTGCGTGAAATATGCCATGCTATATGCGATGACATAATACACGCTCCCATTGATTTTAATATAAAAACTATGCCAAAATAATATTGATGCAATTATTATTAAACAAATTTACATGAATAGTAATAATGACTGATATATAGATATGAAAACAATTAAAGTCTCACATAAATTTTTGTTTCACTTGAGAAGAATCTACATTTCATTCACTTTTTCAATTTATAATCTCTCTCTCTCTCTCTTTATATATATATATATATATATATATATATATATATATATATATATATATATATATATATTCTTTAGATCGCCCCTTTCGACATTATGTCAAAGGCAATAACCAACATCTGATCATCACTGGAAATTGTTGTTCTAATTAACATTTTAACGCATATTCCCTAGATATTTGCTTTCATATTACAATATCTGCAGGTTGCCTCATTTAACTTGTTTTATCTATATACCAGTATATTTTTACAGCTCCAATATTTTGTATACAAATGCATTAACGTTGTGCAATAGCCACATTAGGATTAATAATGTGTAGAAGTTATTAAGTAGACAACTTGTTTCATTTGAATTGTTTTATTTAAACTTCATGAAGAATCTTTATTTGTATCATGTTGCATTCATACCCGTTATTATTGTTAAATACTTAATGTATGTTAAGATAGGCAGCTATTTTACATATATCCTGTAATATTTTTTCTTCAGCCAACTTGTTTGTTAATCTTTACCTTCTTGTCTTAAAGCACCCGAGCAATCAGAATCGAACTTGGAGTAAAAGCTCCATATCAAAATTGGCTATGGTATATCGACCAGAACATACATTCTTCCTATAAATACAGAAGCAAGAAACCAAAAAGCTCATTACTCATTGTACGCATTCAGTTGAAATTTTCCTTCTAAAACTACAGAGTACATCCATTTACATTTTATTAGTATAATACTTTTTCAATCAGATATACAATTGACCTGATTTCTGCAATGATTACTCAACTGCAACATTAATTTGTTTGCTTTTGTTATTATAGCAACATAGTAACATAGTACAAAATCTTGTGAAGTTCAAAGCCTACTGCTGTATTATTATTGTTTTCAAGTCATTTATATTGTCCAAATGTTCTCTTTTGCCTTCTAAAATCAACATCCATAACATAAATAGATTAGTTCATAAGACACTTTTCAAATTACAATTAGTCTATTATTTTTAGACTCTCCTATCACTCACTGAAATGTACATCTGTTCCACTTCTACAACTTAATCTCCTCAAAGATATACACAAATTTACAGGCTGTTTTCAAATGAAGAAACAATCTCAATCTGTCAACTTAATATTTGCTTGCATGTAAAGTTTCATTACAAGTTACATTATATCTTGTATTTCTTTAAATAAATACAGTGTTTAATTATGAATTTGTTATTGTTTTTCTTTCTGTACTAATTTGTATCCAGCACTTTTGTTCTTTACTACTGATTATTGTATTGAATGCACCTACAATATTAATACATATTAAAAGACAGATTTAACAGTGATTGAATATATTGCAGCAAACTTTGCAATGGAATCATAAAGAGCAATTGGCTTCAAAAACATCACATACATTTTGCCAATGCATGATGTATTGAAAATAAATAACAATTAAGTGAATAAAAATCATGTTCCCAATTCAAAACGAAAATATCCTATCCTTCATTTCATGCATACTTCTTGCCAAAATTTTCATCTGGCAGAATAATGCAATCAATGCTATTCACTTTTGAAAGTTTTGCACAAGATATCTCACATGCCTTCAAGCATGAGTTAAGACCCATGGGCCTCTTCTAAAAATTTGACAAACTTCTCACTGCAACACATCTTTATCCAGTCATTATCAGGACATACATGACAATGTAGAATGTAATTTCTGTGTGAATTATAATTCATAATAAAAATATTACTTTATAATATTTTCCTGCTGCTGCTGCTGTAAACCGCAATAAACAAACAGAAACTAGTTGTTTTTTTCCATGTCTCCTGAGCAATGGAGTTTACATTCCTTGTGATCCCATGGAAGAGATAAGTCGAATAACTTTTTAAAATCTCTTCCATGTGTATGGGATATCTACCCACATATAAAAATTCTGATATAAAGTTCTAGATCATTAGTTAAAAGGTCAACATTAAGTGTAATGGCAGTGGAATACAAAATTCAGAGAATTGGGTATTTTCCCAAACTAATATAATTGTCCATTGCAAAAAATAAGGACATATCCTCAGGTGAGCGTTAAGGCCCATAGACATCTCGTTTCATTTGATCATTAATTTGATTATATGACGGGGAGGGGTATAATATTCAACAATTATACCAGTTGAACTTCATCATAGACCGTTTCGGAGGACCGTTAGTATTTGTTTGTTAGTATTGTAAAATAGTTACACAAATCAGAGAATACATGTGCTTATTGCTTAGACTGGAATTTTTTTAAAAAAAATTAGTTCCCCCACCACCCCTACCACTTTCCAATATGCTTATCGCATTTGCTAAGTTTCAAACTAATTGAATGTTTTAGGGCAGACATATACAGGCTCTTGCACTTGTTTAGTTTCAACGGTTTGTTGAAGTCTTTTTTCTTCCTAAGTGGTGCAGAACTGATTTTTTATTTCTTATGTACAGTCTCGGTTTCAACACACAGTTGGTCTATTCGTATTTTGTGAAATATTTTTTATAATAATGTTTTGTACTAGTCTTTACAGGTACATAGACTCAGTTTCATCACCTTGTTGAAGACAATTTTCCTGAGTCGGTGCAAAATGTTTTTCAATCTAACTTTCAACAAAAGTGGTACATAAATGAACCTTTAATGGCCATTTAAAGCTTTTTGCTATTAATAGTAACGACAACCATCTTAGGTTCCAGACGGACATGTGGCATATAATTTTTAATCTATGGCAACTAAGGACCTTCCATACCAAGTTTTATTTGGATTGGCCAATTAGTTTCAGAGAAGATTAAAGTTTACGGATGCACGCACGTTTTACCATGCCATAAGCTCACCCTGGCTTTGTCTGGTGAACTAAAAATCCATATATTTACTATTTCTGGAAGGATAGTAATTAATTCAATATTTTAGCATAAATGTTTCAACATTAGTGTTCTTTTATTGACAATTCCTGAAAACAACAAAATCTGAAATTTTTTTATTTTTACTTATTTTTATAAATCACAAGTTTTTAATTGTGTGTAATTTGTTTCATTTTAGATAAGCTTATGTATGTTTTTTTTTAATTAATTTTAGACTTCAAGCTTATAACAGAAACAAAGATTTCAACAATGCTGGTTGAACAATCAAGAGCCTGGATAAAATACGAAACTTCCAGATCTATCTATGTATACTGATTCTCATGGTGAAAAAAATTGTTCCACTGGACTTGACTGAAATAAATTATTGTTTACAGCTTTTGATATGAAGATAGAGGTTGCATCAGTGAATCTGTATAAAGAAAAGAACATACGATATTTGCGTTCATGCTACACAGACAGTTTGTTGTTTATACCAGGAGAATGCAGAGCAGAGATGAAAAAAATGTTTCATATATTTGTGACATATCACTTTCTCAGGATAGACATGTTAAGGAAAGTCAGTGCGACTTTGGTGCAGAGACGGGACCAGGTGCTCATTGTAAGCATGTAAGTGAAGTTTTGTATGGATACTCAAAGTTCGCTTTAAATGATGAAATGCTGATAGAGAATACATGTACCCAAAAACCTAAAGCCATTGCATAGTGAAGAAATATGCTTGGTCACCACTGAAATCATGTGAGATTAATATGCAAGATGCATGAGTAATATCAAATGCTAATTTTGAGCCGAGCAGAGAAGAATATATTAATATGCCATCATATCCAGATTTCTTCAGAAATGCTGTACTTATTTTTCCTGATAGGCCTGTGCGGTATAATTATTGTGTGCAGATATCTTAATACCGTATAATGGGTAATGTTCGCGGTATTTTAAAAATGTTTGCGATATTTCAAAACAAATGTAAATGGTGAAAGGGAAGTAACTCGTATTGTTACGTTATATGCACTCACACGGGCTGTCGTTAACACTGGGTGACTTTGTTACGGAACGTGTTCACAAGCTAATAATAGCTAATAAAGTGTGTTTCTTTATATTCTTGACATTTTTACTCATGACTTCTTTGGAGCTAGATGTGTTTTTATTATTGATAGTTTTTTATCGTAATTTCATTTCAACAAACCGTTTTTAAGAGTTTAAATACCGGTACAATGTCGATATTAAAATACCTTAAAAAGATTCTTGTCTTCCTAATCCAAATGGAGAATTAGCAAAAGTTGTTAATCCACATTTGACGGTTGAGGCAAATGCGCTAGTTAAAAAATGTTTAATGACACCAGAATCAGCAAAACGTGGAAATATTCTTTATATTCACCGTCCGATCGTGCTAAAATCGGTAAATACGCCAGTGAGAATGGGCCTGCATCAGCTATCCGCAATTTTTAAAGTTAAATTTCCAAATCTTAATGAAAGCACTGTAAGAACATTCAGGGATAAATTTATGAGTGAAATTAAATCACGCAAACGAAAACTTGATTTTGATAACACGGACATTAATGTAGAAACTTTAGAACCTAACAAAAGAGGGAGGCAAACTTTATTAAGCGACGACTTGGATAAAAAGGTTCAAAATTATCTGAAAGCTTTACGAGCGTCAGGTGGTGTGGTCACTGCAGCAATTACACTGGCTACAGGAAGAAGAATGGTTCTAGGTTCCGACAAACATCAACTTTATGAATTTGTCGGACACAAAAAATTGGGCTTATTCAATTTTACAACGTTTAGGATGGGTAAAACGAAGGGGTAGCTGTGTTGCCAAAACAAAAATCCCGGATGAAGAGTTTAAGAAAATAAAGAATGAATATCTGAATAGAATAAATAAAGCGTGTTCAGAAAATAAAATTCCTGCTGATTTGATCATAAATTGGGATCATAACGGTATACATCTTGTCCAAGTGGACAATGGAAATCAAAGGGGCTGAAAAAGTACCGATTATAAGATTAGACGATAAAAGACAAATCACTGTTGTATTTGCTGGTATGTATACGTAGTCTGATAACACACACACACACACACACACACACTGGTAAACAAACATCAACCAATAATAAACCAGTATTCTGATAATTATTGCATGGCTTTATTGTGCTGAATAAATTAATTTGTTAGTTCCGGTTGATAGAGTACTGTAAATGTGACGGTCCACTAATTTTTATGAATAGCAGGTGTGATTATAACGGTATTTTACTATATTTTGTTTCCACATTCTGTATTTCCAGGTACTTTATCCGGAGAGTTTTTACCTGCAGGTCATTAACACTGGGGAATCAAGTGCTTGCCACCCTCAATACAAGTTTATAAAATCATGGGATATAAATCACAATGCTAACGCCGATACCCAAATGGATCATGTGGGGAGAATTATATTGCCCTATACAGTGAAACGTCGACTCGGTTTACCAAAAAATCAACAGTCTTTGACTGTTACAGAATCTTACCTACCCTAATATCGGGTACCCGGGTAATCGTGACAGCCCTATTCGTTGTGCATTTTTGACGTATTCAAATGTCAAATGGTTGAAGATTTTCTTAGTTTTCTGAAAGAAAAAAAATGTCAGTTTTGTGTTTGTTCCTCCAAATTGTACCGACAAACTTCAACCTATGGACTTGTCTGTCCAAAAATCAGTTAAAGATCGGCTTAAAGCCAAATTCAGTCATGGTACAGTGATGAAATTTTCAAACAGATTGAAAAGAGATTATCAGTTGAAGATATTCAAACCGTAGATCTAAAAATGTCTAATCTGAAACTAATGGGGGCTGAATGGTTAGTACAAACACATAGGGAAATAGCAGCTGAACCAGAACTTATTTACAATGGATTTCACTGTGCTGGTATTGCAGAAAAGCTTATAATGACTTTTGACCATTTACCGGTATTGTAACAGTTTTAACTTTATCATTTTATTTAAATACCGGAATATCAATTAAAGATATTTTATATATTTTTTACCCTACTGTAGTATCGGCAGTTTTAACATTACTCTCTATACAAGTTTTTAATGACGACTTTATTCATTGCATGTTTTATTTTCAGTCTGCAACATGTGTCTTTATGTGAAATAAAATATTAAATGTTATGAAGTACCGTTTTCATTTCTGGATTTTAGTTTCCGCTTGTAGCTTCCGGAGTCAATGAATAACACATGAGTCTAACTTGTTATACCGTATTCAGAGTAAAATTTTTGATTTGAAATTGCACAGTCAAAGAAATAGTTTTGAAATTACAGAAACCGCGAATTGTAAAAACGCCAAAATAATTTAGAGGGTTTTAATACAAAAAAACGTGAAACGCAAAAAAAAAAAAAAAAAAAAAAAAACGCAAAAATTACCCCGTATACGGTATCACTGGGCACGGTCGAGTTGCGTCTGTACTACCGACTATCGTTGAAAGTTTGATTTCGGCACTGAGACGTGTTTTACAAAGCATACTTAGGAAAAATCCATAAAATCTATTTCTTAGTATGACTTACGAACAAAACATTTCCTGAGTTCGTATAACAAAAGCTTTCTAAATCTTGGAATGTTCCCTATTCTTTCCTAAATCTAGGACAGATAAATAGCTGAATTAGGAAAGAAACATGGCAGTTGTCTATATTCATATGCTACGACGACAACAGTTTTGACGAGAGCATGTATTTAGGGATAAAACCAACCATCTTGATAACATGAATGATGAAGGCATCATTCAAAGATACGAACTTTCCCGCCCCGTTATTTAAGATCATTTTGAATGATTTAACGCGATTGAATCAACATAAATTTTGAACTTAAAGTGTGATTTAATAAAAATAATTAAAACTAACAAAACAATAAATGTCGTGGAAAGATATTAACTTGATTGATCTGAGAATCATTATAAGACATATATTGTATTTGTTGTAAACCTAGCTGGTAAAACAAACAAGGTGTATTTTTTTCTTTTTTATTCTAAAATTTTCTTTCTCAATATCAAGTTTCTGTTTTTCAATTTCAAGTCTATTCGAAGTGGTCTTTATTTACGTAACTGTATTTACTATGAGGACTCTATTTTTGAAACTTCAATCTCCCCCTTTGTATTGCGTGTGTCCTATTTTTGAAACTTTGATCTCCCCCTTTGTATTCCATGTGTGGGACGGGTCTTCACTGTCAACTTCACACTTTTCCTACAATATTGAAAAAAGTTAAAACACAAATATTATAATATATAACATAAATACCTGCTAAATTAAGATGTGCCATATGTGCACATTTCGGATAATCATTTCCCATCAGTGAAACTAGGGGGCGAAAAGATTGATAGATAAATAACATAAGCCAAACAGTTGAAAATTAATGAATCTAAAGTTCCAAAATTATATGAATTCAAATCCAGCTAAGGAATGCTTTGCATGACTGAACATACTTTAGTTTTAAATAAATTTCTAAATGGTATATTTTGCGACAGCACAAGTTCATAAGATATTTGTACATGTTTTCTTTTTTTCAGATATGTGATTTGCGCTAAAAAGATGTCATGAATTATATGCATCCGATATGATTAAGATATGTATCTAATTAAATTTATCATGCATTTAGAAATGCGTTTTAGTACTGCTTTACCTATCTATCTATTCATCTTATCTTATACAAATGCAACCATTGAAAATGATGGAAATACAATATTTATATATCTGTTGTTAATGCCATTAAAGGTTTTTTTCCTCGACTTATTTATAGGTTTGCACATCATCATCTATGATTTTGGCTTGGGGTTGTGCCAGCTCATGACTTTCTGGTAGAATCTGTTTACATCCAATACGAGTGAATATCTTATGGTAACTAAGAAACAATCTCATCGAAGTCACGTGGGTGAAGAGTTGAGTTGAGTAATGGTGTTTAACGTCCCAGTCAGTATATTTCACTTATATCGAGACATCGCCAGTGGCGAAAATTCAGAAATTTTGCCTGTACGTTGCGCTTATTGCATTAAACAGCAGGGTTCTTTATCGTGCCATGCCTGCCATGACACGGAACCTCGTTTATTTTAAGTTTCCATCCGAAAGAACCGTGACTTTCATTTCGTAATGCCGAGTCCTTGGCGAAAGAACAGTCACTGCCCACTTTCAAGTCTCGGGTCAGACCCGGCCAGGGTTCAAACCCACGACCTCCCACTTACGGAGCGAGCACTCTACCAACTGAGCTACCGCAGTGGCACGTGAGTGAAGAGTGCGTTAGCTTTAGCGGGGTCTGTTAGTCACTCTTGATCAAGTCGAATAATAGTTAATATCAAAAAGAATGTCACTCTTCCTTATATTTTACAACTTATATTTCTAGAGAAAAGGTTGAACCAGAACCAAGTGCTCACAAGTGGTGGAGTATAAGGAAAGATCCCTGACTAATGCCTGGAAGAGGTTCAACATCGAAACCAGAAGCCTTCCTCATTGACAATCCAAGAACAAGATCGCCCATACCTGTGCAACCACCTCAAGTGAAAACAACTTTGAAGACGTTTTAGCTCGAAATTTGGAAAACAGAGAACAATTTGAAACCAATCAAGAAGTTTTAAAAGACAACAATCTAGATATGGCAACAAGTGTTACATTACCAACATTTTCAGATGAACAACCTTAAGTATATGCATTATGATGGTCCCTATTTGAAAACTGGACAAAATGCAAGACATATAATGAACAGCGTACAATACATTGCCTTTCTCTGCACCTACACGGACAGGTTAAATTGTAGTTTCACAATTTAGGTGAAGAACAAAAGACTCTTTATATAATATAAAAGCAGCATTCTTGGATGAGTTTTTAAGTAACAGTAACTTAGTGCAATTAAGACAGTATGCTGACTAATCTGAAAGACAGTATTTCAATAGGCTATAAAAACTAGGAACTAAGAAATTTCAGAGGCAGGTATCGTTACTTTAGCTGCAAAAGAAGACTAAAATCCCCCCCTAAACCAAAAGTTGTTGGGAAGAAAATAAAAACTTACAAAGCATTAAAGGAGACAATAGACGCTGCGACATCTATTGTTGAATCTACAGAGACTAGTCAAAATGGCATGATTACGGTTCAGTCTATGTAACAAATATGTACAAAATTATCGTACAGTGGTGTACGTTGTAAAAGTAAATGAATAAGTGTTGTGAGGACACTAAAAACTTAAGGTAGGGGGCAATGTAGAGAATGCCTCAAAGAGTTATTGTAAATGTGTATTGATTTTAAATTATTAAGTACATGTGTACTAGATATTATCCCTTTATATTTACTGTAATTTTCACTTATATATCAAAGTTATCAACTTACTAGTATATTGCACAGTTAAAGAGACTCCTGTTTAATTTTGTACTATTTGATCTAATGTTGTTTATTTTGATAAACATTCGTTTTGATGAGTACTTATCACAGTACATAGTTTTACATAGCCATGATAGCGTAATTGTAAATATTGCCGACAATCAGTTAATTTGTTATTTTACTCACAATTTATCACACACACATTAAATCCTGTGATACATCTGTTTATATGATGGCGATAACATGTGTTGACAGTTCATTTTTAATCCATTGTTGATAATAAACTTTGTTTTAAAGTCTGCAGATTGTACATGCTGACTTGGTAATATCGTACCCTATTGTATTTCTACTTCTGGGTCAAATGTCAAGTCGTCGTCTGAAAACTGTGTAAAAATTGTAAGTTTTCGAAAATTCTGTAAAAATCACAATTTTCTTAAGAAGTCATAATTTTTGTATAATTATCTTTCAAAATATGTTTATTGTTCCGTAAAAGTTATTTTTACTTTATTTTTGACTTTACTGATATAATTCAGGGCATTTTCTGATAGGTGGTAAATTTCCAAGTTCAGCGCTGTTTTAAGCCCTGTTTCAGGCACTTTTCCCTGTTTCCAACCCAGGTAACTAGGGGCCAGCCCCGTTCCTTTTTGATTGTCCCGTTGAGACCAGGTCATATAAAAGCTCCAGAAACCCTGTTTCTGGGGGCATTCTGATTTTGGCTTATCATCATTTGACTTGAATTTATTTATTTTTCTGAAGTACGTTTTACTTTATTTTATTTATTGACTAACTTCTTAGACACTTTTTTTTGTGATAATTGTCAGTCTTAAATTTTTCCCTATATATATCATTTTATTAAGTTTGAGAATATTCAGCAAATTCAATATTATTTAATTTTATTTAAAGTCATTTGGCATATTTTTCAATACTTCATATGTATATTTTTGATGAAATATGTTATTTTTTTTTATCTAGTCAATTTTATTTATTCAAATTGTTATTCATTTTAAAAGAGGGAGGTAATTTTTTTTTTGTGTTGGGAGTTGTCAGTAGTATTTGGTACTGTTTTAACAGATAACACTGATTGGAAACCTTCTGATAAAGTACATAATTTATAAAATATATATATACTGATAATAATTTTGACTGCATTGTTTCCATTTCTTTTATTAATTTATAATGATTAATTTTTTTTTGTATAAAAGACTGATTGTAAAACTCAATAAATTATTATAAAAACAAAATTATTCAATCTTAAGTTTTATTTCAATTAAAGTTAGAAAGTTTATTGCCCAATCTTAGTACATTGCTGAATACATATACAGGGGGTTGACTTGATCACTTGGTCACTACATAAATTTTGGTGTCAGAAGTGGGATCTAAATAAATTATTTAGGTCGAGAGATACGAACCCCGTCTCTTTGCTCTTGTGGCTTTCTACTAACCTGTAGTGAGTAAGGCAAGATATTTGTTGCCACCTCTCGCTCTTTTTTAAGTAGTTTGAGTCAGGTTTTAAGTACTCATAATGACCAGAAAATCTCGCAGGCTCAAGGAAAAGCGTCAAAAAGATTATGAAGCAGAATTCGAAGATGCTGACCATGTTGGTGATACTGCAACTAAGTCTTCAGTATTAGCTAAACAGTCAGTGAACAATAATGATACAACAAACATCACAATTGTCAGGTCTAGTCCGTCCAAGGGTGTCGACACAGAACTGGAAATGGATGTCCCACTGAAAGAGCATGGTATAGCCCAAAATCATTGCAGTAACGCTGAAAGCATGGGGAGTTTGCAGCATACTCCATTAAGATGCAGTAGTATGTCACATGTTGAGGATAGCAATACTGCACCTGTTACCAAGATGTTGGAGACCCTAAACCAGACAATGATGATCTTGGGTGGAAAAATTGAAATTAGCAATCAGAGAATGGCAGAACAAGTAAGCCAGAAGTTATCAAGGTTAGAAGAATGTCTGATAAACCCATCACCAAAGTTAAGCAATAACCATGCAAGACAATCAGTCAGTACTCCTAAGCAAACACATCCTGACAAGTTAACAAGGGAAAATCATGGATTTAAACAATTCATAACAGGACAAGTTTAAGATGGACACATACTTAGAGGACAAAATCAATAGAGAGAAGTTAACCGTCCAGATGAATCAAACTCTGACAGCCTCAGAGATTAAAGTGACTCAGTTGATGATGAAAGTTCAAACTCAAGAAGTATCCAAAACCAAATAATGCATAAGAAACAAAATAGTTTAACCCATAATGTAAAGATACCCCCCTTCAATGGAAAAGATTCATGGACAATATGGTTCAGCAGATTTGAAGTCATTGCAGAGAGAAATCAATGAAATAGGGAAGAACAACTAGATGAGTTATTACCAAGGTTGCCTGGTGGTGCAGCAGATTTTGCATTTGGTCAGTTGTCTACTGATGTAATAAGTAATTACAGTAAACTAGTGAGCGAGTTAAACAACAGATACAGAGTGATAGAGAACAGGAAAACATTTGCTGCACAGTTACATAAAAGGCATCAAAGGTCTAATGAGGCGGTAGAAGAGTTTGCTGCCGATCTCAAGCGGTTATATGACAAAGCACATGTAAACAGCGATCCAGAATCAAGAAAAGAAGATTTGTTGAGGAGGTTCTTCGATGGTCTTTTGAATGAAAGAGCTAGTTTTGAGGTGGAATTTCATAAAGAGCCTTTGAACATAGATCAAGCAGTTTTCCATGTAGTGAATTTTGAGGAAATCAAGCATAAATCACACCACAGTGATAAGAAATTGCGGAGATCAAAGCATGAATGTGACTCAAGGTCAGATGACACTGATGAAGATGATGATACAGATGCAATGCTATGTTTACAAACCAGACTGGTTACTTGAAGAAGAATGAAAGGTTGTCAGGTTAAGGAAGTCAGATTTAAGAATTCTAATACCAAAAGTAACAGCAAGAAAGAAACAGCTAATGACAGAAAAGCAGATCAGAAACAAGACAATCCTAGCAGCTGTACCACTGAAAACAAGAGTGAAATAAATGAAGTTGAATTACTGAAGAAAGAAAAAGGTGAGCTTAAAGAGGAAATGAAGAAACAACATTCATTAGTTGACAGCACCAAGAAACCTCTAACTAAAACTTGTTTCCGGTGTGGCAAACCAGGACATTTTGCTAGAGACTGTCAGGTAGAAGATACCAGATGTTTCAACCTAACCAGGTCAGACAACAAAACTTCTGATTAAATGCTAATGCTCCTGTTTTTCAGCCACCACACAAAGATACAGCACAACAATATTCACATCTCATTACCCAGAGACCAAGCCATAGTAAACCTGAACAAAGCCAACCAATTAATGACCATTTCCATGTTCCTGACATGCAAACAATACATAATAGACCCACTATGAATTATAGTAACAATAGCAGCCTAAATCCTGACCAAACTAATCATTTAAACTACCAGGGGTCGACTCCACTGGTCGGGAGAAGGCCCATACACTGATTGAATCAAAGACGGATAATGACCAGGACAAGATACCAAGGATTAATGATAATGAGCCTAATGATATTTCAATAGTTCGCAGAAGGAAACCAAAAGATGATGGTGCATACATTGAGGGATCAGTTGAAGGAATAAAGATAATTTTTACTGCTGACACTGGTGCTACGAAGTAAGTTATCTCAGACAGAGTGTATAAACGTATATCAGAAGAATGCCGTCCTAAGTTAACTCCCACTGTGAAACTGTCTGGGCCTGGAGGTGACACATTAAAGGAGTTAGGAAAGGCAAGATTTAATTTTGAGTTGGATAATTTTAAGGTGTCAGAAGATTTAATTGTAGCTGAAATAGCAGATGATGGATTGCTGGGAGTAGATGTGCTACAGAATCACAGTTTAGGACCAGCTGATATCCTGCTAAGCAAAGGAATTATAAGGTTAAGGGGTAATGAAATTAACTGTATGCAAATAGGCATACAGAATAAAACAAGAAAAGTAACAGTGGCTGACCATATAGATATCCCAGGTTATAGTGAAGCAGTTATTGATGTATTTGTTAAAGATGGGGATAACGAGCTGGATGAAGATGAAATCATGATAATTGTGCCTGTAGCAAATTTATCGGAGCGTTACTCTATTATTATGGGCAGGGTGGTAGTTGACACCAGAAACAATGCCACGGTTAAAGTACGAGTCAAGAATTTATACCCAAATACGGTATCTATTAATCAAGATGCTGTTATAGGCCAAGCAGAAACATGCACCATATTAAGTGAATTATTCAAGGAAGAATATGAAGGAGAGAATGGAAATATTCAAAGCATCAAACAAATACGGTCTGAACATTGCAGTACAGTTCCAGAACAAGCTTACTGTTACTCAGAATCTGCCAATAATAGTACACAAAGGCACAGAGAACAAATTCCAGAACACCTATGTGCCCTATATGAATCATCTGTAGAAAGGAAAAGTGAAAAGAATGTCAAGCGATTGCGAAATTACTGATAGAACATCAGGGTACATTTTCAAAAGATGAATATGATCTAGGTTTAACACACTTAGTAGAACATTGTATTGACACTGGTGATGCTAAACCAATCAAGATACCACCAAGGCGAGTTCCTTTATCATATGCAGAAAAAGAGAAGAAAACTCTAGACTTGATGCTGAAACAAGGAATAATACAACCATCAAAATTACCTATTGTACTAGTGACTAAGAAGAATGGAAAGGTGCGCCCGTGTATCGACTATCGACTTTTAAATGCAAAGACAAAGAATGATGCTTTTCCAGTGCCTAAAACACAGGATTGTCTTGATGCAGTGTCAGGTTCCAAGATATTTAGCACATTTGATTTAATACAAGGGTTTAATCAGATTCCTTTTAAGCCAGAAGATAGACAGAAAACTGCATTTGCCACAAAATATAGTCTTTTTGAGTTTAAAAGAATGAGTTTTGGTTTAGTAAATGGACCACCAACCTTTCAAAGGGCTATGGAAATCGCTTTAAGTGGCCTTCAATGGAAGAACTGCCTTGTATATTTTGATGATGTTGTGGTGTTTGCACCAGATTTCGATACCCACATGCAACGGGTCAAGGAAGTTCTTGATCGGATCAAAGATGCAGGGTTTAAATTGAAACCAGATAAGTGTCAGTTGCTCCAAAAAGAAGTCAACTTCCTTGGACATACAATCAGTGAAGATGGAGTTAAACCTAATTTTGATAATGTTGCTAAAATTGTACAGTGTCAAAAACCATCCAATGTTACAGAAGTCAGACGATTCATTGGAATGGGAAGCTACTATCGAAGATTTATCCATGGGTTTTCTGAAATGGTACAGCCTTTAGTTGAACTCACTAAGAAGAATAAGAAATTTCAGTGGTCAGATAAGTGTGATCAAGCATTTGAGTCACTTAGGTCAGCATTAGTAAATGCTCCTGTTATGGCACACCCAACTGAAAATTGTGAATTTATCATTGAAACTAATGCTTCAGATCATGCTATTGGTGCTTTTCTAAGTCAAATCTAGGAAGGACAGGAACGGGTAATAGCGTATGGTAGTAGAAAATTAAATAAAGCAGAATGTAATTATTGTGTAACAGATAAAGAATTATTAGCACTTAGATATTTCATTGAGTATTATCGCCCATATTTGTTAGGCCGGAAATTTAGGGCTCGTACAGACCATCAAGCTCTTGTGTGGTTGTATAGTCTTAAGGAGCCTAAGGGACGAGTAGCTCGATGGATAGAGATTTTGTCAGATTATGATTTTTCCATTGAATACAGGTCAAGCAAGAAGCACAACAATGCAGATTTTTTATCCAGATGTGAGTCCACGAGATTGTGATTGTTCGGATAAAAACACATTTGAGGCCTTGAAGTGTGGTCCATGTAAAAAGTGTACCAAAAGAAATCTTGAGATGGTGAGTAGTTACCATGAGAAAATGCCAACCATTTTGAAGAGTGAGCCTATAGCTCAGTCCAAAGGGGTGAACATGTTGAACTTGAATTTAAAACAAGCAAAGAAGAGACAGAACAAGAGATAAGTAACCAGAACCAGAATAATCTTAAAACCAATGAAAGCAAATGTGAAAGTTTGTCAACAAGAAGTGTTGTAACCAGATCTAAGAAGAACACTGATATCCAGAAACATAGCTCGCACACAAATCCATCCACGGATATTCCAGTAGACAGCAATTTCAAGAACCTGCAGTTATAACAAAAGAATAGATCCTGACCTAGAACAAGTATATACATGGTTGTTGAAGAAAAAACGTCCATCCTATACAGAAGTAATAAAGCTTAACCCAGCAGGGTGGCACTACTGGCATTCATGGGGTTCTCTAGTATTAAAAGATGGAGTTATACATCGAAAGTTCTACAAGAAAGATGAAACAGGTGACTATCTGCAGATATTGATGCCAAATCATTTAAAGCATGACATAATGAAGCAAGTGCATGATGGTGTAGTTGATGGACATCTGGGAAGAAAGAAAACAAAAGCAAAATTGCTTCAGAAGTATTACTGGTACCAATGCAGGGAACATATATACTTGTGGATTGAGAGATGTGACAACTGTGCCTTAAATAAGAAATCAACCAAAAACCTAAAAGCATACTTAGGGGAGTTGAGAGTTGGTGCACCACTCGACCGTTTGGGTGTAGACATTCTAGGTCCTCTGCCACTAACCCCAAGGAACAATAGATATATATTAATTGCCACTGACTATTTCACAAAATGGGTTGAACTTGTGCCAGTACCAGATCAAACAGCAGTCACATGTGCTGATGCTATTTTAAAGTTGTTTGTCAATTTGGTTGCCCTTTATCAATCCATACTGATCAAGGGAGAAATTTTGAAAGCGATATTTTTAAAGAATTGTGTCGGCTACTAGAAGTTAAGAAGACTCGAACCACAGCAAGAAATCAAAAATGCAATGGTCAAGTAGAACGGTTCAATAGAACATTGTTACGGATGATAAAAGCCTATTTGAAAGGAGAGCAGTTGGACAAGGATTTAAACCTACCAATGTTGGCAGCAGCTTATAGAGCCTCACCAAATGCCTCGACTGGGCTTACACCAAATCTTTTAATGCTGGGTAAGGAAGTCAGATTGCCAGCTGAGTTAATGTATGGTAGCAGTACAACAAACTCTGAGCATATAATATCCTACAGTGAATATGTCGACCAACTAAAATCTAGACTGCAGAAAAGCGATAATGTAGCAAGAAAATATCTAGAAACTTATTCCAAAAGGCAGAAAGACATGTATGATACAAATGCTTTTACATATGGTTACAAGACAGGCGATGTGGTTTGGTGTCTAAATCAATCAAGGAAACTCACCTAAGTTGCATCCAACTTATTACGGACCATGTGTCATTACAGAAAAGATTGATGAACTAAGATTCAAAGTACAATCAGAATAACGACAGGTGCCTATAGTGATTAACCAAAACAAATTGAAGATTTACGAGGGACAGAATACTCCACACTGGATCAAGACATTGGTCAAGAAACTGAAACAATAATACATTGTGTTGCATATATGATATATATGAATGTTATATGATACATGTTTGTAAACAATGCAGTCAGAATCTAAAATATTGTTTAACATGCCTTGAGTAAATTTTAATTGTTTACTTATGATGATATAAAGACTTGCTAATGATACTTAGTCAATTCTTAACAGTCTACTACTGATATGGACATGAAGCACATTGCCAGTCTGTTTCACGACTGGTGAGGCAAATAATTTCAAAATCAGTCAGATTACTTATATGAATATGTGTGTATCATAACTCAAGAACTTATCAACGTTTATTTTTCTACACTTTTAGATCCAGTATTTAATCAGTATGCGTCAATGAAATACCCTTTAGTAGGAAGGCGTGACCGAGCAAATGAATGTGGCAGTTGTCATAATTACCAAGGTGAAAAGAGAGATGTGCAAAGCCATTTTTACAACAACCATGTAAAACCGGAAGACATTCCATATAGATGTAAGCTATGCAATTTTAAATGTACAACCGAAAAAGAGTTAAAACAAAACATATGGAATGGTACAAAGACCATCAAATGCTCGCAAAAAGGAGGAAACAAGATGGATTGGAGTATTCAGAGGTGGATATCTTAATAAAAAGTAACACACCATACATTCCACAGATGGCAAGAGATTTAATAAGGTTAAATATATCGACGTCAGAAAAACTATGGGAATCCAGATCAAGAAAACTCAAGGCAGTGGACAAAAAAGTAGAATCTGTAACAGAAACAAGTTTGACCAAGACTGATCCCCTAAAAGTGACTCCAGAACCACTTTTACCGCTTCATGCCTCCAATGAACCCATGCCAACTCTTCCAGACATAACATTTGAAAATGGAGATGAAACTATAAATTTGATTGACCAAATTTTGGGGGAATATGAGCAGGAAACTTTAGATTTCACTACATTTGAAAAAGGTGAACCACACCAGGCCACAACTACAATAACAACTACAGTTCCAGAACCTATAGCTCCAGATGACAGTAGTATTCCAGTTACAAATATTTTAACATTAACACAGACTGTGGAAAACAACAATAACAGCACATCTCACAACAACTACGTAACCAAAGAACAGTTCAACCGTTTTTCAGACCTGATGTTACAGCAAATTTCCACCACAAATGCCCTTTTCAGTTCTCAACTAAAACAGATGGAAGACAGCAACCGTCACCTCTGGTACATTAATAATCATCACCACCACCACAAACACAACAAAGACAGGACTGAAGAATTTAAAGACAAGACTAAACAAACATCACAAAGAGAAAGATCCCCCATTAGAAGACGGAGGTAAATCTACATAAATCCATATGTATAATACATATTGACATTATTGTCATTTGTATATAATTCCTGTAACCATATTTTATATATATATATATATATATATATATATATATATATATATATCTATATATATATATCTTAACTATTTTTCTTGCCAACAGTATTATATAAATCTACAGTAATTCAACTTATTTGAAATTATTTATGCTGAGCCAAAAGCATTTCACTTATATCTTAAAGTTTAATCTTTAAGCTTAGTAGTTATAAAGATCATTAAAGTAGGTGATGTAGCAATATTTTATTATTTGACTGATTTTTTTGACATGTTAATGAATATTAAGCACAGACTAGCATGTTTAGCTCTTTAAGCTAACATTCTTTTTATTAAAAGCACCAACATATGCAAATATTGAGTTTTATTATGAAATGTATTGTTATATTATTGTAAAAATACTTCTATAAAAATTTTTATGTGTGTGTTCTGTTGAATACAGTGGTGTACTAAATCCAAAGTTATTGGGAAGAAAATAAAAACTTACAAAGCATTAAAGGAGACAATAGACGCTGCGACATCTATTGTTAAATCTACAGAGACTAGTCAAAATGGCATGATTACGGTTCAGTCTATGTAACAAATATGTACAAAATTGGCGTATAGTGGTGTACTTTGTAAAATTTTAAATGTGTAAATGAATTTAAGTGTTGTGAGGACACTTAACACTTAAAGTAGGGGGCAATGTGGAAAGAGTGAAAGAGGAAAAAATGTGCCTAAAAGAGTCATTGTAAATGTGTACTGATTTTAAATTATTAAGTACATGTGTACTAGATATTATCCCTTTGTATTCTGTAATTTTCACTTATATATCAAAGTTATCAACTTACTAGTATATTGCACAGTTAAAGAGAATTCTGTTTAATTTTGTACTATTTGATCTAATGTTGTTTATTTTGATAAACTTTCGTTTTGATGAGTACTTATCACAGTACATTGTTTTACATAGCCATGATAGCGTAATTGTAAATATTGCCGACAGTCAGTTATTTTGTTATTTTATTCAAAATTTATCACACACACATTAAATCCTGTGATACATCTGTTTATACTATTGTGATAACATGTGTTGACAGTTCATTTTTAATCCATTGTTGATATTAAACTTTGTTTTAAAGTCTGCAGATTGTACATGCTGACTTGGTAATATCGTACTTCCGGGTCAAATGTCAAGACGTCGTCTGAAAACTGTAAAAATTGTGTTTTCGAAAATTCTGTAAAAATCAAAATTTTCTTAAGTAATAATTTTTGTATAATTATCTTTCAAAATATGTTTATTTTTCCGTAAAAGTTATTGTTACTTTATTTTTGACTTTACTGATATAATTCATGGCATTTTCTGATAGGTGGTAAATTTCCCAGTTCAGCCCTGCTTCAGGCACTTTTCCCTGTTTCAAACCCAGGTAACTAGGGGCCAGCACCGTTCCCTTTTGATTGTCCCGTTGAGACCAGGTCATATAAAAGCTCGAGAAACCCTGTTTCGGGGGGCATTCTGATTTTGGCTTATCATCATTTGACATGAATTTATTTATTTTTCTGAAGTAGGTTTTATTTTATTTAATTTATTGACTAACTTCTCAGACACTTTTTTGAGAAAATTGTCAATCTTAAATATCTTAAATACCCTATATATATCATTTTATTTTTAAAAGTTTGAGAATATTCAGCAAATTCAATATCATCTTATCTTATTTAAAGTCATTTGGCATATTTTTCAATACATCATATGTATATTTTTGATGAAACATGTTATTTTTTTTATCTAGTCAATTTTATTTATTCAAATTGTTATTCATTTTAAAAAAGGGAGGTAATTGTTTTTGTGTTGGGAGTTGTCAGTAGTCTTTGGTACTGTTTTAACAGATAAAATCCAATGTAACACTGATTGGAAACCTTCTGATAAAGTACATAATTTATAAAATATAAATATACTGATAATAATTTTGACTGCATTGTTTCCATTTCTTTTATTAATTCATAATAATTAAATTTGTTTGTATAAAAGACTGATTGTTAAACTCAATAAATGATTATAAATACAAAATCTTAAGTTTTATTTGAATTAAAGTTAGAAAGTTTATTGCCCAATCTTAGTATATTGCTGAATAAATATACAGGGGGTTGACTTAATCACTTGGTCACTACAATATTTTTACAAATGTCAGTCTAAACAATTCCTAACTTCCTATGTTTCCCTCATGTAAAACATTCCTTAGCTGGATTTGGATTTATATAATTTTGGAACTTTAGATTCATTAATTTGCATCTGTTTGGCTTATGTTTTTTATATTCAAACTTTTCGGTCTAAGTGTCACTGAGGAGGAATGAATTTCCGAAATTTGCACATCTGGCACATTAAAATTCAACTGGTATTTGTGTTATATATTTCCTATGCGAAATAAAATTATTTTGTAAAATTGTTATTTTTAATATTTTCAAGAGTTTTACATACAACTTGTCTGATATTCATACTTTGCTTTTTTGTAATTATTATATTATACTAATGGAATTTACAATTATTGGATTTTTATTGAAACAATTGTATTTTTAACCTCGAGTAGCTGTCAGATTGCTAAGGCGATTAAACAACAATATACTCAAAGTGAAATCGGAGGCGGGCATATTGGTTAAAATTTAAAACTTTGGAAAGTGTGTTGACTTTCATTATTTCACAATTATTCATTAAGATCATATGCTTATCTTTTCAGAGACATTACATCTCAACAAAAAATAATTTTGGAAGATTCTTTTGAAAAAGGTATGAGATCAAAGAGCAAACAGTGTGATGCTATGCACGAGAAAGCAGCTCACAGAGCTTCTCTTGAAAAGGCAGTAGTAGTGGTAGATATATAGTGTATTAATGGCTGCAAATCGTATACCAGTTATAATACAATTTTCATGTTATTTTAATACATTTCATTGTAGAATCTTTAATATACACGGGTTAAAATTTCACGATTTTTTTTATTCAAAAACTTTTGTTGTATATTGTGTTAAATCCCATTATGGACTAGATTAATATGTAGGTTTGCTCAAAAAGATACGAGGTAAATTTTGTGCATGCTTCTGCAATTCCATACGATATATGTTTTGGTTGGTTTCCGTAGTTGTTTTAACATTTTTAAAATTATTTACTGTGATTTTTTTTGGAGAATTTCATCATACAATTTATTTGTCCATGAGAAAAGGGTTTCCAATTTAAAATCCTGTTGACAAAATATTGGTGTATTGATATTTATACGATATGATTTTGAGATAGACTTTTAATGTGGTTCTATGTAGGTATTAGAGTATATAATTGCTGTATTGTCCCTCTGTCAAATTCTGTAGAAGGGCACTTAAACTATTAAGGGTATCAACATAAACTTCATCAGTTCCTGGAAACCCACTTACAAGCCGTATTATATGACGTTTGCAATATAGTACCTATATCTCGACATGTTTTTTTTTCTTGCTTGAAAGAGTGCGTGATAGCGACGTGTTGGTTATAACAAGGTATATAAATCGAACTGAAAAATACCTTCTTCAGTTAATGGGCTGCTACACGGAAAGGAATAAGTCAACGTGTAGGTAGTCAGAGATAAGTTCTGTTCATGTTTACCATGTTTAAATATCGATTTTTATAATCTACGTCTTTTACACACGAATGTTTTATAGGGATAGATAACTTCAGTCTTCAAGCTGCCATTTTGAGAACATCATGTTCAAGTGATCTTGCAACATTTAATCAAAAGACAATTAATCTAGTGATCTCGACAGGTACAAAAATCCTTAGAATTGTATACCAAGATGTCCGCATCAACTCGGGGTTAGGAATTCGATTCTTGTTTCATTTTATTCGTTTTATTGACATTAATTTATCTTGAAAATAATACTTAAACCAAATCTTTAACCAATTCCGAAAACTTATTTAGCTTATTTGCAACGAACGCTTTATCCATAATACTTGTGGTACCATCGGTTTTTTCAAGCATAATCCTAAATTTTAAATCTTGATGTCCATTTTCTCTTTAAAATAGCTTGCATTACTAAAGTAAAAAAAAAAGAGAAAAAGCAGTTATTTGATTATGAAAACATCTGTGATGATCGATTTCATTACTTCAGAAATCGGAGGCTGAATTTAATTTTAAAAAAGTTTTCAAAACATTTAAAAAGGATTACATGCTTTTTATTGTTAGTAATATTATTCTGAATAAATTCTTAAGTTTTTTCTAAAACAATATGAGAAAATTACGACAGAAAATTCCATATGTCAAGCAAACATTGAGATTATTCTACATGAAATGTACTCACGCTTGTTATTTTGCTATTGGAATAATCTATGCATATTACAGCTTTATTTTTAATTCTTTTGGGATTTTTTTTTAAATATAGCATACTGCATGTAAATTTTCTGTTTCCGGACTACATGAACATATCCGATATACATTTTGTAATGAGATCGATGGCGGTAATCTTTTTACTTTTGCTTCAACTTTCATTCAACATTAAACAATAAAGAGCAATAGGAAATTAAGAACCTGCTGGAGAAAGACGACTCTGGTTGTAATTGCAAATAGAAAAAAGCCCAAAAAATAATGAGTGGAGTTAAGTTTAGTTGAGTAATGATGTTTTACAGTCAAGAATCTTACACTTATTCCAAAAATAATTCGAAAAACGACAAACCTCATAAATTTATTCTGCCAAAGAAAAAACACAATTATATCTAAGGTGAATCATACAAAATGCCAAAACATAAAAACAACAAATTACTGGATACAAATGCATATTACTTGAAAATAATGCTATTACAGATTACAGTATAGTATTAAAACAAAAAATTCCACGGAATTAAATGTCTCGCCTTCAAATTTGATAAATAAAATTGTATTTTTCAAACAAATATCTTTCTTTTCACATAACACTAGAGTGAGTGAGTGAGTGAGTTTTGGTTTAAAGCCGCATCAGCATTATTGCAGCTATTCGCGGCTAGAGAATGTTAATAAAATTACAATTTATGTAAAACTAAATACAATAGATTTTAAAGCAACTACTAAACTGATAAAAACCAGTAATATCACAGATAAGTTAACATAAAAGACTGGATAATAAATGATAAAAACTATATTTTATTAAACAAGTTTATTTCCCGTAGGAATTTTAAAATTTGATGTCCATGAACATTATTAAAAAGATCTTGCATCGATGATGCTGAATAAAAAGTATCCCTTGTAGGAGCAAAGTCAACACAGTCCAGCAATATGTGCTGGACAGATTGTTGACTTTGACAAGGGACACATTGGGGAGGTTGATCTCCCTTTAAAATAAAAGAATGAGTTAAATAACTATGGCCGATTCTACAGCGTCTAAGGACAACACCCTCATGCCTACTATATTGAGACAAAGGTGTAAATCCTAGACAAGGCTGCACAGAGTGTAACTTATTATGTTCCTGTCCATTCCAATGATCTGACCAGAGACCATTGATATAGGTATATATCAAAGGCCTCAGATCTGTATAAGGAATGAAACAGGATGTAATTGCTTTAGATAAAGCTGCCTTAGCAGCTGAATCGGCTTTTTCGTTACCTTTAATACCAACATGACTAGGTAACCAACAGTAATTAATTATCTTATTAAAATCTGAAACTGCATATGTTATTGAAGTATGCAGTTCCAGAATTTCACGAATTAGGGGGGGGTGATCTAATTTCTTGCTCTTTATTGCCCGGAGTACAGATAAAGAGTCGGAGCATATTATAAAATTGTTATGAGGCGATTTTGAAATATATTGTAAAGTAAGAATTATTGCTTTAGCCTCAGCTGTAAATATAGAACTTTCATTTGGAAGACGAATATTTACTGTTTCGTCCCCAACAATGGCAGCAGCAGCTACCTGACCACTATCTTTTGATCCATCAGTATATATAAGAAACCAGTGCCGCAATTCCTGTCTAATTACAGTAGGAATCAGTCGTGTATATTTATCTTTAATCAGAGCGAATTCCTGCTGGTAAACTTCTTCACTTGTTTCCGACTTTTTAAATTTTGTGAGATCCAGATTAACTTCTGGTTTATCAAGAAGCCAAGGAGGATCATCTGTTAATTTGTGTTTTTTAATAAGTTTCAGATTAAGTCCACATTCCTCCAATTCAGGTTTTAAACGGATACCTAAAGGTGCAATAGCTTTGATCTTTTTATTGTAGAGGTCTTGATAAAGCGGGTTAAAAACACAATCGAATGCTGGATTACATGGATTTGCATATAATTTTATAGCATACTGCAGGGTTAGTTTATTGCGCCGTAAATGTAATGGAGGCTCATTAGCCTCAACATATAAACTATCGATTGGAGACGTTTTGTAAGCTCCTAAACAAATACGTAAACCTTGGTGATGAATTGCGTCAAGGTCTTTTAAATATAATTTGCGAGCAGATCCATATATAATGGATCCATAATCAAGTTTTGATCTAATAAGCGATCTGTATAAATGAAGTAATGTAGGTTGATCACCACCCCAATTCGTATTGGATAAAACTTTTAAAATATCTAATGCCTTTAGGCATTTTGCCTTAAGGCATTTTATATGCGGGATAAAAGATAATTTGGAATCAAATAGGATTCCTAAAAACTTAGCTTCTTTTACAACCTTAATTAGGCTGTCATTGATATACAGCTCCGGGTCATGATGTATTTTGCGTTTGTTACAAAAATGTATGCAACAAGTTTTTGTTTTAGAAAACTTAAAACCGTTTTCCAATGACCATTTTTGAATTTTGTTGAGACAAAGCTGAAGTTGCCTTTCAATAGCATGCATATGAGTCCCTCTACATGAGATGCCAAAGTCATCAACAAAAAGAGAGCCATCTATATTATTTTTTAAAACTTTAGCTAAGCTGTTAATTTTGATACTAAAAAGGGTTACAGATAAAATACTACCCTGAGGGACACCCATCTTTTGCTGGAAGACATCAGAGAATGTTGACCCTAAACGAACTTGAAATTCTCGATTTTCGAGAAAGTTTTTAATAAAATTTGGGGTATGGCCTTTAAGACCCATGTCGTGCATATCTTTAAGAATGCCATATTTCCAAGTCGTGTCATATGCCTTTTCTAGGTCAAAGAAGATTGAGACCGCATGTTGTTTATTAATAAAGGCATTTCTAATAAATGACTCCAGGCGAACTAAGTGGTCTAAGGTACTCCTGTTGCGCCTGAAACCGCACTGGATATGAGTGAGAAGATTGTTAGACTCAAGATAATAAACGAGTCTATTGTTAATCATCCTTTCCATGGTTTTACAAACACAGCTAGTTAAGGCTATAGGCCTATAATTAGATGGATCAGAGTGATCTTTACCCGGCTTAGGAATAGGTATAACAATTGCTTTGTGCCAAGATGATGGGAAAGTATCACTCTGCCAAATATCATTAAAGATCTCTAACAGAGTGAAAAGACACTGAGGAGGCAAATTTTTAAGAAGTTGATAATGCACATCATCTGGACCAACTGCCGTATCATGTGCTTTGGAAAGTGCATTTTGAAGTTCTTCATACGAAAATATATCATTATATTCCTCAGAATTATCCGATTTAAAGGATAATTTATTTCGTTCTTGGATCTTTTGATATTTTTGAAATTCTAAAGTATAATTAGCTGAAGACGAATTTTTTGATATCGTCTCAGCAATTTTGTTAGAAATATCTTGTTCAGATGTTAAAATTGTATTATTTATTTTAAGGTGTTTAACATTATCGGAAGAACCTTTACCTTTAATTTTACGCACCATATTCCAAACTTTATTTAGTGGAGTCCGAGAATTGATCTTGGAGACATATTTTCTCCAAGATTCTCTTCTGCACTTTTTAGCAGTTCTTCGAGCTTTTGCACGAGAGATACGGAGCAACTGTAAATTATTTTGTGTTGGAGACTTATTAAATTGTCTCTCAGCTTGTTTCCTATTTTTCCTAGCTTGTTTGTATTCCTCATTATACCATGGTTTATGGATTCGAGGATTTGCAGAGGTTTTAGGGATGCAAGTATTAGCAATTTCTATAAGGACGTCAGTAAAACTCTGAATTTTATCAGTTTCATTTTCAAATCTCTCAGTATTAATTTTTTCTGCACAGAGATTGCGAAAATGATTCCAATCAGCTTTCGTAAAATTCCATCTTGGTATAGTTGCATCATTTGTCCCAGATGTATATTTCAATATAATTGGAAAATGATCGCTTCCACAACGATCATCGTTGACTGTCCATGAGAAATCATTCAGAATATTTGGATCAAGAATTGACAGATCTATCGATGAGTAAGTACCTGTCGCATCAGATAAAAAGGTTTTTGACCCATCATTTAATATAGAAAGGTCGTTGTTTGAAAGCAACGTTTCTATAATTTTGCCTTTATTATCAAGTCGAGGACTTCCCCAAAGGGGATTATGACCATCAAAATCGCCAACTAAAAGAAATGGTTTAGGTAACTGGTCGACTAA
This sequence comes from Tegillarca granosa, assembly GCA_029721355.1. NCBI lineage: Eukaryota > Metazoa > Mollusca > Bivalvia > Arcoida > Arcidae > Tegillarca > Tegillarca granosa. Next base: position 8,012,050 of record CM056606.1, on the reverse strand, counting down.
GTTTTGTAAATCAGCAAACTGTAATGCAGAAGATGGAGGAATATAAATGGAGCATAATGTTATAGTAATTTGAAGCGTCAATCTTAATGCAACCGCTTGAAGATTTGTTGTAAGAGAAATGGGACTATGAATTGTCCCATTGCGAACAAATATTGCAGCCCCTCCCGATGCTCTTCCAGTATTGGGTGAAAAAGAATAATATTGATTATAATATCGGAATCGAATATCTGTATCGGACTCTTTTATGTAGGTTTCTTGAAGACAAAATGCTACAGGATTAAAATCTTTAGCTAAAAGTGCAATTTCGTCCAAATTATTTCTAAAACCTCTGCAATTCCATTGAATTATATTTGTTTCATTCATTTTTATTTGGTGTTCGTATTGGTGATATTGGCTGAGAACATGGAGAACATTCCATCTCCTCATCTGAAGAGACATCCCTATGTCTCGCAAGAACATTCAATCGATGCAATGAATGCTTGGATTTAACGGTGTAAAACCGTCTTCATCCGATAATAAGAAATCTTTTTTTGAATGCTTCTTTTTATTTGTTTTTTTATTTTCAACTGATGAGGTTATATCCTGATCAGTTTTTGCGGCAGATTTGTCTGCAGCATTGGGAGCAGATATTTTCTGCTTTTTTGAAGTTAATTTAACTTCAGCTTGAGATTTCGATTTTTCAGTGTTTTTATTTATTTTACTATTTTCTAAAATGTTTGCTGTTTGCGACATAGTAGTAAATTTTTCTTTTGTTTTAGATTGATTTATTTTTTCAGTAGTGTTCTTGTTAGTATTAACAAGCACAGCTTCCGTTTGACAGGTGACACTTTTAAACGTTTTAGGAGAGGCATTCGATGCAACTGCAGCATAGGATGTGGCGGATACTTTCTGTTGATTTAAATATATTTTTTTTTGCCTCTACATAAGAAATGTTTTGGTTTGTTTTAATTTTAAGAATTTCATGTTATGTTTTCCATATTTCACAGTCTCTAGAAGATGCCATATGGTTTCCTCCACAGTTTACACATTTTGGAGGAAGTGTACATTCGTCACCTATGTGATCTTTTGATCCACAACGACAACATGCACTAGTGTTTTTACATGTTCTAGAGCCATGACCATATTTTTGGCATTTATAACATCGCAGTAGATTAGGTATGTACTTATTCACCACGATGCTACAATAACCAGCCTTTATATGTGTTGGTGGAGATGCCATGTCAAACGTAAGAAGGTATGTGCTTGTTTTAATAACTTTGCCTTCTTTTTTAACTGTGAAACGTTTCACTTGAGAGACACCCTGTTCTTTTAATTCGGAAGCAATTTCGTCTTCCGTCATATCGGACATTATCCGTTCAGGGTCTCTTATTATGCCCCTGCTAAAATTAAGTGTTTTATGCGGAGTTACTTTAACAGCAACATCCGCAAAATGTTTTGATGCCAATAAGTTAATTGATTGTTGCCTGGTTCTACATTCTATAAGAAGAGAACCAGATCGCATTTTTTTAATATTAGCAACAGAACCAGCTATGCCGCTTACAGCTTTTTGCACTGCAAATGGATTTATCTTTAGATAGTCATTTGTTGCAGAGTCTACTACAACAAACTTTGCCCATGCGGTACATTTTTCATTTAAATCATCATCGCTATCTTCTCTTAATCTTTTTGAACTATTTTGGTTTTTATTTTGTGATTCCATGTTGTTGTTAGGTGGTTCATCTTCCTTGCTCCCCACCCGCCAATCCGGAGTGGCAACCAGGGGCGATGCTGAAGTTCCGGGGATACCATCTCGGAACAGCACCAAGGATTACAAGGAAGATATACATCCCAATAAAATTGCAATGACCAGTTTTAAGATCATCACAAAAGAACAGGATTTGACCCATAAGCCACCGCCTTCTACAGGCAAGAGAAAAAAGACTAAAGTTTACAAAGCACTACGAATTATGAAAAAAGAGCAGAGCTAGAATGAAAACACTATTGTCTTGCCTGTAGGGCTCGGCGTGACCAGCCGATTTGTTGGACACGGGCCTATGCCAACCGTCCTTCTAGATGAAGTAAGGGTCGAAGTGATGTGTTGGACCGTGGAAACCGTAGTAAACAAGGTCCTCAATCACCAGAATTCCGTCCTCCATCATCAAGGATCGCATTCCACGGCAAACAGAATGCCCCATTTTAGTCGCCTTTTACGACAAGCATGAGGTACTAGGGGCCTATTCTAACCCGGGCTCCCCACGGGGTACATAACACTAGATATCTGAACTACAAAAACTTAAATCACATCTTATTGAAAAAAGTATTCATGTTTATTGGAGTAAAAAACATTTTTCTAAATTTTTTATCCAAAATCTTTGATCTGCCCTAAAACTGAAACAATAAACTTATACAAGGTAAATAACACAGAAACTAATATAGCTTTTTTTTAATTCAAACATAATATTGGTTTGGAACAAAATGCAATTTCTCATAATTTGTATTTTTCATTTAAAATCTTTATTTTAAAATTAATTCGTTTAAGATTTTATCTCAAAATTGAAATAAATAGTCGACAGGCATAATCTATACCTAAAAAATTGAAAAATACGTCTGCAGGAGCATTTTCTCAAAATTCCCTTTTTCTGTAAAAATTGCAAGTTTTTACCACAAAAGAGTTGAAACATCAGCTTGCATACTCATGTAATCATAATTAAACTGCAAGATTGAACTGTGTTGCAACTTTAATTGAAATAACAGTATTAGTTTGAAAAGATATGGACTTTAACATAAACTTTCATATTTTCTCAAAATTTCCTTTTTTCCTGTAAAAAAGCAAGTTTTTACCCAAAAAATAATTGAAACATCAGCTTATATACTCATGTAATTTTAATTAAACTGCATGCTGAAACTGCTGCAAATTTCATTGAAATAACAGTTGATATGGACTTCAACATAAACTTTCATATTTTCTCAAAATTTCCTTTTTTCCTGTAAAAAAGCAAGTTTTTACCCAATAAATAATTGAAACATCAGCTTATATACTCATGTAATTTTAATTAAACTGCATGCTGAAACTGTTGCAAATTTCATTGAAATAACAGTTTGAGAGATATGGAAATTCCCTTTTTTCCTGTAAAAAGGCAAGTTTTTACCCCAAAAACAGTTGAAACATCAGATTATATACTTATATAATCATGATTAAACTGCGTGATGAAATTGTGTTGCAAATTTCAATGCAATAACGGTATTAGTTTAAGAGATATGGACTTTAACACAAACTTTCACATTTTGACACGCCGCCGCCGCCGACACCGAAAAAGTAACACCTTAGTCTCGCCTTATGGCAATGCCAGGCTCGACAATTATAAATATGAATTAACATTAATATTTACAGTACAAAACTTTATGTTGGTATACATTATTGAATCTGTGTAACAAAATCAATTAAGTTAGTTACCTTTTACGTTTTTCCTCAAATAACCTTAAATTTCTTCTACATAGTCTTATAATTCAACTTTTCCCCAGCTTTCGTCCCTGTAACTTTTTTAAAATATATTATCTTTTTTGTAGAAGTAAATATGTTCTCAAAATGCTTAATTATGTTCTGTTCACTCAACACAGAAAAAATTAATAGTTCAGATTCCAACTCTGTTCCGTCGAAGGTTTGAAAATGTTTGATGCAAATAATTTCTTATAATTTTACGAAATTGGAAACTTTCCTTTTGTTGCTAGTTGTTTTCTCAGTAGGTGTATTCTCCCATGATATTCTTTTATCCCGAGAACATTAATAATATTTTCCCGAATATGAAATATATATTATTAGAACATAAACTTTAATTTTTAGGCACTAGATTTATAAATGGCAACAGACACAGACAAAGGTTACAATTAAAGACCCATCTGGCGCTATTCATAAATATGTCAGTTATAGTCTAGATAGCATAAAAGTAACTGCATAGGTTGTATTGTATGTTAATGTAGTTGATATGCATTTGTATTAAGTTCCCATGAAACGAAAATTCTGTTGTCACCTGCAATTTGTATCTACAATTGATTTTCATACTTTATTTACATAATTAAACATATATACATCATGGTGACAAAAGCAGAGATGAAAATGTTCCGCCGATTTTATGGCCAATTTGATCATTTTTGAGATCGATGCAGAACCGGGGAAAAAATTTGGGGGGGGGGGGGTAGGTATAGTGACAAGATCATCCAATGTTGCTCCGATCTGAGTGAGTGGTGTGAATCAGTAATGCTGTTTGAAACAATTTCGCTTATGTAAATCGTTGAAAAAAATTAAATTTATATATTCTGTTGTTATTTTGTATTAAGATATATATATATATTATGTATATCCACATCGTATATAGAAGTCGAAAGTACAAAGGGAGGCAATCCAGACATCTTGTAAACGTTTTAATTGTGAAGACTTTTTTCAAGCGTTTTCAAGCGCCAGTGATACAACGACATTTATTCCATGCGGTCATACTAAATTTCACCATGCCGAAAATCATTTCCAACCCTCATCAGATAAAAGAATGCGATAAAGATGTCAAGAACAAGTGGAATTCGACATGGCCTGAAAAAATTGTAACTGTAGAGTTACGGAAAGAAAAAATTGTCAAAGTGTCAGATACAGTTTGAGAGCCAAGGGAAAATCAGGGATAGATGCTTTTCAGCAAAAAGACTTTCTGCATGTTCCTGTCAACTACAAGCTATGTCAGCAAAAAATTATAAACGCTACCAGGAAGAGCAATCAACTCTTAAAGAGGCCAATCGACGTAAACTGGATATGGAAGAAAAAATGACAGAGAGCAAAAAAAGCCATCGAGATGAAGAAGCAAAGAAAGCAGCAAAGGCATTAAAACTACACAGAGAAACCATCTTAAAAAGGCTGGCAGAAAAAAAGAGGAAAGAGAAAAGGCCTGTGAAGCATATGTCAAACTAAAGTGTGCCAAGTGGTTGTTGATGTTAAACTTGATTGAATATAATTTTAGTATTTTATGTAAATTCAGTTTTGCACAGATTTCATTTTAGTGTTTAGTGAAAGGAAATATCGTTTAGTGAGTTTTTAATCTAAAAAAGTTAACAGATGTCAGATTTTGCAGAATTTACTTGACAATTCACATTTCTAAGGATGTAAAATTGCAAACTTTTAATGTTTTAAAACATTTGTGAGATTATTTGTGTGAGTGGGAGCCTTCAGGCATGAAAGACAAAGTGATAAAATTAAAGGTAATTATTTTTGAAAAATCTCATACGTTCTGCTCAAGGCAAGTGGTATACATTATTAAATTCAAACTTAAATGCAATCAGAAACTAGAAAAAATTATCATATTACAAGGCAAACATAAACTAGAGTTTTAGAGTATATAGTCAGGTGAATGATAATTTCCATTGCAAAAATATCCCAAAATTGCTGAATCTGGTTTTATTTTTTTTTTAAGTGAATAAATTTTAAAGCTAAAATTGCATTGAAAAAAGTCTCTCAGAATGCACCATTTAACATTAAGATTTTAAAAATTTTCTGGGGGAGGCCCCCAAAACCCAAAAGTATATAGTCAGGTGAATGATAATTTCCATTGCAAAAATATCCCAAAATTGCTGAATCTGGTTTTATTTTTTTTAAGTGAATAAATTTTAAAGCTAAAATTGCATTGAAAAAAGTCTCTCAGAATGCACCATTTAACATTAAGATTTTAAAAATTTTCTGGGGGAGGCCCCCAAAACCCCCCCTGCGGGAGGGGACACCCCTCCCGCACTCTCCCCAGAGGAGGCCTGCGGCCTCCTGTTGGACCTTTGGTCCAACTTCTTCACCCTAAAATTCATTTCAGCCTTTTTCATTCAAACCCATTCCGTTTTCCGCTATATTCGCACATCGGCATTAAAATCTTAAAGTAACCTTACGTTGTCCTGAAAAAAATAACGTACTACATCAACGACAACGCCATAGAAACGGTGACCTAATTTTGTAGCGGATCTAAACATTCCGTCTGCTTGTTTAGCTGTAGTTTCTATTTTGCCGCAATGGCTACTCAGAAAAAAGAAATGACCCCCGAGAAGAAAGGGATTATACTTTGTCTAGTGGAGGAAGGCATCAGTAAGAATGACATTGCAAGAATCTGTAAATTAAATTACTCTACCGTTTTTTTTTAAGTTTATTAAACGTTTTGAACAGCGAGGTTCTGCAGAAAATATGCCACGAAGTGGAAGGCCAAAACAAATGGACGCTCGGAGTGTGAGGATTTTAAACCGGACTGTTCGGGAGAATCGTGCGGCAACATTAGTTGACTTTACTAACAAGTTCAATCAGTTTAACCATGTTTAGGTCAGTAAGAGAACAATTTAAAGGAAACTACATAATGAAGATTTCAGGAAACGTTCAATTAGGAAGAAAATGGGAGTCATGGCTGTCAACCGGGTTCGGCGTGTAAACTGGTGTCGCACACATTTAACTTGGACTGTTCCAAATAATTGGAAAAGCATTATTTACAGTGATGAAATGAAGGTTGTTGTTAGTGACAAAGGACTTGTGAAAATGTGGCGTACTAGGGATGAAGCATACCGACCAGAGTGTATTGGGCACATACGTCAGTATGAGGGTCGACGGCTGACAGTAATGGTATAGGGATGTATTACGTATAATGGTATCGATACTTTGGTGTTTGTAGAAGGAAATATGAACAGTGCCAAGTATATTGAGGTATTGGATGATAATTTTTGGCAAGTCGTAATTAAACATTCTCCAAACAAACCTTACCTTTTCCAAGACGACAATGTTCCGTGTCATGCCTCACAAGCTACAAGAGATTGGACAGCTAGAAATTTAAATCCATGCCTTCTATTGCACGCCGCCCAGTCACCTGATTTGAATATTATTGAATACATTTGCCTTCTGATGAAAATTCAAGTTAAACGCAACATTTCTAATATAGACTAAGTCGATCAACTCAAACGTGTTCTGACTCACGCTTGGAAATCTATCAGTCCCATATACATAAGTAGCCTTTACAATTCGATTCCAAGGCGTCTCCAGCGAGTAATAAGATCTAGGGGCCACATCACCAAATACTAGGGTCACAGGCAGCAAATAATCGGTGAGTAAATAACTTTTTTTCCAAGTTTATTTGTTTAAGTGAACTACAATATGGCGGAAAACGGAATGACTTTTGTCACCACGCTGTACATTGGTTTATAGGCATGTATTTGGACACAATAATGAAAATTGCTTTCATTTTCGGTCACCTTTCCATCCGACCATTCATTGTTATTCCATAAAACGCAACCTGTGCGATTGCACAACTTTAATAACAATGGTTGTATTTTGACAGGCATGTCCTACAGGCCTTCTATTATTACTCGACAGATCCTAGAGTGAAAAAAAAAATTTCCAGTTCACTTGTCGAAGGTAGGTTTTTTTCCCGGGCACTCTTCCTTTAAGATTCCAGAAATGAAAGCCCCAATATAAAAGAAATCTTACTAGGTTGTAAAACATAAATCCAATCCATCCGACCCGATTAAAGTACTAATATTTTGCCACTTAATCAGTGAATCTTTGTATTTAAAAAAAAATTAATTAAATATAAGTAGTCGTTGCAGCCCGTTTGGGCTTACCCACAAGGCAGTAAAATACTAATCTTTCGTTGAATCATACTGTTAAGTTCCACATCCCATAACAATTATGTTCATGGATATAAAGATTAAAGCCACGTAAAAATGTATACCTAGGAGACTGAAAAATGTTAAAATAAAATGTAGAGTAAGAGTTATTTTGTCACCATATCCAATTTAATTTTACGATTATTAGGACAAAAATCAGACGTGTTCAACATGACTTTATTCATTCATTTTTAATTTCCCTTTTTTAAAAATAAAATATTAATTGGAAAATATGCAACGAATCCAGAACGACAGAAAGCATGTGTGTGCTATTGTAATGTGACTGTTTTTCCATCACCGTGCAAAAATATCAACAATGGGACACAAGAACGAGACTGGATGAATCAGAAAAATGTAGAGTTTGTGGTGAATCCAATTCAGAGGATAGGGGACAATCTGGGTGGGGTATTTTAAAGCATGTGACTTTTGGGTACATACCCACTGCATCGGCATTCACACCAAAACAACATCACCTTTATAGAAAATTAAATTTATGTGTCCTCACCATCCATTAAAGTCCAATTGAACAAGATAATTGTCTTATGTAACATTTTCACGCAATAACAAACCAATGGAAAAGCAAAATCGATTAGATAAACACTGAATGTTTACAATAAAGTGACATTACACAACTATCATTTTATATTCAATTGAGTTTTTGACTTAACATTTTTTATAATTCCATTTCATAAACTTTCTTTTCTTTCTTTCATTTTCAGAAAGTTTCACGGCACTGATGAAACTCTAGTGTCTGAAGAAATAAGAAGGATGTCCAATATCCTATATGGCTCAAAATGTAATGAAAGTTGAGACCAATACATCGTATGGATTGGTTCTGCACATAGTTATCATGTAAGTCTAACACATTCATAATCAAAATTAATCTTTTTATTAAAAACGGCATAAAATTTGTCAAAATGCAACAAACAACCAAATTTGATCAATATTTGCAAAATGCGAAAGATCTAGTCTGAATGCTAAAATTTTAAATCTTATTCTTTTTCTTTTCAACCCGCACTCTGTGTGTGGCAATTTTGTTTTTGTTTTTGCAATATCTGCGGCTGGCATCTGTCCCCCAGATGAAGCAGTAGGAGGAATTATTAATTCTAGACCAAGGGTTTCAATTTCCTCCTTGATATTGAATCCGTTGTCTACCATCACTACATCTCCCTTTTCAACCATATTTTTAATGTCTAGTAATCCACTCTGGTTTGTTATCTCTTCATCAGAAATCGAACCAGAAAACAGCATTAAGGCAAATGTCAGTGGAAGGTCTACTGCTATCAGTCCTTTTAAAGTTGGAGATGACTTGTAATCCGACTTTGTGTTGACAAAGATGGCGGTCTTGTTTTAATTTCTGTATCATCAAGAATAACCGTGGTGTTTCGAAAATCCCTTTTGAAATTTGCTGGCATTTCTGTGTGGCCACATTGGCAAGGATCCAAACTGGAAAAACATATAATTTATCTGGTTAGTAAATATTAGACTTCCATCTCGGGGTGAAATCCAAGAAAGACCAGTAAAATGTATGTCTTCAAGTGGCATTTCGAAATCAAAAGCATACCGTAACGCCAATGAAAAAGTTGCCATGCAGATGTATAAAAGAAAAACAACCATGCACATGATATTGGACTTATTATTAATGCTACATTTCTTGGTGCTACTCCAGATGGAAAATAATGTGATAAAGGTGAGAAAGGTATCTTAAATTAAGTGTCCCTACACTTCGTGATATGACTCTTTCTGAGGCATGTGCTCATGAGAAGTATGGACTTTTTCCTTAAACAAACTGATCTTGAATTTTCACTCTTGAAAGACCATGAATACTGATTTCAGGTCCAAGTGCAACTTTTGCCTACTAATGGACAGTTTTGTCACGTTCACAAGAAAGGATTTATCCTGATGGGAACACCTTTCAAGACATGTTGAAAAATATTACAAGTGTTTATATTCAGAATGTGAAGCCTTTTTTAAAAACCATGTTGAAAGACAAGTAGGTTTAAGAAGTAAATGTAAGAATTTTTAAGTATGACTGCTAGTTACTACAAAGTGTTTAGGACTTGAAGGTTTTACATCTTCTGATATGGTTGCCTGTGTTGTATTCTCAGAACTACAAATAAAATAATTACAAAGTAAAATGCAACAATTTTGTTAGTTTATTGTTGAATGTCTCATCAACAATTTTTCAGTCATCTGTGATTAGAAGATTATTGATCACAAAGATTAATCTAAACAAATTTTTATTAGTTGCATGAGTGCATGCAGTTGTATTTATGGTCATCGATATGCATTGATGGCTAGTGTTGAATTTATAGCACATAAATATATGAGACTAAATTCCAACCATTGTGTCTACATTAACATCAAACATTTCATATACAAAGTCTGAAATAATTTGAAATGAGATTGTTAGACATTTGACAAAACAAAATCACCTCACTACATCCACAAGGTTTTTGCAGGTTTTTTTTAGGTGGTTCTGAAAGTGCTATCTTGTTGGGTGGTTTTCGTGCCGGTGTTTGTGTACCTGGTACTTGACTATTTGGTATTGCAGGCATTGAATATGGGTATCTATCCTTGAGTTCTCCCTCAACAAAATAATTATGTGTAATTATATTAATTCATTGCTATAAAATGTGTAACTGTGGCAGTGTTAACCTAGGGTACTTGAAAATTTAAATAAATATGTTAAATATTTAATACAAATACCAGTTAAATTTTGATGTGCCAGATGTGCACATTTCGGAAATTCATTCCCCGTCAGCGACACTAAGACCGAAAAGTTTGATGCATAAAAATATAAGTCAAACAGTTGAAAATAATGAATCTAAAGTTTCAAAACTATATAGATCCAAATCCAGCTAAGGAATGCTGTGCATGAGGGAACAAACCTTAGCTTAAACCAACCTTAAAATGACTGCTTTTAGATAGATCCTTAATGTTAATTCTAGTTTTTCATATTGCATTATAAGACTAATAATCGACAAATTTTATTTGAAGTATAGGTCATTTTTTTATGCAGATGCTACACTCTATCAGTGCGGTGGTACACCCCCCCCCCATTTTACAAGCACAATTAGTCATTCACATTTATTGCTTGACACAAAAAGTAAACTATCTAAAACTTAATTAATATAGCTTAACGATTTTAAAGCAAACGAACAAATGGCGATTAATATAGCGCAACGATTTTAAAGACAAACGAACAAATGGCGATTCCCATCTACAATGTATACGCGGAGTTGGTCATTTGGTCTCCCACACAACTTAATCCAACGAAGGCATTTATCCTTGTTTCTTCGAGGTTTTGGGAAAGGAATGAATCTGAAACCTTTTGGATATCTACTACGTATTACACAATCCCCACTGACATCTTTTCACCATATTTGCCGATTTTACTATACCCTGTTAGCGTGTTTTGCGTTTGTTTGTCGGTGTAAAATGGCGAACAAAACCGACGCTATAAGTGTGTCAAAATCCGGCGCGCTGATTGGTTAATACCTGAACTTTGATTAAAAGGCGCGATCGGTCAGCTGACACGTTAAGTCCAAAACTGTGCCAAAGGGCAAACTTCGCCTTACCAGAATGAAAGACATATTCGTTATTGTGTCTAACCCCAGCTAAAATACATGTAAAGAATGCAGTATAAGAATACTACATCGCTCATGAATTTCACGTTGGGATTTTTAACTTTTAACTTTATAACAAGGAATAGAATGTGTTGAGAGGGTGAAACATTTTGAAGTCTTCAATCTGTTTTAAAAAATGCCAGAATTCCTTCGCTCATGGCATTCATAAAAATCTGGATAATCTACCAGCTCTTATGATAATCTTTTAAAAAATGCATTAAGTTTTCCTTGTAAAAACACCAAAACGGTGCTGATTTAATTGATGATGCTCCTAATTAACAATGTGAGATTTGGTTCAATGATAAAACTCGAATACAGAAATAACAAAAATTTCCCAGCGAGATATAGCCTGTAGGATCTAATTTTTGAACAAGGTTACGTCATAAAAAACCGTGTCATTTATTCACAACTTAAAAAACGGTGAAATACAATAAATTAAACACAAGTTTCATTAAATTTGTCATTGTGACTTTGTAGGAGATACGTAACACAAATGTGAATACATTTTGATATAAATGACGGACAATTAATACAATTTGACAGGTTTCACCTTCGGTTCATAGAAATCTCCGTAAATCCGTGCGCATGCTCCAAGCAAATAATAGTCAACGTTAAACATTGATCAATCCGTTAAGATGATTCCGTTTATTTCATCTAATAGGAATGAAATTGTAGAAAATGATTTTCACGAATCGTGATTAGAAGTTATCAATTTAAAAAAATATATATATTTTTTTAGAAAAAAAAAATCAGAAAATTGACAAACTTAATGCAGATTTAAAATTAAATAAAATTACACCCAATGAAGCAAATGCAGATTAATAAGAGACTTTATATGTCTGTAATGAATTATTTAATCAAATGAATCTGAAAAATAAAACAACTTGAGTAAAGTCATATGCTTACAATTTAATACAAGCGACATTTTTAATTTACTATGTAGATGAGTCAATTGCAGATAAAAGCACATGTACACAGCCACCACTGAAACAAAATTATTTTTTAATTGACAACACTGATAAAACATCATCTTTTCAATTATATATCCAAACGCACAGTGTAATATTCAGAATTAATTTGCATTTTGACCTCTGGTAAACAACATTCATTTAATTTGTTTTAATATGAAAGTTTGCTAAAAAAAATAAACAAGGATCATTGTGTGCATGCTACTGCAAATCTATACAAATAACGTTTTCGCTGGTCTCCATAGTAATCCATGAAATTCTTCAACATACATGTACATCAAACATCAGTTGAATTAAATTATATCCACGACTGTGTTTTGTTTTGTACAATATTTAACATGTTCAATTTGTGACCAAGCTGCTTTACGAAAAATTCTATTACAACTCTGCATGTTGGTGCATAAATCACATTATTGTCAGGGTCAAGTTCTACATTTATTAATTGGACAATTAAAAGATATTGTTTTCGATGTTTAACTGTACCAATATACATAGATTAGATAAGACAGTAATGCTATTTCAAACTTGATAAAAAAGGCTTTTAAAAGAATTGTACGTCTGTAATAAATCACTTTAAGCAAGTTAAGGTTGAAATTATTATATTATATTTGTAGGAATGGGTGGGGAATCGCTTAAAAAAGGAACTTGAAAGGTATATACATACCCAAGAAAGAAATCCTATGTAAAAGGAATCTCATCGTACAATGAATTTGTCCATGACAGCAAGGGTATCATACCCAAGAAATCCTATGTAAAAGGAATCTCATCGTACAATGTATTTGTCCATGAGAGCAAGGGTATCATACCCAAGAAAGAAATCCTATGCAAAAGGAATCTCATCGTACAATGAATTTGTCCATGACAGCAAGGGTATCATACCCAAGAAAGAAATCCTATGCAAAAGGAATCTCATCGTACAATGTATTTGTCCATGACAGCAAGGGTATCATACCCAAGAAAGAAATCCTATGTAAAAGGAATCTCAACGTACAATGTATTTGTCCATGAGAGCAAGGGTATCATACCCAAAAAGAAATCCTATGTAAAAGGAATCTCATCGTACAATTTATGTGTCCATGAGAGCAAGGGTATAATTTTTTTTTATAATTTATTGATAATGTTGGTTTATCGATATCTATACGATATGGAAATTAAACGATGTGATATTTTATTGATATGGACTTTTTAATGCAGCCCCATGTACGTATTAGAGTATAATTGCTTTCTTGTCAATCCCTCCTTTTTGTCCCTCTGTCAAAAATTTTCTGGAGTTGGACACTTAAACTTCTAGAGGTATCAACATGACACTTTACAGGTAGATGAATTTGTTAAGGAAAATGCAGTGTAGAAAACCTTTTTAGCATAATTTAGGAATAATTGCCTATTGTTATTTTTACACTTAAAATTTATGTAAAAAGCATATTTGATAAAGAAAAGGTGATCTCGTTAATATACATGTTTAATATAGGGCATTTAAAGACAACACTTACGAAATACTGTACTGTGAGGAGCACAAGAACTAGAATTAATGGTAAACATTTTATTAAAATCAAACTTATACGTTGCGAATACATGGTTTTCAATTTTCTGGTGGCCTTGTTTATTTATTACATTTTAGTTTTACTTTTATGGTGGGAATTTTTCGGTTGATAGCTAGGAAAATTATTTTGAGTTACTTCAAAGCGCACAAATAACAAATTTTGGTGCTTTGCAAATAGTTTTGTTAACAAAAACCCTTAATCCCAAGCTCCTTATTTCTGCTATTTGCCATACACAAAGAAAAAGAGGTGTTTTTAAATCTTTTGTTTTAAATATTATGACCCAGGGTATTAAGAGAAAGGAATTCAACGATGTAATAACGCATCACGACCCTGTGGTCATACATAATTTTTTTGAATTCATTTTGCAAAAATTAAATGAAAATAATTTTATTTGTCTTAATAACGCAACAGTGTCTGCCAGCGTACATACACCACGGTGCCCCTACATCAGTGTACCGGAAGTACCTGATTGTTTCAGATATTACTTGTTTTTCTAGTTTTTTGTAAATATGGAAATATAGTTTTATCAAATAGAACTTTCCATAATAGAAACTGTAAATAGAATTTACATTGTACATATTGCTAACACATAAAATTACCAAAATGTTATTCCTTCATTAAAGAGCGATTTACAGACATGAGAAAAGTATTCGCGAAACGAAAGTAGTATAACACGAAAGTGCACAATTAAATTTGGAAAAAGACTCGATTGTGTCTGGACTGTACCGTATAGGTTCATAGGTTAAACGATCGTAAATAAAACGAAATAGGAGTGTGTTTCAAAACGAAAGTAGTCTTCAGTGTGGGATATAGATAGGCCTGTATAAAATATAATCAACTCTTCAATGGAATTTTAATGAATTTGTTTGAATATATACGCAATATGGTTTAAAAAAGTATCCAATCATTTATACTCACAAGCTGCATTACGTTTTCCTAGGAAAAAAATTAAAACGGTGCCGATCTAATGAATGATGATCCTAATGAACAATTTTACATTTGGTTCAACGAAAAAGCTCGAATAAATACAGAAATAACAATAATTTCCCAGCGAGATGCAGCCTGTGGGATCTAATTTTAGAACGTGGTAACGTAATGACAAACCGGGTCATTTAAACACAGCTTACAAAACGGTCAAATACAATAAATTAAACACAGACTCATTAAATTTGTCATTTGTGACTCTGTAAGGGATACGTAACACCACTGCGAGTACGTTTGGATATTAATGGTGGACAATCAATACAATTTGTCAGGTTTCACCTTGGATTCATTGGATATTTCCGTGCATCCGTGCGCATGCTCAAAGCAAATAATTATTGTCGCTAAACACTGACCCGTTAGAGGATTCTGTTTATTAAAAGCTAATAGGAATGAAATTTTAGAAAATGACTCTTCCGGATCGTGATTAAAAGTTAGCTATTTATTAAAAAATATATTTTTAGAAAATCAAAAAAAAAAAAAAAATAAATAAATAAAAAAATAAAATAAAATCAGAAAATTAAAAAACTTATTTTTAAACCCAAAATTTTTATCATTCCTTGAAATAAGGCTTCTTGGATGTTTTTGTGACACAAGTTAATAAATCCGAAAAAAATAGACTTTTAGTATTACAGTGGCGACAAATAAGTAACTTCACGTTTGACTGCCTGGACAGTTTGCGGTCAGATTTTTCCAGACGCAACAATTGCTGTCAATATGTCATATTACTGCCCTCTGTGTCTTGTGTCTAAGTACAAACCAAGAAAGCTTAGGAAGTTATAGAAATATCTTGGGGTACATTGGAAGACCAGAATAAAGGCCAAAAATGGTAATTAATTAATTTTTTCATGATGCATAATCTTAAATAAAAGGAGAACTCAATTTCTTTAGTATTATTTTGTTTATTTCATTCTTTATTTTACTTTACTTTATTTTGCTAATTGCTTGTTGTCAGGAACTTGTTTTGAATTCACATTAACTTTATCATCAAACCTTAAATTGATACCATGTACATGCATTAAATTATATATTTATGCTCATGCCAAATAGCAAATTAATATATATAAGTATAATATTCCCACAGAAACTGGATCTACAGTATGCTAGATGTCAATAAATAGACTTGTACACAGTATTGAGGAAAAAGCACTTAATCGGAATATAACAAGTACCTTGCATTTTGTAAACAACTACAGGCAAAGTAAACTGGTAATGTATTGTACAAAACATAATTTGCTATATAGACAACAATGTAATGGGGTTACAATTATTGGGAGACATGATAGATTAAATTTGGGAAAGAAGCTTTTAAGATTACAAATATAGAAGTAAGTGCACTGTAAAAATATTAATTTGAACGGAACATGGTGATGGATGTACATTTCTACTATATAGTAGGTTAATAGATGGTGATGGATGTACAGTACCACTATATAGAAGGTTTTAAAGAACTAGTGCAGTTGTTGATGAAGATTATAGGTATACAGTTTTATAAATTGATTACTGGCATGGTGATGGATGTACAGTACTACTATTTAGTAGGTTTTATAGTACTGGTACAGTGGTGGATGTAGATTAGGGGTGTATATATAGGTGTATATATATAGTATTACAAATTGATTACAGGTATGGTGATAGATGTACAGTACTACTATATAGAAAGTTTTATAGTACTGGTACAGTGGTGGATGTAGAGAATAGGTATATAATATAATAAATTGACTTCAAACATGGTGTTGGATGTACAATAGTACTATATAGTGGATTTTTAGAACTGGTACAGTTGTTGATGTAGATTATAGGTATATAGTATGATCAATTGATTACAGGCATGGTGATTGATGTACAGTACTACTATATAGTAGGTTTTTTAAATCACTGGTACAGTGATGGATGTATGTTATAGGTTAGTTTATATATATATATATATATATATATATATATATATATATATATATATATATATATATATATAGTATTATAAATTGATTCCGGGCATGGTGATAGATGTACAGTACTACTATATACCCGTACAGTACATTCATCACACTACCCGCGTTGTATATATCATACTACATACATGTACTGTACATCCATCACCATGCCTGTGTTGTACAGTGCATATAACATAGTACATACCTGTACTATACATTCATGTTGCATTTAAAAATATAGAAGTTATCCAAGTTATTACTTTATAAATAAAAATATTTTCACATTTATTCCCATAAAGGATTTACTTATTTTGATATACGCAGAGGCATAATATTAAGTTTATGTCATCTTGTTTATCAATATCTGCAGGTGTTACAGTAACTTCCTGAGGAAAATCCTCAATTATAAGAGTTTGGGTGGTTTGTTTTGATAATGTTCATTTGTATTTACTTTCTCCTTAGGTACTTGAATAAAATCCAATTGTGATGACGAAACATTTGTAAAAAGAGTTTCCTTCTGTGAATTATTCACTTTTAAATGTAATTTAGATGTTTCCTCACTTGACGTTTCATTCATTATGCATGTTTAATTTCATCAAAAATTTCAATAATTAAAATTCAATTTGACTAACTGGTCAGTTATATTAAATTTATGTATGCCCGCAAGAAAAAAAGTGTATTTTTAATTACAAGACGTTTCGTTTCTTCATTTTGTGTAAAATCCATTAAGAATTATATATCTTGAGTTGAAAATAATAATACAACCATAAATATTTTTTATAATGTGTTCAAAAATTGTTTAAAACTGCTTTTGAATGTTTGGATGACCCTTGAGTAAACTGTAGCTAAAAGTTCAACATTTTGGTGGCAATTTTTTTCATTTGCTGAAATTTCCCGGGCAAAAAGTGTACTGATGGAGGATTCTATCATAGGTAAACAAGAGTTCCGCATGGCAGAGCATGATACGCCCGTCAAATCTGCAAGTCATTTATGTGGATATTTTGTTTATTATGAACTGTAAAGGGACTTATACAGTTCATATGAGCTGTTCATAATCAATAAGTCAATTCAATTATTCATCACAATGATACAAAATGCAGTGCACAAGTCAACAAGTACAATAAAAAACAATAGTAATTATTGAGATTTTGGTATTATTTTCAGAAACAAAATAGACTTACCACCAGCCACACCATTTATAATTTTACCATCATGTTCTTGTAACCTTCATCACAAAATTGAGGTAATCTCTAGTATACTGGGTTGTTTCAAAGACAGCAAGTTCTTCAGCCTACAACTCTATGTGTATCTGCTCCCTGGTAGAATAAATTAAGGAAGCTAGAGTTGCGGTTCCTGAGCACTGCACTTCGGATCATCGTGGTAAGTAAGCATACCAAGTTTCAAGTCATTCTGACCATAGATGTCAGAGTTATGGACCAGACAAACCCGCCGCGTACTCTGGCAGCACACAAAGGGGAATAACTCAAAAATTAAGGAAGCTAGAGTTACGGTTCCTGTGCACTGCACTTGGCATCATCGTGGTAAGTAAGCATACCAAGTTTCAAGTCATTCTGACCATAGATGTCAAAGTTATGATCCAGACAAACATGCTAACAGCATTCAAAGGGGAATAACTCAAAAATTCAGGAAGCTAGAGTTACGGTTCCTAAGCACTGCACTTCGCATCATCGTGGTAAGTAAGCATACCAAGTTTCAAGTCATTCTGACCATAGATGTCAGAGTTATGGGCCGGACAAACCCGCCGCCAGTACGCCCGCCCGCCCATCCGCCAAGGGTGATCCCATAATACGCCCCGTCTTTGACGGGCGTATAAAAAGGTTCGTTACTAAATAGATTTTGACCTTATAATTGCAATTTAAAAAGGTCTGGAAATTATTTGGATGTATTACATGTTTATGATTTTTTTTCATTTTACAAGTAAAATAAATGGACTAAAATTTAATTTTTTAAACAAACAGCTCTCTTACAAAATACGGGCATCAAACCCTCCATGATTAGGATCTTACCATCCTATATCTATGTTCCTTACTTTATTTTAATTTACTAGTTTATCTAGCAATTAGTGGCGGGTATTTGAATTTTATTATCTATTTAGTATATACTTGATGGCAATTAGATAAATCTTCAGGATTACGGCAAAATAAAAAGGATACTGTGTCAACGGTTGATGAGGAAGCATTTTGGAAGCATGTATTTACATTTAATACAGCTAAAGGACTGTATTTTTTTACAACTGCAAAGCATTTGGATTTCGTGGTTATGCAGAACATAAGGATCTGTAAGTAGAACAGTTTTTCGATACAGATACAATGACAAAATCAAAATATATTCTTTATCGAGGAAAGGTGCAAAATATGTTCAAGGAAGACTAAAACATCAAAGAGTAGTCCCTGATAATGGGAGATGTTTAGTCGAAGTTTACGAAACTTGTTTAAGTTTAATTCTGCAGAGTGATGCAATTTTTAGGAAACCTATATCTCATTCTGATAAATTAATGTATCTAAGATTGAGTGCTGCAGTTGTATCCGAGAAGGATATGTCAGGTAAGATGAAGAAGTTTTACCATAATTAAGGAATAGATATAATTAATAGAAATATTTAAAATCATAATATGAGTGACATTCTGCACTAGTTTATACAAAAATGGTTTTAATGCTTTTATACAATAATGGTTTTGATGACAAAGCAGTAAAAAGTCGCTCTTGGCATATGAGTAATTCTGTATATTATGAGTGACATTCTGCACTAGTTTATACAAAAATGCTTTTATACAATAATGGTTTTGTTGACAAAGCAGTAAAAAGTCGCTCTTGGCATATGAGTAATTCTGTAAATTGATATAAAAGAGAACTGACACCAATGTTAAAAGATATTAGCAATGCTTTTGCACCGCCAAAACCTGAAAATGAAAAAAATTTGTTGATGTGCCAATAATTGAGAATTATGTATATGATGATGACGTGTACGAAATTAAGATACCAACTTTATGGAATTTTCTCAATAAATATTTTAGATGAAAATGTTTAATAGTTTTATGTTTAATTTAATACTTCATAAAATTTATACACTGCAATAATGGATTTTCATAAGAAATTTGTTACCTGTAAATATTTTCTACCTCTAGGTAGAAACGTTCATTTTCGTTTGACAAATCAAATCCGTCTGAAGAATGATTCAGCCCATGACCTGTCCATTTTGATGTGACCTCAATTTTCTTGCAATAAATTACTTGCTTTATTCTTCAAAATCCCTGTTGCTTCAGCTATCACTATCTGACGCGTTACTATTGAACCGCAATTTCTTAATTTTTTCACATAATCAATCACATTGTTATCAAAATCGCCAAGAAGTTTAGGACGTCCACTTGTTTTTTTTTTTTTGTCCAGAATTTTAACCTAATTGTGCTTACACTAATGTTAAATTCCAGTTGTTTGGAAAAATGCCTCACAGCACTGGCATTCCCATGCTCGCATGCCCATTTCTCGATTTTAGCCCGTTGCTCAGAACTACTATAGTGAGAGTATTCTCCCCGCTTTCGTTTTTTGCCAGAAGTTGACAAAACTTTTAAAACTTTCAAATTAGCATACTGCACATCAGCAGTTTTCTGTGGTGTGTTTTCATTATTTGGATCAGGAACACATATTTCTAATTTTTTTTCTGGGGTCTTTGGTTCATTTGATCCAGTTTTCGATTTTTGAAGCCATTGTCCAACCGACATGGTTGAGACCACAAGTAATAATAAAATGTGATGAGCTTAAACAATACAAAAACGCCAAACGCTAGTGAGTATCAATCACTTGTTTATTAAATTCGTTATCGGATTAATATCGCTTAGTATACTAGTACATACGATATATATACTACTGTTTATGCAACACTTTGTTTACAGACGTAGTTAAAAAATCAGTTATAGTCCGTATTGCGAAAGTTTATGGTTTTTCCTATTTCTAGCTATAGTCCATATCGCGAAAGTTAATAGCTGCGAAATAGTTTTGGTTAGAGAATCGCGAAAGTTAATAGCCGCGAATAAAAGTTGGTTTAAAGTAAATATCTTTTTAAAAAATCTTAACCCTTTACTACAGATATTGACTGCAGCATGGAACATATTACTAAGCAAAAACATCATTATGGATAATGATTTGCAAATCGACATAGAAAACTTGCAACAAATTTGTAGAATCTGTAACAATACAGTTGAAAGCAATTTGATAAAAACAAATTTAAAGCAGAAATTTGATGTTTTTTAAGTTTCAGTTGACAATGATAGCAACTATATCCATCCAACATACATTGTAACAATCACAAAACATTATTTTACAGACAAAGAAAATGTAAAGAAAAAGGCAAAACATAGAATATTAGTTTATACCAATTTAATGAGGCATGCACAATATGTTATGATAAACCTTGTGATCATTCATATGCAAGTATTTTAGTTGGATAATGTGTTAAATGGCCCAGGTCGTGGTAATGTTGGACTCAGTAAGATACCCAATTTAATTCAGGTTGAATCTAATGAATTGTATCACTCTAATAATACACCCTTTTCTCCTAACAGTTTCACTGACAGTAATGAATGTATCGTCAAGTCATATGTTTTCGATGTATATACGTTTTCGAGGCACCATGTTAAATCGATAGTGCTCGCGCTTAATAAGTCATATGACGGTGTTTTTTTTTAAAGTTCCATCGAAAGCGAAAGTGCAAACTAGGTCGGGGTAGAAAAATGTTCAGAATCCTGTTAAAAGAGGTAAGTACAGAAAACTAGTAATATATCTTCATAATTCCGCCATTTTTACTAACCCTAAATTATGCCCATTTCAAAAATTGTATTAAAAGAGAATAAATTCTTTCAATGGCTTCCAAGAGCTGTCTTCTGCTACCGACTGTCCCGGTTTTTCGAGTCACGCGATTGTCATGTGACTTAATTGTCCATACAAGTCTCAATGTCACTTTTAAGGAGGCTCATGCCTTACACATTTTAACAACATTTTCTCTATTTTCACAATAATATAAACATTAACTGATGTGTATTATATATAGCATTTTAAATAAAATATATTTATAAGTCCAATTTTCTAAATTTTAGAGTTAATTCAAGAGATCATTATATAGGCAATATTCACCAACATCTGTTGCAAATGCCATGCTGAAAATAAGATCAAAAGAGATATCAGTGTACAAGGCTGCAAAGTGTATATTGTGCCAGAAACAACATTGCGAGATTGGGTAGCTGGAAGAATCAGTGAAGAACCATCAAGTCTGGTCTATCAACATTACTGTCCATGGACGAGGAAGCAGCATTAGTGAAACACCTCGGCCACATGGCCTCATAAGGATATAGTAATACAAGAGCTGAAGTGCTTGAAATTGCCTTGGAATAGACATCTGAATGTGGGAAAGGTACCCAGATGAAGCTTCAAAAAAAGAGGAAATTTATCAATTTTAGGTGCAAAATCTGCTAACCAAGATACCATCGAAAAATATTTTGCATTTTACTATTGGATAAACCCCATTGTATTTATAATATAGATGAAAAAGGAATTTGCCCTGTGCAATCTTCACCTAATATTGTTGCTGGAGCAAGCCCCAGAGTGTGGCCTCTGAAAGAGCTTTCACCGTGTATCATAAAATAATGATGTACAAGAAAAGTGCTCTCTACAGTTGTTGCTGGAAGGGCTATCACAGAAGATGATGTATTGAGCAAGATACAGGAACATGTTTGATGTCAGAGTGGAAAGCGAAGTGCAAGAAAGGACTAGTCTAAGACGGGAAACAAGAATGTAAAAAGAAAAACTGGTAAAGAAAACAAATGTGAAAATGAGAGTGGGGCTATCACAGAAGATGATGTATTGAGCAAGATACAGGAACATGTTGGATGTCAGAGTGGAAAGCGAAGTGCAAGAAAGGACTAGTCTAAGACGGGAAACAAGAATGTAAAAAGAAAAACTGGTAAAGAAAACAAATGTGAAAATGAGAGTGGAAAGAAAATTAAAATAGTGTAATCTACCAAGCAGTCACAGTTACCTGGCCCATCTGGTTGTCAAAAAATTGTTGTATCTGACTCTGATGATGACTTTGAATCTGATTTTAATGATGACGGCGATGATAAATGTTGTGTATGTGAACAGTCAAGGCCCTTAAGAAGAGCACATCTCTTATGGTTTTAAACTGGAGACAGTACATGTACAATAATTACAGCCATTGGACACACCTAAAATTGTGTTGTTCAGTAAATGTATTGAGAAGACACAGTGTTTTTTACTGTCCATGTCATAATTTACCATGTCTTCAAAACTAACTTTATAAAAAAAAGTATTTTATTAAATCAGTATTTCATGAGTGAATGAAATGTGTTAGTGTGTATGAAGATGGAAATTTATTGTACATCATTATTTGTCATTTAACATTTCACTAAATGAAACTGAAGAAAACGTGCCAATAAAGGGCAAACAATTATACATTTTTAAGTTTACCTAATCTTAATTCCTTAATTTTAATTCATGAAGACTACAAATAAGTCTGTAGCCGCTGATTTTGTCACTTGCAAACTTGCTTGCATAATATAATGTTGAGACAAACTTAGCCAGTCAAGAGCCATCTTAACTGACACAATGAGTACTCTTTAAAAAAGTGGTACAAAAATAGTGTTTGGCTTCTTGCCAAATTATTAGCGCAATTTGACCATTCAAAGTAAAAACAACTATAAACAAAAACAGTATATTTAGTTGCAAAAATTTTATTTTAATGATTTTACAAGCTAAAGTTGATGATACACCTTCACATTATGATTTATTACTGCAAAATTTTTATGCCTCGAAAATATATGCCTCATCAACAGAACCGAGTAAACCGGTACTCTAACATCATCATTCATTTGGTACACTCAGAAACGACAATGGAAGATGTTAATTTCACATAAAATCTTAAATTGCCTGATCTCAACTATTGAAGATAAATTTTTAAACAAAATCGTTTGGTATGTGTTTAATTTATGATTTTGTCTTAATACCTCGAAAACCCATGCCTCGAGGATACTGATCGTGACTTAGGAAGTCATATTTGTTGGTTTAGTTTGCAACAACATCTGATCGTGAACCTGCTAGTAGACAATTTATCTGAAGCAGAGAAATTAAATCTTGTGCATTATATTGGTAACAAGGAGAGAAATAATGTAAAAAATGATTGTGTGACAGTTGGTAGCTTGTACAAGGACATTGAATATCTTAAATCTTTCAAAGCGCATTAATAACTCTTGGACAGAAACAAGGTTCTATCCTTTCCTTGGTGTGACATTATGTCAAATTCAAATCACATGCTTGCATATGGATACAACTTGATCCAAAGGGTGAACTACAGAAACAAAAAATAATGCCACACAATTGGTTTCTCCTGAAAAGTTTTGAAGATAAAATAAAATCAGTAAGGGACAATAATGAAGACATTCATTTAACCTATGTTAAAACTTATAATGATCAGCTGTATTACTTCCTACACGCAGTTATTGATAAGATCTATGCAGAGCAAATATGTGAAAACAATGAATACTTAGGGTGCGTTTCTTTGACATGTCTGGAACGTTCCGGTCTTGTCCAAGTCCAATGTAACGAAACAGAACACTGTCCGGAACATGTTCTGTTTGCACCAGGTCACGAGTTGGTGCAGTCGGCACAAAGATGGCGGACACCGCAGTCGATTACTATGTTTGCAATGACTGTAAAGTATTATTCGACGATTTAGAAATCCTGAATAATCACGTTTGCACAGGTAACATTGTAAATACATTTTACCAACGTATTTTTCACAAATTACAAATTCAGATCTTTTCCAGAAACCCTCTTACCAAGAAATTACTTCAGCTGCTATGCACAAAATGACGGGCTGGAGAGAGGCAGCGTTGGTAAGGGGTAGAGAATGCGTCACCGCGGGGTAGTCCTGCGGCGAGGTGAGCGGCAGGTAACATACCCATTCCCTCTCATATGTACACACACGTGCTTGTTCCATGGACTTGGGTGCAAATATTTTAAAAATGCTATTAAATTCCGAATTTTGTCACAATGCACGATGAAAAAATGTCGATTTGATCGATGTGCATTGTAAATTTTACAATCTTGATTTGAATGTTACTGCTCTGATAACTGTGATGATAAGCCATTTAATATATGAAATGCAGGAGAAAACTGTCACCGTAGTTTTAAGTCACGGGTAACGCGCACGCACATCATACACTGGCCTACGAGGCGCTTTGTTGACCAAGTAAAGCTCTGACTTATGGATCACCGTGCCTCTCGCTGCTTAGGTTCAAGTCCCATAGAGTGAGAAAGTTTCTCAGTTCGCTTTCTGAAGGCATTTTTTTTCTGGGAACTCCCGTTTCTTCCACCATCCATTACCTGACCGCCTTGTAATAAGTGGAACAATATCTTGACTGGGACATAAAACAATCAACCAACCATTTATTATTCACCTATGGCATCGAAACACAAAACATACAGCATGCAGTTAGTGAGAAAATTTCTTTCCAAAATTTTTTAAATTATTTTCTGTGAAATTAACTGGACATGCATTCATTCTTTTGTTCTTTTTTCAAACAGTATCATTTTATGGTAAAGTGAAATTTCAAATGGATTTTCAGTTCCCTACCAGTTGGAGATAGAAAACAATCCAAAATTATTGAAGAATGCAGTTACTTTTGAATAGATCCACAAATAAACACGAGCTCTCCCTCCCCCCCAAAAAATTGAAAGTGCAGTAAAAAGTAATTAGAAATAAATCGGTGTTTATGATAGATTATGAATGCATATTGTGCAATACTTACAAATAGTTTGTGTGACACACAGACACACACACACAGAGAAAGAGAGAGAGAGAGAGAGAGAGATATTATATGGGTTAATATATCGAGACCAAAATGTTGTAAATGCATTCAGAAAAGCTAAATGATAATTATTATTGATTTTTTTTTAATTATTGGCCTAACTAGAATGAAAGAATATTATAATTAAAATTGTAGGAAAAACAGAATTTATCAACTCTCTATATTCTTTCAGAATCAGAAATGGAAGGTCAGCCACATACGCCTGTGCGTATACAAACATCTAGGCCAAATAGCCGGAACACAATGATAGAATGTGAAACTTGCAAAGTCTGGTTCGATAGTATGGACAGATATTCAAAACACCCATGTGTACAAGCAGGTATCTTGATTATCCTGACACAGTATTCAGTGTAATTGTATGGCACAAAACCTTGTATTTTTACCTAATCTTTTAATATTTCTTAAATTTCAAAATTGATCAATACTTTAGACAGTATCAGCTACTTGTAAATTTCTGACCTGTTTGAATAGTGATGCACTTAACATTATTTCATTGAAACCAAGATTAAATATTTTGTAATAGATTAAGTTATTAAAAGTTTAGGGAAACAGCTTAAAAATTACCACTTAAAATCAAACTTTGATCATATTTTTGCCTAAATTATTTAGATTAGCCCTTTTATTGTCTCCCATTATTTTTCAGAACCAAAAGCAACGACAAGTACAGCAGATACAGAAACAGGTATTTTGAACTGGACATGGACAAAAGAGTCCACATTGCTTTTAATAGACGAATACAAAAAAAGGATGGAATTGCTGAATACTGGAAAAATGAAAAAAAAGTCAGCATGGATTTCAATAAGTAAAATTCTTGTAGATAAAGGTTACAATGTAACAGCTTCTCAGTGTGAGGGCAGGTGGAAAACCCTTTTAAGGGGGCTAAAAACTATATCAGACCATAATAAAAAATCCGGAAATGATAAAAAAAGCCATCCTTTTGCTAAAGAGCTCGAATTTATGGCAGAGAAGCCAAATATCAAACCCGAGTATGTCGCAGGTTCTGATGAGACCTCCAAAACAAAAAGGTCTTTCAACACAGAGACTGCTTCTACTGATGATGATTCGGATCAACTTCATCCTAAGGCCAGTACATCTGGAGAAAATACTGATCAATCAGATGTTAAAACCTCAAATGAACCTAAATCTAAACGAAGGAAGTCCTCATCAGCAGAAGTTGTAACTGTCTTGAAAGATTTTATACAAACACAGCAGGAGCGATATGAAATAGAGTCCAAAAAGAAAGAACAAATGCATAATGAAAGAATGGAGATTTTTAAAGGGTTCTTGAATGTTTTACAGAGACAATCTGATAATAAAAATGAATAAAATTCATGTTTTCATTGCTAAAAATTGATGTAATAACTTGCTTCCAGGAGGGAATCTTTTTGGGTAGGGTTTTATCGCATCTGGAAACACACCCTCTATTTTAGTGCCCCCCCCCCCCAAGTTTTAAATACTTTCAGGGATATGAGGATATCAAATACTGTTTTCTTTCGATTTTTTCATTTATATGATGTACATGTGTGAATTTTGATTCTCTTTTGTTTCTGAAATGTGTAAATATTACAAATTTAAAAAAAATATCCCCTGCAATTTTCTAAAAGGTACGGAAATTAAGTAAATGTCTTAATATTTCATTTTTTTCAGTTGTTTGAGGAAAATGATATATTTGTAGAAAATAAAGTTATATTTAGCACTTTTCAGATGAGACGTTTTAAAAAATGAATTTCTTATGTTTAGACTGATATTTGGTCTCATATATTTTTCTTCTTGACAGATGTTTGCAAGATTTGCATGGATGAACAGATAGACTCTGTATTTATTCCATGTGGACACATGCTTTCATGCACTTTATGTGCTAATCAGGTAACAACATGCCCCATATGCAGATGCAACATCGAGAAAGTACAGATAATATATAAATCATGAACTTAATATTTCAATTATAGTTATTCTTTGGTTAAATGTTGTTCATTATACAGTGTAGTTTGAAAACCTTGAATGAATGTATCATTATGTACAACAAAGTACGTTGAACCACTTCAAGACATTCACAAACCAGAACATTTTGTGGTGGGTGTGTTATTTCTTGTTGTTAAGACGATAGACCTTATTGCTTTTCAGATAAAAAGCACAGTAGTTACAGAACATTTTCTGTCTAGTTTGCGAATGTCATCTAAGTTCCTAGTTTTTTTTTCTTTATATATAGTTTGAAATACAAGTAGTATATGTATTTTTTAATGATTGTATTTACACCAAATTTTCTCCAGGTCTGAAATACAGATGCAGTATTATCTTGTAGTTGTAAAGATTTAATATTTATGTTGTATTAGCTCACCTGACCAAAAGGTCAGCATGTATCATTTACACGTTTTTGTATTTGAAAATATCTCGGAGATTACTTTGCAGATCTTTAATCTATATACTCATTTTAGCGTGCCCGAGTCATAGGCTCGGATGAGCTTTGCAATGGTTTACCGTCTTTCATGAATCGTCTGTTGTGCGTAAACTTTTTACATTTAACAAGTACACCTTATTCAGCTGCAACTTCACATTCTTTTCTTGAATCTTCTCCTCTAAAACTACAGGGTTGCAGTCCCTTGCATTTAATGCAGCTGTTTTCCCAACGCTAATTAAAACTGTGAGGTAAATAATTGAATAGTTTATACTTGTAGGTTGTACAATATCCCTAAATGTTATTTACCCCTGATTTATGATCCAGGAAAAAATTAATAAGTCGAAGGTTTATAGTTAAATAATTTCATAAATATCCTACGAAAAAGTTGCATATATATCTATGAATCAGGTGAGCTATTAAGGCCCGTTTTAAACTTTTTTTATTACCTGTCCAACTGATTACTGTGATTTATTGTTACTGATACTTTTTTATACATATTTTTCTACAATATACAATGAATATGTTTTTTTATTTCTATTTTGTATTTAAGAAACATGTGAAATACACAATGTATAAAAATTTTGTTAAGTTTAATTGTTTAAAGTATAAAAAATAAACAATAATGCTAAAATATTGTTTTTTAGTTTAATTCTGTCCATTCGTTTTATAGATTGTGTGCAATATGATCCCTCTTTCTGTTTGCATCAATGTTGTATGCCATCAGAATCTGGCCATCTTCATCAAAAACATGATCGTTAACTTCATCAAAAAAATCATCTACTTCATCTGCATTTAAAATGCAAATATTGTGTAAAATACAGCATACGAGTATCATGTCAACTGCTGTTCTTACAGCCTGTGTATCAATATATTGAAGGCGTCGGAATCTACCTTTCAATGCAGCAAAGCTGCGTTCCACCACAACTCGGGTTGTGGATAAACATGTATTGAAATGACGTTGCTGGCGACTAAGGTGTCCATTATCCCTATACGGTGTTAGAAGCCACTGCCTCAAGGGATAGGCGGCGTCCCCAATAATGTGTGCATCAGCACATTTAGCAGGTCCATCCTCCCAAAGGTCACAGTTTTTGAGAACCCGGGCGTCATGACAACTGCCGGGCCAACCAGCTACAATGTGTGTAAATGTCATGTTCGCTTTGCAAACTGACTGCAAAATTACTGAATGGAAGCCTTTGCGATTTACATATGTTTCAGGGTGCTGAGCCGGAGCTTTAATTCTGATGTGGGTACCGTCTATGGAACCAATTACATTTGGAAAGTTTGCTGCAGCCATGAATTCCTGAATAGTTTCATTTCTTTCATTTTCTTTTGGCCAAGTAATAAATTTATTTTTTAAATTTTCTAGAAAAATTTTAAATATACGATCTCTGCATCTCACAATAGACGCTTGTGTGATGCCAAACCTGTCTCCAATTCGGTTTAAGGTCTCTTGTCCAGAAATGTACCAAAGTACAACAAGAAGCTGCTTCTCAATAGGAATAGCTTCCCTTCCTCCTGTCCAACTTGGCCGAAGATCCGGATATTGAGATATGTTTGTAACAATAATTTCAAAGGTAGATCGTGTTAGCCTGAAAAATCGCTTGAAGTCGTCTAAAAAGTATTGCGGTACCACCGCTTCTGTGTAACCCTCTATTTTTGGTCTATCCTCACGTATTCTGCAAGTATAAAATATATATTGTAATATTAAAATATTCTTCAGTGTAATGTAGTAACTGGTCATTGTATAGAGATGATCTTTGAAGCAGTTTTGACCGTACATGTAGTAGCAAAAGGCTATTGTTATGAAAATAGGAATAAATTGGAACGAATAGCATTGCAAGTTTATATGAAACTCGTCATAATTTTTCAATCATGAAAATGCCAATTTTCATCGATGGGTTTGAACCTGTCCAAAGCATGCGAAAAAGTTTAAATTGACTTGTGGCCAGTATTATGTGACCGAGTAGTATCGGGTCTATCTGCGCCATGGTACCTCATCGCGCTAGCACTATAAAACATCACTGCTAGCCTATCAGCACACATCATGCATATTTCATATAATGGCTGAAAAACTTTCTATGACATAAAACACCATTAATCAATCAATACTTGACAAATTGGTTGACAATAAACAAGTAGAAACGACCAGTCTCGTCAATCTAATATTTGTGTTGATAATTTTTTAACGCTTGATGGGAGAAACCAAAGTTGGATCAGAGATCGACTCTGGCAAAAGAGCTACCAGCTACAGCATTGAGATATTTTTTGACTCGTACACGATGGGGCATCTTGAATGAAATTGCAA
This sequence comes from Tegillarca granosa, assembly GCA_029721355.1. NCBI lineage: Eukaryota > Metazoa > Mollusca > Bivalvia > Arcoida > Arcidae > Tegillarca > Tegillarca granosa. The sequence goes on along the minus strand of CM056606.1, from coordinate 7,981,757 downwards.
CGACCGAGCAGTTTGTCGTTACATGGTGGACATAGTATACATCATTCTGGTATACAGTGTGTGTGTGGGGGGGGGGGGGTCGTACATCACCAAAGGGGTCAAAATTTTGCCTTATGTTTAGGTTTTGGGCGTTATATTCAAGTTTAGTATCTGAGACAAGTGCCTGACCCGCCTGTGCAGTGTGGTCATTTTACAGTTTTAGAGCATATATACGTATAAAACATATGTGATAATTTTAATACATTGCACTGATCGCAGTAGCCACCACAATTTCCTGATATTGGGTTTCTATATCCTCATCGTCTGTATCGTCTTCCAAGAGAAACGCCAAAGTCGATACTACTACCGCCATGTTGGAATGTGCTAAAGCATTACATTGACCTAGAGTACCGCACATGTTCCGGATACGTCTGGAACATGTCAAAGAAACGCACCCAAAGATTATATTGATGATGCAATTAAAATACATCAAGAAAGCAGTCTTAGTAAACCATGCTCTAATTGTAATTCCATGGTAAAAAAAAAAGGTAAAAGATTTTGTGACAAACCCCATTGTGGCGTAAACCTTAAAAGTAGCTAAAAGCATGATATTAAATGAAAATGAGTCTGTGAACCCTAAAAACACAAATTATAGACAGCATACTTCAGTTAGGAAATTGAATTTCACCTTAGATGATAAGAATAAAACAAGTTATGTTTCTGCTACGGAGTACTTCTCCTCTTCCAAAAGATATAACCATATACCCTCAAACCACCAGGAATCCCCCCTCTGTAACTAAAACAGCTGACCCTGTCTTTTTGAATCCAAATAGCCATGTCAATGTATCTATGGTATTGAGAAAAATAGGACAGGAGGCAGGAATATATAGACATGGTGGTGATCAGCGTGAGTGGACAATTGTCTGTTGCGATGGACTACTATATCAGCTAGCAATGACAGTTATACAAGATACAAGGGTATGCCATATTTGTAAAAAACCATTTTTGGAAAGGAAAACTTTTAATAAACATGCAAACATTTCTCATTCTAAGGAAGAGGTTAATTTCCATTTCGAATTTGATTGGGTTGTCTTGCATATTGGTGCGGGGCACTTTGAAATGAACATGGTCAAAACATTTATAGAGTTGAAAACTGGGTGCCATTTATGGAAGAGTAATGTTCTACCATGAATTTTAAATCAAAGCAGGCAAAACTGTCTGCAATAAAGCCTGAACACTCTTAGTTATCTTTCATATCGGAACTATGCACGAACTTGTTGTAGAGTATACAAGGAAATGCACGAACTTGTTGTAGAGTATACAAGGAAATGTCTTCTAAAAATGTACCTTCCTCCCCTGAAAAATGTTTGTCTGTTGCCAAAGAGGCCAGTAGTCCTGTTTTTTTTTTATATGTTTTAGAACAAATTTGTAAATACTCCTAGGCTATTATAAATTTCCGTATGGGAACCAGAAAAAATAATCATAGTGCTCAACATATGTTTAAAGAAGCATTTCATGGTCAAACCCATCCCCATTATCGAAAAATAGAAGTGTACGATTCCTCCAGCAACATATAATACCAAGCAACATGAAACACAAACTTTTTGATCAGTATACATCAGTAAGTAGAAGTTGGGACCAATTCAAGGAGGAGTTTATGACTCTATCGATTAAGAGATTAGAAGACAACCAAAGCTTTGATCCCAAGAGGAGTTCCATCTGAAAAAATGTGGTACACTGTTTGTAGAAATTTGGACACTCTCCAAGAATTACGCTGTAATTTACCGACTGAGTTGTCTTTTACATTTGAAGATATGTCCTCTTCAGGCTGTAGAAAACTTGATCTCGACTTGGCAATAGATGCATGGCGCTGTCGTCTGCGATCCTCTGGTTTCCTCAATTGTTCCAAGTTCACTAGTGTTTCAGGAAAAGCTTTAGATCCCATGCTCTTGGAATTTACACCAAGAAGCATACAGAAAAGAATTAACTTCATTGATTCCAATTTTCTTCACCTAACACATGATAGAAACTGCACATCAAAACACCCTATCTATGTCACTCCATCAGAAAGAGTTTTTCAATAGTCTTGAAAACAAAACTAAGGATGATCTTTACCATGAAATAGGAAATCTACTTGTTCAAATCGAAGATCAAGACATCTTGAATACACAGTGCAGTATGAACAAATACTCAAGCGCAATAAATCTGATATGATTTATTTATACCAAAAAATGATGAACAAGCTGTAGCATCTTGAGATGATTAATTTGTTTGATATGTTTATATGTATTAACACTGCAACATCCAACAATAGTCTGTTTTGTTTCTCCTAGGTTTCTTGTAGATATTAGCAAATATAAAATTGATAATGATGCTGGTAAATATAAAATATAAAAAAGGAAATTGTGTTTTATAACACAAAGAAATCTGCTATGGTTCAAGAGTAACTAGTGTTGCATGGTTTTGTGAACTTGACAAGGAATATCCAAATGATATCCTTTGATATGCACTGAATAGCACTTTTTTCAGATTCTGTGGCCCATAAGAATCGATAATAAGTGCACTGCACAAGTTAAATTAATGATCAATGAAGAATTATGGCCAATATCAGTATTTTATTCAAAACTTCAATTTTTCTATTGGAGAAACTCCTACTTCAATCTTTTACTGAAGAAACACCCATTATTTCTAGATATAGACAACCAGGTGAGCAGCATAGGCCCACCAACTGAGTGGTATGTTCTGTCTTTTCATCCATTTTTTTTTGTTCTGCAAAAGATTAGAAATAAAAATATATAACAAATGAAAACTGAAATCATAGAAACAAAATTAAATACTTCAAATAAAATTAAGTTAAATCAATTTGAAATGGATAGAAATAAAATATATATACTAGCGGAAAAAAGTAACTGTGCATGACTGAAATGTGAGATTATAAAATAATTTGAAAATGCAAAGCAATGAATAATTTCGTATTTGTTTATTAGATATTTCTTTACAAATTCATGTCATTGAAAAGGTTACAGATACAGTTATTTCATACGCAGGAGACTAGAAACATAACAGATAGTAAAAGTCAGTTCACAAGATCAGTATCGTGTGTGACCACCATTAGCATTGACACAGGACTGACAGCGACGCCTCATAGAGTTGATTAAATGCCTAAAGAATGCTTGAGGGATGTTGTTCCATATCTGGTCTAACGCTTGGGCCAACCCTTGCAATGTAGCAGGTTACAGATACTGTTATTCCATACGCAGGGGATTAGAAACATAACAGATAGTAAAAGTCAGTTCACAAGATCAGTATCGTGTGTGACCACCATTAGCATTGACACAGGACTGTGGCTTGAGGGATGTTGTTCCATATCTGGTCTAACGCTTGGGCCAACCCTTGCAATGTAACAGGCTGATTGCAGATGATGTAATCGGCGTTCCATTTCATCCCATACGTGTTCAATTGGAGAAAGGTCGGGTGAAACGGCTGGCCACGGTAACACATTGACGTTATGCTGTGCCAGAAAATCCATTACAACCCGTGCGACATGTGGTCTTGCATTATCATGCTGAAAAGTGACGTTACGTTGCTGTCCTTGAATGAATGGGATGACATGGGTCTGTAGGATTTCATCACGGTACCGTACACTGGTCAAATTCCCGTCGATGACTACCAGAGGATTTATCATTCGCTGTGATGCCACCCCAAACCATTACACTGCCCCCACCGAACGAACGTCGTTCCACCACACACGCGTGATGGAAACGTTCTCCAATGCGCCGATACACTCTGGAGCGTCCGTCACTGCTGTCCAAGTGAAATCTGGACTCATCGGTGAACGTAATTTGTGCCCAGTATCGTCGATTGAAGCGTAAATGTGTTCTGCACCATGCAAGACGAGCTGTGCAATGACGTCGTTGTAGAATTGAACGGATTGCCGGACGTCGTGGGCGAATATGCCTTTCCCGTAAACGATTCCGTACTGTTCTGGGGCTGATTGGGCGTAGTCCAGGAATGCTCCGGGCAGTAGTACTGGCAGTTTGGAAACGGTTCCGGAGGTGCACAAGCCGGATATGGTTGTCTTGTTGACTTGTCGTTACGCGTGGACGTCCTGAACGAGGGCGGTCTCTTGTGGTGCCAAACGTCTCCATAAAGCATCAACAGTGTTTCTGTGGACACCAAAATGTCTAGTGACAAAGCTTTGGGTCATACCAGCCTCAAGCATACCAATTGCGCGGAGGCGATCATTTTCATTTAGCCTAGGCATTACACTATGGAAGCTTTCAACCGAATAAACTTGCTTTTCTGGTGTCCAAACAAACAAACAACAGTAAATTATTCCTAAAATATTGTCACACTGAAATACTGGGTGACAATTGCGTGAAAACCGACCCGTGCGCATGAAGCGTCAAATCACGGGCAATTGATGCAATGACTGAGCGATATGATAAAGGGATATACACTTACCATTAGTGCAAATTTCAAGATTTATACATTCAGTAATAATAGCGAAATTATAAATTGTATTGATGCACAGTTACTTTTTCCGCTAGTATATATATATATATATAAATAGATAACTTATAAAAATAAATATAAATAAATAACAGAAAAACAAATAAAAACTTCTTTACAAAAGATGCTCACCCTTACAGAGCACCTGGTCTCATTTCTGTATTTGGAGTTCAAGTATACATGCACTTTTAGTTTAATTTTTTAATATTGGTGGTACTCTTTAGTTGGATTATTTTTAGCTTAACAGTAGGTGCTTACTCTTCCGGAGCACCCGATTTCACTTCCTTGGTGGAAGTTCACATGTCTAACCAAACTTGTCAGTTCCAAAGTTTTCACTTTGCTTCTGGATTGTGATTCATACATATATAAGTATGTTTATTTTTTATTATTCCTATAACACAAAGGAAATAATTTACAAACAAATATAAGATGCCGTGTGCAAGATTTAATTATTGGTGTCAATATTCTGATGCATGAAATACAAATGCACTATGATGAAATCATAAGTTTTACAATTAAAGACTGAAAAATATTTAAAAGAAAAGGCAAAAAATCTGAAAATAATCAAAATGTAAATCATATTACATGTATTAAGAATGAATGCAATTCCTGCAGGACTCGCAAGCAATGCATTCATCCCAAATGTTGTCATCCCATTTACAACCACATTGTAGAAAACAGTTTGCAACTGATGAAATGGTTTTTGCTCGCGAAGCTTTGCATTTTTATACTTTTTTTTTGTTTTAAGGATAGTTTTAGGAGGGTTTGCAAGAGGCATTTTTCTTATTTGTGTTAGACATTTGGTTGGTTTTGATTTTGGTGTTTTTGATTCAGTACTAGCAATTGTTTTACATAATACAGTATCTGATACACTCAAAACAATGTTCATTAGCTGTTCCTTCTGGGTGTGTCCAGGAACAATTCATTCCATCTGTGGGGGAATTTTCATGGGGGAGGGTTCAACAACAGTTGGTAAATTTTTAGCATCTATAACAAAGATTATACTTGAAACAAGTATTTGGATTGAACTTAGATTTCTCCGAGGTAAACCCAATGCTTCATTCTACAGTTAGTACATTGGAGAGGTTAAGTGATTGCAAATCAGGGGTAATTGGAAATATACAAGATAGGTTTTGTGATGAGGGGGATGCTAAGGTCATGACTGCTTTGTCAGGTTTATTTGATCCCACACTCATTGCTAGTGATCCATTTGTTTCTCCTAATAACATTGAATCTCTCAATTCCGATCTAAAGTCCGTGTCAATTAAAGAGTCAGACTTAGAGAGCGAGTTGATAGGATTCCTTGGATATATCAGGGGAATGGGTTGTTCAAAGTCGATAAGTACAGTGAGGGATGTCGCCCAGATTGATGTCAGGCAAATTTGTAGTTACCCAGTTGTTGGAATGTTAGCGAAACGCCTGCTTGTTCTGTCTGTATCAACTGTTGATTGTGAAAGGGGGTTCTTCAAGCAGAACATAATAAAGACAGACTTATCAAACAGTTTAAAGATCTCAACACTGGAAAACCTGATGAGAATTTCCATTGAAGGACCATCCAACAGTGCTAAATTTAATTTTCAAAAGGCTTTTGATATATGGTCTTCAAAGAAAGCAAGACGGATTTTAAATTAGTGACTGTATTCGTTTATTCATATTGTGTAGTGCTGGAATTACATTGACTTCAGTTCAGTGCTTAGTTTTAACAAGTAGTTAATTTATTCATATTGTGTAGTGCTGGAATTCAAATTAATAGTGCTTAGCATGGATAAATGCAACTTTTAATTACATTGAATTCAGTTTAGAGATTAGTTTTAATAGTTCATGTCAAACTCTTGTTAATTTACAGTGTGTGTGTGTGTGTGTGTGTGTGATATAAGTTTATAATTTGAATGAATTCATAATAAAACAACAAAGATGCATATTAGTTTGTCATGTCTTTATTTAAATCTAACATCATCATCAATGTCCAGTCATTCAAAGCATAGTTTAGACAAGCAAAAAAGAAAAATTTAATCACTTAAGTGAATGCTTGACTGAACCTTACTTAACATGACAAGACTATGGTTAATATATAATACAAATACCAGTTAAATTTTGATGTGCCAGATGTGCACATTTCGGAAATTAATTCCTCATCAGTGACACTAAGACCGAAAAGTTTGATACATAAAAATATATAGGCCAAACAGTTGAAAATAATATAAATCCAAATCCAGCTAAGGAATGCTTTGCATGAGGAAACAAACCTTAGTTTTAAATAAATTTCAAATTTTAGACGACTGCAAATTTTGCTAAATGGTACATTTTCTGACAGCACAAAGTACTGCCTACTGAGTTATGGATACCCTCGGGGAGTTTTACTCCACCAGCAGCGGTATCTGATACTGTTTTTTCTTACAATACTGAAACCAACACACAATTCATCTAATCAGTGAAAATTGAAATAAAATGTACAAATCAATTCAGATGCTTGGAAAATGCGGCATTTTACACCATTTTAAAAATTTCCCTGGGGAGCATGCCCCCGGACCCCCTAGCTTCTTCCCTCGCTGCGCTCGGTCAACTTTGCGACATTATATTAAGACCCAGTGTGAGCCCTGTGAAGTCCAAAAGTTTTTCATTATTTTTATACTGATTCTAAGTCATCACTAGCAAAATATATATAACTGTTCTTGGTATCCTTTACCACTACAAATACTTGAGTATTGACCACAGTTGCAAGTTCAAATGCTTTCTTGCATATGCCGAATGTTCTGCGGAAGCGACGGCAAACTTCATTGTGCTTTTTTTTTTTTTTTTTTTTTTGTCATTTTTTTAAGAGATTCAGTTTCATGACTGATCTCGGATGTTGTGCTGGTCACATCACTCACGTGCCATTATATCTTCCATTTCCCTGTCAATTTAATAAAAAGACTTTTTTTTCTAATTTCAACATCAACTAGAGCAATGTCGGCTATTATCGTCACCCTGTAGTTATCGACACATTTGTCATTAAATCTCCTTTATTGTCCCCCTTTCGCTCCTTTTCAGTCATTCTCGGTTTTTTTTTCACTCATGCAATCTTTTTCGGAAACCCTCTAACATTTTCCTTTTACACCTTGTGCCGCTTCATGATAGTATCCACGATTGTTTACAGCACCGTCACGACAGAAAATAAGGACGCCATTGTTATCTGGATTGATAAGGTAGGTAGCAAAAAACATCACGTCACAGTTCATTCGAAACGCACAAATTGTTTTCATTTCCCCTTAAATGTTGTCAAGTAAAAAAGCGTCTGCTAAACTGACGTCACGATTTATAGCAGGATTGACCTTGCAAAGGTTAAAGGGGGTGTGTCGATAACTGTATCGGTTGCATTTGATTCTGCAGTTATCGACACTGGTCTCGACCGTAATTATTTTGTTAAATATTCTAACATTTGTTAATTTTATTGAACTCGGTAAATGTCAAGCAACAAAACAAAGCAAACGGAGTAATAATAAGAAATAAATTGTACAATTTATGTCATACACAAACACACGGGCTATAAGGATATGTCATGATTTTAATTTCAACACACATCAGAGACGATAACAACAACAACAACAACAATAATATCTTTATTTTTTAAGAATGAAGGTGATGTAAATTTGTTTTATTTTTTTGTAGACATTGTCATGCCTGGAAAATCATCGCCAAAGAAAAGACGTCAATATGCGCCGGAACAGATGGCATTGGCAATAGAAGCCGTGAGAGAAAATAAAATGTCCAAAAAACAGGCCTCTAAGATATTTGGTGTTCCAAGAACCACACTCTTGGACAAATTATCTGGAAGAGTTCCCGAGGGGCCAGTGTCCCCTGGAACACGACCTACACTTACAGAAGCCGAAGAGAAAACTCTTGTGAACTATATCTTACTGATGGCAGATGTTGGCTATCCATTAACCAGAAAAGAGTTGCTGCTGGAGGTTAAGAAGATACTAGACCTAGATGGTAGGAAGACTGCATTTAGAGATAACTTACCTGGTAAAGACTGGTACAAAAGATTTCGACAGCGCAATCCCGAATTAACTATGCGCACTCCACAGAGTTTAGGGCACGAAAGAGCCATGATTAATAAAGATATGGTAGAAATGTGGTTTTCCACTCTTTTTAAATTTCTTGATTCTGAGGTTTCCCACTGTGTATTAAATCTGGTAAAGTACTAGCAGGTGTAGGTTCTAAGCATGTTTATCAAGTTGTTACTAATAATAAAACAAAGATTACTGTAATGGCTTGTTTTAATGCCCTGGGTGATTATTTGCCTCCATTGATTGTCTATCCTGGTCAAAGATTGCGAGATGTAGGATTGTCATCTTTTACAGAGGCAATCTTTGGCCAGACAGAGAATGGATGGATGGATGCAGACCTCTTTGTGGCATTTTTAGAGCATTTTCTACAATTTGTGAAAAGTAAATCGATACCATTTCCAGTCATTTTGTTTGTAGATGGTCACGCTACCCACATGACTCTTGCAGCATCAGAGTTTTGCTCAAAAAATGGCATCATTCTGTACTGTCTACTTCCAAATGCTACGCATATCTTGCAAGCATGTGATATTGGACTGTTTTCGCCAATGAAATCGGCCTGGATATCTGAGGTGAAATACTGGCAAATGAATCATATAGGTGAAGTTTTGACAAAAAAGACATTCCCAGAGGTGTTTAAAATAGTTTGGGATAGGGTCACCACTCATGAAAATTCTACCCAGGGTTTCAAAAAATCCGGTTTGTATCCTTTAACACCAGAGGGCATTGACCTTACAAAATTGGGGCCATCAAAGCTGGTTCAAAATGTACCATGTAAAACGAAAACCGAAGAAACTGTTACTGCTTCACCTGTTTCAAGTTCATGGTCAAATGTTACCATGACTATACAAGCTGAAGTACATAATCATGCTGACATTGGCACTGAACTTGATGCATGTAAGAGTAACACGGTGGAAAATTTTTACTTCAAATGAGGCAGATATACAGTCCGATAAACATGCTGTTAATAACCATTCTAGTACGATTACAAATGCTTTTAATACTGTCCCTCTAAGCGAGAATTCTCGCCATAGTAAAAATAATGTCTCTCCAGCATTTGAAAGTGTACTGACAATTCCTGAATTACCCGTGCAAGAAAATTAACAATATACGAAACAAATTGCCAAAAGTTCTCTCGGGAGCAGAGGCTTTAAAAATGTTAAGGGAAAGAGAGAAACAAAAACAGGATGCAGAAGTACAGAAACAGAAAAGAAAAGAGGAAAGAGTACAAAAATGAAAAAAAAAGAAGAAGAAAAAGAGAAAAAGAGAGTAGAAAAAGAGAAAAGGAGAGCAGAAAAAGAGCAAAAAAATAAAGAAAAGGAACTAATGAAAAATAAAAAAGTAAAAAAACGAACAAAAAGTAGTGCATTTTCTGATTCAGATACTGAAGAAGAAAATGTTGCTATTCCATATATGGATAGTTCTGACACTGTTGAAGAAAACGACAGCGATGGTTCTATTGACGAAGAACTATGTGCTATCTGCTTCTCCAACGAAACCAAAGGAGATGATTATTTGTGGGTAGGGTGCGATTCGTGTGAAAGATGGTTTCACAGTAAATGCACAAATGATGAAAATTTAATATCAATCCAATTGTGCGATATTTCCAAATATAAATATGTGTGTTCTTTCTGTCAGTGACAACAGTTTGTCTTTAATAGTACATGACAATCATACCTTACTTAAAGTTTTGTAAATTACTGTTCAATTTTCTAACATGTAACGTAAATTTAGAAATTTGATTATAAATGTTATTTTCTGTCTTTGTTCAATTTATATTTTAATTATTTTTTTTTAAAATTAAAACTGGGTGTCGATAACCGCCGAACATGTCGATAACTGTACTCCTACCGAACTAGAGTAGAATTCAAATACACCCATAATGTCACGTGACTGATGTTTCTTCCTGACTGGTTCCCGAGGCACTTATGGGTATTACACGGTAACGGAGAAGGGTCCCGTTGTTTACGCTTATGTACCGAATTATTGCCGACATTGTCTTAAGGTGTCGATAACCCCCGACGTTGCTCTATTTAACAAAAATACCCGTTTAATTTTGATGTGACATGTGCAAATTTCGGAAATTCATTCCTCATAGGTGACACTAAGGGCCGAAAAATGTGATATATAAAAAAGTCAAAGTTCCCAAATTATATAATTCCAAATCAAGCTAAAAATGCTTTGCACAAGGAAACAAACCTTACTTTTTAATAAATTTCAAACATTAAGAAAGAAGATTTGGATGTTGATTTTTTTAACAAACTTATTAAATAATTTTTTATATGAATTATGATGTAGTTAAACCAGAGACATATATTACATATTAATATATGTCTCTGGTTAAACTTAGAATATCTTAATAATCGTGGTGCACAAACGATCACATGATCTCAATACTGAGATGGTGGATTTGATTTCGGACCCTGCCTCAGATCGGTACGGAGAGAAATTCATTACCTTCTGGACAGAAATTCATACCGATATGAATTCCTCGTATCGATATGAATTTCTGTGCGTACCGATATTTAAATAGGTCATCCTGGCGTCTAAGTCAGAATAGGCGTATTAAGGCAACCAATAGTTAAGGCGTGGCATTGTGGGCAAACTGTTAGGACGAAACGTGATGCTCCTGATCACACCCCGAATTCAACGATCAGTTGTGAAGACTGTCTGTCTGACAGTCCTTACAAAGCAGTCTCTATTGATACGATTAAACAAATTGTGCAGTGTTGAAATGTGGAAATAAACATAGAAATTAATCACAAAATTAGTACAGCAACAATTCGGTAAGCTTAGATTGTGATTAATTTGCAATAGCAACCATCCATGTTAACTGTTTTGTTTAAAGTAATAATAAACACCGCACTTGGGCAAACACACAATTTATTATGGAACACAACACAAATATGATTAATAATAATAATAATGAATTACACACATAAATTCCCCAAATACATAATTATACACAACAAAAATATACATACATACATAATATAAAATCATTAAGGTAATGAAAGTTATGAAATATACCATTATGCTAATGCTACCATATATGGAATGCAAGTAAGGTTGTGGGTGGGTGGGTTTTGAGAGATTGCGAATCTCAAGTGAAGCGTCACTTAGCTGCATCTTGTAGGCGCCATGGCTGTTTGTGCGTATGAAGGGATAACTCTAGCATAACTAAGGGGAGTAATTACCACCACAAAACTTAATTTAACAAGTTAAATTATCACTTTGTTTAAAGTAATAATAAACACCGCACTTGGGCAAACACACAATTTATTATGGAACACAACACAAATATGATTAATAATAATAATAATGAATTACACACATAAATTCCCCAGCCCAGTAGTTAAGTTGGGTATGTGGTTAAGAGAAATGGTAAAAAAAAAAAAAAAAATCATATCTATATAGAAACTTAACATAAACTGTATACGAGTATTACTTATACTAGCATGGAGTCACCAAAACGAAGCATAACTTGCAACCTCTGATCAAAATTATGATCTATATAACGAAGTACACAGTCACTGGCCCAGCCACCGATCGCTTTTATAAAGTCAAGCGGTATGCCAATTTTGTGCAACCAAGTAGCACCTCCTCTGCGAAATGAATGACCCTTAATATTTGATGGGTCATGGCCCGCAGCTATCAAAGCTGTACGCAACTTGGTTCGAAAAAGTTCGTATGTAAGAACTGATCCCACATCTGCGAGAAACAAAGGTCCGAGGGGATCGAACCCAACCGTTAGACTCAGCATGAGTTCAATAGCTTTTGCTGGACACAGAAGTTCATGTTGAATTCTTGGCAGCAATACCTCGAAGACTTTTTCACGAAATTGAATCGTCTTTGTCCAACGAAGGCGAATTATAAATCCCCAATTACATGCGAATGCGTCTAGTCGACGAAGATCACGGTCCTTGTTAAAAATTCTATTAACAACAATATTGCCTGGTCGTAATAAACCAAAAAATGACACCAGGCATGCACACCAAAACGAAGAGTCTGCAATTGAACGTAAATTTAATGTCCTCCGTATAGCTATTAACAAGTCTGGTGTAATAATGTCCACAGGTTTCTGGGCTGTTCCCAACTCACGTTTAACTCCCATAAGTTCATGATGTAACTGGTAATCATCCTGTAACGGGTCTGGATAACCAGAAAGTTTGTGAATATGCGTTAGAATATTGAGATATTGGCGGATTGTACTATATTTGAGTTTTTTGCAAGAAGCCAAGTATGCTACATACACCTGAATATTAGACGAACTAGCGGGTACCATCTGGTATCCCATTGTCTCACAAAACGTTCTATAACACTTGAAATGTGTAGCATACGTAACGGAGGTGGAATTAGCCCACGCCCTGCTTTTGAAATATTCCACTTTTGCTAGCAGACCTTGCTCTGAAGAATCTGAAATGTATAAAGGTATAAGACATGTGTCGTAAAAGCAGTTGGACTGAAAAAGTTTCTAACTGTAATGACGGAATTAAATCAAACACTAGACTAAGTTTTCCCGGTTCATGAATCCGAGAACAAGCGTCTGCCCGTGTGTTTAAACAACCAGGCAAATAAACAGCTCTAACACTGAAATTATAATAAGCACACATCCAAAACAACAATCTAAGAAAGTACATAATCACTGGGTTTCTGGAAGTGCCTTTGTTAATAAACGAAGCTGCCGACACATTATCTGTGTATATAACAAGACATTTGTCACGGAAACTGATACACCACCGAATTACTGCCAATATAATCGCTACTAGTTCTTTCACATTAATATGTTGCATAACCATAGCTGGAAAGTCTAGCATCCAGTTGGTATAAAAGAAATCACCGTTGAAATAACCTCCGGCACCTGCATCACATGCATCCGTTTGTACCGACGTAATTGGGCGAGTGTCTCGAATTTTACAAGTGCCATTAAATACTGACATAAATGAAATCCACCAATAGAGATCAGCAAAAAATTCATGTGACAATAAGATCATATGACTGGATTTAGCAACATTTGCTTTCATGTCTATAATACGGCGCATAAATGTGCGTCCTCCAGAAATAACACGGGATGCCCAATTGAGCTTACCACACAATTTTTCCAGCTGTTTACAACTTGCTCTCTTTCTTTTAGTAAATGAATGTAATAAACCTGAAAATTCACTCATTTTTTCAAATGGTAATGATAAACTCATGTGACTAGTATCAATAATTATACCCAAAAAACAAATTCTGGAAGCTGGACCATCAATCTTAGACCAGTTAATCGAAAACCCAAGTTCTCTTAAAGTTGTAATAAGTCTATCTAAGCCCTGTGAACACCTATTATAATCATTTTCTATCACCAGGAAATCATCGAGATAAGCGATCACAGTAAAACCAAAATTGTGATATAAAATTCTGCAGACGGCACTACTTAGGCGCTGAAATATTTGCGGACTTTTAGCTGCTCCAAAAGGGAGTCTGCAGTCATAAATATAGGTTGGAGCTGTATCGCCAGAAAAGGTCCATTTAAGACCTGTGAAGGGATAATTACTGGGGTGGATGGATACAGATCGGTAGGCGTTACTGAGATCGACCTTAGCCAGAAAACATCCTGGTGTAATGTGTTTAATGGCCTCGTTAAGGTCCATATAAGAGCAAGAACAATCTGAAACGTAGTCATTAAGAGCAGAGCCAACAGGCCTGCTGGCGTCATGAATAAGGCGAATCTTTGACTGTGTTTTAGGAATTGCGCCCAGTGCACTTACAATTTTAGGTTTGTATTCGGATGTCACATAATTGCCATGAACAAGCTCATAGTTAATCTGTTTTTCTACAAGCTGACGATACTGATCACAAGATTTATAATTATCCAGTTCTACAAGTTGTACAACGTGCTCAGACCCAGCATCAATGATACTAAAACCACATTTGATACCATCAAGAATATAATCACGATCAAAATCATTAACGGGCAACAAACTAGACCAATTGTCAAATTTACTATTAACAGTCACAGGACACCCGCACTGAACAGATGCCTGGTCTGAACACGAAATACTTAGTTTTTTGGCGTCGCTGGGTGTTTTGTTGCCGGGTGATCTGGTGAATAGCAAAGACTGCAGTTGTGTGCCAATTTACATTTGGCACCATCACATGCTTCTATGTTAAAGCGTCTACATATTTCACGGCCATTTGGTAAAAAAGGACCCTTGCGACGGTTTTCTGTAGGCCGTATATCGGAGCGGCTAGGCTTGGAGCCATCTTGAAACAATTTAACGGACAGGTTGTTTGGTTTTGCAATTAGCTGAAAGTCCATCGGATTACGCTGTGGGGTACCCCAAGTAAAACCCTCAGCTGTCTGAAGGTGTCTATACTCCTTGTCATATAGCAACACACTACCTTTTACATGCCGTGAAAAAAATCTAAAAATACCCTGTACATATTTCAAATAGTCAATTATGCCTTTACTGTCAAGTTCATGATTTTCAACCATTGTTAGAAGGATTGCTATACTCCCGTAACCCCATTGTTCAACTGATAAATTATGCACTTCCACCCGAGACTTTTTAGAAAATTTAATCCCATCGGTGCCAATTGACAGAACCTCGCTTCGTTCAAAACCCAATTCCGGTTCCTCCCATATAAAGTCTTTAATTTGCCGAGCTTTCTTCGTTACTCTACTCTTATTTTCAGTTAAAAACTTAAACATGAAATTGTCATCCAAATTTTCCGAGCTTATTTGATCACATGCATCTATGAACTTACATGGCATTGGACCTTGAACTGGCTCACTTTGAACTACGCGTTCATTTTCTCGACGTTCCTCGGTAATTTTACTGACATTAGACACACCTTGATAAGAAGCAATTCTGTCTCTGGTTTTTTGAATTTCTGTATAAAGTGCAAGTTACTTCTCTTCAAGTTGCAACTCTGCCAATTCGCGTTCAAGATCATCCACACCCTTCCTAGCAGGAATATGAACTTTATCGGTGTCATCCCACTTGTCCCACATATATAAATTATAGGTAAAACCAGGTAGAAAAATTGTGGGAGAAGTGGGAACACATAATAGTGATAATTAAATGTTATCAAAACAAAAGATCAAAGGGTGAAATCTATAGTCTTTTTCAATATAGGATATACTGTTTTTGGTGCATATTTTAAATTTTGTTTGTAAAAGTTAAAGAAAAGATTAACTTTTATTTATATATTTTGTATTTTACTTTACATTTTGTATGCAGAAACCATGTGATATTTATTTATCTGTTTTTTTCTTGTCATTGAAAATTGAACAAAAATAACTATTTTTTAGTTTTATTTCATACAAATATAACAAATGATATTAACAAAACATTAATTTAAAAGATGCACTACAATATCACTAAGTTAAATGATGCACTACAATATCATTAAGTTTAATGATGCACTACAATATCATTAAGTTAAATGATGCACTACAATATCACTTAAAAGCACTGTTATTTTACACAAATGTTCATTGATCACTATGCAAGATGAATCAGTTGAGATGCTAAGTCAGTGTACTCTATAACTGTGATTTCTTGGTTTCTGAGTCTCTGTTTCAGTAGCTGCAACCTGTTGTCTATGTGTCTGTACTTTCTGCGTTTGTGTTTTGGTAGCCCTCCAGCAGCAATCTGTATGATGTTCACCTCGTTTACAGCCTGGATCTTCTTGATGTGGTTGATGAAAGTATAGATGTTAGGATGCGCCTGCTGAATCTGTTTCTTTATCTTTGAATGCCAACCTTCAAGATGATTAGTTGTTCTCGGCCCATCATGGTCAAAGTGGTTCCAAAGATGACGATCTGACTCTACCCACTGTGTTGTCACATAGTCTGTAAACGGGACTGTATTGATGTTCAAGTCTGCATTCTCTAAATCTGTAAGTGTCTCAAACCACACATCTTCTACACTTTCTTGGGGTACTAACGGCAATGCTGCAGCTCTTCTTACTAATGTGGTAACTGCTTCAATGTCTTTGTAAGCCATCTGTAGACCAAGCTGTTGAGTCTTTCTCCATATACATTGCGTAAAATGGAAGAAACATCCCCTTAGAGTGGCACCAGGAAATACTGTCTTAGCGGCATTGATGGTAGCTGTTTCGAAATCTAGTACTATAGTTACTGGTTGAAGTTGGAGCCCAGTATCAGCACACTTTTCTTTGATGATGGTGAATAATCGAGAGTAGATCTGCTCGGTTTTGCCAGGAAGTAAACTGTATACAAGTGGATACATCTGACCATTGACTGTCCCATGGATGGTATAGAGCTGTGTAAATATGTTCGGGCAAGTGTAGAATGTTCCATCTCCATATAAGGTATTGCTGTTGCTGAGATACTGTAGATTCCTATTCGTGGCAAATATGAGTACCTTTGGACCATTGTTGTCATCAGCAAGTAGAAACTGTTCCCCAGTGGAAGTCTGCACCCATTGGTCTTGCAAGTCTAATTCATGAGTACTAGCTGGTAAGTTTGGTAGCAGTTTAGAGCGTTGTCTGTATAATATACTGCGTGCTGACTCGAAAGTTGGTAACTTCTCTACTGTCTGCTTCGTATTGTCATCCCACTCTGGTGTTCTCAGCTTTGCAATTTCTTCGTCATATAACGATGGTACTGGGTCAGCTTCTTCCCGACATCTTTTCTTTATTGTATTCATGACTTTTGTTGCTTGAATTTTCTGTGGATCTGATGCATGATTATGCTGTAGATTGAATCCTATAGGTATGTTATTTAATGTTCTGATGGTTGCTGGACATGTTCTTACAGCACAACGCCAATATATTCTTTCTTCTCTTTTATTCTTTATCTGGAAGCGGTAGTTGTTGTGGACAAGGCTTTGTCCACCTTTAGTGTTCTCTATAAATTCGATGTTTAACTGAGCATTTGCCATGTTGACTTTGGTGATTTTCCAATTTGTTGCTTCACTTAAATACAGACTGTGAACAGTATTCAAAGCTCTGCTAATTATCTGTGAGCATTATTGTAAGTGATATGCATAAGCTTAGCTGGTGACACTTATTTAAGAGCCAAGCTGATGAAGTTAATGAGGACATTTTTGCATATACATTAAGCTTAAAATCATAAGTCATTAACGACATTTTAAGGTCATTTTTAAAATTGATGAGAAGTTTGCTTATATTTAAGTAGAATAATATTTTATCAATTAAATTTCATTAGATACAATAATAATTAAATATTTCTCTTATTTTTATGACGGAATTTTAACTTATTTATATATTTATATTTTTATTCATTTCATTTTTTATTTTTATATAAAGAACCTTATTTCATTTTTTATTTTTATATAAGAACCTTAATTTTGCTGAAATTAAATATGTAATGAAAATTAAAATATGCAATCAGTTATAATCTTAAGTGAAAAAGACTATAGCACTTGTTGAAACATTATCTAAACACAATTACCTAATTAGCTAAGAAAAGTTGTGGGACAACTGGGAGGTATGTTTTTTACAAATGTGGGACAAATGTGTCATTAAATGTTCGTGGAAGCCTCGGGGTGACATTTCTAGAGGCCGAAGTGCTATTCGCAAGACGAAGACCACCATTTGGTCCCCTGTCTATGTGCACCGTACTGTCATTTTGTCCCCTGTCTATGTGTACCGTACTGTCCTCTTCTGGCAAAGGGTTTGGGGAACCTCCGGTAGCCATACAATTACTGTCTCGTATGTAATGTTTATATCGAGTGGTTAAAGTCCTATCACTTTCAGATCGTAAATTATAAGAATGAGACATCAACTTGGTCAATGTGACCGCGTGTACACTGGCGGGAAATGGTCTTCATTAGATTTATAAATAATACAGACCGTCAAAATCACAATACTACCCAACAGAGTCACTGCTTATATACAAAACTGTTCCCGGAATACACCGAACCACTCAGTATAACCATAAAACCATAGTTTTTTGAGAGATTGCGAATCTCAAGTGAAGCGTCACTTAGCTGCATCTTGTAGGCGCCATGGCTGTTTGTGCGTATGAAGGGATAACTCTAGCATTACTAAGGGGAGTAATTACCACCACAAAACTTAATTTAACAAGTTAAATTATCACTTAGGAAACGAGTATCATGTTTCGATGTACAGAAACAAAACCATGCGTCAGCTTCAACCAACTTTATTCTCTTATGTCATGACAACAACAATGGACCAATCACAGTTATTACAAATGTGAGAGGTATCAAGTGGGATCCTCAATACATATTATTCATAATACATTACACCCCCCCTTTGTTAAGAGATCCAACTAAATGTCAAACAAATGCCACTTTACATGCTGATGAAGTTGTCTGTAAATGTCACTTTAGCACTTTATCATATTAAAGTCCATCTTATTCTTGAATATAAACAGCTGAAATGCAAATATTTGGCCATAAAAAGCTCAAAATAAATTTGTAAACACAAAGTATCAATTTATAAAATCCAGTTTTTTTCTGGTTTTCGAACAATTCTACCTAATTTGGTGGTATATGTAAGTTTAGGAGTTTCTGAAGCTTCAACTCTTTGGGGAAGGGAACTATTCACTACAACTTGGGCTCCAATGTGAGGCTGTTGGTCAATATTAAGCTCGGTCCCTGGGTCATAAATAAATGTACGTTCATTAGCAAATGTAGTGGTGTTTCGCAAGGGTTTGCGGTTTCTGCGATACAGATGATCATCACTTTCAATAACATAAGACCTGGGGTTGTCAGAAATATTAATAACAGTACCTGGTTTCCATTGTTTGTTTCGAACCTGGTAGTGGAGACATACGAATAGGGACAATTCGGATAGTTCCTTCACCCCCTTACGGTTATCAAAATAGAAATTTTGTTTGTCCTTGACCCGATTGAAGTGACCTTGAACTATTTTTTTAGTCCGAGACATAGGTTCAAGAAGTTCCTGTTTTGTAGGCAGTGTTTCTAGGGCGTCTACCCATTAACATTTGTGCAGGCGACAAGTTGATGCCTTCAATTGGAATAGTTCTGTAGTCAAATAAAACTGAGAACTTGTCTTCAGCTTTGCGCCAAAGTCGTTTAACAGTTTGGATGGCACGCTCTGCTTCATCATTACAACTTTGAAAATGGGGACGTCTTGAGGTGAAATGCTGAATACCATATGACTTGCAGAATGATTTGAATTCCCTAGAAGTGAATTATGGTCCAGAGTTTGACCTGAACACTGAAGGAATGCCATGAGAGCTGATATAACAGATGATGTGGCTGTAAAGTTCAACTCTATGGCATCTATGTATTTGGAATAGTTATCTACTATCACAATGTATTTCTTCCCTTCAAAATCAAATAGATCTGTGCCAACCTCGCTGTACGGTAAACTAGGTGCCGGTGTCGGTTTAAGCGGTTCGGCAGCTTGGCGGTTTTGATAGGTTGCACACTTGCCACAGTTCCTATGGCCTCAATATCTGCGTTCATTCCTGGCCTGAATAGGGCCCGTGCACATTGCTCCTTATAACTCTGCCAAGATGCGATTCATGAATTATATTAAGCATGTGCTCTCACAAGCTAGAAGGTACAACTATTCTAAGTCCTTTGTAAATAATACCATCTATCACGGATAACTGATCTCGTGAATCCAAGTATAAACTGACACTATGCGATACATTTTTACGCGTATCTGGCCATCCAGATAGTTTAACATCATGCAGACTTCAAAATTCGACTTGTGATCGATGTTGAATATCTAAGTATCTATCGCTCTCGACTGAAATCATACTGACAATATCGGCGGCATTAAACTCGTCCTCATCACCGTGGTTACATGGCAAACAAGCACATGACAGCGCATCTGCGGCGGTCATATCACTACCGAATCTGTAGTTCAATAAACATTTTCTGCAGCCTCATCGGGGCAGACAAGAGCGGTTTGCGAAAAATCTGTTCAAGCAGTTTATGGTCATTATATACTGTTGTCGGTTTTCCAAAAATATAGCAATGCAATTTCTTTGCGGCAAATACAATGGACAACATTTCTTTCTCGATCTGCGCATGTTTTGTTTCAGTATCCGTCATAAAACGAGACGCATAGGCAACCACACGACCATCTTGTATAAGTATAGCATCTAGACCAGCTTTTGAAGCGTCACATTGAATTTCAACCGGTTTGTTGACATCAAAATAAGCAAGGAATGGTAGACTGCTTCAGAGACGTTTGAGATCAGCAAAACTATGTTCTTGTTCATGATTCCAAATGAACTCATTATCCGTTTTGAGTAATATGCGCAGCGGTGCATCGACCTAAGATTCGGAATGAACCTGGCTAAATATTGTACTAAGCCAAGAAATCTGCGTTATGAACTCCTATCTGTAGGAGTTAAGTTGAGTTGAGTAATGGTGTTTAACGTCCCAGTCAAGAATATTTCACTTATATCGAGACGTCGCCAGCTATAGGCAAAAGTGCAGAAATTTTGTCTGTGCGTTGCGCTCATTATCAGTAACATAATTAACATCAGATACAATATTATCATTACAATGAATGTGCATTAATAATTCAAGCTCATCTGAAACATAATTTTTAACATCAACAACACATGTATTTTCAACATCAGAGTCATGTTCATTGTCAAGTTCATATTCCTGTACAATGTTTACCCATTTTGGACCTCCACCATCTCGACGACGTTTCCTACACACGTTAGACCAGTGATCTTGTTTATCAAAGTAATTGCATATAGTTCCTTTTGCTGGACATTTTCCATTAGAGTGCGATTTCATAGTGTCTTTTCTACACCTGTTATATGTTTTGAATCAGTGTCACTCCCGCGCTTTTTACCTTGGCCTTGACCGGAATTCCTGTGTTTGGGACGCGTGTCACGTGACGGGCTTGTTTTTACACTGAGTACTTTCGTGTGCGTTTCACCACAAATCATCTTGAGTTGATCACGCGACATTTAAAACAGTCTGCCAAAATATAGGGCTTCGGTTAGAGCAATGTCATGCCCCTGATCAAGTAAGCGCTCCTGCACTTTGGTGTCCTTAACTCCGTTAATGATTCAATCAATTAAAACATCATCTGGATTCGGATAGTCACAATCCATGATTAAAAGTCTGAGATCCTTGACAAAATTATCGAACGATTCACCATCATGTTGCTTCAGACGCTGTACTTTAAATCTAGCGACTCTTTTGTTTTTTCTGGGTCGAACATAATTTTCAAGTTTTTCAAGAATTTTCTTTGGATCCTCACGCTCGTTTTCACCCCATTCGAAAGTTTTGAATACTTCTCGGCCTAGTTGCCCGATCCACATACCGATCCAACCTGATCTATCCTAGTTCTTTGCCGTGGCTAACAGACCTTTGAATACAAATTCTACATGTTGCTGAAAGCGTTTGAATTCCTGGAAGATGTCTTTGACATCCCAGTCCAAATGTGGTTGATCGAAAGCGAGTGATGCGGCCACGCTTTATGAAATGTTCAATTCAATGCAGAATGACTCGCACTGTTTTGCACTAAAATATTTCGGATTCTATGTCCACAAATATCTCCAATGACAGATTGTTGCATCTATTAGTGTGGATGTATTACATGCGGGGTGCAATTCATCCGATCTGACACCATTTCATGTTTCGATGTAGATTCAAAACCATGCATCCGCTTCAACCAACTTTATTCTCTTACGTCATGACAACAACAATGGACCAATCAAAATTATTACAAATGTAAGAGGTACAAAGTGGGGTCCTCAATATATTATATTCATAATACATTACAATGAGAGCGCATCTGGTTAAATACTGTAAATCAGGAAATTAATGCGAGCAAGAAATTAATGTGAAAAATGCGAGACCCGTTTAATCGCATTAATTTCTTGTCGCATTTATTTTCCGGTGTCTGTATTCTGTATATTTATTGTAAATTGAGTTACCTCCCTTAACTGGAAGATGTTATCGTAACTGATTATTTAGAGCACATTCTCAAATTGAAAGTACTGTGATTATAAGTAATCTAACATTCTAAAGACGAACATCAGTTGTACAAATGCCAACATGGACGTCCTAATTTTGAATGCTTTATTTTAATAAAAACTCCAAGCGTTATATTTGAGTATGTTTGTTTATTTAAAAAAAAACAAGCGTTACTGTTCTGATAATCCTTTATCACCTTTGTTAATTTAAAACAATGGGTCATCGGCGCTTAAAAATTTACCCTCGGCACACCTCGCTGTTTATTTTAATAATGTCTATCAAAAGTTTGTTTATAAAGTGTTTTTAAATTGAGGAAGACATAACATAATAATTTTGAGTCTATAATTTAATGTTTATAATTGTAAGATAAAAAAATAGGCAAAAATTTTAAAAATTGAAATTTAAAAAATCGCATTGATTTCAATACGCATTTTACTTCAAAATCGGCAATTCGCATTAATTTCATGACGCATTAATGATTTTATGAAACTTGTTTGTGATAATTGGTACATAGTCCCTTGCTCAAGTTCGATCTTCGACAAATTCAGTGCATATTTAATGAGGCTGCTGCAATCTGATTGCCTGAATGTTTTTCGCATGATATCTTTAGTAGGAATGATGGGATTTTGATGAAACTTGCTTGTGATACTTAGTTCATAAATTCTTTGTTCAAGTTCGATGTTCGTCAAATTCCGTGCATATTTAATGAGGCTGCTGCAACCTGATTGGCTGAATATTTTCCGCATGTTATCTTTAGTAGGAATGTTAGATTTTGATGAAACTTGCTTGTGTTTCTTGATATATAAGTCCTTCACTCAAATTCGATGTTCAACAAATTCCATGCATATTTAATGAGCCTGCATACTATGCGATTTGCTGATTGCTTTAAGCATGTTATCTTCTGAAGGAATGGTGGGATTTTGATAAAACTTGCTTGTGATAGTCCTTACCTTATGGTTCTCACTCGGTATCTGTAGTAATCCCTGTGTTTGTCCATCCATCCGTCTGTTCGTCCATTTTTTTTTCTTCAAGTTATCTTCTAAATGATTGATCGGATGTTGATGAAAGTTGCTTGTCATACTCGGTACCTGATCATAAGCAGAAGGTATTATGCGGGTCCCTCCCTTGAAATTGGTCTAGTTTTGTAGGTTCAGTAGATGCAGATTGAAGAGCCGAGTATTTTTTTTAAATATATTTATTTATATTGTTCTATGACGATTTTTAACGATTTTACGGTTAAAATGTGGATCGATGTAATGACTGCGTAATAACAGAGGTAACTCTTGTAAACTTCGATTGTCAGCAGAAAAGTATGTAAAACGACTTGTTTTTATTTAAGAATTGAATTTCACATTTTACGTTGTTATCGGGTATGTTACAACATGACAATTATTACAAACTTTCAGGTTGACACTTCCCATAACAAAAGAAAACTAAATGAACAGTGTTTAAAAAACCGTGGAACCAACTAATGAAATGGAATTGATGTTTTCTTGATTGAAACCGATTTTCTTTTTGCCAACTATGGGCTGGGAGTGAGACGAAGGGATTTCGTTTAATGGTGACACCGGTGGGGGCTGTAATGGTTGATCAGAGACATGTGGAGGTAAAACAAGTGGTAGGGGTGCATTAGACTGGACGTTACCCGAGAGGTATCACTGATACGTTTCTAAAACTATCTCAAATGAAATCACACTCTCAGTAACTAGAATGATTGAGTTTTGGAAGAAATACAATTTTTGGGGATACATTCAGAAACCAAGTGTGAACCATTCACTTACTGTAAGGGTGGGTGGGTGGGTGGGTAAACAATAGCATCTGGGTATGATAAACCAATATGCCACCCCCGAGTCATCTAGCCAGTATACATGTATAAACAAAATACGTAGTACTTACAACAGGAACAAAACTGTGCTTTCCATACGAACTGCGTCTCGAAGAATGATATATATATGACAGTTCTCGTTACTTCTCGTGTGACGTCACTTGAGATATAAACTATCTCAAATGAAATCACACTCAGTAACTAGAATGATTGAGTTTTGGAAGAAATACAATTTTTGGTACACATTCAACCAGGTATACACCATTCCTCATGCAGAATAAGTAAAGACTAAAAGGAAGTCCTTAGGCTAAAACATCATTCTCTTCCCAAAACTCACTCAGCATACAGTTACTCTTCCCAAAACTCAGTTTATTTTATTTATTTTTTTTTTTTTAAGGAAGTTTGTCAGTTCGCTTACCGAAGAACGTCGGTGGTCTTTTCCGGGCACTCCGGTTTCCTAAGTGAAACGACTGGGGCATTTAAACCCCATTACTTCACCCCATTCCATTTGTGAAAAAAGTAAAATACCAAAATATCACAGACAGACAGACTACTGTATACCGAAAACAAAAAACAACAAATTTTCAGTCTTGAAAACAGATTTATTACAATATAAATCTCAAACAAATTCAAAAATGAAATAACAATCAAATCTTTGTTCAATAATTAAAACAAAACATTTTGAGATTAATACTGGCCTAACACAGCAATATCTATGTCAATAAATTTCAAATGAAATAATTTTATAATACAAAACATTTTACCAGACAATGTAAAATTGAGGGTCAACATTGACTTTTGTTTCTACTCCAAAAATGCTGGCTTCAACAAATCAAAATCTCCCCATTTTTTAAACATATCGGATGCTTTTGTGGGTTCATGAACAATTTGTTTAAAAAGTAAACCAACTGAAGCTCTATCTATAATTTTCCCGATTCTTGAATATCTTTGAAAGCTACTACCTGAAGACCAACCAATGTGTCTCATGATTTCACTCATTTTACCATATCCTGAAGCTGCAAGATTTACTGCACACCCCCCTCGGACACTGTGTGGTGTTTCTCCCTCATCAATTCCCAGCAATTTCAAATAAAATTTTAAACGGGAATAAACTACTGATGATGACAAAGGCCCATCCAAAACTTGCTTATTAGCATGATCTAAGGGTCTGAAAAGGTAACCTGTGTTGAAATCAATTCCCATTTGTTTTGACAATGACACATATTTCTCAATTCCAAAAACTGGGCAAAAAGAAGTATTTTCTAATCTGGATATACAAAACTCATTCCTGTTAATGTTAGAAAATGTCTTGCCGACTGTATGGGTGAAAACAAAACCTGAATTATCAGGAAGACGCTTAATCTCTTGAACCAAACACTTGCCTAAATCGGCAGCTCTGTCTCAAGCAAAAAATTGCAGTTTTAAAAAGGCCCGATCTCTTAAAAGTACAAACTTTTCAGACAACAAAAGAGTTCCATCATCCAACTTAATATTGATGTAGTTAAATATTTTAATCAATTTATCAAAAAATATTGGTTTAGCCTGCTTAATTGGAACATGTGAAATTGACTGTTCATGTTTGATAGCCTGAACATATCTAATAACCTTCTCACTATATCCAGGATTCCCTATACAAAATTTTTCATCCCAAACTTTCCCCTTTCCCAGCTTCTCGAAAATTGCACGCAACTGACCAACCGTGGACTGAATCGTACCAAATGCTAACCTTGTGGGGCAATGACAATTATGAATGCCAGTTCTTCCTAGAAATATGCAATTTAAATCGCGAATTTGCGTCCTTTCTTTTATGTCCTTATGAACAAGAAAACTGCATACATCCTCAGGGTTTGATTCGCATACAGTTTTAATCTGGGAAGGGGGGGGGCAAAAATCTTGCAAATTCCTTCTCTAGAGCAGATTTCTTCTGTGAAGAGGTTGCATCAATCAAATTTGCTAAATAATTAAGTCTCCTTTTATATTATGAGTAATCAAAACTTGCACTAGTAATATCATTAACGAGATGCCGACACCCACAAACCTGGCAATATTTAAAACCTTCATCATTTGGGTAATTACATGAATGACAAAGTTCAGCTGGTTTCCAAATTCTAGGAATACCTTGACCAATCAAAAAAAAATTTAAAAAACTAATTTAGCCACATGAAGATTATGTCTCAATTTTCGAGGAATAAAACCTTTTGATGAAGGCCCTAAAATGATGTCCAAATCACCACATTTCCATAACATTAAATGCTGACTTACATATGACCAAATAAGAGACCACCAATGAGGGAGAGGTAATAATTCTGGAAATACAAAAGTGCAATGCCTCAACTTTTGTTCAACTAAAAATTTTAAAACGGCAGAAATGAGACAAAAAGGTGGAAAAACATATGGATTTACTTCACTGGCAGCTTCCACTTTCATCACGCATAGCATTACAATCAGTTGCCATAAGATCAACACTATGAGGTCCAAATTTCTCCTGAACAATTTTCCATGCAGATGCAGTAAGGGTGCAGTCTTGCATAGATAACCTCCTAGATTCACCATCAGCAGGGTTTAAAGATGAAGGAATATAGTGTAAATGCAAATCAACATTAGCTTTCTGAACACAATGAAAAAATTTTTAAAACTTGAATTTAGATCATAGGACGAACATCATCCTTTGTGAAAAAATCCCCGAGAAACTGTTTGTCATTAACAACACCAGCCCAACGAAATAAAGATGCATCAGTTGCAATGTTGATTTGCAGGTGCTTTTCCTTTCGCCAAGGGTCATAACCCTCCCAATCATCCAAAAACCTCCTGGTGCTTTTCCTTTCGCCAAGGGACATAACCCTCCCAATCATCCAAAAACCTCCAATGTTCTATTTCCGACTTCAAATCGCCAGAAACAGCAACAGATTTTCCATTTTTAACTGCTTGCCCTATTGCCATATTGACCTCTCTTGTATAAAGTTTAGCTGTTGGTACCGTTAATAAAAAAGAAATGCATTTAC
Organism: Tegillarca granosa; assembly: GCA_029721355.1. NCBI lineage: Eukaryota > Metazoa > Mollusca > Bivalvia > Arcoida > Arcidae > Tegillarca > Tegillarca granosa. The sequence continues at coordinate 7,954,471 of CM056606.1, read as the reverse complement.
CAGCAAAACGCTGCAAAGTCTTTAAGTCAACAGAAGAATTGCTTAATATAGCATCCCTTAAACAGGCAAAATGTTTTTTATTTTTATCTGGCAAAAGAAAACACTGCTTAATAGAATCTGTCACTATTCCAAGAAAAAGAATTGACTGAGAAGGCTCAAAAACTGATTTTTCTAAACCAATAAAATAACCAAGTCTAACCAAAACTTCACAAAAAATGTACAATGACCGCTTTGCTGATGCAAATAAATCTCCAGTATCACAATTAAACCTATGAGTGAATTCTGATATTAACCGATCATCTATGTATTGTAGACATGGCACACCAAGCTTCCTACAATAACTTGAAGCTTGCAAACCAGTGGTATTATAAATATAGGCACTAGTTTTATAACCAAATGGGATGGTATTGAAAACCAAATACCACCCACCAAACTCAACACCAAAATAAGTTTTAGAGTCATCATGTAATAAAATGTGGTCGTAACCCGATTTGTTATCAACAGATGACATGAAACATCTATGAGAAACAAGTCGCGGTACTTCTTAAGAGTATCTAAAACAAATGGTTTATTACAAATCCACAAATTTAGAAACCTCCCATCATGACACAAACGTGGCTTTGTGGGTTCCACTGTCAAAGGCATAATTAAATGAGGTGGACTGTACTCCCCAACTTTACCCCATATGCTCATAGATCCATTTGCAAGTCTATCCAATAAAGTTTTAACAATAAACGTGGTAAACTGCTTACAGTTAGTTGCATTAGGAAAATATACACAAGGTGGTGAAGGGGCATCATAATGTTTTGATTTAAAAGTACCAGAAAAATGCTTAAAATAATTCTGAACACGAACACCGTTAACTTACCAATTAAGGACTTCAGTATTGTCTGTAATATCATGCCAAAGATTTAAATGTCTATGCAAATTACCAGCTTTAAACATTGCAGGGTTTCTAAAAGGAAGAGTACTAAAATCAAAATCTTTGCCATCAGCGGCATCTTCAGCACTTATATACACAAATGGAGGCTGGAGGACTTCTCCTCTGTAATTCACCCATTCACTCGAGTTTACAGTTTCAATCCCTATTGGTTGAAACCCAGCATTAAGTTCCCAATCTGGGATAACAGGTTGAAATTTCAATTTTTCGAACCATCATTCTGAAAATAATCATAAATTAAAGAGTGAAAAACAGAGAAGGATTTCTCCAACCTCCTTTCCGCGTATAAAAAATTCACTAGGGTTTAGTCCCCTTGGATAGATCAGAAAATAAATTAATGAATTTCAATAAAACTCAACCCAGAAATATGAACAAAAACTTTAATTGAAAGAGTGATATCAAAATGTTTGAACACATCACAAAGAAAATGTTATATTATTCTTTCTTTACCTTAGGGCAATCATTTACATAATGACCACTTTCTTTACAGAAAAAAAAACAAAGACCCCGTTTTGACCTTTGCATTCTGGGCCTAGTAAATGGTCTACCCATATTAAAATGCTGAGGCATCATACTGCTTCCAGGAGGGATGTATGGCGAGATAAATGGAAAATTAAAAGGAAACAGGGGGTATGGAAACCCAGACATGCATGTAAATTGATTAACAGGTTGTGCAGTCTTATTTTCCTTCTGTAACCCCTGATCATTTTTATTATTCTCATATTTCTTGGCTTTAGCCCAGTCAGCAACTATGGATGAAATTTTTTTTTTCTTCACTTGACCCTAAAAGCTTTAAACATAGAGAACACTTATCAACATTGTCTTCATACTGTCTACAAGTTTGCAGTGCTTTAGTAAAATATGCAGTCTCATTATGCCCTGCTTTTGCTGCATTTTCAACTAATACTTCTAGAGAAGCTAACAAAACACTTGGAGATGTCAGTTTAGGTCTACCAGCAAGAACTCTCACATTTTTTAATGCCTCTTCCACTCTCTCACCTGCCTGTTTCGATTTCAGTGATACTAAACTTTCCTCCATCTTTTTCATCCTTACTTCTATATCACCACCAAATTTGGTGCATACATTCCGATGATACATAGGGTATACTTGGTGAACACGGACTATACGCTGTGTACGTCAGCCATACGTCCTGTACAGGTTGTATACTTCATTGTACGTTAGCCATACGTCAGGTACAGGTCGTATACTTCGCAAAACACGACATTCACGATACAAAATTTACAAAAACAAAATACACAAACTTTTAATAAATCGAGAGTGAACTCAGTTGCTCCGGAAGGGTTAGCAGTTCTTGCTTGATGCATCACACCCGTCGTGTTGCTGGCTGTCAATCTTGGGGTATGTCGTGTCCGGTGTAGAACGATACTACGCAAACACTACGACAAACCAACATCTATTCTCATTTTAGTGACAGAAATTGTGTATTTGTCAACGATCAAGTCAGTCTATAAAGTTTTCTTTCCAAACTTGCCCTCATCTTTTCGTTCTTGCTCCGTGCTGGCGACCCTCTTGTTTCCCTCTTGAAATTTATCCATTAACATCTGGTAGAACAGGTCCAGTGTCGGAACTCCGTCTTTAAACCAGGTGGGGTTCATCGATGAAGGCGGCTCAGCCGTGGAGGAGGAGGCTGTGGGATTGGAGCAGGCGGAGGCTGCAGGCGGTTTGGGGCTCTCTACTTGGTGTACACGGACTATATGCTGTGTACGTCAGCCTACGTCCTGTACAGGTCCTATATTTCATGTACCAAATTTGGTGCATACATTAGACCATATATGCCCTATGATACATAGGGTATACTTGGTGTACAAGGACTATATGCTGTGTACGTCAGCCATACGTCCTGTACAGGTTGTATTTATTGTACGTTAGCCATACGCCAGGTACAGGTCGTATACTTCGTGTACCAAATTTGGTGCATACATTAGACCATATATCACCGATGATACATAGGGTATACTTGGTGTACACGGCTTATACGCTGTGTACGTCAGCCTACGTCCTGTACAGGTCCTATATTTCATGTACCAAATTTGGTGCATACATTAGACCATATATCCCCTATGATACATAGGGTATACTTGGTGTACATGGACTATATGCTGTGTACGTCAGCCATACGTCCTGTACAGGTTGTATGCTTCATTGTACGTTAGCCATACGCCAGGTACAGGTCGTATACTTCGTGTACCAAATTTGGTGCATACATTAGACCATATATCACCGATGATACATAGGGTATACTTGGTGAGCACGGACTATACGTTTTGTACGTCAGCCATACGTCCTGTACAGGTTGTATACTTCATTGTACGTTAGCCATACACCAGGTACAGGTCGTATACTTCGTGTACCAAATTTGGTGCATACATTAGACCATATATCACCGATGTTACATAGGGTATACTTCGTGTACATGGACTTTATGCTGTGTACGACAGCCATACGTCCTGTACAGGTTGTATACTTCATTGTACGTTAGCCATACACCAGGTACAGGTCGTATACTTCGTGTACCAAATTTGGTGTATACATTAGACCATATATCACCGATGATACATAGGGTATACTTGGTGAGCACGGACTATACGTTTTGTACGTCAGCCATACGTCTTGTACAGGTTGTATACTTCATTGTACGTTAGCCATACACCAGGTACAGGTCGTATACTTCGTGTACCAAATTTGGTGCATACATTAGACCATATATCCCCGATGATACATAGGGTATACTTGGTGAGCACGGACTATACGTTTTGTACGTCAGCCATACGTCCTGTACAGGTTGTATACTTCATTGTACGTTAGCCATACACCAGGTACAGGTCGTATACTTCGTGTACCAAATTTGTTGCATACATTAGACCATATATCCCCGATGATACATAGGGTATACTTGGTGAGCACGGACTATACGTTTTGTACGTCAGCCATACGTCCTGTACAGGTTGTATACTTCATTGTACGTTAGCCATACACCAGGTACAGGTCGTATACTTCGTGTACCAAATTTGGTGCATACATTAGACCATATATCACCGATGATACATAGGGTATACTTGGTGTACACGGACTATATGCTGTGTACGTCAGCCATACGTCCTGTACAGGTCGTATACTTCATTGTACGTTAGCCATACGTCAGGTACAGGTCGTATACTTCGTGTACCAAATTTGGTGCATACATTAGACCATATTATCACCGATGATACATAGGGTATACTTGGTGTACACGGCTTATACGCTGTGTACGTCAGCCATACGTCCTGTACAGGTCCTATATTTCATGTACCAAATTTGGTGCATACATTAGACCATATATCCCCGATGATACATAGGGTATACTTGGTGTACATGGACTATATGCTGTGTACGTCAGCCATACGTCCTGTACAGGTTGTATACTTCATTGTACGTTAGCCATACGCCAGGTAAAGGTCGTATACTTCGTGTACCAAATTTGGTGCATACATTAGACCATATATCACCGATGATACATAGGGTATACTTGGTGTACACGGCTTATACGCTGTGTACGTCAGCCTACGTCCTGTACAGGTCCTATATTTCATGTACCAAATTTGGTGCATACATTAGATCATATATCCCCTATGATACATTGGGTATACTTGGTGTACATGGACTATATGCTGTGTACGTCAGCCATACGTCCTGTACAGGTTGTATACTTCATTGTACGTTAGCCATACGCCAGGTACAGGTCGTATACTTCGTGTACCAAATTTGGTGCATACATTAGACCATATATCACCGATGATACATAGGGTATACTTGGTGAGCACGGACTATACGTTTTGTACGTCAGCCATACGTCCTGTACAGGTTGTATACTTCATTGTACGTTAGCCATACACCAGGTACAGGTCGTATACTTCGTGTACCAAATTTGGTGCATACATTAGACCATATATCACCGATGATACATAGGGTATACTTCGTGTACATGGACTATATGCTGTGTACGTCAGCCATACGTCCTGTACAGGTTGTATACTTCATTGTACGTTAGCCATACGCCAGGTACAGGTCGTATACTTCGTGTACCAAATTTGGTGCATACATTAGACCATATATCACCGATGATACATAGGGTATACTTGGTGAGCACGGACTATACGTTTTGTACGTCAGCCATACGTCCTGTACAGGTTGTATACTTCATTGTACGTTAGCCATACATCAGGTACAGGTCGTATACTTCGTGTACCAAATTTGGTGCATACATTAGACCATATATCACCGATGATACATAGGGTATACTTCGTGTACATGGACTATATGCTGTGTACGTCAGCCATACGTCCTGTACAGGTTGTATACTTCATTGTACGTTAGCCATACACCAGGTACAGGTCGTATACTTCGTGTACCAAATTTGGTGCATACATTAGACCATATATCCCCGATGATACATAGGGTATACTTGGTGAGCACGGACTATACGTTTTGTACGTCAGCCATACGTCCTGTACAGGTTGTATACTTCATTGTACGTTAGCCATACACCAGGTACAGGTCGTATACTTCGTGTACCAAATTTGGTGCATACATTAGACCATATATCCCCGATGATACATAGGGTATACTTGGTGAGCACGGACTATACGTTTTGTACGTCAGCCATACGTCCTGTACAGGTTGTATACTTCATTGTACGTTAGCCATACACCAGGTACAGGTCGTATACTTCGTGTACCAAATTTGGTGCATACATTACACCATATATCACCGATGATACATAGGGTATACTTGGTGTACACGGACTATATGCTGTGTACGTCAGCCATACGTCCTGTACAGGTCGTATACTTCATTGTACGTTAGCCATACGTCAGGTACAGGTCGTATACTTCGTGTACCAAATTTGGTGCATACATTAGACCATATTATCACCGATGATACATAGGGTATACTTGGTGTACACGGCTTATACGCTGTGTACGTCAGCCATACGTCCTGTACAGGTCCTATATTTCATGTACCAAATTTGGTGCATACATTAGACCATATATCCCCGATGATACATAGGGTATACTTGGTGTACATGGACTATATGCTGTGTACGTCAGCCATACGTCCTGTACAGGTTGTATACTTCATTGTACGTTAGCCATACGCCAGGTACAGGTCGTATACTTCGTGTACCAAATTTGGTGCATACATTAGACCATATATCACCGATGATACATAGGGTATACTTGGTGTACACGGCTTATACGCTGTGTACGTCAGCCTACGTCCTGTACAGGTCCTATATTTCATGTACCAAATTTGGTGCATACATTAGACCATATATCCCCTATGATACATTGGGTATACTTGGTGTACATGGACTATATGCTGTGTACGTCAGCCATACGTCCTGTACAGGTTGTATACTTCATTGTACGTTAGCCATACGCCAGGTACAGGTCGTATACTTCGTGTACCAAATTTGGTGCATACATTAGACCATATATCACCGATGATACATAGGGTATACTTGGTGAGCACGGACTATACGTTTTGTACGTCAGCCATACGTCCTGTACAGGTTGTATACTTCATTGTACGTTAGCCATACACCAGGTACAGGTCGTATACTTCGTGTACCAAATTTGGTGCATACATTAGACCATATATCACCGATGATACATAGGGTATACTTCGTGTACATGGACTATATGCTGTGTACGTCAGCCATACGTCCTGTACAGGTTGTATACTTCATTGTACGTTAGCCATACGCCAGGTACAGGTCGTATACTTCGTGTACCAAATTTGGTGCATACATTAGACCATATATCACCGATGATACATAGGGTATACTTGGTGTACACGGACTATATGCTGTGTACGTCAGCCATACGTCCTGTACAGGTCGTATACTTCGTGTACCAAATTTGGTGCATACATTAGACCATATATCACCGATGATACATATGGTATACTTGATGTACATGGACTATACGCTTTGTACGTCAGCCATACGTCCTGTGCAGGTCGTATGCTTCATTGTACGTCAGCCATACGCCATACGCCGGGTCGTATACTTCGTGTACCAAATTTGGTGCATACATTAGACCATATATCACCGATGATACATAGGGTATACTTGGTGTACACGGACTATATGCTGTGTACGTCAGCCATACGTCCTGTACAGGTCGTATACTTCATTGTACGTTAGCCATACGCCAGGTACAGGTCGTATACTTCGTGTACCAAATTTGGTGCATACATTAGACCATATATCACCGATGATACATAGGGTATACTTGGTGTACACGGACTATATGCTGTGTACGTCAGCCATACGTCCTGTACAGGTCGTATACTTCATTGTACGTTAGCCATACGTCAGGTACAGGTCGTATACTTCGTGTACCAAATTTGGTGCATACATTAGACCATATATCACCGATGATACATAGGGTATACTTGGTGTACACGGCTTATACGCTGTGTACGTCAGCCATACGTCCTGTACAGGTCCTATATTTCATGTACCAAATTTGGTGCATACATCAGACCATATATCACCGATGATACCTAGGGTATACTTGGTGAGCACGGACTATACGTTTTGTACGTCAGCCATACGTCCTGTACAGGTTGTATACTTCATTGTACGTTAGCCATACACCAGGTACAGGTCGTATACTTCGTGTACCAAATTTGGTGTATACATTAGACCATATATCACCGATGATACATAGGGTATACTTGGTGAGCACGGACTATACGTTTTGTACGTCAGCCATACGTCCTGTACAGGTTGTATACTTCATTGTACGTTAGCCATACACCAGGTACAGGTCGTATACTTCGTGTACCAAATTTGGTGCATACATTAGACCATATATCCCCGATGATACATAGGGTATACTTGGTGAGCACGGACTATACGTTTTGTACGTCAGCCATACGTCCTGTACAGGTTGTATACTTCATTGTACGTTAGCCATACACCAGGTACAGGTCGTATACTTCGTGTACCAAATTTGGTGCATACATTAGACCATATTATCACCGATGATACATAGGGTATACTTGGTGTACACGGCTTATACGCTGTGTACGTCAGCCATACGTCCTGTACAGGTCCTATATTTCATGTACCAAATTTGGTGCATACATTAGACCATATATCCCCGATGATACAATGGGTATACTTGGTGTACATGGACTATATGCTGTGTACGTCAGCCATACGTCCTGTACAGGTTGTATACTTCATTGTACGTTAGCCATACGCCAGGTACAGGTCGTATACTTCGTGTACCAAATTTGGTGCATACATTAGCCCATATATCACCGATGATACATAGGGTATACTTGGTGTACACGGCTTATACGCTGTGTACGTCAGCCTACGTCCTGTACAGGTCCTATATTTCATGTACCAAATTTGGTGCATACATTAGACCATATATCCCCTATGATACATAGGGTATACTTGGTGTACATGGACTATATGCTGTGTACGTCAGCCATACGTCCTGTACAGGTTGTATACTTCATTGTACGTTAGCCATACGCCAGGTACAGGTCGTATACTTCGTGTACCAAATTTGGTGCATACATTAGACCATATATCCCCTATGATACATAGGGTACACTTGGTGTACATGGACTATATGCTGTGTACGTCAGCCATACGTCCTGTACAGGTTGTATACTTCATTGTACGTTAGCCATACGCCAGGTACAGGTCGTATACTTCGTGTACCAAATTTGGTGCATACATTAGACCATATATCACCGATGATACATAGGGTATACTTGGTGAGCACGGACTATACGTTTTGTACGTCAGCCATACGTCCTGTACAGGTTGTATACTTCATTGTACGTTAGCCATACACCAGGTACAGGTCGTATACTTCGTGTACCAAATTTGGTGCATACATTAGACCATATATCACCGACGATACATAGGGTATACTTCGTGTACATGGACTATATGCTGTGTACGTCAGCCATACGTCCTGTACAGGTTGTATACTTCATTGTACGTTAGCCATACACCAGGTACAGGTCGTATACTTCGTGTACCAAATTTGGTGTATACATTAGACCATATATCACCGATGATACATAGGGTATACTTGGTGAGCACGGACTATACGTTTTGTACGTCAGCCATACGTCCTGTACAGGTTGTATACTTCATTGTACGTTAGCCATACACCAGGTACAGGTCGTATACTTCGTGTACCAAATTTGGTGCATACATTAGACCATATATCCCCGATGATACATAGGGTATACTTGGTGAGCACGGACTATACGTTTTGTACGTCAGCCATACGTCCTGTACAGGTTGTATACTTCATTGTACGTTAGCCATACACCAGGTACAGGTCGTATACTTCGTGTACCAAATTTGTTGCATACATTAGACCATATATCCCCGATGATACATAGGGTATACTTGGTGAGCACGGACTATACGTTTTGTACGTCAGCCATACGTCCTGTACAGGTTGTATACTTCATTGTACGTTAGCCATACACCAGGTACAGGTCGTATACTTCGTGTACCAAATTTGGTGCATACATTAGACCATATATCACCGATGATACATAGGGTATACTTGGTGTACACGGACTATATGCTGTGTACGTCAGCCATACGTCCTGTACAGGTCGTATACTTCATTGTACGTTAGCCATACGTCAGGTACAGGTCGTATACTTCGTGTACCAAATTTGGTGCATACATTAGACCATATTATCACCGATGATACATAGGGTATACTTGGTGTACACGGCTTATACGCTGTGTACGTCAGCCATACGTCCTGTACAGGTCCTATATTTCATGTACCAAATTTGGTGCATACATTAGACCATATATCCCCGATGATACATAGGGTATACTTGGTGTACATGGACTATATGCTGTGTACGTCAGCCATACGTCCTGTACAGGTTGTATACTTCATTGTACGTTAGCCATACGCCAGGTAAAGGTCGTATACTTCGTGTACCAAATTTGGTGCATACATTAGACCATATATCACCGATGATACATAGGGTATACTTGGTGTACACGGCTTATACGCTGTGTACGTCAGCCTACGTCCTGTACAGGTCCTATATTTCATGTACCAAATTTGGTGCATACATTAGATCATATATCCCCTATGATACATTGGGTATACTTGGTGTACATGGACTATATGCTGTGTACGTCAGCCATACGTCCTGTACAGGTGGTATACTTCATTGTACGTTAGCCATACGCCAGGTACAGGTCGTATACTTCGTGTACCAAATTTGGTGCATACATTAGACCATATATCACCGATGATACATAGGGTATACTTGGTGAGCACGGACTATACGTTTTGTACGTCAGCCATACGTCCTGTACAGGTTGTATACTTCATTGTACGTTAGCCATACACCAGGTACAGGTCGTATACTTCGTGTACCAAATTTGGTGCATACATTAGACCATATATCACCGATGATACATAGGGTATACTTCGTGTACATGGACTATATGCTGTGTACGTCAGCCATACGTCCTGTACAGGTTGTATACTTCATTGTACGTTAGCCATACGCCAGGTACAGGTCGTATACTTCGTGTACCAAATTTGGTGCATACATTAGACCATATATCACCGATGATACATAGGGTATACTTGGTGAGCACGGACTATACGTTTTGTACGTCAGCCATACGTCCTGTACAGGTTGTATACTTCATTGTACGTTAGCCATACATCAGGTACAGGTCGTATACTTCGTGTACCAAATTTGGTGCATACATTAGACCATATATCACCGATGATACATAGGGTATACTTCGTGTACATGGACTATATGCTGTGTACGTCAGCCATACGTCCTGTACAGGTTGTATACTTCATTGTACGTTAGCCATACGCCAGGTACAGGTCGTATACTTCGTGTACCAAATTTGGTGCATACATTAGACCATATATCACCGATGATACATAGGGTATACTTGGTGTACACGGACTATATGCTGTGTACGTCAGCCATACGTCCTGTACAGGTTGTATACTTCATTGTACGTTAGCCATACGCCAGGTACAGGTCGTATACTTCGTGTACCAAATTTGGTGCATACATTAGACCATATATCCCCTATGATACATAGGGTATACTTGGTGTACATGGACTATATGCTGTGTACGTCAGCCATACGTCCTGTACAGGTTGTATACTTCATTGTACGTTAGCCATACGCCAGGTACAGGTCGTATACTTCGTGTACCAAATTTGGTGCATACATTAGACCATATATCACCGATGATTCATAGGGTATACTTGGTGAGCACGGACTATACGTTTTGTACGTCAGCCATACGTCCTGTACAGGTTGTATACTTCATTGTACGTTAGCCATACACCAGGTACAGGTCGTATACTTCGTGTACCAAATTTGGTGCATACATTAGACCATATATCACCGATGATACATAGGGTATACTTCGTGTACATGGACTATATGCTGTGTACGTCAGCCATACGTCCTGTACAGGTTGTATACTTCATTGTACGTTAGCCATACACCAGGTACAGGTCGTATACTTCGTGTACCAAATTTGGTGCATACATTAGACCATATATCCCCGATGATACATAGGGTATACTTGGTGAGCACGGACTATACGTTTTGTACGTCAGCCATACGTCCTGTACAGGTTGTATACTTCATTGTACGTTAGCCATACACCAGGTACAGGTCGTATACTTCGTGTACCAAATTTGGTGCATACATTAGACCATATATCCCCGATGATACATAGGGTATACTTGGTGAGCACGGACTATACGTTTTGTACGTCAGCCATACGTCCTGTACAGGTTGTATACTTCATTGTACGTTAGCCATACACCAGGTACAGGTCGTATACTTCGTGTACCAAATTTGGTGCATACATTACACCATATATCACCGATGATACATAGGGTATACTTGGTGTACACGGACTATATGCTGTGTACGTCAGCCATACGTCCTGTACAGGTCGTATACTTCATTGTACGTTAGCCATACGTCAGGTACAGGTCGTATACTTCGTGTACCAAATTTGGTGCATACATTAGACCATATTATCACCGATGATACATAGGGTATACTTGGTGTACACGGCTTATACGCTGTGTACGTCAGCCATACGTCCTGTACAGGTCCTATATTTCATGTACCAAATTTGGTGCATACATTAGACCATATATCCCCGATGATACATAGGGTATACTTGGTGTACATGGACTATATGCTGTGTACGTCAGCCATACGTCCTGTACAGGTTGTATACTTCATTGTACGTTAGCCATACGCCAGGTACAGGTCGTATACTTCGTGTACCAAATTTGGTGCATACATTAGACCATATATCACCGATGATACATAGGGTATACTTGGTGTACACGGCTTATACGCTGTGTACGTCAGCCTACGTCCTGTACAGGTCCTATATTTCATGTACCAAATTTGGTGCATACATTAGACCATATATCCCCTATGATACATTGGGTATACTTGGTGTACATGGACTATATGCTGTGTACGTCAGCCATACGTCCTGTACAGGTTGTATACTTCATTGTACGTTAGCCATACGCCAGGTACAGGTCGTATACTTCGTGTACCAAATTTGGTGCATACATTAGACCATATATCACCGATGATACATAGGGTATACTTGGTGAGCACGGACTATACGTTTTGTACGTCAGCCATACGTCCTGTACAGGTTGTATACTTCATTGTACGTTAGCCATACACCAGGTACAGGTCGTATACTTCGTGTACCAAATTTGGTGCATACATTAGACCATATATCACCGATGATACATAGGGTATACTTCGTGTACATGGACTATATGCTGTGTACGTCAGCCATACGTCCTGTACAGGTTGTATACTTCATTGTACGTTAGCCATACGCCAGGTACAGGTCGTATACTTCGTGTACCAAATTTGGTGCATACATTAGACCATATATCACCGATGATACATAGGGTATACTTGGTGTACACGGACTATATGCTGTGTACGTCAGCCATACGTCCTGTACAGGTCGTATACTTCGTGTACCAAATTTGGTGCATACATTAGACCATATATCACCGATGATACATATGGTATACTTGATGTACATGGACTATACGCTTTGTACGTCAGCCATACGTCCTGTGCAGGTCGTATGCTTCATTGTACGTCAGCCATACGCCATACGCCGGGTCGTATACTTCGTGTACCAAATTTGGTGCATACATTAGACCATATATCACCGATGATACATAGGGTATACTTGGTGTACACGGACTATATGCTGTGTACGTCAGCCATACGTCCTGTACAGGTCGTATACTTCATTGTACGTTAGCCATACGCCAGGTACAGGTCGTATACTTCGTGTACCAAATTTGGTGCATACATTAGACCATATATCACCGATGATACATAGGGTATACTTGGTGTACACGGACTATATGCTGTGTACGTCAGCCATACGTCCTGTACAGGTCGTATACTTCATTGTACGTTAGCCATACGTCAGGTACAGGTCGTATACTTCGTGTACCAAATTTGGTGCATACATTAGACCATATATCACCGATGATACATAGGGTATACTTGGTGTACACGGCTTATACGCTGTGTACGTCAGCCATACGTCCTGTACAGGTCCTATATTTCATGTACCAAATTTGGTGCATACATCAGACCATATATCACCGATGATACCTAGGGTATACTTGGTGAGCACGGACTATACGTTTTGTACGTCAGCCATACGTCCTGTACAGGTTGTATACTTCATTGTACGTTAGCCATACACCAGGTACAGGTCGTATACTTCGTGTACCAAATTTGGTGTATACATTAGACCATATATCACCGATGATACATAGGGTATACTTGGTGAGCACGGACTATACGTTTTGTACGTCAGCCATACGTCCTGTACAGGTTGTATACTTCATTGTACGTTAGCCATACACCAGGTACAGGTCGTATACTTCGTGTACCAAATTTGGTGCATACATTAGACCATATATCCCCGATGATACATAGGGTATACTTGGTGAGCACGGACTATACGTTTTGTACGTCAGCCATACGTCCTGTACAGGTTGTATACTTCATTGTACGTTAGCCATACACCAGGTACAGGTCGTATACTTCGTGTACCAAATTTGGTGCATACATTAGACCATATTATCACCGATGATACATAGGGTATACTTGGTGTACACGGCTTATACGCTGTGTACGTCAGCCATACGTCCTGTACAGGTCCTATATTTCATGTACCAAATTTGGTGCATACATTAGACCATATATCCCCGATGATACAATGGGTATACTTGGTGTACATGGACTATATGCTGTGTACGTCAGCCATACGTCCTGTACAGGTTGTATACTTCATTGTACGTTAGCCATACGCCAGGTACAGGTCGTATACTTCGTGTACCAAATTTGGTGCATACATTAGCCCATATATCACCGATGATACATAGGGTATACTTGGTGTACACGGCTTATACGCTGTGTACGTCAGCCTACGTCCTGTACAGGTCCTATATTTCATGTACCAAATTTGGTGCATACATTAGACCATATATCCCCTATGATACATAGGGTATACTTGGTGTACATGGACTATATGCTGTGTACGTCAGCCATACGTCCTGTACAGGTTGTATACTTCATTGTACGTTAGCCATACGCCAGGTACAGGTCGTATACTTCGTGTACCAAATTTGGTGCATACATTAGACCATATATCCCCTATGATACATAGGGTACACTTGGTGTACATGGACTATATGCTGTGTACGTCAGCCATACGTCCTGTACAGGTTGTATACTTCATTGTACGTTAGCCATACGCCAGGTACAGGTCGTATACTTCGTGTACCAAATTTGGTGCATACATTAGACCATATATCACCGATGATACATAGGGTATACTTGGTGAGCACGGACTATACGTTTTGTACGTCAGCCATACGTCCTGTACAGGTTGTATACTTCATTGTACGTTAGCCATACACCAGGTACAGGTCGTATACTTCGTGTACCAAATTTGGTGCATACATTAGACCATATATCACCGACGATACATAGGGTATACTTCGTGTACATGGACTATATGCTGTGTACGTCAGCCATACGTCCTGTACAGGTTGTATACTTCATTGTACGTTAGCCATACACCAGGTACAGGTCGTATACTTCGTGTACCAAATTTGGTGTATACATTAGACCATATATCACCGATGATACATAGGGTATACTTGGTGAGCACGGACTATACGTTTTGTACGTCAGCCATACGTCCTGTACAGGTTGTATACTTCATTGTACGTTAGCCATACACCAGGTACAGGTCGTATACTTCGTGTACCAAATTTGGTGCATACATTAGACCATATATCCCCGATGATACATAGGGTATACTTGGTGAGCACGGACTATACGTTTTGTACGTCAGCCATACGTCCTGTACAGGTTGTATACTTCATTGTACGTTAGCCATATACCAGGTACAGGTCGTATACTTCGTGTACCAAATTTGGTGCATACATTAGACCATATATCCCCGATGATACATAGGGTATACTTGGTGAGCACGGACTATACGTTTTGTACGTCAGCCATACGTCCTGTACAGGTTGTATACTTCATTGTACGTTAGCCATACACCAGGTACAGGTCGTATACTTCGTGTACCAAATTTGGTGCATACATTAGACCATATATCACCGATGATACATAGGGTATACTTGGTGTACACGGACTATATGCTGTGTACGTCAGCCATACGTCCTGTACAGGTCGTATACTTCATTGTACGTTAGCCATACGTCAGGTACAGGTCGTATACTTCGTGTACCAAATTTGGTGCATACATTAGACCATATTATCACCGATGATACATAGGGTATACTTGGTGTACACGGCTTATACGCTGTGTACGTCAGCCATACGTCCTGTACCGGTCCTATATTTCATGTACCAAATTTGGTGCATACATTAGACCATATATCCCCGATGATACATAGGGTATACTTGGTGTACATGGACTATATGCTGTGTACGTCAGCCATACGTCCTGTACAGGTTGTATACTTCATTGTACGTTAGCCATACGCCAGGTACAGGTCGTATACTTCGTGTACCAAATTTGGTGCATACATTAGACCATATATCACCGATGATACATAGGGTATACTTGGTGTACACGGCTTATACGCTGTGTACGTCAGCCTACGTCCTGTACAGGTCCTATATTTCATGTACCAAATTTGGTGCATACATTAGACCATATATCCCCTATGATACATTGGGTATACTTGGTGTACATGGACTATATGCTGTGTACGTCAGCCATACGTCCTGTACAGGTTGTATACTTCATTGTACGTTAGCCATACACCAGGTACAGGTCGTATACTTCGTGTACCAAATTTGGTGTATACATTAGACCATATATCACCGATGATACATAGGGTATACTTGGTGAGCACGGACTATACGTTTTGTACGTCAGCCATACGTCCTGTACAGGTTGTATACTTCATTGTACGTTAGCCATACACCAGGTACAGGTCGTATACTTCGTGTACCAAATTTGGTGCATACATTAGACCATATATCCCCGATGATACATAGGGTATACTTGGTGAGCACGGACTATACGTTTTGTACGTCAGCCATACGTCCTGTACAGGTTGTATACTTCATTGTACGTTAGCCATACACCAGGTACAGGTCGTATACTTCGTGTACCAAATTTGGTGTATACATTAGACCATATATCCCCGATGATACATAGGGTATACTTGGTGAGCACGGACTATACGTTTTGTACGTCAGCCATACGTCCTGTACAGGTTGTATACTTCATTGTACGTTAGCCATACACCAGGTACAGGTCGTATACTTCGTGTACCAAATTTGGTGCATACATTAGACCATATATCACCGATGATACATAGGGTATACTTGGTGTACACGGACTATATGCTGTGTACGTCAGCCATACGTCCTGTACAGGTCGTATACTTCATTGTACGTTAGCCATACGTCAGGTACAGGTCGTATACTTCGTGTACCAAATTTGGTGCATACATTAGACCATATTATCACCGATGATACATAGGGTATACTTGGTGTACACGGCTTATACGCTGTGTACGTCAGACATACGTCCTGTACAGGTCCTATATTTCATGTACCAAATTTGGTGCATACATTAGACCATATATCCCCGATGATACATAGGGTATACTTGGTGTACATGGACTATATGCTGTGTACGTCAGCCATACGTCCTGTACAGGTTGTATACTTCATTGTACGTTAGCCATACGCCAGGTACAGGTCGTATACTTCGTGTACCAAATTTGGTGCATACATTAGACCATATATCACCGATGATACATAGGGTATACTTGGTGTACACGGCTTATACGCTGTGTACGTCAGCCTACGTCCTGTACAGGTCCTATATTTCATGTACCAAATTTGGTGCATACATTAGACCATATATCCCCTATGATACATTGGGTATACTTGGTGTACATGGACTATATGCTGTGTACGTCAGCCATACGTCCTGTACAGGTTGTATACTTCATTGTACGTTAGCCATACACCAGGTACAGGTCGTATACTTCGTGTACCAAATTTGGTGCATACATTAGACCATATATCACCGATGATACATAGGGTATACTTGGTGAGCACGGACTATACGTTTTGTACGTCAGCCATACGTCCTGTACAGGTTGTATACTTCATTGTACGTTAGCCATACACCAGGTACAGGTCGTATACTTCGTGTACCAAATTTGGTGCATACATTAGACCATATATCCCCGATGATACATAGGGTATACTTGGTGAGCACGGACTATACGTTTTGTACGTCAGCCATACGTCCTGTACAGGTTGTATACTTCATTGTACGTTAGCCATATACCAGGTACAGGTCGTATACTTCGTGTACCAAATTTGGTGCATACATTAGACCATATATCCCCGATGATACATAGGGTATACTTGGTGAGCACGGACTATACGTTTTGTACGTCAGCCATACGTCCTGTACAGGTTGTATACTTCATTGTACGTTAGCCATACACCAGGTACAGGTCGTATACTTCGTGTACCAAATTTGGTGCATACATTAGACCATATATCACCGATGATACATAGGGTATACTTGGTGTACACGGACTATATGCTGTGTACGTCAGCCATACGTCCTGTACAGGTCGTATACTTCATTGTACGTTAGCCATACGTCAGGTACAGGTCGTATACTTCGTGTACCAAATTTGGTGCATACATTAGACCATATTATCACCGATGATACATAGGGTATACTTGGTGTACACGGCTTATACGCTGTGTACGTCAGCCATACGTCCTGTACCGGTCCTATATTTCATGTACCAAATTTGGTGCATACATTAGACCATATATCCCCGATGATACATAGGGTATACTTGGTGTACATGGACTATATGCTGTGTACGTCAGCCATACGTCCTGTACAGGTTGTATACTTCATTGTACGTTAGCCATACGCCAGGTACAGGTCGTATACTTCGTGTACCAAATTTGGTGCATACATTAGACCATATATCACCGATGATACATAGGGTATACTTGGTGTACACGGCTTATACGCTGTGTACGTCAGCCTACGTCCTGTACAGGTCCTATATTTCATGTACCAAATTTGGTGCATACATTAGACCATATATCCCCTATGATACATTGGGTATACTTGGTGTACATGGACTATATGCTGTGTACGTCAGCCATACGTCCTGTACAGGTTGTATACTTCATTGTACGTTAGCCATACACCAGGTACAGGTCGTATACTTCGTGTACCAAATTTGGTGTATACATTAGACCATATATCACCGATGATACATAGGGTATACTTGGTGAGCACGGACTATACGTTTTGTACGTCAGCCATACGTCCTGTACAGGTTGTATACTTCATTGTACGTTAGCCATACACCAGGTACAGGTCGTATACTTCGTGTACCAAATTTGGTGCATACATTAGACCATATATCCCCGATGATACATAGGGTATACTTGGTGAGCACGGACTATACGTTTTGTACGTCAGCCATACGTCCTGTACAGGTTGTATACTTCATTGTACGTTAGCCATACACCAGGTACAGGTCGTATACTTCGTGTACCAAATTTGGTGTATACATTAGACCATATATCCCCGATGATACATAGGGTATACTTGGTGAGCACGGACTATACGTTTTGTACGTCAGCCATACGTCCTGTACAGGTTGTATACTTCATTGTACGTTAGCCATACACCAGGTACAGGTCGTATACTTCGTGTACCAAATTTGGTGCATACATTAGACCATATATCACCGATGATACATAGGGTATACTTGGTGTACACGGACTATATGCTGTGTACGTCAGCCATACGTCCTGTACAGGTCGTATACTTCATTGTACGTTAGCCATACGTCAGGTACAGGTCGTATACTTCGTGTACCAAATTTGGTGCATACATTAGACCATATTATCACCGATGATACATAGGGTATACTTGGTGTACACGGCTTATACGCTGTGTACGTCAGACATACGTCCTGTACAGGTCCTATATTTCATGTACCAAATTTGGTGCATACATTAGACCATATATCCCCGATGATACATAGGGTATACTTGGTGTACATGGACTATATGCTGTGTACGTCAGCCATACGTCCTGTACAGGTTGTATACTTCATTGTACGTTAGCCATACGCCAGGTACAGGTCGTATACTTCGTGTACCAAATTTGGTGCATACATTAGACCATATATCACCGATGATACATAGGGTATACTTGGTGTACACGGCTTATACGCTGTGTACGTCAGCCTACGTCCTGTACAGGTCCTATATTTCATGTACCAAATTTGGTGCATACATTAGACCATATATCCCCTATGATACATTGGGTATACTTGGTGTACATGGACTATATGCTGTGTACGTCAGCCATACGTCCTGTACAGGTTGTATACTTCATTGTACGTTAGCCATACGCCAGGTACAGGTCGTATACTTCGTGTACCAAATTTGGTGCATACATTAGACCATATATCACCGATGATACATAGGGTATACTTGGTGAGCACGGACTATACGTTTTGTACGTCAGCCATACGTCCTGTACAGGTTGTATACTTCATTGTACGTTAGCCATACACCAGGTACAGGTCGTATACTTCGTGTACCAAATTTGGTGCATACATTAGACCATATATCACCGATGATACATAGGGTATACTTCGTGTACATGGACTATATGCTGTGTACGTCAGCCATACGTCCTGTACAGGTTGTATACTTCATTGTACGTTAGCCATACGCCAGGTACAGGTCGTATACTTCGTGTACCAAATTTGGTGCGTACATTAGACCATATATCACCGATGATACATAGGGTATACTTGGTGTACACGGACTATATGCTGTGTACGTCAGCCATACGTCCTGTACAGGTCGTATACTTCGTGTACCAAATTTGGTGCATACATTAGACCATATATCACCGATGATACATATGGTATACTTGATGTACATGGACTATACGCTTTGTACGTCAGCCATACGTCCTGTGCAGGTCGTATGCTTCATTGTACGTCAGCCATACGCCATACGCCGGGTCGTATACTTCGTGTACCAAATTTGGTGCATACATTAGACCATATATCACCGATGATACATAGGGTATACTTGGTGTACACGGACTATATGCTGTGTACGTCAGCCATACGTCCTGTACAGGTCGTATACTTCATTGTACGTTAGCCATACGCCAGGTTCAGGTCGTATACTTCGTGTACCAAATTTGGTGCATACATTAGACCATATATCGTGGGGTTAGTGCCACAACCAATTAACTGAAAAATAGTGACTTTTGGGGAATTGATTTAAATAATACAGCTCTCTAATTAAAGCATATTTTTAATGTTTAAAATGTTGTGTCAATACATTTTGCTTATCTTTAGATGATGGAAAACAAAAATAAAATTTATCTATTTAGATATGCGATTTATTTGGTAAAATATGTAATAACTTGTTCTTTCATAATTATAACTGTTCATTCAATATTAAATAAAAATGCAATAACCAAGTTATGTCTACTACAATGTTTTTGCAGTTGTATGTTGCATTTTAATAAATGCAATTTGAAGTGCCACATCATCATGACTTCAGATAACTGGTTGATGCATTTCCAACACTACATGATAGAAAATGTATATATAGTACCGTAACATAATAACATCAGATAACTGGTTGATGCATTCAAAATCTATTTTTTAAAATATGGTTTTTATCGTGTTAACAACATGGTAAGTCTCAGTAACTGGAAAATGCATTCTAAAACAAATTACTGAATATGTCCATTTTAGTGTTGAAATATACTAAAATGTGGTAATTGGTTTTAGCATTTCTAACACATATCATATACCTTTAAAATTTAAGACATCAATAGAGTTACTGATACTATGTCTTTGTTGAAGTTATAAAATCTATGACAAAATTAAGGAATAACTCATACAGATTCAATTAACTATCTCCAAAGTAATGTCCGATTTATTTTCCCTGTATAAATTGTATATCAGTATAAATTATATACATATAAGTAAATAAATGTTGCCGACGTTGTTATTAATTTTACATTATCATTTTGCCTTTTTATTCATTGTCCGAGTCTTGATCTTCTTCGTTGACATCTGGGTCTGGTAATGAATCTGACACTTTTGAACTGGACTGTAGACTCTTGTAAAATTCATGATAAATTGCAGGAATTGTTCCTGTTTTGCACAGACTCAAAAGATCTTTCTTTTTTGCTGAAGAAATCTGTTGTTGTACTTTATATTTCTTTGGCAAATTAATTTTTAAGCTTTTTGAAGGTGTCCCCCGTTTATTAGGCTCCATAACTCTCATCTTTCTAAAATCTTCATCAAAACTATATTTAAATTTAATGTGATCGGTCAGTTTCTTTTCAAATCGCAGCCATTTTATTTTCAGCCAATTAATTTTCTCTCCAGAGCTATCTACTTTGTTGTATTTTAATGTTGATTTTTGCACTTCTTTAAAGTCGTAAATATCTTCATGTTGAAGTGGTACAACAGAATACGGATTCCTTCTTCTTGCCATTCGTATAATTGTTGCCCATTCACTTGGAACAAATATTTCTGTTTTTGTCTTGGCAAACTCAATCGCCGAATGCATGCTGTCACACTCCATCTGTGTGTGCCCGCTCTCAAGGAATTTGTGATCTATTATATCGATGCTTGGTAAATTGGTGACAGCGTGCATTAGGCTTGTTGCAGTAAACTGGTTTCTGTTTTGTCCAGAGCAAGCATCTGAGAAAAATATGGCATGCTTAATAGTACTAGGCAGTGATAATAATTGTAAGTATAAGCATGTTGCAATTTCACAAGCTCCCCGTTTTGCATTTATTTCAGACCATAAATAGCAAGTTGCATTTTGGGTAGCTAAATTGTAAATCGACAAGTTGTAACTATTTAATTTTCTCATGTAATATATCTGGCTAACAAGGGAGCAAGGTGTTTGTAAAACTGCTTGTAGGTCAAAAGTTGCTACAAATGTGTCTGTAGATGTTTTTGCGTATTCTTTGTCTTTCTTCTTTTCTTCCCGAGCCCTAATTTTTCGTTCTTGATGTTCATCATACTGCCTCTGCTGTTCTTCTGTGATTTTCTCATCCAAAACTGCTTTGTTATAACTAACACATACAGCACATTGATCTTTCTTTGGTATATGAAAGGAATAGTTGTACTCTTCATTAAATACTTTACGATATATTCCCAAACTCACAAGTTGTTTTTCAGATAATATGTGTTTGTACTGCTCGAGATATAGGTCATACATCTTGGGTATGTTAAGTTCAGCACCCAAATATTTTCTGTTTGATGATTTTCTTGTATAATGCCCTTCCACTGCAGGGAATGATTCAATGTGATTTCTTACTTCCTGTAATCTTTCATTTGATGTTTTATTGTGTGGGATTTGTTTACCACGTTTATCTTTACCAACAAAAACACCACCTGACTGATTTTTCATTGCATTGTCTACATATGCATCTCCAACATCTAAAGTTTTCTTGAAAAAATTCTTACACACAGCAACTTTTCTGTCCTCAATATCTAAATAATAAGACCGATGCACATCACGTTTGCGCTTTGCTGGCTTGTTTTCCACATCAGGTTCAATATACTTTCTCGTTCCCTTTTCTTCAATTCTTGCGATGACATAGTCTTTTTTTCTTGTATAAGATTCTAGGGACCAAAAGGTGTTAAAAATATCTTCTCTTTGTTTCTCCGAGAAATTTTGATTGCATTTGAATTTACATTTTTCACAGTCAGATGGTTTCATACTTCTCTCTGGTACTTCTTTTCCTCTTTGTGAAATGTACCTTTTGCCAGTCATACAAAGCTTTTTTCTAATGTTCTTTTTCCATTCTTCTGGGGTGGCTTTCCTTTTTCTAAATAATTTCTTTTTTGGTGGTGTAATGAAATTATGGCATCTTTTTTTAGGGGAACCTGTTGGTCTTCCTACTTTTTTGCTTGTTTTTGTTGGAGTCCCTTTTTGTTTTTGATACAAACTGGCATCCATTTTTGTTTTTTCTCTTGTGTCTATCTCACTAATTTCAATGACATTTTGCTTTCCAGATTTACTATCAGTATTTTGTTTTTGCAATTTGACACATCCATCATAGTGAGAAAAAAGGACGTCTGATGTTTCCGATGTTATGTATGCCAACAATATTGGCTCAGTGTCATCATGAGGACTAGTTGTTGGTGTAACATCCATAATAGGTGTTTGGCTTAAACTAGAAAATATTCTGACTGTTTTTCCACTCCAGTTTGAAAGGACCAATGGTAGAAAGTCTGCCGCATTGTTTGTCCATTTTCCATCACCTCTTAGTTCTTCAACTTCTGTATGAAAATCAATCCATAAAATATCTTCCTCATATGATTCATTTACAACATCAGTTGAACAAAATTTAATGTATTCTTGTCCATTATCCAGTGTGTGATCACAGAGTATCTGTCGTAGATGTTTCGCTGAATAAACATTCGATAAATGAAGTGATGCAGCTTCGAAAAAACAATTTCCATCTGCATTTACTCCAATTCTTTTTAATCCATTAGCAGCGAGAAGATTATCTAGCTTTTTTTCACATTTGGTCATTTCAGTTTCAAACAAAATGAAATCTTGCTTTGTTATGTCCTTTACCAATTCTATTTCAATGTCATTGCTGTAGGCATTTGATGGTTCAGGGTTATCATTTTCACCCGATTTGTTTGTGGATTGAAGTGATTTATTTTTTGACTTTTTCTTTCTTTTATCTGTTGATGTACTGGTTTTTATCTTTTTACTCAAAATAGCATCATTATTTGATACTTCTTTTCTTTTTTTATTCTTCTGTAGATTTTTATTGCAAAGTTTAAATTTTGATTTTGATTTTGTTTGACTAATTTTCCTTAAGATTTCTTCTAGAGTTGTATCAGAATCGGTTTCATCTGTGTCTAGTGGGGCAGGCGACAAGTTTGAGTCAGATGAGTTAAAGTCATCCTTCGTTAGTCTGAATGAATCTTCACTGTCTATTTCAGATTCTGAATTTAAATCTTTGTTTTTATTTTCTTTTACTTTCAACTGGTGTATGTAGCTAGATAGAGGTATATCATCTTCACTTACTAGCATTTCAGTATCTGATTCAGTTGCGTCATTTACATGTAGAAATGTTATTTTATCTGTTGAGGTAACTTCTGTCTGATCATTTCCAGGTAAAGCTATTTTTTCACCTGTTATCGGTATTTCTGTGTAATTATCTTCCTCTGAAGCTGTTGGTATACTTGTTACCGGTATTTTAGTCTTGTCATTTCCATATTCAACTGTTGTTTCACCTGTCACCATTTTTAATGAAGAAACTGTCTTTTCACTTGTTACTGAAATTAGAGACAGGTCATATCCCTGTGTTGTTGTTTTTTCACCCGTCATTAGAATTTTGGTTTGCTGGTCAAGCTGTGAAGCTGCTATTTCTACTATCACTGGTATTTCTGGTTGAACTTCTCTAGTTAAGGTTGTTGTTTCAGTTGTTACTGGTATTTCCGACTGGTCATTTCCTTGTGAAGCTGTTTCAAGGATTTCTAGTTGGACATCTCTTGGTAAGGCTGTTGTTTCACTTGTTCCTGGTGTTTCTGACTGGTAATTTTCAGACAAAGTTTCTGTTTCAGAAGTCACCAGTATTTCTGTCTGTTTATCAATACAGATATTGCCATTTCTGTTACTGTTAATATCAGTCTGTTCATTCTTTAAACTAGTATTTAAATTGTTTGTAGCAATTTTTACAGTATCATATTCAGAATGGTAGTTTTTTGAATCCAGATGTTGGTCAGTGGCTGGTTCAATAGTCTCACTGGTGGCGGGTTGAATAGCGCTATGCCCTGATGTGTTACATGTATCATCATCACTCACTGCAGTGTTCGGTTGTAACTTTGCTACCCTGTTTTGATCACTGGATTCCTTTAAAGTACCCTGATCATTTCCAGGCATATTCATAGTTTCTAACCAATCATCATTATCAGAGGACCATTCTTCTGCCATTTCTGTAATAATAAACATTATAAATTTTTTAACCATGTTTTTATGAGAACTCCCTCATTAATTATGGCAGAAGCTTTAATTATGATATGAATGTTACACTGACAAAATGAAAATAAGTTTAATTATCACTGAATAAATACTAATAAAAGGGCTTTCTAAACAATTACAGGGCTAATTTTATTATTAATCACAATTACTACTTAACAGTAGTTGAATACAATTTGTTTACCAGGAAAGTACAAAAGAATGTTAGAAAATTTTATACAATAAGTATGGAAATGATATCATAGTTTGCAAATATTTTTTTCCAATCTTAGATTGAATAATTATTTTGTTTGTACTGTTAATTCAAATGAAGTTTGTATGATGAAATTCATGTAGATAAGTCACCAATCTAATGTAGTGTCATTGGTCTATAACTATATTATGAAACTCCTTTTTCAATGATGAAAAAAAATAACTTAATCTCAAATACAGAAAACATGTATAGTTGAGTAAATTTTGCAGATTTATTTAACTAAACTATTTCAATTTCTACCAGTTTAAGGAATTAAGAAATGTTTTAAGTATTCAAGTCCCAATATATTACTAGTTCTGATTGTAAAATTTATCAATTTAATAACTTCATAATTTAGATTAGTTTTAAATAATTTACATAATAAAAATGTACATACCGAATTGATAATAAAAGCAAATTCATGAATTTCCCACTATTTTGTCACATCAGTTAAGCAAAACTAACATATAATACTGGATTTCAACTTTAAAATGTAATTTTAAAACCTAAAGTTATCTTACCAAAACAAGTGTAACTGACTTTACATTCTTCATGTCACCATCCATCATGATAATACACAACAGCTGCAACACCTTATCAGCAGATACAGAGGGTAAAGCATGCTAATTATAGTTTAAATAATCACATATGTTAAATGCATTAACACATTATCGCCAGTTACCATGTTGTTGCAAAATTAAAGTGTATTTTATTTTTAGCTTTGTAATTTGCACAACAAACTATCCTCAGTTATTTGGTTGTGGCATTTTACAGTGAAGATTTAATATTAATTTTAGTTATACTTAAAGAGAGTAATGGAACTTAATTGATTGATACATTTGAACTATCAATTATAAAACTGTAATTGATTGATGTTCTTATCAATAAAATCATTTTTAGTTGTCCGATTACTGTAATTTTTTGAAATAATATAAAATAAAATGTATACAATCATATGATTACATAAAAAAAAATTGGTCAAAATTTCGTTACTTGGTTGTCGCACTAAGCCAACGATATCACCGATGATACATAGGGTATACTTGGTGTACACGGACTATATGCTGTGTACGTCAGCCATACGTCCTGTACAGGTCGTATACTTCATTGTACGTTAGCCATACGTCAGGTACAGGTCGTATACTTCGTGTACCAAATTTGGTGCATACATTAGACCATATATCACCGATGATACATAGGGTATACTTGGTGTACACGGCTTATACGCTGTGTACGTCAGCCATACGTCCTGTACAGGTCCTATATTTCATGTACCAAATTTGGTGCATACATCAGACCATATATCACCGATGATACATAGGGTATACTTGGTGAGCACGGACTATACGTTTTGTACGTCAGCCATACGTCCTGTACAGGTTGTATACTTCATTGTACGTTAGCCATACACCAGGTACAGGTCGTATACTTCGTGTACCAAATTTGGTGTATACATTAGACCATATATCACCGATGATACATAGGGTATACTTGGTGAGCACGGACTATACGTTTTGTACGTCAGCCATACGTCCTGTACAGGTTGTATACTTCATTGTACGTTAGCCATACACCAGGTACAGGTCGTATACTTCGTGTACCAAATTTGGTGCATACATTAGACCATATATCCCCGATGATACATAGGGTATACTTGGTGAGCACGGACTATACGTTTTGTACGTCAGCCATACGTCCTGTACAGGTTGTATACTTCATTGTACGTTAGCCATACACCAGGTACAGGTCGTATACTTCGTGTACCAAATTTGGTGCATACATTAGACCATATTATCACCGATGATACATATGGTATACTTGGTGTACACGGCTTATACGCTGTGTACGTCAGCCATACGTCCTGTACAGGTCCTATATTTCATGTACCAAATTTGGTGCATACATTAGACCATATATCCCCGATGATACAATGGGTATACTTGGTGTACATGGACTATATGCTGTGTACGTCAGCCATACGTCCTGTACAGGTTGTATACTTCATTGTACGTTAGCCATACGCCAGGTACAGGTCGTATACTTCGTGTACCAAATTTGGTGCATACATTAGACCATATATCACCGATGATACATAGGGTATACTTGGTGTACACGGCTTATACGCTGTGTACGTCAGCCATACGTCCTGTACAGGTCCTATATTTCATGTACCAAATTTGGTGCATACATTAGACCATATATCCCCTATGATACATAGGGTATACTTGGTGTACATGGACTATATGCTGTGTACGTCAGCCATACGTCCTGTACAGGTTGTATACTTCATTGTACGTTAGCCATACGCCAGGTACAGGTCGTATACTTCGTGTACCAAACTTGGTGCATACATTAGACCATATATCCCCTATGATACATAGGGTATACTTGGTGTACATGGACTATATGCTGTGTACGTCAGCCATACGTCCTGTACAGGTTGTATACTTCATTGTACGTTAGCCATACGCCAGGTACAGGTCGTATACTTCGTGTACCAAATTTGGTGCATACATTAGACCATATATCACCGATGATACATAGGGTATACTTGGTGAGCACGGACTATACGTTTTGTACGTCAGCCATACGTCCTGTACAGGTTGTATACTTCATTGTACGTTAGCCATACACCAGGTACAGGTCGTATACTTCGTGTACCAAATTTGGTGCATACATTAGACCATATATCACCGATGATACATAGGGTATACTTCGTGTACATGGACTATATGCTGTGTACGTCAGCCATACGTCCTGTACAGGTTGTATACTTCATTGTACGTTAGCCATACACCAGGTACAGGTCGTATACTTCGTGTACCAAATTTGGTGTATACATTAGACCATATATCACCGATGATACATAGGGTATACTTGGTGAGCACGGACTATACGTTTTGTACGTCAGCCATACGTCCTGTACAGGTTGTATACTTCATTGTACGTTAGCCATACACCAGGTACAGGTCGTATACTTCGTGTACCAAATTTGGTACATACATTAGACCATATATCCCCGATGATACATAGGGTATACTTGGTGAGCACGGACTATACGTTTTGTACGTCAGCCATACGTCCTGTACAGGTTGTATACTTCATTGTACGTTAGCCATATACCAGGTACAGGTCGTATACTTCGTGTACCAAATTTGGTGCATACATTAGACCATATATCCCCGATGATACATAGGGTATACTTGGTGAGCACGGACTATACGTTTTGTACGTCAGCCATACGTCCTGTACAGGTTGTATACTTCATTGTACGTTAGCCATACACCAGGTACAGGTCGTATACTTCGTGTACCAAATTTGGTGCATACATTAGACCATATATCACCGATGATACATAGGGTATACTTGGTGTACACGGACTATATGCTGTGTACGTCAGCCATACGTCCTGTACAGGTCGTATACTTCATTGTACGTTAGCCATACGTCAGGTACAGGTCGTATACTTCGTGTACCAAATTTGGTGCATACATTAGACCATATTATCACCGATGATACATAGGGTATACTTGGTGTACACGGCTTATACGCTGTGTACGTCAGCCATACGTCCTGTACCGGTCCTATATTTCATGTACCAAATTTGGTGCATACATTAGACCATATATCCCGATGATACATAGGGTATACTTGGTGTACATGGACTATATGCTGTGTACGTCAGCCATACGTCCTGTACAGGTTGTATACTTCATTGTACGTTAGCCATACGCCAGGTACAGGTCGTATACTTCGTGTACCAAATTTGGTGCATACATTAGACCATATATCACCGATGATACATAGGGTATACTTGGTGAGCACGGACTATACGTTTTGTACGTCAGCCATACGTCCTGTACAGGTTGTATACTTCATTGTACGTTAGCCATACACCAGGTACAGGTCGTATACTTCGTGTACCAAATTTGGTGCATACATTAGACCATATATCACCGATGATACATAGGGTATACTTCGTGTACATGGACTATATGCTGTGTACGTCAGCCATACGTCCTGTACAGGTTGTATACTTCATTGTACGTTAGCCATACGCCAGGTACAGGTCGTATACTTCGTGTACCAAATTTGGTGCATACATTAGACCATATATCACCGATGATACATAGGGTATACTTGGTGTACACGGACTATATGCTGTGTACGTCAGCCATACGTCCTGTACAGGTCGTATACTTCATGTACCAAATTTGGTGCATACATTAGACCATATATCACCGATAATACATATGGTATACTTGATGTACATGGACTATACGCTTTGTACGTCAGCCATACGTCCTGTGGAGGTCGTATGCTTCATTGTACGTCAGCCATACGCCATACGCCGGGTCGTATACTTCGTGTACCAAATTTGGTGCATACATTAGACCATATATCACCGATGATACATAGGGTATACTTGGTGTACACGGACTATATGCTGTGTACGTCAGCCATACGTCCTGTACAGGTCGTATACTTCATTGTACGTTAGCCATACGCCAGGTACAGGTCGTATACTTCGTGTACCAAATTTGGTGCATACATTAGACCATATATCACCGATGATACATAGGGTATACTTGGTGTACACGGACTATATGCTGTGTACGTCAGCCATACGTCCTGTACAGGTCGTATACTTCATGGTACGTTAGCCATACGTCAGGTACAGGTCGTATACTTCGTGTACCAAATTTGGTGCATACATTAGACAATATATCACCGATGATACATAGGGTATACTTGGTGTACACGGCTTATACGCTGTGTACGTCAGCCATACGTCCTGTACAGGTCCTATATTTCATGTACCAAATTTGGTGCATACATCAGACCATATATCACCGATGATACATAGGGTATACTTGGTGAGCACGGACTATACGTTTTGTACGTCAGCCATACGTCCTGTACAGGTTGTATACTTCATTGTACGTTAGCCATACACCAGGTACAGGTCGTATACTTCGTGTACCAAATTTGGTGCATACATTAGACCATATATCCCCGATGATACATAGGGTATACTTGGTGAGCACGGACTATACGTTTTGTACGTCAGCCATACGTCCTGTACAGGTTGTATACTTCATTGTACGTTAGCCATACACCAGGTACAGGTCGTGTACTTCGTGTACCAAATTTGGTGCATACATTAGACCATATTATCACCGATGATACATAGGGTATACTTGGTGTACACGGCTTAAACGCTGTGTACGTCAGCCATACGTCCTGTACAGGTGCTATATTTCATGTACCAAATTTGGTGCATACATTAGACCATATATCCCCGATGATACAATGGGTATACTTGGTGTACATGGACTATATGCTGTGTACGTCAGCCATACGTCCTGTACAGGTTGTATACTTCATTGTACGTTAGCCATACGCCAGGTACAGGTCGTATACTTCGTGTACCAAATTTGGTGCATACATTAGACCATATATCACCGATGATACATAGGGTATACTTGGTGTACACGGCTTATACGCTGTCTACGTCAGCCTACGTCCTGTACAGGTCCTATATTTCATGTACCAAATTTGGTGCATACATTAGACCATATATCCCCTATGATACATAGGGTATACTTGGTGTACATGGACTATATGCTGTGTACGTCAGCCATACGTCCTGTACAGGTTGTATTTATTGTACGTTAGCCATACGCCAGGTACAGGTCGTATACTTCGTGTACCAAATTTGGTGCATACATTAGACCATATATCACCGATGATACATAGGGTATACTTGGTGTACACGGCTTATACGCTGTGTACGTCAGCCTACGTCCTGTACAGGTCCTATATTTCATGTACCAAATTTGGTGCATACATTAGACCATATATCCCCTATGATACATAGGGTATACTTGGTGTACATGGACTATATGCTGTGTACGTCAGCCATACGTCCTGTACAGGTTGTATACTTCATTGTACGTTAGCCATACGCCAGGTACAGGTCGTATACTTCGTGTACCAAATTTGGTGCATACATTAGACCATATATCCCCTATGATACATAGGGTATACTTGGTGTACATGGACTATATGCTGTGTACGTCAGCCATACGTCCTGTACAGGTTGTATACTTCATTGTACGTTAGCCATACGCCAGGTACAGGTCGTATACTTCGTGTACCAAATTTGGTGCATACATTAGACCATATATCACCGATGATACATAGGGTATACTTGGTGAGCACGGACTATACGTTTTGTACGTCAGCCATACGTCCTGTACAGGTTGTATACTTCATTGTACGTTAGCCATACACCAGGTACAGGTCGTATACTTCGTGTACCAAATTTGGTGCATACATTAGACCATATATCACCGACGATACATAGGGTATACTTCGTGTACATGGACTATATGCTGTGTACGTCAGCCATACGTCCTGTACAGGTTGTATACTTCATTGTACGTTAGCCATACACCAGGTACAGGTCGTATACTTCGTGTACCAAATTTGGTGTATACATTAGACCATATATCACCGATGATACATAGGGTATACTTGGTGAGCACGGACTATACGTTTTGTACGTCAGCCATACGTCCTGTACAGGTTGTATACTTCATTGTACGTTAGCCATACACCAGGTACAGGTCGTATACTTCGTGTACCAAATTTGGTGCATACATTAGACCATATATCCCCGATGATACATAGGGTATACTTGGTGAGCACGGACTATACGTTTTGTACGTCAGCCATACGTCCTGTACAGGTTGTATACTTCATTGTGCGTTAGCCATATACCAGGTACAGGTCGTATACTTCGTGTACCAAATTTGGTGCATACATTAGACCATATATCCCCGATGATACATAGGGTATACTTGGTGAGCACGGACTATACGTTTTGTACGTCAGCCATACGTCCTGTACAGGTTGTATACTTCATTGTACGTTAGCCATACACCAGGTACAGGTCGTATACTTCGTGTACCAAATTTGGTGCATACATTAGACCATATATCACCGATGATACATAGGGTATACTTGGTGTACACGGACTATATGCTGTGTACGTCAGCCATACGTCCTGTACAGGTCGTATACTTCATTGTACGTTAGCCATACGTCAGGTACAGGTCGTATACTTCGTGTACCAAATTTGGTGCATACATTAGACCATATTATCACCGATGATACATAGGGTATACTTGGTGTACACGGCTTATACGCTGTGTACGTCAGCCATACGTCCTGTACCGGTCCTATATTTCATGTACCAAATTTGGTGCATACATTAGACCATATATCCCCGATGATACATAGGGTATACTTGGTGTACATGGACTATATGCTGTGTACGTCAGCCATACGTCCTGTACAGGTTGTATACTTCATTGTACGTTAGCCATACGCCAGGTACAGGTCGTATACTTCGTGTACCAAATTTGGTGCATACATTAGACCATATATCACCGATGATACATAGGGTATACTTGGTGTACACGGCTTATACGCTGTATACGTCAGCCTACGTCCTGTACAGGTCCTATATTTCATGTACCAAATTTGGTGCATACATTAGACCATATATCCCCTATGATACATTGGGTATACTTGGTGTACATGGACTATATGCTGTGTACGTCAGCCATACGTCCTGTACAGGTTGTATTTATTGTACGTTAGCCATACGCCAGGTACAGGTCGTATACTTCGTGTACCAAATTTGGTGTATACATTAGACCATATATCACCGATGATACATAGGGTATACTTGGTGAGCACGGACTATACGTTTTGTACGTCAGCCATACGTCCTGTACAGGTTGTATACTTCATTGTACGTTAGCCATACACCAGGTACAGGTCGTATACTTCGTGTACCAAATTTGGTGCATACATTAGACCATATATCCCCGATGATACATAGGGTATACTTGGTGAGCACGGACTATACGTTTTGTACGTCAGCCATACGTCCTGTACAGGTTGTATACTTCATTGTACGTTAGCCATACACCAGGTACAGGTCGTATACTTCGTGTACCAAATTTGGTGTATACATTAGACCATATATCCCCGATGATACATAGGGTATACTTGGTGAGCACGGACTATACGTTTTGTACGTCAGCCATACGTCCTGTACAGGTTGTATACTTCATTGTACGTTAGCTATACACCAGGTACAGGTCGTATACTTCGTGTACCAAATTTGGTGCATACATTAGACCATATATCACCGATGATACATAGGGTATACTTGGTGTACACGGACTATATGCTGTGTACGTCAGCCATACGTCCTGTACAGGTCGTATACTTCATTGTACGTTAGCCATACGTCAGGTACAGGTCGTATACTTCGTGTACCAAATTTGGTGCATACATTAGACCATATTATCACCGATGATACATAGGGTATACTTGGTGTACACGGCTTATACGCTGTGCACGTCAGCCATACGTCCTGTACAGGTCCTATATTTCATGTACCAAATTTGGTGCATACATTAGACCATATATCCCCGATGATACATAGGGTATACTTGGTGTACATGGACTATATGCTGTGTACGTCAGCCATACGTCCTGTACAGGTTGTATACTTCATTGTACGTTAGCCATACGCCAGGTACAGGTCGTATACTTCGTGTACCAAATTTGGTGCATACATTAGACCATATATCACCGATGATACATAGGGTATACTTGGTGTACACGGCTTATACGCTGTGTACGTC
This sequence comes from Tegillarca granosa, assembly GCA_029721355.1. Lineage (NCBI taxonomy): Eukaryota > Metazoa > Mollusca > Bivalvia > Arcoida > Arcidae > Tegillarca > Tegillarca granosa. The sequence continues at coordinate 7,919,797 of CM056606.1, read as the reverse complement.
AGCCTACGTCCTGTACAGGTCCTATATTTCATGTACCAAATTTGGTGCATACATTAGACCATATATCCCCTATGATACATTGGGTATACTTGGTGTACATGGACTATATGCTGTGTACGTCAGCCATACGTCCTGTACAGGTTGTATACTTCATTGTACGTTAGCCATACGCCAGGTACAGGTCGTATACTTCGTGTACCAAATTTGGTGCATACATTAGACCATATATCACCGATGATACATAGGGTATACTTGGTGAGCACGGACTATACGTTTTGTACGTCAGCCATACGTCCTGTACAGGTTGTATACTTCATTGTACGTTAGCCATACACCAGGTACAGGTCGTATACTTCGTGTACCAAATTTGGTGCATACATTAGACCATATATCACCGATGATACATAGGGTATACTTCGTGTACATGGACTATATGCTGTGTACGTCAGCCATACGTCCTGTACAGGTTGTATACTTCATTGTACGTTAGCCATACGCCAGGTACAGGTCGTATACTTCGTGTACCAAATTTGGTGCATACATTAGACCATATATCACCGATGATACATAGGGTATACTTGGTGTACACGGACTATATGCTGTGCACGTCAGCCATACGTCCTGTACAGGTCGTATACTTCGTGTACCAAATTTGGTGCATACATTAGACCATATATCACCGATGATACATATGGTATACTTGATGTACATGGACTATACGCTTTGTACGTCAGCCATACGTCCTGTGCAGGTCGTATGCTTCATTGTACGTCAGCCATACGCCATACGCCGGGTCGTATACTTCGTGTACCAAATTTAGTGCATACATTAGACCATATATCACCGATGATACATAGGGTATACTTGGTGTACACGGACTATATGCTGTGTACGTCAGCCATACGTCCTGTACAGGTCGTATACTTCATTGTACGTTAGCCATACGCCAGGTACAGGTCGTATACTTCGTGTACCAAATTTGGTGCATACATTAGACCATATATCACCGATGATACATAGGGTATACTTGGTGTACACGGACTATATGCTGTGTACGTCAGCCATACGTCCTGTACAGGTCGTATACTTCATTGTACGTTAGCCATACGTCAGGTACAGGTCGTATACTTCGTGTACCAAATTTGGTGCATACATTAGACCATATATCACCGATGATACATAGGGTATACTTGGTGTACACGGCTTATACGATGTGTACGTCAGCCATACGTCCTGTACAGGTCCTATATTTCATGTACCAAATTTGGTGCATACATCAGACCATATATCACCGATGATACATAGGGTATACTTGGTGAGCACGGACTATACGTTTTGTACGTCAGCCATACGTCCTGTACAGGTTGTATACTTCATTGTACGTTAGCCATACACCAGGTACAGGTCGTATACTTCGTGTACCAAATTTGGTGTATACATTAGACCATATATCACCGATGATACATAGGGTATACTTGGTGAGCACGGACTATACGTTTTGTACGTCAGCCATACGTCCTGTACAGGTTGTATACTTCATTGTACGTTAGCCATACACCAGGTACAGGTCGTATACTTCGTGTACCAAATTTGGTGCATACATTAGACCATATATCCCCGATGATACATAGGGTATACTTGGTGAGCACGGACTATACGTTTTGTACGTCAGCCATACGTCCTGTACAGGTTGTATACTTCATTGTACGTTAGCCATACACCAGGTACAGGTCGTATACTTCGTGTACCAAATTTGGTGCATACATTAGACCATATTATCACCGATGATACATAGGGTATACTTGGTGTACACGGCTTATACGCTGTGTACGTCAGCCATACGTCCTGTACAGGTCCTATATTTCATGTACCAAATTTGGTGCATACATTAGACCATATATCCCCGATGATACATAGGGTATACTTGGTGTACATGGACTATATGCTGTGTACGTCAGCCATACGTCCTGTACAGGTTGTATACTTCATTGTACGTTAGCCATACGCCAGGTACAGGTCGTATACTTCGTGTACCAAATTTGGTGCATACATTAGACCATATATCACCGATGATACATAGGGTATACTTGGTGTACACGGCTTATACGCTGTGTACGTCAGCCTACGTCCTGTACAGGTCCTATATTTCATGTACCAAATTTGGTGCATACATTAGACCATATATCCCCTATGATACATTGGGTATACTTGGTGTACATGGACTATATGCTGTGTACGTCAGCCATACGTCCTGTACAGGTTGTATACTTCATTGTACGTTAGCCATACGCCAGGTACAGGTCGTATACTTCGTGTACCAAATTTGGTGCATACATTAGACCATATATCACCGATGATACATAGGGTATACTTGGTGAGCACGGACTATACGTTTTGTACGTCAGCCATACGTCCTGTACAGGTTGTATACTTCATTGTACGTTAGCCATACACCAGGTACAGGTCGTATACTTCGTGTACCAAATTTGGTGCATACATTAGACCATATATCACCGATGATACATAGGGTATACTTCGTGTACATGGACTATATGCTGTGTACGTCAGCCATACGTCCTGTACAGGTTGTATACTTCATTGTACGTTAGCCATACGCCAGGTACAGGTCGTATACTTCGTGTACCAAATTTGGTGCATACATTAGACCATATATCACCGATGATACATAGGGTATACTTGGTGTACACGGACTATATGCTGTGTACGTCAGCCATACGTCCTGTACAGGTCGTATACTTCGTGTACCAAATTTGGTGCATACATTAGACCATATATCACCGATGATACATATGGTATACTTGATGTACATGGACTATACGCTTTGTACGTCAGCCATACGTCCTGTGGAGGTCGTATGCTTCATTGTACGTCAGCCATACGCCATACGCCGGGTCGTATACTTCGTGTACCAAATTTGGTGTATACATTAGACCATATATCACCGATGATACATAGGGTATACTTGGTGTACACGGACTATATGCTGTGTACGTCAGCCATACGTCCTGTACAGGTCGTATACTTCATTGTACGTTAGCCATACGCCAGGTACAGGTCGTATACTTCGTGTACCAAATTTGGTGCATACATTAGACCATATATCACCGATGATACATAGGGTATACTTGGTGTACACGGACTATATGCTGTGTACGTCAGCCATACGTCCTGTACAGGTCGTATACTTCATGGTACGTTAGCCATACGTCAGGTACAGGTCGTATACTTCGTGTACCAAATTTGGTGCATACATTAGACAATATATCACCGATGATACATAGGGTATACTTGGTGTACACGGCTTATACGCTGTGTACGTCAGCCAAACGTCCTGTACAGGTCCTATATTTCATGTACCAAATTTGGTGCATACATTAGACCATATATCCCCGATGATACAATGGGTATACTTGGTGTACATGGACTATATGCTGTGTACGTCAGCCATACGTCCTGTACAGGTTGTATACTTCATTGTACGTTAGCCATACGCCAGGTACAGGTCGTATACTTCGTGTACCAAATTTGGTGCATACATTAGACCATATATCACCGATGATACATAGGGTATACTTGGTGTACACGGCTTATACGCTGTGTACGTCAGCCTACGTCCTGTACAGGTCCTATATTTCATGTACCAAATTTGGTGCATACATTAGACCATATATCCCCTATGATACATAGGGTATACTTGGTGTACATGGACTATATGCTGTGTACGTCAGCCATACGTCCTGTACAGGTTGTATTTATTGTACGTTAGCCATACGCCAGGTACAGGTCGTATACTTCGTGTACCAAATTTGGTGCATACATTAGACCATATATCACCGATGATACATAGGGTATACATGGTGTACACGGCTTATACGCTGTGTACGTCAGCCTACGTCCTGTACAGGTCCTATATTTCATGTACCAAATTTGGTGCATACATTAGACCATATATCCCCTATGATACATAGGGTATACTTGGTGTACATGGACTATATGCTGTGTACGTCAGCCATACGTCCTGTACAGGTTGTATACTTCATTGTACGTTAGCCATACGCCAGGTACAGGTCGTATACTTCGTGTACCAAATTTGGTGCATACATTAGACCATATATCACCGATGATACATAGGGTATACTTGGTGAGCACGGACTATACGTTTTGTACGTCAACCATACGTCCTGTACAGGTTGTATACTTCATTGTACGTTAGCCATACACCAGGTACAGGTCGTATACTTCGTGTACCAAATTTGGTGCATACATTAGACCATGTATCACCGATGATACATAGGGTATACTTCGTGTACATGGGCTATATGCTGTGTACGTCAGCCATACGTCCTGTACAGGTTGTATACTTCATTGTACGTTAGCCATACACCAGGTACAGGTCGTATACTTCGTGTACCAAATTTGGTGTATACATTAGACCATATATCACCGATGATACATAGGGTATACTTGGTGAGCACGGACTATACGTTTTGTACGTCAGCCATACGTCCTGTACAGGTTGTATACTTCATTGTACGTTAGCCATACACCAGGTACAGGTCGTATACTTCGTGTACCAAATTTGGTGCATACATTAGACCATATATCCCCGATGATACATAGGGTATACTTGGTGAGCATGGACTATACGTTTTGTACGTCAGCCATACGTCCTGTACAGGTTGTATACTTCATTGTACGTTAGCCATACACCAGGTACAGGTCGTATACTTCGTGTACCAAATTTGGTGCATACATTAGACCATATTATCACCGATGATACATAGGGTATACTTGGTGTACACGGCTTATACGCTGTGTACGTCAGCCATACGTCCTGTACAGGTCCTATATTTCATGTACCAAATTTGGTGCATACATTAGACCATATATCCCCGATGATACATAGGGTATACTTGGTGTACATGGACTATATGCTGTGTACGTCAGCCATACGTCCTGTACAGGTTGTATACTTCATTGTACGTTAGCCATACACCAGGTACAGGTCGTATACTTCGTGTACCAAATTTGGTGCATACATTAGACCATATATCACCGATGATACATAGGGTATACTTGGTGTACACGGCTTATTCGCTGTGTACGTCAGCCTACGTCCTGTACAGGTCCTATATTTCATGTACCAAATTTGGTGCATACATTAGACCATATATCCCCTATGATACATTGGGTATACTTGGTGTACATGGACTATATGCTGTGTACGTCAGCCATATGTCCTGTACAGGTTGTATACTTCATTGTACGTTAGCCATACGCCAGGTACAGGTCGTATACTTCGTGTACCAAATTTGGTGCATACATTAGACCATATATCACCGATGATACATAGGGTATACTTGGTGAGCACGGACTATACGTTTTGTACGTCAGCCATACGTCCTGTACAGGTTGTATACTTCACTGTACGTTAGCCATACACCAGGTACAGGTCGTATACTTCGTGTACCAAATTTGGTGCATACATTAGACCATATATCCCCGATGATACATAGGGTATACTTGGTGAGCACGGACTATACGTTTTGTACGTCAGCCATACGTCCTGTACAGGTTGTATACTTCATTGTACGTTAGCCATACACCAGGTACAGGTCGTATACTTCGTGTACCAAATTTGGTGCATACATTAGACCATATATCCCCGATGATACATAGGGTATACTTGGTGAGCACGGACTATACGTTTTGTACGTCAGCCATACGTCCTGTACAGGTTGTATACTTCATTGTACGTTAGCCATACACCAGGTACAGGTCGTATACTTCGTGTACCAAATTTGGTGCATACATTAGACCATATTATCACCGATGATACATAGGGTATACTTGGTGTACACGGCTTATACGCTGTGTACGTCAGCCATACGTCCTGTACAGGTCCTATATTTCATGTACCAAATTTGGTGCATACATTAGACCATATATCCCCGATGATACAATGGGTATACTTGGTGTACATGGACTATATGCTGTGTACGTCAGCCATACGTCCTGTACAGGTTGTATACTTCATTGTACGTTAGCCATACGCCAGGTACAGGTCGTATACTTCGTGTACCAAATTTGGTGCATACATTAGACCATATATCACCGATGATACATAGGGTATACTTGGTGTACACGGCTTATACGCTGTGTACGTCAGCCTACGTCCTGTACAGGTCCTATATTTCATGTACCAAATTTGGTGCATACATTAGACCATATATCCCCGATGATACATAGGGTATACTTGGTGTACATGGACTATATGCTGTGTACGTCAGCCATACGTCCTGTACAGGTTGTATTTATTGTACGTTAGCCATACGAAAGGTACAGGTCGTATACTTCGTGTACCAAATTTGGTGCATACATTAGACCATATATCACCGATGATACATAGGGTATACTTGGTGTACACGGCTTATACGCTGTGTACGTCAGCCTACGTCCTGTACAGGTCCTATATTTCATGTACCAAATTTGGTGCATACATTAGACCATATATCCCCTATGATACATAGGGTATACTTGGTGTACATGGACTATATGCTGTGTACGTCAGCCATACGTCCTGTACAGGTTGTATACTTCATTGTACGTTAGCCATACGCCAGGTACAGGTCGTATACTTCGTGTACCAAATTTGGTGCATACATTAGACCATATATCACCGATGATACATAGGGTATACTTGGTGAGCACGGACTATACGTTTTGTACGTCAGCCATACGTCCTGTACAGGTTGTATACTTCATTGTACGTTAGCCATACACCAGGTACAGGTCGTATACTTCGTGTACCAAATTTGGTGCATACATTAGACCATATATCCCCGATGATACATAGGGTATACTTGGTGAGCACGGACTATACGTTTTGTACGTCAGCCATACGTCCTGTACAGGTTGTATACTTCATTGTACGTTAGCCATACACCAGGTACAGGTCGTATACTTCGTGTATCAAATTTGGTGCATACATTAGACTATATATCACCGATGATACATAGGGAATACTGGGTGTACACGGACTATATGCTGTGTACGTCAGCCATACGTCCTGTACAGGTCGTATACTTCATTGTACGTTAGCCATACGTCAGGTACAGGTCGTATACTTCGTGTACCAAATTTGGTGCATACATTAGACCATATTATCACCGATGATACATAGGGTATACTTGGTGTACACGGCTTATACGCTGTGTACGTCAGCCATACGTCCTGTACAGGTCCTATATTTCTTCTACCAAATTTGGTGCATACATTAGACCATATATCTCCGATGATACATAGGGTATACTTGGTGTACATGGACTATATGCTGTGTACGTCAGCCATACGTCCTGTACAGGTTGTATACTTCATTGTACCTTAGCCATACACCAGGTACAGGTCGTATACTTCGTGTACCAAATTTGGTGCATACATTAGACCATATATCACCGATGATACATAGGGTATACTTGGTGTACACGGCTTATTCGCTGTGTACGTCAGCCTACGTCCTGTACAGGTCCTATATTTCATGTACCAAATTTGGTGCATACATTAGACCATATATCCCCTATGATACATTGGGTATACTTGGTGTACATGGACTATATGCTGTGTACGTCAGCCATACGTCCTGTACAGGTTGTATACTTCATTGTACGTTAGCCATACGCCAGGTACAGGTCGTATACTTCGTGTACCAAATTTGGTGCATACATTAGACCATATATCCCCGATGATACATAGGGTATACTTGGTGAGCACGGACTATACGTTTTGTACGTCAGCCATACGTCCTGTACAGGTTGTATACTTCATTGTACGTTAGCCATACACCAGGTACAGGTCGTATACTTCGTGTACCAAATTTGGTGCATACATTAGACCATATATCCCCGATGATACATAGGGTATACTTGGTGAGCACGGACTATACGTTTTGTACGTCAGCCATACGTCCTGTACAGGTTGTATACTTCATTGTACGTTAGCCATACACCAGGTACAGGTCGTATACTTCGTGTACCAAATTTGGTGCATACATTAGACCATATATCACCGATGATACATAGGGTATACTTGGTGTACACGGACTATATGCTGTGTACGTCAGCCATACGTCCTGTACAGGTCGTATACTTCATTGTACGTTAGCCATACGTCAGGTACAGGTCGTATACTTCGTGTACCAAATTTGGTGCATACATTAGACCATATTATCACCGATGATACATAGGGTATACTTGGTGTACACGGCTTATACGCTGTGTACGTCAGCCATACGTCCTGTACAGGTCCTATATTTCATGTACCAAATTTGGTGCATACATTAGACCATATATCCCCGATGATACATAGGGTATACTTGGTGTACATGGACTATATGCTGTGTACGTCAGCCATACGTCCTGTACAGGTTGTATACTTCATTGTACCTTAGCCATACACCAGGTACAGGTCGTATACTTCGTGTACCAAATTTGGTGCATACATTAGACCATATATCACCGATGATACATAGGGTATACTTGGTGTGCACGGCTTATTCGCTGTGTACGTCAGCCTACGTCCTGTACAGGTCCTATATTTCATGTACCAAATTTGGTGCATACATTAGACCATATGTCCCCTATGATACATAGGGTATACTTGGTGTACATGGACTATATGCTGTGTACGTCAGCCATACGTCCTGTACAGGTTGTATACTTCATTGTACGTTAGCCATACGCCAGGTACAGGTCGTATACTTCGTGTACCAAATTTGGTGCATACATTAGACCATATATCACCGATGATACATAGGGTATACTTGGTGAGCACGGACTATACGTTTTGTACGTCAGCCATACGTCCTGTACAGGTTGTATACTTCATTGTACGTTAGCCATACACCAGGTACAGGTCGTATACTTCGTGTACCAAATTTGGTGCATACATTAGACCATATATCACCGATGATACATAGGGTATACTTTGTGTACATGGGCTATATGCTGTGTACGTCAGCCATACGTCCTGTACAGGTTGTATACTTCATTGTACGTTAGCCATACACCAGGTACAGGTCGTATACTTCGTGTACCAAATTTGGTGTATACATTAGACCATATATCACCGATGATACATAGGGTATACTTGGTGAGCACGGACTATACGTTTTGTACGTCAGCGATACGTCCTGTACAGGTTGTATACTTCATTGTACGTTAGCCATACACCAGGTACAGGTCGTATACTTCGTGTACCAAATTTGGTGCATACATTAGACCATATATCCCCGATGATACATAGGGTATACTTGGTGAGCACGGACTATACGTTTTGTACGTCAGCCATACGTCCTGTACAGGTTGTATACTTCATTGTACGTTAGCCATACACCAGGTACAGGTCGTATACTTCGTGTACCAATTTTGGTGCATACATTAGACCATATATCTCCGATGATACATAGGGTATACTTGGTGTACATGGACTATATGCTGTGTACGTCAGCCATACGTCCTGTACAGGTTGTATACTTCATTGTACCTTAGCCATACACCAGGTACAGGTCGTATACTTCGTGTACCAAATTTGGTGCATACATTAGACCATATATCACCGATGATACATAGGGTATACTTGGTGTACACGGCTTATTCGCTGTGTACGTCAGCCTACGTCCTGTACAGGTCCTATATTTCATGTACCAAATTTGGTGCATACATTAGACCATATATCCCCTATGATACATTGGGTATACTTGGTGTACATGGACTATATGCTGTGTACGTCAGCCATACGTCCTGTACAGGTTGTATACTTCATTGTACGTTAGCCATACGCCAGGTACAGGTCGTATACTTCGTGTACCAAATTTGGTGCATACATTAGACCATATATCCCCGATGATACATAGGGTATACTTGGTGAGCACGGACTATACGTTTTGTACGTCAGCCATACGTCCTGTACAGGTTGTATACTTCATTGTACGTTAGCCATACACCAGGTACAGGTCGTATACTTCGTGTACCAAATTTGGTGCATACATTAGACCATATATCCCCGATGATACATAGGGTATACTTGGTGAGCACGGACTATACGTTTTGTACGTCAGCCATACGTCCTGTACAGGTTGTATACTTCATTGTACGTTAGCCATACACCAGGTACAGGTCGTATACTTCGTGTACCAAATTTGGTGCATACATTAGACCATATATCACCGATGATACATAGGGTATACTTGGTGTACACGGACTATATGCTGTGTACGTCAGCCATACGTCCTGTACAGGTCGTATACATCATTGTACGTTAGCCATACGTCAGGTACAGGTCGTATACTTCGTGTACCAAATTTGGTGCATACATTAGACCATATTATCACCGATGATACATAGGGTATACTTGGTGTACACGGCTTATACGCTGTGTACGTCAGCCATACGTCCTGTACAGGTCCTATATTTCATGTACCAAATTTGGTGCATACATTAGACCATATATCCCCGATGATACATAGGGTATACTTGGTGTACATGGACTATATGCTGTGTACGTCAGCCATACGTCCTGTACAGGTTGTATACTTCATTGTACCTTAGCCATACACCAGGTACAGGTCGTATACTTCGTGTACCAAATTTGGTGCATACATTAGACCATATATCACCGATGATACATAGGGTATACTTGGTGTGCACGGCTTATTCGCTGTGTACGTCAGCCTACGTCCTGTACAGGTCCTATATTTCATGTACCAAATTTGGTGCATACATTAGACCATATATCCCCTATGATACATAGGGTATACTTGGTGTACATGGACTATATGCTGTGTACGTCAGCCATACGTCCTGTACAGGTTGTATACTTCATTGTACGTTAGCCATACGCCAGGTACAGGTCGTATACTTCGTGTACCAAATTTGGTGCATACATTAGACCATATATCACCGATGATACATAGGGTATACTTGGTGAGCACGGACTATACGTTTTGTACGTCAGCCATACGTCCTGTACAGGTTGTATACTTCATTGTACGTTAGCCATACACCAGGTACAGGTCGTATACTTCGTGTACCAAATTTGGTGCATACATTAGACCATATATCACCGATGATACATAGGGTATACTTTGTGTACATGGGCTATATGCTGTGTACGTCAGCCATACGTCCTGTACAGGTTGTATACTTCATTGTACGTTAGCCATACACCAGGTACAGGTCGTATACTTCGTGTACCAAATTTGGTGTATACATTAGACCATATATCACCGATGATACATAGGGTATACTTGGTGAGCACGGACTATACGTTTTGTACGTCAGCGATACGTCCTGTACAGGTTGTATACTTCATTGTACGTTAGCCATACACCAGGTACAGGTCGTATACTTCGTGTACCAAATTTGGTGCATACATTAGACCATATATCCCCGATGATACATAGGGTATACTTGGTGAGCACGGACTATACGTTTTGTACGTCAGCCATACGTCCTGTACAGGTTGTATACTTCATTGTACGTTAGCCATACACCAGGTACAGGTCGTATACTTCGTGTACCAATTTTGGTGCATACATTAGACCATATTATCACCGATGATACATAGGGTATACTTGGTGTACACGGCTTATACGCTGTGTACGTCAGCCATACGTCCTGTATAGGTCCTATATTTCATGTACCAAATTTGGTGCATACATTAGACCATATATCCCCGATGATACAATGGGTATACTTGGTGTACATGGACTATATGCTGTGTACGTCAGCCATACGTCCTGTACAGGTTGTATACTTCATTGTACGTTAGCCATACGCCAGGTACAGGCCGTATACTTCGTGTACCAAATTTGGTGCATACATTAGACCATATATCACCGATGATACATAGGGTATACTTGGTGTACACGGCTTATACGCTGTGTACGTCAGCCTACGTCCTGTACAGGTCCTATATTTCATGTACCAAATTTGGTGCATACATTAGACCATATATCCCCTATGATACATAGGGTATACTTGGTGTACATGGACTATATGCTGTGTACGTCAGCCATACGTCCTGTACAGGTTGTATACTTCATTGTACGTTAGCCATACGCCAGGTACAGGTCGTATACTTCGTGTACCAAATTTGGTGCATACATTAGACCATATATCCCCGATGATACATAGGGTATACTTGGTGAGCACGGACTATACGTTTTGTACGTCAGCCATACGTCCTGTACAGGTTGTATACTTCATTGTACGTTAGCCATACACCAGGTACAGGTCGTATACTTCGTGCACCAAATTTGGTGCATACATTAGACCATATATCCCCGATGATACATAGGGTATACTTGGTGAGCACGGACTATACGTTTTGTACGTCAGCCATACGTCCTGAACAGGTTGTATACTTCATTGTACGTTAGCCATACACCAGGTACAGGTCGTATACTTCGTGTACCAAATTTGGTGCATACATCAGACTATATATCACCGATGATACATAGGGTATACTTGGTGTACACGGACTATATGCTGTGTACGTCAGCCATACGTCCTGTACAGGTCGTATACTTCATTGTACGTTAGCCATACGTCAGGTACAGGTCGTATACTTCGTGTACCAAATTTGGTGCATACATTAGACCATATTATCACCGATGATACATAGGGTATACTTGGTGTACACGGCTTATACGCTGTGTACGTCAGCCATACGTCCTGTACAGGTCCTATATTTCTTGTACCAAATTTGGTGCATACATTAGACCATATATCTCCGATGATACATAGGGTATACTTGGTGTACATGGACAATATGCTGTGTACGTCAGCCATACGTCCTGTACAGGTTGTATACTTCATTGTACCTTAGCCATACACCAGGTACAGGTCGTATACTTCGTGTACCAAATTTAGTGCATACATTAGACCATATATCACCGATGATACATAGGGTATACTTGGTGTACACGGCTTATACGCTGTGTACGTCAGCCTACGTCCTGTACAGGTCCTATATTTCATGTACCAAATTTGGTGCATACATTAGACCATATATCCCCTATGATACATAGGGTATACTTGGTGTACATGGACTATATGCTGTGTACGTCAGCCATACGTCCTGTACAGGTTGTATTTATTGTACGTTAGCCATACGCCAGGTACAGGTCGTATACTTCGTGTACCAAATTTGGTGCATACATTAGACCATATATCACCGATGATACATAGGGTATACTTGGTGTACACGGCTTATACGCTGTGTACGTCAGCCTACGTCCCGTACAGGTCCTATATTTCATGTACCAAATTTGGTGCATACATTAGACCATATATCCCCTATGATACATAGGGTATACTTGGTGTACATGGACTATATGCTGTGTACGTCAGCCATACGTCCTGTACAGGTTGTATACTTCATTGTACGTTAGCCATACGCCAGGTACAGGTCGTATACTTCGTGTACCAAATTTGGTGCATACATTAGACCATATATCCCCGATGATACATAGGGTATACTTGGTGAGCACGGACTATACGTTTTGTACGTCAGCCATACGTCCTGTACAGGTTGTATACTTCATTGTACGTTAGCCATACACCAGGTACAGGTCGTATACTTCGTGTACCAAATTTGGTGCATACATTAGACCATATATCCCCGATGATACATAGGGTATACTTGGTGAGCACGGACTATACGTTTTGTACGTCAGCCATACGTCCTGTACAGGTTGTATACTTCATTGTACGTTAGCCATACACCAGGTACAGGTCGTATACTTCGTGTACCAAATTTGGTGCATACATTAGACCATATTATCACCGATGATACATAGGGTATACTTGGTGTACACGGCTTATACGCTGTGTACGTCAGCCATACGTCCTGTACAGGTCCTATATTTCATGTACCAAATTTGGTGCATACATTAGACCATATATCCCCTATGATACATAGGGTATACTTGGAGCACATGGACTATATGCTGTGTACGTCAGCCATACGTCCTGTACAGGTTGTATACTTCATTGTACGTTAGCCATACGCCAGGTACAGGTCGTATACTTCGTGTACCAAATTTGGTGCATACATTAGACCATATATCACCGATGATACATAGGGTATACTTGGTGAGCACGGACTATACGTTTTGTACGTCAGCCATACGTCCTGTACAGGTTGTATACTTCATTGTACGTTAGCCATACACCAGGTACAGGTCGTATACTTCGTGTACCAAATTTGGTGCATACATTAGACCATATATCCCCGATGATACATAGGGTATACTTGGTGAGCACGGACTATACGTTTTGTACGTCAGCCATACGTCCTGTACAGGTTGTATACTTCATTGTACGTTAGCCATACACCAGGTACAGGTCGTATACTTCGTGTACCAAATTTGGTGCATACATTAGACCATATATCACCGATGATACATAGGGTATACTTGGTGAGCACGGACTATACGTTTTGTACGTCAGCCATACGTCCTGTACAGGTTGTATACTTCATTGTACCTTAGCCATACACCAGGTACAGGTCGTATACTTCGTGTACCAAATTTGGTGCATACATTAGACCATATATCCCCGATGATACATAGGGTATACTTGGTGAGCACGGACTATACGTTTTGTACGTCAGCCATACGTCCTGTACAGGTTGTATACTTCATTGTACGTTAGCCATACACCAGGTACAGGTCGTATACTTCGTGTACCAAATTTGGTGCATACATTAGACCATATATCCCCGATGATACATAGGGTATACTTGGTGAGCACGGACTATACGTTTTGTACGTCAGCCATACGTCCTGTACAGGTTGTATACTTCATTGTACGTTAGCCATACACCAGGTACAGGTTCGTATACTTCGTGTACCAAATTTGGTGCATACATTAGACCATATATCACCGATGATACATAGGGTATACTTGGTGTACACGGACTATATGCTGTGTACGTCAGCCATACGTCCTGTACAGGTCGTATACTTCATTGTACGTTAGCCATACGTCAGGTACAGGTCGTATACTTCGTGTACCAAATTTGGTGCATACATTAGACCATATTATCACCGATGATACATAGGGTATACTTGGTGTACACGGCTTATACGCTGTGTACGTCAGCCATACGTCCTGTACAGGTCCTATATTTCATGTACCAAATTTGGTGCATACATTAGACCATATATCCCCGATGATACATAGGGTATACTTGGTGTACATGGACTATATGCTGTGTACGTCAGCCATACGTCCTGTACAGGTTGTATACTTCATTGTACCTTAGCCATACACCAGGTACAGGTCGTATACTTCGTGTACCAAATTTGGTGCATACATTAGACCATATATCACCGATGATACATAGGGTATACTTGGTGTACACGGCTTATTCGCTGTGTACGTCAGCCTACGTCCTGTACAGGTCCTATATTTCATGTACCAAATTTGGTGCATACATTAGACCATATATCCCCTATGATACATTGGGTATACTTGGTGTACATGGACTATATGCTGTGTACGTCAGCCATATGTCCTGTACAGGTTGTATACTTCATTGTACGTTAGCCATACGCCAGGTACAGGTCGTATACTTCGTGTACCAAATTTGGTGCATACATTAGACCATATATCACCGATGATACATAGGGTATACTTGGTGAGCACGGACTATACGTTTTGTACGTCAGCCATACGTCCTGTACAGGTTGTATACTTCATTGTACGTTAGCCATACACCAGGTACAGGTCGTATACTTCGTGTACCAAATTTGGTGCATACATTAGACCATATATCACCGATGATACATAGGGTATACTTCGTGTACATGGACTATATGCTTTGTACGTCAGCCATACGTCCTGTACAGGTTGTATACTTCATTGTACGTTAGCCATACGCCAGGTACAGGTCGTATACTTCGTGTACCAAATTTGGTGCATACATTAGACCATATATCACCGATGATACATAGGGTATACTTGGTGTACACGGACTATATGCTGTGTACGTCAGCCATACGTCCTGTACAGGTCGTATACTTCGTGTACCAAATTTGGTGCATACATTAGACCATATATCACCGATGATACATATGGTATACTTGATGTACATGGACTATACGCTTTGTACGTCAGCCATACGTCCTGTGCAGGTCGTATGCTTCATTGTACGTCAGCCATACGCCATACGCTGGGTCGTATACTTCGTGTACCAAATTTGGTGCATACATTAGACCATATATCACCGATGATACATAGGGTATACTTGGTGTACACGGACTATATGCTGTGTACGTCAGCCATACGTCCTGTACAGGTCGTATACTTCATTGTACGTTAGCCATACGCCAGGTACAGGTCGTATACTTCGTGTACCAAATTTGGTGCATACATTAGACCATATATCACCGATGATACATAGGGTATACTTGGTGTACACGGACTATATGCTGTGTACGTCAGCCATACGTCCTGTACAGGTCGTATACTTCATGGTACGTTAGCCATACGTCAGGTACAGGTCGTATACTTCGTGTACCAAATTTGGTGCATACATTAGACCATATATCACCGATGATACATAGGGTATACTTGGTGTACACGGCTTATACGCTGTGTACGTCAGCCATACGTCCTGTACAGGTCCTATATTTCATGTACCAAATTTGGTGCATACATCAGACCATATATCACCGATGATACATAGGGTATACTTGGTGAGCACGGACTATACGTTTTGTACGTCAGCCATACGTCCTGTACAGGTTGTATACTTCATTGTACGTTAGCCATACACCAGGTACAGGTCGTATACTTCGTGTACCAAATTTGGTTTATACATTAGACCATATATCACCGATGATACATAGGGTATACTTGGTGAGCACGGACTATACGTTTTGTACGTCAGCCATACGTCCTGTACAGGTTGTATACTTCATTGTACGTTAGCCATACACCAGGTACAGGTCGTATACTTCGTGTACCAAATTTGGTGCATACATTAGACCATATATCCCCGATGATACATAGGGTATACTTGGTGAGCACGGACTATACGTTTTGTACGTCAGCCATACGTCATGTACAGGTTGTATACTTCATTGTACGTTAGCCATATACCAGGAACAGGTCGTATACTTCCTGTACCAAATTTGGTGCATACATTAGACCATATATCACCGATGATACATAGGGTATACTTGGTGTACACGGACTATACGTTTTGTACGTCAGCCATACGTCCTGTACAGGTTGTATACTTCATTGTACGTTAGCCATACACCAGGTACAGGTCGTATACTTCGTGTACCAAATTTGGTGCATACATTAGACCATATATCACCGATGATACATAGGGTATACTTGGTGTACACGGACTATATGCTGTGTACGTCAGCCATACGTCCTGTACAGGTCGTATACTTCATTGTACGTTAGCCATACGTTAGGTACAGGTCGTATACTTCGTGTACCAAATTTGGTGCATACATTAGACCATATTATCACCGATGATACATAGGGTATACTTGGTGTACACGGCTTATACGCTGTGTACGTCAGCCATACGTCCTGTACAGGTCCTATATTTCATGTACCAAATTTGGTGCATACATTAGACCATATATCCCCGATGATACATAGGGTATACTTGGTGTACATGGACTATATGCTGTGTACGTCAGCCATACGTCCTGTACAGGTTGTATACTTCATTATACGTTAGCCATACGCCAGGTACAGGTCGTATACTTCGTGTACCAAATTTGGTGTATACATTAGACCATATATCACCGATGATACATAGGGTATACTTGGTGAGCACGGACTATACGCTGTGTACGTCAGCCTACGTCCTGTACAGGTCCTATATTTCATGTACCAAATTTGGTGCATACATTAGACCATATATCCCCTATGATACATAGGGTATACTTGGTGTACATGGACTATATGCTGTGTACGTCAGCCATACGTCCTGTACAGGTTGTATACTTCATTGTACGTTAGCCATACGCCAGGTACAGGTCGTATACTTCGTGTACCAAATTTGTTGCATACATTAGACCATATATCACCGATGATACATAGGGTATACTTGGTGAGCACGGACTATACGTTTTGTACGTCAGCCATACGTCCTGTACAGGTTGTATACTTCATTGTACGTTAGCCATACACCAGGTACAGGTCGTATACTTCGTGTACCAAATTTGGTGCATACATTAGACCATATATCACCGATGATACATAGGGTATACTTCGTGTACATGGACTATATGCTGTGTACGTCAGCCATACGTCCTGTACAGGTTGTATACTTCATTGTACGTTAGCCATACGCCAGGTACAGGTCGTATACTTCGTGTACCAAATTTGGTGCATACATTAGACCATATATCACCGATGATACATAGGGTATACTTGGTGTACACGGATTATATGCTGTGTACGTCAGCCATACGTCCTGTACAGGTCGTATACTTCGTGTACCAAATTTGGTGCATACATTAGACCATATATCACCGATGATACTTATGGTATACTTGGTGTACATGGACTATCCGCTTTGTACGTCAGCCATACGTCCTGTGCAGGTCGTATGCTTCATTGTACGTCAGCCATACGCCATACGCCGCGTCGTATACTTCGTGTACCAAATTTGGTGCATACATTAGACCATATATCACCGATGATACATAGGGTATACTTGGTGTACACGGACTATATGCTGTGTACGTCAGCCATACGTCCTGTACAGGTCGTATACTTCATTGTACGTTAGCCAAACGCCAGGTACAGGTCGTATAATTCGTGTACCAAATTTGGTGCATACATTAGACCATATATCACCGATGATACATAGGGTATACTTGGTGTACACGGACTATATGCTGTGTACGTCAGCCATACGTCCTGTACAGGTCGTATACTTCATGGTACGTTAGCCATACGTCAGGTACAGGTCGTATACTTCGTGTACCAAATTTGGTGCATACATTAGACCATATATCACCGATGATACATAGGGTATACTTGGTGTACACGGCTTATACGCTGTGTACGTCAGCTATACGTCCTGTACAGTTCCTATATTTCATGTACCAAATTTGGTGCATACATCAGACCATATATCACCGATGATACATAGGGTATACTCGGTGAGCACGGACTATACGTTTTGTACGTCAGCCATACGTCCTGTACAGGTTGTATACTTCATTGTACGTTAGCCATACACCAGGTACAGGTCGTATACTTCGTGTACCAAATTTGGTGTATACATTAGACCATATATCACCGATGATACATAGGGTATACTTGGTGAGGACGGACTATACGTTTTGTACGTCAGCCATACGTCCTGTACAGGTTGTATACTTCATTGTACGTTAGCCATACACCAGGTACAGGTCGTATACTTCGTGTACCAAATTTGGTGCATACATTAGACCATATATCCCCGATGATACATAGGGTATACTTGGTGAGCACGGACTATACGTTTTGTACGTCAGCCATACGTCCTGTACAGGTTGTATACTTCATTGTACGTTAGCCATACACCAGGTACAGGTCGTATACTTCGTGTACCAAATTTGGTGCATACATTAGACCATATATCCCCGATGATACATAGGGTATACTTGGTGAGCACGGACTATACGTTTTGTACGTCAGCCATACGTCCTGTACAGGTTGTATACTTCATTGTACGTTAGCCATACACCAGGTACAGGTCGTATACTTCGAGTACCAAATTTGGTGCATACATTAGACCATATATCACCGATGATACATAGGGTATACTTGGTGTACACGGACTATATGCTGTGTACGTCAGCCATACGTCCTGTACAGGTCGTATACTTCATTGTACGTTAGCCATACGTCAGGTACAGGTCGTATTCTTCGTGTACCAAATTTGGTGCATACATTAGACCATATTATCACCGATGATACATAGGGTATACTTGGTGTACACGGCTTATACGCTGTGTACGTCAGCCATACGTCCTGTACAGGTCCTATATTTCATGTACCAAATTTGGTGCATACATTAGACCATATATCCCCGATGATACATAGGGTATACTTGGTGTACATGGACTATATGCTGTGTACGTCAGCCATACGTCCTGTACAGGTTGTATACTTCATTGTACGTTAGCCATACGCCAGGTATAGGTCGTATACTTCGTGTACCAAATTTGGTGCATACATTAGACCATATATCATCTATGATACATAGGGTAAACTTGGTGTACACGGCTTATACGCTGTGTACGTCAGCCTACGTCCTGTACAGGTCCTATATTTCATGTACCAAATTTGGTGCATATATTAGACCATATATCCCCGATGATACATAGGGTATACTTGGTGTACATTGACTATATGCTGTGTACGTCAGCCATACGTCCTGTACAGGTTGTATACTTCATTGTACGTTAGCCATACGCCAGGTACAGGTCGTATACTTCGTGTACCAAATTTGGTGCATACATTAGACCATATATCACCGATGATACATAGGGTATACTTGGTGAGCACGGACTATACGTTTTGTACGTCAGCCATACGTCCTGTACAGGTTGTATACTTCATTGTACGTTAGCCATACACCAGGTACAGGTCGTATACTTCGTGTACCAAATTTGGTGCATACATTAGACCATATATCACCGATGATACATAGGGTATACTTCGTGTACATGGACTATATGCTGTGTACGTCAGCCATACGTCCTGTACAGGTTGTATACTTCATTGTACGTTAGCCATACGCCAGGTACAGGTCGTATACTTCGTGTACCAAATTTGGTGCATACATTAGACCATATATCACCGATGATACATAGGGTATACTTGGTGTACACGGACTATATGCTGTGTACGTCAGCCATACGTCCTGTACAGGTCGTATACTTCGTGTACCAAATTTGGTGCATACATTAGACCATATATCACCGATGATACATATGGTATACTTGATGTACATGGACTATACGCTTTGTACGTCAGCCATACGTCCTGTGCAGGTCGTATGCTTCATTGTACGTCAGCCATACGCCATACGCCGGGTCGTATACTTCGTGTACCAAATTTGGTGCATACATTAGACCATATATCACCGATGATACATAGGGTATACTTGGTGTACACGGACTATATGCTGTGTACGTCAGCCATACGTCCTGTACAGGTCGTATACTTCATTGTACGTTAGCCATACGTCAGGTACAGGTCGTATACTTGGTGTAGCAAATTTGGTGCATACATTAGACCATATATCACCGATGATACATAGGGTATACTTGGTGTACACGGCTGATACGCTGTATACGTCAGCCATACGTCCTGTACAGGTAGTTGGTTTATCAGTGGTGACCTGAGTTTGTGGAACAGACCCTAAATTTATGAAACATGAAAAAGAAAGCTATCAATTAAATCCTCAGAAAATAATGAAAATTCAAAACTTTTAATTAAAACTATACAAATCAAAAAACAAAAATTATACATGTAGGCTTGGACAAATATATAACACAAAGTGATACAAATTCCTCAAAGTACACATAAAATAACACAAAATATTAAACATTCATACAACTTTAAAACACTTTTCAGACAACTTGTAATGTTTTCAACCAAACTGACATTTGGTGTCAAAAATTTATCATTCACACCACAAATATCATGTGGATTTTTTTTTTTTTTAATAAAATAAAATCAATCATCATCATTATTGTAGTCTAAAATGTATATACCTGAAATACCAGTATCACAACCATTCGTTGACTTGGAAGTGTTAGGCTGCTGTTCAAGTAGTTGCCCTTTCGGCGCTCCAACCAAATTTGCATGTCCAATGGCATGATGAACTAAATACCGCAAGGTCTCTGTAGACTCATCCTTCCCTATTAAAGCTACAACATCCTTAACAGATTCACCGGTCAACTTTTCAAATTCTGATCTCAATTCTGGCAAGGAATATGCCTCGAGGGGGTGGTCTCTTTTAAGTCTATTAAATTCTACAATTTCGATGGCACTGCCACTTGACTTCATGGTTAGTATAACGGGAAGAAGACTTTTCCCAATCAAAGTATGTTTTGCCTTTAGGATCTGAGACATGATGTTCCTACAAATATAAAATTAAGCCACTGGAGAATCAAGATAAATCAAACAGAAAAAGTGGAAACTAACCCAACCCTCATTAAAAGCATTACAAATTCGTAACTGAAATGTAATTGAAAAAAGACACCTCCACTTTTAGCACACGCTGACATTAACCCGATTGTTGTAATTATGACCAGAATTAACAAACAAAATTCACCGTACCTTCCACAAAACGGTCTAATAATTCCTATAGAATCACTTCAATCATTCCATACACAAATAAAAACGAAAAACGCACATTATAATACAAAGCAAACAACATTAAATTCTTCTGTCTATCCATTTCACACAATGGTTCCGACTATAGCTGTAAACTGAGGCCTCGTTTCTGTGGCCTGACATAAGCATGATGCTGCGTAACTGAAATTCATCATCACTCATGCATAGATATGGCTTTGGCTCTCGGGCGATGTGCAGTCTAAACCTGACTACAAATATATTTTTTTGATATTTTTGCATGAAAACATGCGTTTAGTAATTGGTTTAGGTGTGTAACAAAATTTTGACTTTGGATTGTTAAGGGGGGGTTAAGGTTCAAAAAGGATTCTCCGCGACTGGATTAGTATCATTACATTTAAAAAATTGAAGTATTTTAATGGTTCTAAGTGGAATATTTGCCGATCTCGAAGACATTCCAATTTGTTTACAAGTTAAAAATAACTTCTTTTAATAGAATTCAAAGATGGGTAATCTCCGAAACTGGTCGAAAGTAGTTCAGGTAGAAAATTGTTATTGGAAAAAAACAACGTCATTTGGTAGAAAAACGACCAATGAAATTGCTCTTAATCGTGTAACAAAGTGAAGTTTGTAATTATTTTGATATGATTTTGTTAAATGGTTAATAAATAATAATTGATATAACTTACCCTATTATTTTTACCTTATTATTTTTTGTTTGTTTCAGCATAGGAAGGATAAGAGCTACGGGTCTCCAGTGATATGAGTATATTTGTAATTTAACAACTTTAAAGTATTATATTTTAAAATAAATTACCAATATTTAATTTACAAAAAAACGGAATTAATTTTAAAGAATCCTAATTAAATTTAATCTTAAAGAAACTGCATTCTGAAATGTTTTTTAGAGAAAGAAAAAAAAATTACGTATTGGTCTACAAATATAAATGGAATAGCTTAAATACAATACAATGAGTAGAGTATAATATTTTTTTTCAAAGGTCACTGTGGTGTATTAGCTGCTCAAAGGCGGGGGTATCATCAGAGCCACCCGACTCATTGTTGCCCGATGGTATCTTTTCTGTCCATAGTCATTGTACATCTGAAAGTCAGAAACAAACTTCCTACGCATTAGTGCGCATGTATAATAAGATATACTTATAAAAGTTATTGAAAGAGTTTTTCAGTCCTAAAGGATAAAATATAAAACAAATTTACAGATTGTGAGTCGACAAGCTGAAAAAAATTGGTTTATTTATCCTGAACGAAAACACAAGTGAGTAACTTTTCAATATAAATATAATAATAATAAAACAAACATACAAGTCCTTGTTAAACCACAATCCAAAAAAAAGAAAAAACTTTGAAAGCTGGCAAAATTAGTTACACGCGAGAACTTCCATCAAGGAAGTGAGGCCGAGTGCTTCAGAAAAGAGAGCACCACCTGTCTAGCTAGCTACACCCGCCACGTGCAAGTCAGTTTTGAAACTGAAAGGAACAAAGAACTACGGTTAGTCAAATATATCCAGTATAAGTTTGGATACAGTGACTACATACTTATCATCAACAATATTGTGATGACGGCCATAAAACTTTTGAAGGGCCTTGATTAGCCTAGTTTTGCAATATTCTTGCGTCAACAATTTAATTGTAAGCAGTTTGCTTCGTTGTAGAAAGTCCGCATAGTGGCTACAAGCTCTACTATAACGTATTAATTGTGAAACATATACACCATACGCAGGAGAAACAGGGGTATTACTGCAAAGAAACGGAAAGTTGACAATAGAAAAATTGAAGTCATCACGTTTGTCGTATAGCTTCAGATGTAACCTTTCGTGAGTGTCATAATTGAAGTATAAGTCCAAGTATAAAGCCGAACATGGAGAATCTGTCGTGTCTTTAATTTAAGCTCACTTGGATAGATTGCATTCACATATCTTCAAATTTAGGATTATTTAGATATAGAGCGTCATCTATGTGTAGTTGAATGATTTAGCGACAGTCTTTTCTCCAGATTTCACAAGGTTCTGTAAAAATTCTGATTCGTTTAAATAAAGAAATAAATCAGCAAGCAAAGGTGCACAGTTAGTGCCCATTGGTATACCGATTGTTTGTTGAAAAATTATATTGCCATACACAACAAGTTGTCTGTCAGAAGCTAACATTTTGTTGATAGTATCTTCAGTATATTTTTGTTTACAGTCTGTATGGTGTTTTACAAAATAACCAGAATCCCTGTTGAGCACTAGATATTTTTATCTTGGTTTACCGTTTTTGTAAAAGAATGAAAAGTGAATGATTTGTTTTAAACGTTCTTTCAATTTAGAATCGGGGATATTGGTGTAAAGGGAAGAAAAATCAAAAGTTTTTATACTTTTTACCGAAGATAGAGTATTAGAAACAAGATTGTCAAGTAGTTCTTTAGAATTTTTGAGAATCCACATTTGGTTGATGCCAGATGTAGAATAGACTTTTTCTGATTAAGTCTGAAAATATACAAACTGGTACAATATTATAACATATTTTGCGGAATTCACTATACAATGACCGTGCAACAGCAATTAAAAAAAGTTGATACAACAGCAATTTTTGACGTTTTTATCTTTGTGCTTCGGAAATTTACCCGAAATCACCTTCCAACAGCATTTTATATATATTTAGTCTAAACGAGTCTTTGGCAAGGTATGCGTTTTATGTGGTCTGGGTCTTCATTTTTTGACCTGGTTTGTTGGCAATCCCCTAATTCTTGGTAATTCTAATTCTCCATCAGTAGATCAGATGATGTTTGACTTTATTTTCTTATATGTTATAAATTTTCTCACCATTTTCGGTTTTATCTTGCCAAACCCAATCGGAAATTTTTAGCATTTGGTAATCTGGCGCGAGTTCATATTCACCGGTTCCATGAAATGTCATAGCTATAAGACTTTCTTGATATTAAACGTCTTATACAATATTTCTATCAAATCTTGCAGTTTCTGGAGTTTCAATCCTATCGCCGCTTTAAGCATGTGGTTGACAGAGTCACAATGGTTATTTTTCCATTCAGACGGGAACTTTGTTTTTTCCTATGGATATCTACAACAAATGTCTTTAAAGTTAGAACACTTATCCGTTATATAAGTTTTAGTTTGACCTTGAATTCTTTGTTCTAATTCTGATGTCTTATTTTCTAGTGTCTTTGGATTTCCTTAATAATTTTGTGTCAGTGTATACAAACAACGTAACATAACACGCGCATAGATTGAAAGTTCTATCAACCCCTAGAATACAAATATCGTGGTGCTCACTGGCAGAACAATTCAGCAAATGATCTATTTGGTTTTGTGTATTAATTATTACATTCGGAGGTTTTCCTGTAGATGATAAAATTTCTCTTACAAATGGGTGTGAGATTTGGAGAACGTTTATTACTGTCTGAAAATCATCTGCAAGGTTGATTTCATGTTTTATATAAACCGTATATCACGAGGTTTATGTTTTCCTTCAATTACTGCATTTTGATAAATTTCTTCGACTTTCTTTTCCTGCGACAATTCTGATTGTATCCCAGCTTTTGTCGTGGGAGAAGTTCTTACGAACGGTTGGTTGCTATGTTTCGTATTACCATGTGTTTAAATTTCTGCTGGAAAATTCCCCATGTATTCTGCAACTGCTTTTTCTAATTTTTTTTGGATCGGTACCTGGATATTGTACATAGAAACTGATTCGTTTTTTGTAGCTGTTGTCCCGTTTCAAGGTAGCATAATAACGTTTCATTATTATAAGCTCACTCTCCTTGGATAGAAAGAGAGACAAATTTGCTGTTTTTTAAATATTTGTCTTTACCATGGGATTCTTGTTAAGAAATATTCTGTTTTAGTTACCGTGGTTTTAGTATTCTAAGTGCCCCAATTTTCCCAAAAAACGAATTTGTTTCCAGTTTGTAAGTTTTCTATATTAGATTTATTGTGATAAACAAAGTAAATCTTTCTTTTTTTTTTCTCGTGTGGTATAGAATTTAATACTGGATATTCATCGGACATTAAAACTTGTCTGACTTCTACGTATGAGAAAAAATTGCCTTTCATTGGAAATGAACCTTCATTTGAATCATTTTTAGAGCATTCTTTATCATCAATCAAAACGGAGTTTGAACTATCATCTTCTGTGGTAATGTCTACATACTTGACATTATCATCTGTTTCTTTTTGATTTTCAAATAAAACCAGGATCAATATCAATAGGTGCCGACATGTAACATCTAATTCTTGCTCTTTCTTATATATATATATATATATATATATATATATATATATATATATATATATATATATATATATATATATATATATATATATATCAAAAATTGAATGGCATTGGTTTTCGTTATCATTTGTATTCCCTTCAGTTTCTATGAATGTGGATCCGGAGTACAATGAAGGAAACTGTTCTTCGCTAGTAATGTTTAAAATTGCTGTGTCACTTATATCTAGCAACGGAACAAAATAATTTGGACTCCTTGTATTGCCATTTGAGAGTGAACCAGCTGTATTTGTTCATAGTATATATATATATATATATATATATATATATATATATATATATATATATATATATATATATATATCGGGGACCATCTTGACGATGGTTTGTCTAGTGGATAAAATATTTTGCTTAGAATTCTTAAACAGAACAGTTATCAATTGTGCAATTAATAGATGGATAGACGGACCAAATTGCCCGATTTATTACAATGGATAAAGCTTTCAAAGACCATGCACAAGCGAACTTGCCGGGGATCGCTGCATCAAGGCAAAGGAGACTGAAATCGTCTGATACCAGTCAAAGTTGCATGATTTTACCTTCCATTTTTTGGGTTGCTTTGTTTTCATGTAACCCGTTGCATGTTTTGACTCTGAGCTCAGTAGTAAGAGATTCATTACCTATCAAAGCTTAAAACATTGCATTGTATAAGCATGATCCATCGGATGTACTATGTATCGGTACTTTGTCTGGGGTCCTTTCCCTACAGAAATTTAATTATCTCGACATTTGTGTTACTAAATAAATCTGTCAGCCATTGGGGATTTATTCTTACGATAAAAATTTCAACTTTTACTGCATCTTTAAGAAAACCACGTTTTGCAGCCATCGATAGTCTAGACAGTGCTTGATCATAAACATAAGTCGCATTTGACAACAGATTGCATGCATGATAAAAGTAATTCAGGTGGCTTTCTTGCAAAAATGTGTGATCTGCATTCGAGATTTTTTCGCATCTTGTGTGGTACCATATATCACATTTGTCACATACAATTGAAAATGTCTTGTTTACACAATTTTTTTGGATACCACATCGATATGCAACATATGATGCCATTTTCAAGTTAATTAATTTAAAAATTCTATTTCAAAAAAATCGACAAACTAGAACCTGTCACTGAAAATAAATCGGCTTATGACGCTAGAGTGAAAATTTTTATTTTTTCAAAAAATGGTTCATTTTTCAGAACCAGAAAAATATTGAATAAACAGGGCAACCAGAATAATGTATGCTGTATTGAAAAAATGTATATTATTGAATACGTGCATCTTTATGGGGAACTGGGTAGAATTCCACTTATTTCTATTGTTAAAACAAGAATGGTTAATTATTGGTGCAAATTAATTGTTGGAAAACAAGAAAAAAATTAGTTCCACTTTAAAAATTGACTGAGGTATAAATGGTTGAAGTATATGAAGTCATTTTTTGAGGAATGTGGATTACATAATATATGGTTAACACAATCATTTCCGAATAGTATTTGGTTAACTAAATGTATAAAACAACTTTTGTTTTATACATTTTTTTTGTTGGAACAAATTTTAAACCACAAACTTATTTGACTTTTAACTTAAGATTGTACACAGATGAAACTACCGAGTAAATTTAGAACCAATAACCACCGACTTCCGGTGGAAACTGGCGGGTGGCAAAAACTCGCACAAGAATGTATTTGTACTTTGCACCCCGCATGTAATAAATTGGAGATTTATTTCATAATGTGACGAATTGTACTGCTTTAACCAATGAAAGGCAAACTTTATACCTGATAGTTTACAAAAAGACCAAATGTTTTAAAATTTTTCTTAATTATTTTCAACTAAAAATATTTTTTTAACTTCGAAAATTATGTAAGTTTAACAAAATTATATTGGAGAGAACAAACTCTCCAGGTAAATTTATTGCATGATTTAACCCCTTAAGCCTCAGGATTTTTAGTTGAGAAAATAACTGTAATTTTGAAAGCTTTTTTTCTGCCTTTTCCGATAATTTGTCTAATACCAACCCCTATATATTATCAAAGTATATGACTTGAACTTTTTGTTTCTAACAGATAAGTTCAGATATTGGTAACCATGGCAACAGAATTCCAATTTTAATGAAAAAATTAAGAAAATATCATAAAATACTGTTCCCAGACCCATGTTTTACCTGATACATGCATCCAAATATTTAAAAATGCCTAAGAATGGATAGAAAAGGATAATTTGATGAAACTCAACCTTTATTGTATAATTTTGTATCAATAATCAAGTTCTGTATCAAATCAAAATCCAGGTATACATATACTCTTACAATTAAAAACGTCATTAAAATCTCTAAATTCTATGTTTGAAATATTAAAAATGGTATGTATTCAAGGCTGAATTTTAACATCTCTCTTTCATATTACACTAAGGAAGCCATATATATTCTGACAGATAAGAAATTGAACTTTATGTTTCTTCACAGAAAGGGTCAGATATTGGTAACCATGGCAACAAATTTTCAATTTTAAGACGAAAATTAAGAAAATTTCGTAAAGAATAAACTTCCTGTGCCCATGTTTTATTTAGAGCATGCATCCAACTATTGGACAATGGCTAAGAAAGGATCAAAAATAATAATTTGAGATCAAACTCAACTATTATTGTAAAATTTTTCGACAATATTCAAGTTTCGTATCAAATCAAAATCCAGGTGTACATACATGTATACTTTACAATAAAACAGTCTAAGGATTTTGAGTTGAATTTAGACTGACATTACATTAGGTTTTCACGGCTTTTTTCTGCCTTTTCTAGTAATTTTGTCTAATACCAATCCAAATATATTATCAAAGCATATGACCTTAACTTTCTGTTTCAAACAAATTTAGAAAGATATTTGTTACCATGGAAACAGAATATTCTTTTCCTTGAAAAAATTGAGAAAAAAATCAACAAAATATTGTTTTTGGATCCATTATTGAACTAAAATTTATATAAATATTAGGATTTTACAAAGTAAGAATAAACAAGAAATAATTTGATGCAATTTAAACTTTTATGATAAATTATTTAAGTATTATTGAAGTTTAAGCTAAAATAAAACAGTGGTATACACATGTTCTAATATAGAAATATTGTCATTGTAAATTGTAATTGAAGATATTACAATACAATTCGTGAAAAAACTAATGTTTTGCCTTTTCCCCTTAAAATATAATATGGAAACCACATATATTCTGAAAGATAAAGAATAAATTTTTCTTTCAAAAAAGTCAATGATATCTGCCTAAATGACAACAAATTTACCCATAAAATGGTAAACACTAATTTCAATATCGTTTCCAAACATAACGAACTGTATACCTATAACTATTTGAAATTTACGTTTAACAGACACATAATAATAATAATAATAAAAATAATAATAGAATTCAATCTAAACCTAAATTGCTGTATATTTCAGCACTATCCAAGGACTAATACATCTTATAACAATTATGTAGAGATTGTTTCTTTACACATAAATGGCGTTTTGGTGTATGGTGGGCTTGATGGGGTGCTACAATGAAGGGACAAAAGATGAAGAAATTTTAGGCTTATAACTTAGTGTATAACACTTCGTCAGTATAAAACATCTGTCTACAACACAACCTTTATACGAGATATTTATGCTCTTAAAATAAAAAACATCCATTACAATGTCATAATTATAGACTTGAAAAATATTGTGTGATACCCATAATATCTGTTTTTTGGTTGTATATCAAATAGATACAAGAATGATTTTTAAAAAGAAGATTATTTCTAGTTTCAAGTTTTCATGTACATGATATAATTGTGAATAGTCAAAGTATATCTTCTTTATTCAAATTTTGTATACCTATGGAGGTTCATAAGGTCCGTTATAAAATGTGTGAAGATCATGACAAATAAAATCTTGGAAGAAAATAAAAATAGCTAGAAATGTAACAGAAAGAAGCGATATCGTAGAAATTGCATTGTTGTTAGAAAAATTACAAATTTATTATGTGGTTCATGTACATCGTGGAGGATAGGACATATTAAAATAATGGTGGGGATTTGAAAAGTTTTTAAAATTATCTAGGGGTGGGACACACCCTTTTATCTACTCCACTTGGTCCCCAGGAGACTTGATGACCGAATAGTCTGAAGCGCAAGTTTACGGATTACAGTGTCTCTTGCCGCCTCCGTCCAAATCCAGTGTGAAAAAGTTAGTTTGTTTTCTAAAGATGGGAAATTTTCTCTTGGCACTCTGTTTTTTCCCCATCAATCTAACTTCAATATAAATGAAAGAACCTTGACAGGGGCATAGACACTATTACTCCACTCCACTCTTTCTTATTTGGTCGCAAATATTTGTAAATATTTGTAAATATTTATTTCAGTGCAATTCATCAGACAATAATAATAATAATAATAATGCATAAAGATCCACCTTATCATAAAATTTATTTGTTAGAGTTTTGCACTTTGAAATTTAAAGAATTTATCAAAAACATGTATCCAAAAGATATTTTAGCTTAAATATTTTATAAACGATTTTTAAATATAATAATATCGAAAACTGCATCAAAATTAGTAACAGAATATAAAAAAGTGACAGCAGTTTGAAGTCTGCATTTTTAATAGCTTAGTGAAACACCTTAGTTTGAGTTTCCTATGTGTGATGTCACGGTAGTATTAGAAGTAGTATCTGACCTAATGCCGGACAGAAGTAATAACAGTGATATGGTGACATATGGAGAAGATCGTTACAACTTGTGCGTGTACATGCACCTAATTATATCAGAATGTTCGTCATTATAATTATCTGAGAGCAGTAGAGAATCTTATAATGATGAATTTGGCGTATAATGTAGCTGTGACAAGAAACGGACAAATCTGATTAAAAAATTGAGTCAAGCCCAACTTTCTTGGAAATTGTGATTGATTGCCAGCCATTTCAAAAAATACGCGAGTCCAGGGCAGAGCTTTTTGGGGGAAGGGTGAGGGATAGGGGCATAGCCTCTTCTTAAAGCTAATTAGTAATATTTCTTAGGACCTTTTGGCGACATTTTTCTATCCAAGGCTCTTTTGAATTTTTCAAAGGGGATGGGTTACAACAGCAACCACCTTGAATTCACCAATGATGATGATGATGATTCAATTATAGATGGCCTGAAAATTCAAAAAATGTTGACCTCTCATCCATTTTTAAAGTAAAATCATTGGTTATGACAAATAACATTTTCTAATTAATTTTTTCAAGTTTTATTCGAAATGTCTACTTACTGAATTAACCATGTACCTTGCTATCATTTTCCTGTTGCACAGAATTATCATGCTGAAGTGTGTGTGTGTGTGTGTGTGTGTGTGTGTGGTTTTCAAAACATACTTTAGAAATAATCATTTCACCAGTGTAATAACATTTTGGCAACTGAGCTTTTGCAATTATAATGTCGGAATTTAAATCAACAACCAGCTCGCCAGGTTGAGGTTGGTAACTTCCCGGAAAGCTTAGTTAGAGAAAATGCTGGCTAAGATGAAATTAATTCTGCAAAGGGTGGGGGGGGGGGGGGGGGGTAAAAGTTTGATGAGTTCCATAACCTGTAATATAAAAACCTAAAACCCCATTATTCCGTTAGAAATGACCACATACACGACACTCTAAGCAAGCTGGACCATCTGGCTATATATGGCACAAAGATTTGTTTGTCAACTATGTACATATATAAAGAAAAAAGCAAGGACCACTGGGGGACAGATGCGTTATGAAAAAAGGTAGTGATTTTGATCAAATAGTTCGTCGAATTCTCCAAAAATTCTTTCCGTTTCATCCACAATAATTTTTTATGTACGTTTGAAATCTTGAGTTTTATTATCGTCTCCATTTTTTAATTTTGAAAATAGTGAAATTAGAACTCAAACTGTGACCAGAGACGTATATAACTAAAGTTATATACGTCTCTGTTGTGACTGTCGGCATCTGTATCTGGTAAAGCCATACATGCACTTGAATCTCTAGTGTAGGAAATCGGATAAAAAATCTATACATTATGACAAGGGGAGCCTAAATGACTCAATATGTTGATAAAAACAAGCATGTTGCAGATGCGTTTTCTGTGTATGCTCTACTTCCGGGAAATTGATTTTCTGAAAATGGGAATTCCTTGCATCTATTTATAGCACATGTATATTATTTTAATTGAGGTCAATTCTCCGTATGTCATTTTTATTTACGATAAATAGTGTATTTATTCATCCAACAAAAATTATGCTAATTTCTAGCATAACAGATTCACTCAAACTAATAAATTTTAGTTGTGACGTCGTTTTGTTTTTCCGGGATTCAGCAAGGATTTAAAAATAATTAAACATGGCATCTGTCGAAATAAATAAATAAATATATATATATATATATATATATATATATATATATATATATATATATATATATATATATATATAAGAATAAGAAAAAAAAAACCTTTATCAGTAAAAAATCGTAGATATTATAATGATATTATTTTCTAGAGTTTGAATATAATGTTAAGTTTTATTACAAGCATGATCTAGTAAGAATCTAGAAAACGTCACATGCCGCTGTTTGGTTTCAAGCCGTAGGTATTTAAATGTCGCCGTTTCTAATACTTGTAAATGGATTGTCCTCCATATTTTTATAGTTTTAGAATCTGTGTTTCGTCTAGTTTACAAATATGTGCTTTTTCCATTGTTTTTGAAATGATCCAGGAGGTTTAAGTCGATTTAGATTTTGCGATCACGTGACATTTTTTCATTTTGTTCTGACGTCATGATTTTTTTTACGAACTTTAAAGTAAAAAACTCGTATAATTAGAGTGCATCTACAAAAAAAATTTGATAACAAAAATTAAAGTGCTGAAAAAATATTTTCATGTGATACCATTTTTATCAATATCTGATGAATATTAACGAAATGACGGACAAACGAAAATTATGCTTTGATATTTTAGACAAGGGCCAAAAAATGCGTAGAAATGCGTAGTTGAGGCTTAAGGGGTTAATACTTATATTTTAAACACTGTATACTGTTATTAATATGTATATACTGTGTCATAATATGTTTCTCTTCATTGTATTACAATGTGAGAAATAAAGTTATTATTATTATTACCCCATTAGGTAATCCCTAATCATCCGATCGAAATTATCTTTCAGTATGTGTTACTACTATTAATAATTCACAATTTATAATATATATTCACAAAAAATTAAAACCTAATTTTTTTAAAATAATTAATTTTCGCTAATATTTTGACAAAGATATTTTTAGTTAGTAATATCAAATCCTGTTATATTTATTTTTGTATAACAGCCTACATTACCAATTTTTTTTATAATTATAACTTAGTTAACAGAAAATAATATGATTCTTTACAACTTAATATTGAAGAATGTTTAGTACACATTATAGTATGTTAATGATTTCTAGGGGTGTTAGTGGGGTATATTTATATCATTTTTGCTATGCGCCTAATTATTTCAGTTTCTTATTGCGACATAATGTCATTCTACCGAGTGTAACTAATAGGGCGGATATAAGTGTGTTAATTTCGCTTTCTAACGAGTTGCCGTCTGCATTGCTAAATTGTGAAATATTGAGGGTTTCTTCACTAGAATGTTGAGTAGAATTTTGACTTGAAACTTGACTTGAGGAAGAAGTGCTAGATATTTGCGAATGTTGAGATATAAATATGTCTTGACCGAGTTGCTCCTGGTTATTATTTTTAATCTGTTAATTTTGTTTAATCTTGACCGATTTTGGACGGGTGTTTTTTGGCGATTTGAGCATATGGTTTGTGGGTTGGTTTTGCGGGGCTGTGACTTGGTTATGGTGGGCATAACTGGGGTCTTTTTGCCACAGATCCTGTTGGTTGTCTCGGGACCCCCACAATTAGCACATTTAGGATCTTGTGAAAGTTTGTCACAAAGTTAATATTTATGGTTACCCGCACAGTGGGAGCATACAGTGGAATTGTTACATTTGTCATCTTTATGGCCGGGATTTATGACAATTGTAGCAGAAGATTGGAGGATAGTTGAACTGTTCAATATTAAAGGGAAAATTCCATACATTTATATCGGTAGGAAGGTGGGCTTGATAGAAAGTTAACCTTACTGCCTTTGACGCTTTCCTTTCTTTGTTATTCAGTCGCAGTACTTGTGTGGGAAAGACATTATTCAGGGAAGAAGCATTGATTCCTTTCATAATGTCATCGGGATTTTCATTGATTCCGATACCTTTGATAATCCAGAATAATCTGTTGTTAAAGACTAATTTGCATGTTACTGGCACTGTGTTGGTCTTATGGCTATACAGTATGTCAGTTTCTAGTAATCTCCTTGCGTTAGTCGTATCCCTAGTCTTAACTATAATGTTTTTGCTAGGTGTGGTCTCAGTCTTGTAGTTTTGGCCTTTAGGAATTTGAGTTATGGACTGCGAAATCAAGGTCATTCTTTGCAGAAGCCTCTTTCCTTTGGTTGTACATGAAATTAGTACAGTAATAAATAAGGTGCTAGCCGCTACGGCCGATACCCACTTATCCTGACTGGAGTTAGCGTCATGACGCTTTTAACTTTTTGAAAGTTATTCTCAGAGTCCGAAAAGGAAGCGTCTTGAAGTTATTCTCAGAGTCCGAAAAGGAAGCGTCTTGAAGTTATTCTCAGAGTCCGAAAAGGAAGCGTCTTAAAGTTATCTCTTACGAGGTGTGTCAAGAATATCCATCATATTGTTGGTATTTAAATCCATATTAATATACCGTTATATCATAAAAGTAAAGACCAGTATAGGATTGACCTTGATACTAGTTATAAATAAAGTAATAGTGACTTAAGATACTTTTCTCTAAATATTCTTTTAAATCTTTTATCCTTTCCTTTGTCTTTTTTCTTTTCTCTTTTCTTTAATGAACGTCTATCTTCGTTTGTGTGTTTTGGATAAGCATACGTCTACATGTGGCCCTAGGCCAATGTGCAGACAGATGCTTTAAATTGAATTTTGTTGGTGTTTGACGTGGTATAGAGGAGAAGGGGCTACCAAGCGAGCAGGAGAGCACCAGGTGACAGAAGTCAGAAGACAACAAAACCGGCGCGCCGTCGAACACGCGAAGAGAAATAATTTTAAATAAAAATAAAAATGTGGATGGGATTATTCGAAGCCTGTGAAGTCTAATGAGGAGCTTTATAAAAACGGAGTGTTGATTTTGATAAGGGAGGGGGCCATATGTCTACATTATGTTTTAGTTCACCAAGTTTTGGTATTAGTCCCCCCCCAGCTAATATGTTTCTGTATTCATATCAATCAGAATTTTTACAGAACCTTGTGAAATCTGGAGAAAAGACTGTTGCTATATCATTCAACTACACATACAGATATGTTGATGATGTTCTATCTTTAAATAATCACAAATTTGGAGAATATGTGAATGTCATCTATCCAAGTGTGCTTGAAATAAAAGACACGACAGATTTTCCATGTTCTGCTTCATATTTGTACTTTTACCTCAATTATGACACCCAGAAAGGTTACATCTGAAGCTATATGACAAACGTGATGACTTCAATTTTTCTATTGTCAACTTTCCGTTTCTTTACAGTAATATCCCTGCTTCTCCTGCGTATGGTGTATATGTTTCACAGTTAATACCGTACGGTAGAGCTTGTTCCCACTATGGGTCTTTCTACAACGAAGCAAATTACTTAGAATTTTATGGCTGACATCACGATATTGTTGATAAGAATGTAGTCACTGTATCCCAACTTATACTGGATATATTTGACTTACGCTAGATCTTTGTTCCTTTCATTCTCAAAATTGACTTGCACGTGACGGGTGTAGCTAGCTAGACAGGAGGTGCTTACCCTTTCGGAGCACCCAGCCTCACTTCCTTGAAGGAAGGTCACGTGTATAACATATTTTGCCAGTTTTTACTTTGTTTTTGGGATTGTGATATGGACAAGGACTGGTATGTTTGTTTTATTTCAATCCCGTTTTCGTTTGAAGCTCAGTTTTAATATTTCAGAGTTTTTATTTTGATGGATAAAATTATTTAAGCTCATCAATATAGGAGTGGAGTGGAGTAATGGTGTTTTACGCCCCAGTCAAGAATCTTTCACTTATTTCGAGATGGTCAGTTCTGGGATGGTGGAGGAAACCGGAGTGCCCGGAGAAAACCACCGACCTTTGGCAAGCGAACTGACAAACTTTCTCACACTAGGATCTGTCCCAAGTGGGATTCGAACCCAGGCAGTGAGATGCACTGTGATCCGTAAGCGCGCGCTTTAGACCACTTGGCCACCGGGGCCCCCCCGACATCAATATAGGAATTGTGATATTTTTGTCCGATCTTGGCTACGCACAGTGTAGTCACGGCAGCGTACCCGACGTCATTGACACAACTATTATAGATGCCTATGTAAGGTATTATGATAAATAAATTAAATTGAGTTAAATAATATTAGATTCTATAAAAGCGTATTTGTTTCGATTTTTGTATTTGTCAATTTTGTCGGTTTTAGTCCGGTTCGCCCAGTGAACCGTGTCTTAGGCCCGACATGAACGTATATTGTTAGTCTGCTCTGAAATAGTGATAACGCAACATTATGGTTGTTTCTAAGATATGAGTAATATGGTCGAGTGTTATGCGTGTTTAGGTGGGTTTAGTATTTTGGGTTGATATTATTTTCCACTAGTTTTTTGTAAAGTATTTGGCGATGTGATGTGTATTGTTTGCAGTTGAATAAGATGTGATTCAGTGTAATTATAAAGAATCGCATTTAAGTAACATGTTAGGGATTATTCAATTTAGTTTACAAATTAATTAAGTTTACATGTACCATAGTTTTTTTGAGTTTGATACATGGGATAAATTCATGAAAGCAGGAAACATGTCACACAATTGATATCAAAAAATATTTTGTAAACATCATTGTGTCACAGCATTAGAATATCTCCTATGGCACTACTGTTCATCTTTTATCTGTAGAGATAACAATTATCTTAATATAGGATTAAAAACAGGATCTAAAAAAAGAGTCGAGCAGAAAATGGTAAATTATCATCAAATTTATGCATACAGGGTTAATAAAGGGACATGTAAACGGAAGTTTATTGAAAAATGTTTCTCTATGTAGATGAATGAAACATGTAATATAAGGCCTAAAATATTCTTTGATGCTCTTTTTGATTTTAAAATTGGATTTGTCTACTCATAAAATATACTCTCTCTCTCTCTCTCTGTGCGTGTGTATTCTATAACAGGTTCTACTGTAATATTATAATGAAAAGTGATCATATTCTGTAAAGAAAAATTTCTTTAACACAGGGCAAATGGAATATTTTTCATAAAACTCTGAAATTTGATACCATCTCGTTTATGAAAGGCTTATTTCTTTTATGTTGACAAAAAATTTTAAGATCAATGAAAGTGTAAATAGCCAAGACACATTCAGTTTTATTTGTACAAAAAAGCTGACCCTGAATTTGAAAGTAATAATCATGAGTTGAACTAAGCTGAAGACCACTTATAATTTTTAAAGATAAGGAACTGTATTTTCTGAAATTGTACCATCCTTAGCACTATAAGGACATTTAACTTCCACAAGTTTGTCAGTATTTTTTACCAAAACATCAGGAGAAGCAGCAATTAAAGGATGTGTTTTGTTAAGAAAAATGCCACAAGATTCTGTAACTACTTCCGTTTTAATAGAGCACTGATCTAAGGAAACTGACTTCCATAAAAAAGTGGCGGGGTTGTTAATTTGCAGACAGTTGTAAGGGATTTTGCCAAGTTAATAAAGTCAGTCCGGTCCGTTGCCTTGCAAACTTATTTTTATTTTGTTCTGTTGTAGCCACCTGTATATCTTCAGTGTCTAAATGAAATTTCAGAAATCAAGTTAACATTAAGCCATTTTTGAAAGTTTTTCCTAGAATTAGTCGTGGTCTAAATCTAATGCATAGGAATTTTTGATGGAGGGAAAAGCTGTGTGATGGGCATGCTATTGACTAAGGGATGATAACCACATGTATTTCTTAAAACAATCCGAGTAACAAGCTGAATTTCTGTACTGTTCTGGTGGTGGATCAAAATTTACATTAATTTTATCATTGGAGAATGATTTGCTGCTTTAAATGATTTTCAGTATGGGGTTTTACTTGGTGAAATGTTAGCAAACTGTGTGAAGGTCTTCTCTGTAAGGATTTTACCCGAATAACAAAATTTATATAAAAAATAACAAAACTGCATATACATGTTTGCAGTAAGCGTAAGTACCTATGCCTGCTCCACATTCGCATAGAGCTTCATTTATACAGCCAGATTTATCTATAGAAATATCAATTTTATACGAAACTTTCTTTTTCATTTGTGCACGACTTTGTGATTGTACAGAAAACTTGTTATCATAACATGACCTTACAAATTTAACAAATCTGCTATAGATAATTAGCACCATCATGAATGGATTTATCATAAAGAATTAAAGAAGAGTCAATGGCAGAATATTTCATATCAACAATATCAGAGTCTTTATTCAAATCTTTGAAACTCTTTGAATATGGAACAACCATTCTGTATTCTTCTGCCAAAATTTTCTACCAAAACCTTTATTTCTGTCATAAGCTTCGAGCCTAAAACAGGACCCAGTATTTTTACTAAGATGGTTACATTGTATTTGTTTCATGTTTCATAGTTGAAGCAAAATTCGCGTCAATACATTTCCCAAGAGGTCGCGCCTCTCCACTGTTTCATCTTGCTAACTAGAAACGGCCACCAGAGATAAATTCGACTAGTTGTCAACTGGATTGATTGACAGGTCACGGTAGATGTTGTGCCCGACTGAGAAGGACAATTTTTTGTCTCCATATGGAAACTCTCTGTTAAGTCACTTTTCAAAAATGCCATTTCAGGTATTGCCTTTGGATTGTATGGATAAATGCCCAATGCACGAAGCCCGATTGTATATTTTTGGTTGTCATTCCACTATCCCAAGCGATTTTCATCAAGGCTGGAAAAGTCCATTTGTTCACTTGGTGCAATCTGTTTTCAGTAACAAAAATGTTGCATGTTTTATCGTAAGCTGCGTTAAAATGATTGAAGACGGTTCTCTCCATCGTCGTGTGTGGTTGAAGGCAAAGAAGTAGTGCGTCGTGTGTCGTGGCAAAGAAGTTTTTGCCGTTTTCAAGCGCCAACATTATAATTGCCAGGGTTCATAAGAAGAAAGGCCATCCCAAATAAGTAGCTGTGGTCGTTCTGTGGCGTTGTTTTGAAAAAAAATCCCCGAGACACCGTTCGGCAATCCGGTCGTCAATCAATCCATCCATTCCTCTGCATATACCTTATCGAAAGCAGTAATTAAATAAATTAGAAAAACAGGATAGGAAATTTACTGCTACGTGGACATCCCGCTGTTACAAGGATCTGAAACCATTACAAACAAAGCACTTTGTATATAAGCACTAAGTATTTAAGAAAAATATAAGAAAGTAACAAAAAAAGCACAGTAAAAAGAGCACAGAAAAGAACATAAAAAAGTAAAAGAAAATAAACATGTAACATTGATGCATTATAATACCGTCGGAAGTAAATTATACGCAACATTTTCCTTAGCTCATGGTAATATTGAAACATAGCGGCTTTATTTGAATGCACACCATCACATGCTCATTTTGATTGATAATGACAAATCCCGGTAAAATCATAAAAAATAGCAATTCTGTCTATTTCACGGTTTTGCGCCATTTCCTTTAATGAACAATTTATCTGATTCTGGGTCTCATTGTAGCCAGCTATAAACTGACGCACCGTAGGATGCTGCAAACAATTATTCTTGTTACACCTACCTGAACAAGCGTATCCAGGAGATACTGCATCTTGTCAAAGAAAATTTCCACCAGCAAAGCAAAATGTAGAAAACAGTGTGAAAATTCAAAAACTCTTAAGTGTCTACCAGATCAGCTTTAATTTGAGTTTAGTTTTAAGTAGTTGAAAGAAAGATCCATTGCGATTCCTTTCAATGATAATGTGTTATAGGAACAAAAAAGTGCATTACTAATAATAATTCAAGAAATTCTAATTTAGGAATGGTAAAACCATTCTATAGTATCTTTTGTTTTAATACTATAAGAAACAGAAAAGTGCATAACTACTAATGATATTTCAAGAAATATCTAATTTGTGGATGTTAAAATCATACTATCTTGTTTTAAGTCTCTTCAGGTTTATCACAACAGCTACCAACTCCATTATAACATCTAAAACGACAACACCTAAACTATAGTATCTACAGCATCAACCAGCAATCTCTGGATTCTGCAATGTGGTAACATGTTTGGTCTTGTTTACCTTCTCGGTTCTACTTAATGATATATTAATCTTCTGAAGCTAAAAATGTAAATATATAACAAATACCTGCTAAATTTTGATGTGCCAGATGTGCACATTTCGGAAAATCATTCCTCATCAGTGACACTAGGGGCCGAAAAAGTTCCTAGATTAAAAAACATACGCCAAACAGTTGCAAATTAATGAATCTAAAGTTCCAAAAATATGTGAATCAAAATCCAGCTAAGGAATGTTTTGCAGGAGGGACAAAATAGACAAATAAATTTAATCAGGTCTTGTATATGCATGACTCAATACACAGTATCGTAATGTTCGTATCGTTTATTTGAAGACAGGCGAAATCTAAAACAAATACAAACATACACTATTGACAAGATGAAGATTTAAAGAATAATTTCAAAATAACATAAGCGACAGAAAATTTCAGAAACTTCAATATTAGAAATTCAATATAAAATTATTCTTACCAGATTTTTCAATAAAAAATAAATTATGAATGTATAACCATGAGACGGCAGTTGTAGACTGAAGAAAAGTAATATATATATATATATATATATATATATATATATATATATATAATATATATATATATATATATATATATATATATATATATATATATATATATATATAAGTCAGAGCGTTGGACAGTCATGCAGTGCAAATCGTGCTAAGTAAGTAAAATCGTAACAACATACACACACATACTGGACAATACCATACTGGGAAGTCACTCGCCCATAAACGTTCATGCACACACCTACTTAAAACACGTTACTAGTTCCCAGTAAACGACACAGTTAAAACAAAGACAAACTTTTACTTAATTCGTTATTAAGTAATCTACCAAGATAACTGTAGTAAGTGGG
Source organism: Tegillarca granosa (assembly GCA_029721355.1). NCBI lineage: Eukaryota > Metazoa > Mollusca > Bivalvia > Arcoida > Arcidae > Tegillarca > Tegillarca granosa. The sequence goes on along the minus strand of CM056606.1, from coordinate 7,877,851 downwards.
CTGTAGTTATGTTCTCGGCATAAGATTGAAAACGGATGGCATCCTCAACAGACTTTGACATTGAATTCTTCTTTTCAGCTGTTGTAATATTCTCGGGGTAAGATTGAGAACTGGTGCCATCCTCAACAAACTTTGACATATCATAATCCTTTTTAGCTGTAGCAATGATCTCGGCGCAAGATTGAGAACGGGTGGCATCCTCAACAAACTTTGACATATCATTCTCCTTTTCAGCTGTAGTTATGATCTCGGCGTAAGATTGAGGACGGGTGGCATCCTCAACAAACTTTGACATATTCTCCTTTTCAGCTGTAGTTATGTTTTTGGGGTAAGATTGAGAACGGGTATTATCCTCAACAAACTTTGACATATCATTCTCCTTTCAGCTGTTGTTATGTTCTCGGGGTAAGATTGAGGACGGGTGGCGTTCTCAACAAACTTTGACATATCATTCTCCTTTTCAGCTGTTGTTATGTTCTCGGGGTAAGATTGAGGACGAGTGGTATCCTCAACAAACTTTGACATTGCATTCTGCTTTTCAGCTGTAGTTATGTTCTCGGTGTAAGTTTGAGGACGGGTGGCATCCTCAACAAACTTTGACATTGCATTCTCCTTTTCAGAAGACCCACGTTTTTTTCACTCAGTGGTTCAGAATATTGGCAGAACAGTATAATTTAACAGTAAAATGATTTCAGTTTATATCTTAAGTTGTTGTTTCAAGGATTTTATGACGACTTCGGTATCAAAACTAAATTATTACAATCAGAAGCTGTTTGATTGGCGGAGTTCATTTTTTTACGATATGGATCCTTCAACAGTGACAAATAACTTTAAATATCCACATACTACAGCTTAAGCACAAGTACAGTCTTGCAATGAAACAAGATAATACAAAGTACAAACTTATAAAGAGGTGAGGTTATTAGTGTTAAAGATGCCTTAGCACAATGAGCAATTTGCAAAGGTTTTACAAAAAACTGAGCAATTTCACTGAATTATCAACTACATTAAACTATACATACTTGACCAAGATGGAGAACCATGTCCTTATATCCCTGGAGATATTTCTCTATTGCCAGCTTTATATGTCCAGCTAATCTTCTGTCTTCTACTCTTGTCAGAAAGACAACTTTTTGATTCAGACCTGTCAATTATTTAAAAGCAAGTCCTGACCTAGTGATATTTCTATTTCTTTTTTTTTAAAAAAAAGGATAACTTCATTAAATACAGTTTGACTCTGTCATATCGATTTATCTTGTTTTTCAGTGTATCCTCGTAGACCAACTCTAGTTTATGAATTTCCGAAATGTGCACATATGGCACATTAAATTTAATTGGTATTTTTGTTATATATTTACCGCGAAATGTACCAATTAGCAAAATTTTCAGCCGTCTTAAATTTTGAAATTATTAAAAACTAAGGTTAGTTAGATGCAGATTTTTTAAAGAAAGTATTTATTTTCAGTTTTCTTTTGTCATGGGAAACACGTGTCTTAAAAACGTTTGATAGTCGTATGTTGTTGTTTGGTTAAATATAATACCTTTTCCTCAAAGGATTTAATTATAATATCATTTATATGTTGATTCAGATTAATAATAATTATTGTATTATTACGCAGTGACCTTGTAACATCGATTTTCGGAAAATCAGCAGAACAGTGTAGCAATGTAGGATAGCTTTAAAAAACTTTTCATTTTCGAGTTTGTAATTATAAGAATTATAAGAATTTAATTTCTTTTTTACGTAGTTATCGCTTGTTAAGAATACCACTGTAAATTTTCCAAAACAACTAAAAATAGTTATTGCAGAAGCATTTATCAGCGGTAATTAATTTTTCAGTGAGCGTACCGGGCCAATTCGGCCTCTTGTTATATCACAATCTTTTTATTGTGATATTCACGAAAGCAAACTAAATCAGTGATATAAAAACGATTTATTGATAACACTCTGTAGATAATTCAAGGCTTCATTGTTTTCATTTGTTTTAAATGAATTAGTTATGTCACTTATTTTTCATTAGTCATATTAAAAAAATACTGATTAAATAATAAAATTGAACTTCATATTCACCTTCAATAATTTCTTATTTTGAAAGATGTGCATAAGGGAATTTGTGGTTTTGAAACATCAAGTTCTCAAAAAAAAGTAAAAAAAAATTTGACCTTTGTTTGTCAATTATATGTTCAGTTCTTGTTTGTTTCATGTATATTTTTTAAGAAATCGATGAAATGCCAGCCTTTTCCAACGCTGGTCACCTGCTTTAAAATCATACTAAATGTATATTTTTAAAAAAAACCTATACATATGTAACAAAACGTAATGAGATCAAATTCCAATTGGAGTGCATTTTTCCATAATAAAATTACTCTCTTTTGGATTTTATTCTGTTCCTCCTGCTTCGCTCTTAATTACCTATAGAATTTAAATCTGTTGTTCAAACATTAACGGTTCATTTTCACATATTGAAGGGGTCTCGGTGGCCGAGTGGTTTTAAGCGCGCGCTTACGGATCACAGTGCCTCTCACCGCCTAGGTTCGAATCCCACCCGGGACAGACCCTAGGGGAGTAAGTTTGTCAGTTCGCTTGCCGAAGGTCAGTGGTTTTCTTCGGGCTCTCCGGTCCTCCTCCACTATCCCAAAACTTAAAAAATAAAATAAAAATAGAATAAAATTTTAATACATTTCAGCAGAGTTATAAAAAGACAATGTAATAAAGAGTTACAAATCAATGATAATTAACATCTTGAAATTTAATAAATAAATGTCACTTTATAGTGATTTTTAAGACCACATACCTTATTTTTGTTTCAAATATTCAATTCACCGATAAATTTTATTACAAACAGAAATGCTTTTGGTCAGTCTGAAAATGTGGTAACAATGAATTTACATACATTAATATGAAAAAGAACAAACACATTTAAACAGAAGTAATACACACTCGCTGTCAAAAAAAAAAACCACTTAGTTGTTTTTAATTTTTAATTTAATGTTCTTCTATTCCAAATGAACAAGATGGGATACTGAATCAGCAAACTGTATCACATAAATTTCATTGTTTATGAATTTTGCTTTCGTATTGCATATCTTGAATCAAGATTTCTCTTATTTTCTTTTCTTTAGCCATTGTTTATAAATATATCTTTGGGTGGGCTTTCTTAGTCAGTTTGTTTCATTTGCTATGAAATCCTTCGGCATGGTTTGTCGTTCTTGGTCCTGAATTGTTGTAATGATTCCAAAATTCTGACATTGCTTCAACGTATTTTACGGTCACGTAGTCCTTAAAACGTATTACTTTAGCACTGTCATTGTCATTATCTGCAAGGGCATTCATTCAAACACCGTCTACGTTGTCGCTGTTGCCGGGCAATTACGCACACATCACGGGATACTTGTAACCAGCGCGAATTAGATCGTCACCACCTCTGCCATTCTCTACAAAATCTGTCTGCAGCTGTGTGTTTGCAATTGCAGAATTGTACTGTGATAAGTTTCATGCTGTTTATTTCCGAATGTAATCAGCTGTTTCAGCGAAGCCAAAAACATATATAATGTCTTGTCTGTAACATTCCTTTAGCTTATTTAACATAGTTTCCATGTTCCTGTTATATTAATGTTAATTGCGACAAATCTAAGGTAATTCATTTTAGAAATCCGTCTTTACCATGTACCACCGCTAGTTTTGTGATAAATAATTTAATTCAATTCAATTCAATATATCTTTGGCTCTAAACATATATAAAATTTATAGCCACAACAAATATCCAAAGCGGCAAATACATAATATACATAAATAAATACATGTTCTATCACAGTTATTTTGTAAACAATCTTTTCTTTTAGATGCATAGTATAAATATTTTGCCAAATTAATAATATTACTTTCATTTTTACTAGATAACAAAATGAAAAATTTATACATATTTGGCCAATGACAAAACCATTTTTTAAAATAATTTTTCTTAAATCAATATATAATGGACAAACCAATAAAAATGGTATTCATTTTCAATACACTTGAGAGTTGCAACATTTACATATTCTTAGATTCTTTTGGACTTTTTCCTATAGATTATGTGATAAAATCCTAAACTTGGTTACAACTGATCTGAAATTACTGTTATGTATATAATCTAAATCTGGTTCAAAATTACATTGATATTTAAATTTTGTATAGGAAATTAATTTACTTGTTGAAACAAGTTGATTAAACCATTGTTGATGATACTCATCTTGTACCTTTGCCTTGATAACACAAAAATTGGGTTTAACTATTTCCTGTTGCATCCACATATATGCTAAACCTAAAGATTCTAATAAGTATTTAACATGAGATGCCCAATTATTTCCTTTATAATAACCAATAGTATTGGCATCAACTCTTAAAATATTATAAACATTATATAACAAAATATTATCATATTTTAAAATTTTTAACCAGTATTTGATTATTTTTAATTTTCTTACATAAGAAAGAGGAAATCTCCCTAGCTCACCATAGATAGCTGCATTACAAGAAGACCTTTAAACATGTAGTATGCGTTTGGAATCCCAAAACCTCTACACCATAATTCAAAATAGGCGAGATCATAGTATCACAAATGTGTAAACTATTTGAAATATTTTTAAAAAAATTCACCTGTAGCATTCAACAAATTATTAACAGATTTTGTACCAATGTCACAGATTATATTCAATTTATTGATTCCATTTAATATTTGTAGAGAAATTAACACCAAGATACACATAATTTTCTACATGTTCTGTTTGTACCCCATCAGATATTATATTTGGATCAACAACTTTACCACTATTTTGAAAAACCATAACCTTTGTTTTATCTGTATTTACTTCAATTTTCCATTTATCAAAATAAACTTTCAATTTTTTAACTAATGTTTACAAACATTCTTTTGATTTAGAAAATAAAACGGTGTCGTCAGCATTAAACAAAGAAAATAGATTGACACCATTCACTTGGATATACTCAGAAACATTTACATTTAAATAGTCTTGCATATCATTAATAAATAACGAAAATAAAATTGGTGATAAAGGTTCACCTTGTTTAACACCACAAGAAGATATTCTGAAACATCTCCATTAAATTTAACACATGTCCTAACATTTCTATACATTGATTTAATGAGTTCAACAATCTTGGAACTAACTCCCGATCAAAACAGCTTATATCACAATATATTTCTAGGTATCTTGTCGAAGGCTTTCATAAAGTCTACAAACAGACAATATAATTTTCTTTCTTACTCAAAAACTTTGTTATAACAGATGTAATGGTAAAATACAATCGGTAGTAGATCTATTTTGCAAAATAACAAATTGATTTATATTTGTAACATCATTTTTTTCAACTCATTCCATTAATCTATTATTTAATACTAAAGAAAACAGTTTTGCAGTTACATTAACCAGAGTAATACCTCTAAAATCATTTACACTGTTTGATTTACCTTTCTTAGGAACAGGAACAATCAAACCTTCAGACCACTGGTCAGAATAAACACCACTGTCAAAAACATGGTTAAAAATAACAACTAAGTAAGGTATAAGAAGACCATCTATACATTTTATAATTTCACTCAATATACCATCAACACCCGGACTTTTACCATTTTTCATACCATTCACTATACTTGATATTTCATCCGCTGTAGTTTCTGAATCTAACATTTCATCCGAAATTTTAACAGTATTAAAATCATCATAAACAATATCATTTTAACACTACTATGCATCTTTAAAGTATTGAAAAAAAATCATTCATATTAATTTTATTTACATTATTTACACTCAGATTTACATTTTTAACAACCCTTCAAAACTTATTAGGTTGTGTTTTGGCAATATTTGACAACTTTCTACCTTGTAACTTTTTAACACGTAATTTATGTTTCTTTTTAATTTTATTATATTTATTTCTTTGTTTTACAAAACCAAAGCTGTTTGTATCACTACGATTTCTATAATACTCATTCCTAAGCTCTAAAAATGTAACCTCAGTTTAACATTCATCATTAAACCATGCATTTAACTGACGATTAGTTTCAATCTTGCCTGTTGTGACATCTTTACCGAAGCACACTAATGCATTATCATAAATAAATGAGCAAAAATCATTTATAACATTATTAATACTATGATGCGCCTGTAAATTAGAAACAATATTATCTAACTTGTACTTATTATCTTCAATTATAGATCTGTAGTGATCGTTCTTAATAGCGTCCCATATCAATCTGGTTTCACGCTTAACTTCAGTTTTTTCGACATGACTACATTACATCGTATGGAGAAAAAACAATGGTGAATGTGAAGAAAACTCATTCTGGTCTAATATTAAAAAATCATGAATAACATCTACAGAAGCTTCATCTATTAGTAAAAAGACTAGATCCATTATTTGAGAAATAAGTACAGCTACCGAATGACATCAAAACCAAGTCTAACGTTTCCAATTAAAATATCTGTATTTTTACATAAATTAATCAACCTTTTACCATTTACATTTATTGCTTTGTCATCTGTGCATCTAGTCGGGTTTTGAACCAGTAAATTTTCATCAAGATTCATACATTGATTATAGTTATGATCTAAGATAAAGTTCACCCACTCTGGAGTTCAAATCACCAGTAATAACAAGTTTTCCATTATTTTTGTATTTCACTATATACGATTCTAACAAGTAAAAAAAGTCTATATCTTCTCTTCTTAAAACATTTAATAAAATTATTGTCACTAGCATGTCTATTTAGTCCATCAAAATACCAAGAAAGAAACTTTATTTGTCGCTCGGACCTGTCCTATGCCTCCTTCATCCTGACTTCCTCTAGTCGCGTTTCCGGTCCTCTGTACTCTCTCCCGTTGATGTAGAGCCTATCCACTACTAACTTTAGGTATTGTAATTATCGCGTTCTCTTTTCATCACTGGCATTAGCCTTTGTCGTTTGTCCGCGATCTCCTTAGGGTACTGTTCACTTATACCATACTTAGTATTTTTTAAGTTTGAAGCTTAGTTGACGAATACTTTCTTTCTCTTGAAAACTATGGAATTTAGCCACAATTGGATGGGGTTTTTTATTATTTGACATGACTTTTTTGCCAATTCGATAAGCTTAAGTTCGTTTACACAAAAATCCTTCACTAATTCTGTACAATTTTCTTTTTGACCTTCAGGTATCCCGAAAAACAACAGTTTTTCTCGCATGGACCTTGATTGCACATCCAATAACGATTTTTAATACTTTCATTCTTAGATTTTAAGAAGTGCGTCTGGGCTCGCAAGCCATCCATGTCTTTCCTCAACTTTTTGGTATGATTTAAAACTGTTCTAATTTAGTTTTTGTGTCATCAAAACTGTTACCGAGAAAATTCACCAACATTTCTACCTCCGAGACCCGCTTATCTATCCCTTTAACCGTGACCTCTATTTTCTGAATGTTTGAACTAAGTGTACTTACAGATGATTCAATGGATTTTGGAATTTGTCTTTTATAATTCTCAAATCACTAGCAATTTCCTTTGCCCAGGGTGGTGGGGAATCATAATAATGATATTGAGATAACTACGTCATACAAATACTTAGGGTTACTTTAAACTGAACACCTTGATTATTCTAAAATGGTTAAAGTTTTCGCCAAATCTGCTAATCGTGCTTTGGGTTACCTAATATCGAAATGTAAAACAAATGGTGGTTTTCATCTCTCTGTTTTCATCAAATTATATGATACACTTGTTTGGCCTGTCATCAGTTTCAGTTCCGCAATATGGTGTGAATACTCGTGCATTAACGCCGTGCAAAACAGAGCAATACGTTTGTATATGGGAGTCGGTAAATATACTCCTAATTTAGCAATACAGGATGATATGGGTTGGAGACCACCATCTATAAAAAGTGGACAAATGTACTAAGACACTGGTCTAGTAGAATGGGTAATGGTAGACTTAACAGTAGTTTTTAAATGGACAAATATGTATGGTCACAAGTGTAGTGTCGTTGTAAAGAAGACAAAACACGTCTAACGCTTTTAGACTACATATTACTACATATTTATTCTACTACAGATACACGTGCAGTTAAGTGTATATACTGCGCATGACAAGACAAGTCAACATCAGCAGGCATACATCTCTATATACATCGCACAGTGACACACACTCACTCACTCTCTATCTCTTACTGTGGACATACTATAAAATATATACATGTGCATACATCCCTCCCCCTTTTTAGATATGATGCTGTATCGAAACAAAATAATTTCTGTCAGAAAACCAAATACTTAATTTCTGTCAGAAAATTAGAAATTAAACGAGACTTACCTGTAAGTTGAAGTTTGATGAAGATTTTCCGAGGTACCAAGTCACAGTGGGGATCAGATGAGAGATGCGAAGTAGCATTCCCAGCTCAGTCTTTAAAAGCCGACATGCGTTCCCTGAGCACCCAATGAGTAGTTTTCCCCTGGGTGGGCCCAAGGGTGGGCATCTGATCCCCACTGTGACTTGGTACCTCGGAGAATCTTCATCACACTTCAACTTACAGGTAAGTCTCGTTTAATTTCTAATTCTCCTTCTGTACCATGTCATGTGGTTATCAGATGAGATTTTAAAGCGTGGTCAGTGAACGCATGCTAAGATATCAAACCGAAAAAGGAGTATCAACACCAAGCTTTTTGAATTTATTTACATTTATTGATTTCCTTTTTTTTTTGTTTAGCACTGAATTAGCATAAACATGAGAATTATCATTTATAGTTGGTTTATTGTAAAACTTTGTAAAAAGTTGTGGATGACGACCACCCAACTTTACTCATAATAATGTTCAAAGATAAACCACTTTCTCTCGCCGCGCTTGACGAAGCAAACTTGTACTATGAGCAGTATAAATATCTATATTTATACCCGCTTTTCCTAAAAGCATTTTTATCCATCTTGAAATGGTGTCTTTACTTACTGGGAAATGGGGTTTTTTGTAACTAATTAAAAGTTTTGTGTGGTTTTTTTCTCAGATTACAAGTCTTCTTGATATATAAATTTAATGTATTTACGACACATAGATTTTGATTATGTGGGAAAGCTATAAATTCAATGTGATTCAGATGATACTTAGGTCTGGACTGTTTAAGCGCCTCTTTAATTTCAAATACAATTTTATTACTTTGTTTGTGCATCAGATTAATGTCCAGTAAATGAAGCGACTGAACCCTCTGACCCGATACTAATGCAAGTAATGTACATACATGTAGTTTCAATGATTAAAGACATGCATTAAAGACAAATTATCATTACAGTTCCCCATATCATCGTTGTAACTAAGAACATCTACAACATTCCATATCTCGGTGTATCGTGGAAATTTAGGTCTTAAGGTAAATACTCCTCTCATAAATCTTATCACCAAAGGATGCTGACCAAACAAAGTGTTTGGAAAATCAGTTAATGTGATAACATTTGACACGGCACTTCTGGCAGTGTTAATTGTACTATAATTAAGTCCCAAGTCAAACAAATAAGTCATAAAATTTAAGGATTCATTTAATTTCGGATTTAAAATGTTGTATTTCTTATCACGTGCATAATTGATCCACTTATAAATATATGTTGAGTACTGTTTCTGTGTGGATTTCCTCCAAGAATTCATAATGATTTGAATTGTTCTGGTGGATAAATTTTGTCTTTCACACACCTCCCTGACACATGGCATACCAGCAGTGTCAGTCTTCGATACAGTGGGTGTACACTCGCGATTTTGTGCTTCAGAATCAATACTGATTTGTTTGGTGGTATTTTCGTGGGAGGAGCTATGCAAAGTCTCATCACCAACGGGAACCAACTCTGTGTTGGCCAGCGTGGTATAACTAACAGTCCCTCTGATCGATCTGTCAAAATTTTCTGTGCCACTTGATGTATGATGCTGAAAGGTGGAAAAGCATAAAATAATTCACGTGACCATGAAAAAGTAAATGCGTCGATAGCTATGACACCAGAATCAGGTATCCAAGATACATAGCGCTGAATTTGATAATTTACCCGCGACGCAAACAAATCAATTGTAGGTTAACCATATTTTAGAATTACCTTTTGAAATATATCACTATATAACATCCACTCCGTCTCATCCCGAATTTTTTCTACTCTCTTTATCTGCTATTAAGTTCAATTTTCCAGGCAAATGCGCGGCCGTTAACCAAATTTCATTTTCCTTTGCATACTCCCAAATAGCCCGTGTTTCATTGTTGCATATTTCTGAATGAGTTGTGCCGAATTTGTTTATACAAGAAACTGCTGTATAATTATCAATGTTAATTTTAAGATCCTGTCCTTTAAAATAAGACACATATGTTTTTAAACCAAGTAGAACAGCATGCAATTCCAAAAAGTTAATGTTTATATGTTTATACCGTGACTTAAGTCGTGCTCTGACCACTGACCTCCAGTTCAGACATTATTGAAAACTACCCCCCCCCCCAGCAATTTTTGAGGCATCTGTCGTCAGTTCAATGTCTGGTGTTTTTCGTCGAATAGGTGCCTCTGAATTAGCACTATGGTCCCGCCACCAGATAAGGTCGCAAATTGACTTAAAAGATAAAGTCATTGGTGCATCAAAATATCCTTTATTCTCTTTGAGCGCTTTGTTTTTGTCAATTTCAGTTGTTTTCAAAAGTAAAATACCATATGGTACTGTCAAACTTTAAGAATTCATTAATCCTAGCAATTCGGCTACATCTCTGATGCAATATTTCTTTCCCAAAATTTGTGATATTTTTGAATGAAGTTTCTTCACTTTTTTCTCTACAAGTTTAATTGTCATAGATTTTCTGCACAGGTTCTAAGATAGATTTTTCTTTCTTTAAAATAAATCCTAAATCAGAGAGCAATTTTGCAGTTTCACGAATATTCTGTTGGCATTCTTCATAAGTCTCGCCCTGAAGGTACGAATCATCAATGTACGATACTGAAATGAATCCCTTCGATCTCAGGGTACCATAAACGGGCTTTAACAACTTAGTAAACTATCGGGGTGCTGGAGAAATGCCGTTTGCCAAACAGGTATATTCATATAACATACCCCCCCCCCAAATAAACCAAAGATACTTTCTATGACTTTTTTCCACATTTACCAAATAGTAGGCATGTCTAAGATCTATAGAACCCATAAAACAGTTTTCCGTTATCACCTGCAAAGCGTAATTTAAGCTCTCCATTTTGAAATGTAAATACTTAATAGAACTATTTAGGTTCTTCAAATTTAAGATTACACGGTGAGACCCATCGGGTTTCGGTCTCAGAAATATAGTCGAAATAAATTCACCATAACAGTGTTCCGTTTTTTCAATGACGCCTTTACTTAATAAGTCTGAAATTTCTTGGTCAATTATTTCTGATTCTTTGACATTTGTTTTCGTTTCTCTTTTTACCAGTTGAAAAGGTTCTTCTATGAAATCGAATTTGCAACCTTTTACAATGTCAAGTATCACTTGATCATTAGTCAGCAATTGCCAAATTTCCAAATAATTTCAAATTCTACCAGCTATCTTGACTGGTTCAGAGTTAAGAGAAAGTGTACTCACCGGATCTTCTAATATTTGTTTTTCCCTTGGTTGTATGAGTTTTGCCAATTGTTGCTGATAACTTCCCTTTGAACCTCTTTCCTTTTGGTAATTTCCGTTTTGAGGCCTTCCCTGGCCTTTCCGACGAAAGATCTTTTTCCCTTGCCATATTTTCCACCTTCGGAACCCAAGGTTCCTTTGTAGTAAAAAATGGTTTTCCCCATCTTTTTCTTTTTCTTCTGAGCTGATGTTTTTGCCCAGGGTTGAGGTTTTATCAATAGTTTTCATTTGTTCCTCCACATTATCTCCAAACAGATTTTCCGTGATTTCTGTTGATCTGCAGCACATTGCTTTGCATTTGTCTCCAATGTCTTTCCGTATATTATCTCTCCTTTCATAACTCATTCCTTGATTTGTATTTACAAGAAAACTTACTGCATCCGTAAGGTCGTTCACGATTTCATCCGTGTCTGGCCTGCTTTGTTTTTCGTCTGCCGATATTAACTTTTCAACTGAATATACAATCGGTATAATCGCTGCAATAAGTGTTTTTGTTCCTTTTGAAGCAGCAGATCTTTTTGCTTTGAGCTTAACATTATGTTCCAAACTTCCTTATTCACTCTTGGAACAGTTAACAAATTACAATTGTCCGGTCTAACATTCTTCTCTATTAGCTCATTTTTCTTTTTATCGGTTAGTTTGGACTTGAGTATGTCCTTGACGAGCTCTGCCGAGCTCTGCAAGCTTAGAGTTTACTTTTGGTCCGGTTTTATCCGGTTCCGTGTATTTCCCGATAAGTTTGTCATACAGTGTACGTTCAAATTTCTCACTATTTTCATTTTCATTTGGTCCATTTTTTGACATGACTTTTTCAGTCTCTTTTGATGGACCAGCCTTTATTTCTACGTCTGAACTTTCAGGGCGACCATCGGTCTTTCCCCCTTTATCAGATTCTGAGATGAGCTTTTGTTTTTTGCTCACTGGCTCCTCTGACTCTGAACTATTACCTTCAAGTTCCTCATAAAGGACTTCAAATTTTTTGTTTGTATCCTTTTGGTATTGATTATGCTTCCCAAGGATATTGTCTTCTAGTTTCCTAGTCTGTTCCTCTTGTTTTCTCAAGAACATTTCCATCAAATGTCCTATGTCTGTACTTTTTTGCCCCACCTGCGGTGGTGACATCAGACATTTTTCGCTATTATTTTCAGCAGTATCTCCCTTGTTTCCAGAAATTTCAATGCCATACCTTGCATCGAATTCTCTTTGTAGTTTTTCTAGTAAAGACTCCTCCATGTCTTCCTTATCTAGTACGATAGCAAGACTACGTCTTTAACAGTAGATAACTTAATCACCTTATGATATACTTAATGTCCGTCTGACTGATCTGGGGTCAACTTTGCAACTGAGGTGGGAATACTACTTCGCATCTCTCATCTGATAACCACGTGACTTGGTACAGAAGGAGAACCAAATGCTAAACACTATAAGTAAAGATTAATATAAGTCCATTATATTGTCTTTAAGTCTCTATACAAAGAAAACATCTAAATAAACTAACACTAAATGGCATGTACTTTTTTTTGTCGGCTGACTTACAAGTTGGCAATCATAACACGATCTACAAAATCGTTCAACCATTTCGTCCATTCCGGGCCACCATACACTTTCCCGCAACCGTTGTTTCATACTTAATACACCCGGGTGACAACCATGAGTTAATTGCAAAACTCTCTCGCGCAAGCACTGCAGAATAACAATTTTGTTACCTCGAAGGATCAAATATCCTATAGCACATAGCTCATGTTTAACAATAGATACTCCTTATGTTCTAACTTGTTCCATTGTTGACTAACAATCGTTTCTCGGACTGCTCTTAACTCGGGATAGTTTTTGCATTCACGCTCGATATCTGCGGTAGTCATCGCAATAGGCGCCGCCTCAGTTGCCACAAATCTAACATATTCTTCCGCGATTTGTGCACATCTACTCTCAGTATCCCCCACTTTCGGTATGAGTCTCGACAATGCATCGCTTTGTTACTGCGCCCCGATATATACTTAACCTTAAACGTATATGGCTTCATCCTTAACTGCCATCTCTCGATTCTAGCACTTGGTTTCGATTTTGGAGAAAATATGTATTCCAGCGGTTTATGGTCGATCAGTTACTCGAACTCGCGACCAAACAAGTAAACATGAAACCGTTCACATGCCCATACCAATGATAGCGCTTCCTTTTCTGCCTGGGAATAACGACGCTCAGTATCGTTTAGACTACGACTCACGTAACGTATAGGTCTGTTCACCCCTGTTCTTGAACCAAGGCAGCACCCAGACCAACTGAACTCGCATCTGAAATAACCTTCGTTGAAGCGTTTTTATCATAATAACCTAATAACTTGTGAATTTGGAAATAACAATGCAATATAATCCGCATTAGCTAATCTAGTTTTTAACTCCTCAAATGCCGATTGTTCCTTTTGGCTCCATTTAAACTTCACGTTCTTCCGTGTTATTTCGTGAAGTGGCGCCGCAATTGTTGCTTAATCTGGGATGAATTTTGAACTGTAGTTCACTAAACCCATGAAACTTCGAATCTCAGCCGCGGTTTTTGGTCTGCGAGCTTTGAGAACCTTTATTTTCTTCTCCGCTGGACCAATGCCCCGTTTAGACAAAACATGCCCCATAAATTCAGCTGAGACTTATTAAACACACACTTGTCTTGATTCTTCTCATACAACAATTTCTCTACTTTAGCTACTCTTTCATCATGCTCAATCTGAGATTTTGCATGCACAAAAATATCATCCATAATATTGTGTACCCCCTTAATACCACTTAAAATTTGATTTAAAGTTTTCTGATAAAGTTCAGGTGCACAAGAAATGCCAAACATTAAACGTTTGTATCTATATAATCCCAGATGATTGGTAAATGTGGTGATTTCTCTTGAATCTTCATCCAGTTCAATTTGATGGTAAGCCTCCTTGATGTCCAGTTTACTGTACATACTTTGATTCATTTCTTGTAAAATTTCCTCAATTGTTGGAATTGGGAATCTTATTCTTTTAACAGCTTATTTTGCTTGCCGCATGTCCACACAAACACATATTTCACCATTTTTCTTTGGAATAACAACTAACGGAGAAACCAAAGCTCTTGGTTTATCAACGCATTCAATAATATCAAGTCTTTCCAATTGATCCATTTTCGCACTAAGTTTGTCTCGTAAATTATATGGTGCTCTCCTTACTTTTTAATTACTAACTCAACACTTTTATCTATTGGAATCCGTAATTGAAAATCTTTTAAGATTCCCTACGCCCTTGAAACATTGTGGGAATGTCTCTTTAATTGATTTTCCGCCTGTCTCTGTTATATTGTTCAAATTTGGTCCTAACTTTAACACTCCCAATTTAATATCTATAACTCTTCCTAAGAGTGCATGACCCTTTGTATTGCCCAGGGAAATATGTTGTCCAAAATAATTACAACACTCAAGCCATAAATTTGTGAATGCGTTGCACATACGTGCAAAACGATTTACTGCAAATAAACAGAACAAACAATTATGAATGTTATGAATTGCACAAGTTTACAAATATTTTTGCTTACATTTAGTTTATAAATAAAGCTGACCAAAGGGAAGTAAGTCAAACAACTTTAATAACAAACAAAGGGAGATAACCATTACTTGACTGAACTTCAATAAAACTATAGCTTAGTGTACATGTGTGTTGTTGTTATATGTATTATGTATATTTGTTAGTATTATTGTGATGTAAATATACCATGTGGTAACAAAAAGGGAACAATGGGTAACCAAATAATACAAAAGTTGCGATATAAAGTAACCATAGCAACAATAAAATGACAGCATGACTGACAAGACCATAAAATTTATTAAATGAACTGGGGAAAATGCAATAGGCATAAATCGTGTTTTATAATACATTGACGAGTAGTGTAAACAACTACTTGGAATATATAAATCTTGACCGAGAACTAGACTGGTATGACCTGAATATATACCAGTAAACTGATTATAAGGATAAATTTCAATTTATTGGAAATGTCAACAAACACTACCCATATGAATGCTTAAGAGAAACATCTGTGACTTACCAAATTAAAAGTATGACTTGCAAAATATATGCAATACGGAACAATTTTCACTGGGATCTAGAAACAATGCACATGTTTTCGATGTACAGAACTAGAAAAAATGCAAAAACGTATGACGTACAGCGTAATCACGACGTCAACACAATTAATGCGCGTAAATGAAGCGCGGAATTTAAACTTAAAAGTAACGTGGGAGTTTGGCTCCTACACCCTTCCCTGTAATTACAACAAAATTCACACCAGATAATTTTTTATTCTGATAATCTAGGTCACAAATAAAGGTTCTAGCCACTTTTAATGATTGATCACTACTATATGCGTACAGCGTTTTGAAGTTTCGTATTGATTTACATTTCACCCGCATAAGTTTTAAATGTTCCCACTTTTCTTTGTCCACTACGTTACAGCTGGCACCAGAATCAATAATCATATTTAATGGAACACCTCCAACATTGGCTTTTATTGTCACATCATTGAAATTACTGTCGTGGACACTAAATTTATATTCCTCTTCACTTTCATTTCCATGAATTTCATTTACACTTCTCCCAATTCCTTTACTTCCTCGTTCTTTACTAGACTTTGTTCCCCAATTTTGCATGACACTTTTTCTCAAAATGTCCCACCTTTTAACACTTTCTACATTTCTTGTCCTTAGCTGGACACTTTTTATCCCTTGCATTATGCCCCATTCTCCACAGTTATAACATTCAACATTGCTCTTTCATTTTGAACAGTTATTTTATTGATAGTATGATCAGTATTCCTACCTTCTATAGATCTTGCTTGTCGAGAGGCATCTTCTCTCGCCCTTGCTATGTCTCTTAATTGTTGTAATGTTAGTCCTCTTCCTTTTTCTAATAACTGCATTCTCAGTTCTTGAGAGGAACATTTGTTAATGGAATTCACCAGAGTACCACGTGATATCTCATAGCGTTTGTGCGGGACAATTATTTCTATTGACAACGGAATCGCATAAAGTGACGTTTTCCCGTAATAACGATGTTTTTTTTCGGGAATATTTGACGTAAACGTTATCCATTTCATTCCGTACAAACGTTAAGAGGTATTGATCACGTGGTACGCTGGCGAGTTCCATTACTTGATCTCTGATTTGTTTATCGATAGCATTGTTATTTCCAAATTCACAAGTTTCACTTTTTGTCATAACCTAGTTATAAACCGTTCAACAGTTTCATTTTCTTGTTGGCTCATATTTCTGAATGGGACGTTTGCTTGTGGTATAAAATATTTCCTTAAGGCATTTTTAGCCTTAGCGTAATTATTATCACCTTCTCCCATTGGCAAGGTAAAATAAATATCCTGGACTCTAAGTCCCACCGTGTGTAGAAATAATGTTTTTTTTCTGATCCGGATCTGTGACACCCTTTTCTTCGGCATAGTGCTCAAACCACAGGGGCTTGGTGTCAAAAATATATTTCGGAATTTTGTAAAGTTTGTTAAAAATGGATTTCAGGCAAAGTTATCGACATGTACGAACTTGTATCAACCTCGCATGCAATAAAAACACCAATAAATAATCTTTAAAACAAAACTACAAAAATCCTGACACCAAGCCCCTCTGGCTCAAACCCCCGGGTCCATCTTCTCCAGCTACCCGATGCGCTTGCAGCATCACCCACCTCAAAAGGTGGTAAGCTTCCTATCTCTTGCAGTACACACTACCCATATTTTATACCATTTAAATCCTCGTCGCCATAAATTGTAGTGTCGTTGTAAAGAAGACAAAACACGTCTAACTGTTTTAGACTACATATTTATTCTACTACAGATACACGTGTATATACTGCGCATGACAAGACAAGTCAACATCAGCAGGCATACATCTCTATCTACATCGCACAGTGACACACACTCACTCTCATCTCTGACTGTGGGCATACTATAAAATATATACATGTGCATATACTACAACAACTGTATTAAAACTGGTGTTATGAGTCTTTGATAAATTTCAGGTTACTAGTTTTTATGAATTTTAAATGTAAATATATTTCCTTTAATTTGATTGAAGATGTTTTAATTGAAAATTCTAAGCAAGATTGGTATATTTAGCTTTTATCTGATAAAAATTCTAAGTTACGTTTTTATAAAAATTTTAAATTTGATTATTGTACTAAAAACTTTTTAAACAGTAATATTCCTGGGAGATATAGATCTGTTTTTTTCTAAATTTAGATGTGGTGTAGCACCATTAAGAGTAGAAACAGGAAGATATAAACGTTTGTCAGTTGAAGATAGGATGTGTTTAAATTGTAAAAATGTTTTAGAAGATGAAAAACATGTAATTTTAGAGTGTCCATTGTATGACAATTTTAGACAAACATTATTTTTAAAAGCAATATCACTAGATATCGATTTTACTCGCAAGACTGAACAAGAGAAAATTAAATTTTTGTATACTAATAAGTCAATGTTTTATAATACTACCAAAACCTACTATGGTATTTGAATGAAAAGAAAATGTGTTTTATATACTTCTGTAAATTAAGGTGTGTGTGTGTGTGTGTGTGTGTGTGTGTGTGTGTGTGTGTGTGAGCGAGTCTCTCATAACTCTTTTAAGAGTGCCTCAGTATATGTTGTTTTACATACTTGTACATAATGTGGTTAATTTGAGGTGAGACTCTAATAAAATATATGTTATGTTAAAATATTTGTTATGTTATTGTGTTTTTAACAAGTTGAGTCATAACATGAAAAACAGTGTGCACACTTCATGATGCGCGTAGCAGAAAATTAGATCACCCCCTAATTCGTGAAATTCTGGAACTGCATACATCTATTACATATGCTGTTTCAGATTTTAATAAAATTATTAATTATTGTTGGTTTGTTGGTTGCCTAGCCATTTTGGTATAAAAGGCAACAGTAAACTGAGCCGATTCAGATGCTAAAACAGCATTATCCAAACCGTTGAAATAACTACTTCTTTTGTTCCTTATACTGATTTAAAACCATTGATAGATAATTATATCTATGATCAATGGTCAAGTCAATGGAATAGCCAAGAACACAATAAGCCTTATTCAGTTCAGCCCTGTCTGGGATTTATACCTTTATCCCAGTACAGTAGGCGTGATAGTATTTTTCTTCGGCGCTGTAGAATCGGCCATTGTTATTTTACACACTCATTTTAAAGGGTGAACAACCTCCACAATGTGTCCCTTGTTAAAGTCAACTATCTATTCAGCACATTTTGCTGGATTGTGTCGACTTTGCAGATACAAAGGATACTTTTTATTCAGCATCATCGATGCAAGATCTTTTTAGAAATGTCCATGGACATAAAATTTTAAACTTCCTTCGGGAAATTAACTTATTTGGTAAAATTTAATTGTTTTATTATTTATTTTCCAGTGTTTTATAAATAATCTGTCTGTGATATTACTGGTATTTATTAGTTTACTTTAAGTTTTTATTTTATTATACAAATAGATTTACCTTTATTTAGATTTTTATTGATAATATTGTATCTTTTACGCTTTTCTAGCCGCGAATAGCTGCAAAATTGCTGATGCGGCTCAAAACATTATTTCACTTTACTTCATTTATTTATTTATTTATTTATTTATTTATTCAATCATTTATTTATTTATTTATTTATTTATCTTTTTCTCATTACTTCCGGATTAACAATAATAACTATATCTTATTTATTTATTCATTTATTTATTTATTTATTTATTTATTTTTCTCATTCCCTATTTAACAATAATGACTTTTTAATGATCATTCAATGATAGGTTAACTTGCTTCTTGTTATGGACTTTACTTATTGTATGAAACAAAAATCTTAAATGCCTATATAAGAATGGGAGAGCCTACGTTAAAAAATTCAAAACTCTAAAAAATAATAGTCTTATCTGACTACTTACCACTTAAAACATGCTTTTTCTTGCATGATGAAGTGACCGAACAATAACCCCATTTAAAAATTTAATTTTTTCCGATAACCAACATTAGCAGAAGATTGACTGATTAGAATCGTGTTCATTTTGATAGGTCATATTTTGTACAGGGTAGGATTGAATATTACTCTTAACAAAGGACCCTGTCTAGTGACCTACTTTTGACTAGAGGAGCGTGTAAAGATGCACACAACAATAGATGAATGAAACTTTTTAAATGCATCAAGTAATGTTGAGTATAATTACATTATATATAATATTTTTCTTCTTTCCACATGAAGCTAAATGAATTTTTAATCGAAGAATCACTTGACATGATATAGGTTCAATCCATCATGATTGTGGGGGATTATTACTTGTCAAGTGCCATGATTCTCGGAAAATTATTGTTGAGCAATTTCAAAGTAAAATTTTAATGGGTCAACTTGGAATGACCATTTGACCCCTCATTGGAAATGGCTAATCAATACTATGATATCATATACACATTCATATGTGAGCCGGATTGTTGTTTGTACTCCAAAATTGATTCATAAGACAAAATGTAATTTAGTAATGAAGGACCAGGTGACGTTTTGGCCATGGTCAAGTTTATGTACGAACCTATAGAAGAGTGCAATGTAATTTTGAATGTTGGTAAGATTCGTTGTAATGTTGTTTAATGTTGCATTAGCATTTAAAAAAAAAAAAAACAAAAACTTCTCAATGAGTCCAAGTTTATAATCTATTTAGCTAGTCATTTTTACTCAATTTTTCCATTTTGTACCTAAATCAGCCCAAGTCATACCAATGGTCATGTGACCATTTTGTACCATTCTGTGTAATGTTCAATTCAGTGATACAACCATATCGTACCATTTCCTTCCAACGTAATTAAAGAGTTGTGATTTTTAAAATATATATGTAATACATATTATATAATTTTTTGGGTGTTTTTGATAAAAGAATGTTCAACTTTTAAATTACAACATAAAAAAAAAAAAACACTTGTGAATTTCAAAATAATTGATTTCCTTTTTCTGGCTGTTATTTTAACTACAGTCATTATATATTGCGATCACTTGTTGTTCATCCCTTGGTTTATTACACATGGCGACCTAAAGCACAGTGCACATATAGTCAGAATTTCAAAATCTTGTTGATGACCTTTTTATTTCTGTACAAATGTGAATTGTTCCACATGCATTCCTTACCTGATATTTTTATTAAAAATATTTGTGAATAACAGGATTGAAAAAAGACATAATCATCTTGATGACATTCAAAATTGTAACAATGTTTGATAGTGATGTCCAATCGGACAAAAAATCATAATCGATAATCGGAGAGGCATAATCGATCAATTAATCGATAATAATCGGAATTACTTAGTAACTGTACATCAGTATTCAGAAACAAATAAAACTGAATATGAATACAGTATTCAGAAACAAATAAGGCTGAATATAAATACTTTAATTGTAAAAGCCAAGTGTTCTTGCTTTGTGATTGTAAGTTAAAGGCCAGATAGCTCCTTGCCCTGATAGACTGATAGTGGCCAAAGCATCGCACTGTGTAAAAAGTGTCTGAATACAATATATTATCCGATCCTCATCCACCATTGTTGTTTTTAGTAGCAAGAACCAGAAAAGAAACAGACTTTACTACAATCTGGAAACTACTTTCAGACATCGCCGATGATCGATTATTTATCTTGTGATCGATTATTAGGATATTGCTGCCCTGACAACGACCGACAATGGATCATCGGTGATAATCGCGACATCACTAATGTTTGATGATAAAAATCTTAGGTGATGAATGTATTGAGGGATCTATCATTTAAATATAAAAAAAACAATAAAAGGCTGAAGTCATTTCCATCAGTTTTATTATTAGCTAACAAAATATTCAAAAGAAATGTAACAAAAACATGTTTACTTGCCAACAGTACATACGATGGAATTGTTTTTTCAACCTTTACAAAACCTTTATGAGTGCTCTTCTTATGCTGAAGTAACATTCTGAATTGCCAACCTCATGACCTCAGATGAATGCCATCAGATAAAAATTTCTGTTTGCAGTTTGAAACCTATGTTTAAAAACCATTGCGGTTGAGCTAGAAATAATTTGTTATTAACCCAGTTAATATCCATTTTACTCTCTATCATGTTGAGAGGCATTCACATTCATAGGGTTTATACACATTCGAAAAGAGGAAGAGAAATAAGTAAATTAGATGGTATGAAATGGTAGCAAGGAAAAAGGGTAGATAGTCTTTAATATGTGGAAAATCTTAAAATGTGTGGTACACATTATAATATGATATAATGTTAGCAGTACTTTATGGTACGAAACGGTCAAACAAGATGGTACAAATTGGTCATAGTACGAAATGACTAATTCAGTGTGCATTATGTCTACTCTGACATGGGTGCATTCGAGACAGCTTTTTGTTAAGGTGCTAGCTCACAATGTCACAGACAAGCCAGGGGTTCAAAATTATTTTCAGAATGATAGGTCCAGGAATTTTTGCCTTTATTTTTGGAAGGTCTCAAATTAAGATATGCAGGTCTCATATCAGCACTGGAAGGTCCATGTGCGCCAGAATCAAAAAAACTAATGTTGATCAACTTTGTTTATATTTTTGGTTAAAAATATATATGATATCATATACAACATACAAACACCCAAGAGATACTGTTGTCAAAGTGGCTGTGCATTATATTTTGATTTTCGAAAACGATCAGACAACAACAACTTTGACAAATTGCAATAAATTAAGTGATTTTGAGACTGTTTTTAATACACAAAGGGAGAGTATTCTGAAAATGTTTTAATACACAAAGGAAGTGAATTATAAAAATTGGCCCGACAGAAAAACGGCAGGTCCATTGGACTTTTACAGTAAAAATGCCAAGGGTTCCAACTAAAATCAAAAGGTCCTGGACCTCAGACCTGGGGCATTTTGAACCCCTGCAAGCATACCCCTCCCCATGTCACATTATCAAGACACTGGATGAACCAGTCAATACTCAGACCACAAGGAGAGGAAGCAGTATCTCAAATTTTTGAAGACCTTGTATGACCTGGCCAGTTTTCCATCCTAAGCCCTCTTGAGACAGCACTTTCAATGAACCCCCAAGGCAGTCTCAAAAGTCTAGATGGGACATTTTACTCCATGTTCTTGACATGTGATGAGTTATTTAAGCATTATCCTTTACATGTAATCTTTAAGGGTTAGGTTATTCAAAATTGAGTGCATCCTGAAGGTGTTTCTCCCAATGACCCAGGGTAAGCCCTGATTCTAGAAAAGTATGAGACAACAATTGTTTAACTTTAAAACTTAGGAGCCATTTGATAACAAACAGTACCTCTTAGCCCCGGAAACAAAATTGACATAAAGTGTTTAATCCTGCATGATTTAATTGTTTATTATCAGTAGTTTGTAATACTTAATTAATTAAAAAAAACTTAATGATATTTATCTGCCTCATAATGAAATCAACAAAAGTTTGGAGTTGAAATATATAGTATTAGCCAAAATCAACTTTTTTAGAGCCAACAATTTTAAAAAATTAGCATTAGCCAAAATCAACTTTTTTAGAGCCAACAATTTTAAAAAATTAGCAATTGGCTGAGTGACCCCTGTTGACCTCTTTATGATTCAGGTTTTACTGTATTAGATAAACACTTGTATACGGTATTCTATATGCTTCATGAAGAAATGAAAGATTTTCTTGTATTTTTTTTTGAAATCATATTTGAATTTTATTTTTTTAATTATAGATAAAACAAAAGTATAATCAAGACTGATGTCTGACCAAACCTTCTCTGAGGTAAGTTACCATGGCAACATATTAAATTTATAACCATAAATGAAGTCTGAGCAAACCCTTTCTAAGGCATGTTACCATGGAAACATATAAAGATTATAATTATAAATGGTGTTTGACCAAACCTTCTACAAGGAAAGTTACCAAGGCAACATATTAAAATTATAACCATCAATGATATCAGACCAAACCTTCTCTGATGTAAGTTACCATGGCAACAAATTAAGATTATAAACAATGAATGATATCGCACCAAACCTTCTCTGATGTAAGTTACCATGGCAACAAATTAAGATTATAAATATGAATGATATCAGACAAAACATTCTCTGAGGTAAGTTACCATGGCAACATATTAAGATTAGTAATTACAGTTAGTGTTTGACCAGAACATCTCTGAGTTACAGATAATTTATAAGTTTAATATTAAATTTATAATAATTTTTTGAAAGATTAATGTCTGAACAAATGTTTTCTATAAGTGAGTGTACCATGGTAACATTAAAATTGTAATTAACAAGAGTTATATGTGACAAGACCTTGTCCACAAGTGAGCTTGGTAACATTTAAATCATAAACAAGACCATTGTCTGACCTAACTTGGGAATACATTTAGATATTTATGACGGACAATTAATGTATTATGTCAGGGCTTCCTCTTTGATTCATCGAGTCTTTGTACATCAGTGTACATGCTCCAAGTTTATATTTATCATCGTTAAACAAGTGACCAACCTATTAGAAGATTCTGTTTTATTTACAGCTAATAGAAATGAAATTTTTGGAAAATGAATCTCACTTATCATGATTAGAAGTTATCTATTTTAGAAAATCAAAAAAATTTAGAAAATTGAAAAACTTAATGCAGCTTTGAAATTAACAAAGGAATCGTTCTTTCACTTAAATTGGGCACATTCAGGCATGGTACATTTAAAAGAAGCTGGAGATTATAAATGGTGACTTACCATTTGCAAGTGAACCAACAGATTTTCTTGCACTATTTTCTGTTCCCTGAAGAATTTGAACTTAAGACTGTGAGAGATATTGTAATCCTAAAAGTGTGTTGCTTTAGACGACTTGGTCACTGAGCCCCCTTTACAACTTAATGGTATGCATGTCAATGTAATATATTTGTTAATATTTTTTTCCAGTTCTTAACATTTTGTGAAGAATATTTAAAAGACACAGATGCAGTAGAATTGAAGAAGTTGATGATCAGACGCTACAATGATTGTAACCATGACTTTAAGTCTTCTGGAGATTTTAAAGATCTAGTCCTAATCACAAGAGCTAAAATTGACAGCGATTCCACTCGTGTGTTTGTTCATCTGCGGGATTTTCTGGGAGAATTAAAAGCCTATAGAAACAAAAAAGAAAAGAAAAAAGGAACAAAACGTGCAAGGGATTCAGGAATTGTCAGATATAGAAACACCAAGTCCCAAATCTCTCAAGGGAGATAATAGTGAATCTAGTTCTGATGAAAAGTTTTTAGCATCTCATAATAAAGGTTTAGTTACAAATAGTAAATCTGACACAGACTCGGGTGTGGATTCAAAGGTTTGGAAATATGAGGAAAAGTCGAAAAAATCGCCATTAGTTAATGGGATACATGAGAATTCCAATGATGTTACTGTTTTGGAAGTGGCCAGCCAATCAGATGATGATTGTGTGATGGTTATTGATGATGATGATGATGATGATGATGATGATGATGATAAAGATGGTGATGTAAAAGATTCCTTGAAAAACAAATCAATTAAAATTGATGATAATGCAACTGCCAGGTCTCCTCTATCAGCCAAGAAGAACACAAATGCTTTTCAGGCAGCATTCCAAAACTTTACTAATCGTACATCAGACGAAATTGATGATTCTAAAAAACAGGAAGGTGAGTCAGAACTCCAAAATGGAAATAAAGATGATGAAGAATTGTCCAAAATGTCTGATGAAAATGAATCTGATTCTGTTAAAAAATTAAAAGTTATAACATTAAAGGAAGTTAACAAATCTAACAACAATGAAAGTAATTCTGATGCAGTGGATAAAACTGTTGACAAGATTACTAAATCAAAATGTGATAACCAATCAGAAACAGCCTTAGATAAGAGTTTTGGTGACAGTCCTAAACCTTCTACCTCTGCTGATTACAAAATTCCAGAAAATTTGGAGGAATCCATAAATGACACTTGTGATGATAGTGACATTCCATCAGATAACATAACAGACCATAAGTCTTCTGATGTTGATGAGGGTGATAGAAATGGCGAGGATGGCACTAATACCACTAAAAATGGCCCTACAGAACTAAAGAACAATCAAAATAGAGAAGAGGGAAACCAGAGTGTGACAGATACTCCAGAAAAAACAGTCAGAACCAAGAAGGCATCTCAGAGACAGATCAGGAGATTAGAACAGTTGTTAGAGGTAATGTATATATACATACATACATATATATTATATATATATTATCTTTCATCTATCGCCAGTGGTTTTGTTGTTTTTAAATTAATACCTTTCATTTTTGCTTCTTGCATATTTTATTCAGAATTTTTATTGGTCAGGATTGTATTAGAAAAATGACTTTAATTTGTTTCAAACATTTTGCATCGTTTTGAGACTTTGTTCAAATTGGAACATTTTGGTCATTCATGTTTTCCTAGGATAAACAATATTTGGTAGTAATTTTATGCAAACAAGGTCTGAGAGCATTCACCATTTACAATAGCGTACTCACCAGCTCACCAAACAATACTCTCAGTCATATAGTGTATACCAAAATACTCTCAGTCATATACTGTATACCAAAATACTCTCAGTCATATAGTGTGTACTGAAATACTCTCTCCATTGGTTATAACAGGGCTGAGATAAAATTATTGCTATTACTCAGCACTGTGCCAAGGATCTCTGTATTTATTTTGATAGAGCATTCTATTACAGTATGATCTGAATTTTTCGTAGAGATCCCTTGATGGCCCTTTTTACTCAGGCATTAGGGGTCAGGGGTTAATTGCAGTTCCCTTAATTGACAGTGCTTATGTGATAATTATGCAAGAATTTTTAGTAATGCAAGAATTTTTAACTAAAATAACCCTTGACATTTTCTTATCTTTTTTTAGGATATAAGGGACCAGATTGAAAAATTGAAAGAAAAAGAACTGTCATTGGATGAATTAGATGATGATGAATCTGCTTATGTTCTTGAGGATAAATACCAGAGGAAGTTTGTCAAAGTGTGGAACAAGTTGTGTGAATTAAAAGGAAGGGCAGAAACAACGGGTAGACCAACTGAAAGGAGATTTATTTACACTGGTATGAGGTGAAATAGTAGAATGGGTTTGGTGTGTGAAGTGAAATATTAGAATGGAGTTGGTGTGTGTGATAAAATATTAGTATGGGTTAGTGTATACGTATATGATGAAATATTACCATGGGGTTGGTGCATTTGGTGAAATGTTACCATGGGTTTGATGTGCATGATGAAATATTACCAAGGGGTTGATGTGTGTGGTGAAATATTATCTTTATTTATGATTCTGAAAAGTTCAGAAAATATTCAAGACATAAAGTTTACTCTATTTCTTTACAATATAAATTTGGAAAAAAGAAAAAAGAAAAAACCAGTGTCCAACAAAAACTGGCACTTTTTCACTAAGATCTGCGGGAAAAAAATTCAAATCCGTGACAGTAAGAGTGTGATTTGTAACACAATAAATGAACATCTCCAATAAAACCAGAGATGATAAGTCTGTTTGGTTTTCATATTGATCATTGATGTGGTTCTGTTCTCTTTTCCAGATACTTATTTAATTTTAATATATATATACATATATATATATATATATATATATATATATATATATATATATATACCGTACTGTGCTTTTTTTCTTGTACAAATTATTCTATGAATTTATTTTTGTTATTTTAGGAACCAGGTATCCAGAAATCAACAAAAAAATCGAAAGATTTGTCAATAAGAAGAAAGTATTTCCAGATTATGGTGATATTCACAACATTGTTGCTAAAGTGAACATGAAACAAGGACTAGGTCTCAAGTAAGTTGGACTTGCAGACTTTTTTACATACCCTGTCTACATCCTAGAATTATCTCCCTTTACAGTAATATAAACCTAAACCTAACAGTTATATTCACAATGTCATTGCTAAAGTGAACATGAAACAAGGGTTGGTCTTAAGTAAGTTAGACATGTAAACTATTTTACCCCATCTACATCCTACATCCTAGAATTGTCTTCCTTTACAAAAAATATTAACCTGAATATTCTGGTCCATTAAAGTAATGTTTTTCTTCCCAGTCAGAATTGTATCACACCCATATGGTAAAGTTCTGGTAGGATCCCAGAAGGCGAAATTCTGATACACCCCCAGATGGTGAATTTCTTCTGGTCTGGTGAAGGAAACCAAAGAACCTGAAGAATGATTTTATACTTTTATTTTTATGTGTTTGGCTCCCATTTGGTTGCAAATTAAAAAAAAAGCATTATATGTAAAAATTAACAAAGATTGTTTTTATTTTATGATTTTCAGGTGTGCCAAGTACATGAAAATACTAAACTGTCTAGGTCCCAGTTTCACAATCATTCGCTCTATTGAGTGTACACACAACTCAAATATTCTCTTTTCTCTCATCAATATTTTTAAAATTTTGAGTTTTATGAGACATTTTTTGGTTTTGTTCATAACATAAGATATTTAATTTAAAATGTGTAACATCCTAAAAGCTAACATTGAAATATTCCCTAATTTGAGTTAAGTGTACACCATTTCCCCATTTTTTCTCATCGATATTTGAAAAAAAAAAGTTTTATGTTTTCAGGCCTTAGATAGAATTTTAATGCCACTTGGCACAGTGCCTAATTAAAAAAGAAAACCACTCGTCACTTTGAAATTTAACTCGGCACAGTCACTACATGAAAGCGATAATTTCTTCTCTTAAGTACATCCAGAGCTTGTACCAATAAATAGCGTTTTTTGACTTTTTCTTAGGCTTTTCACGAACTTCGGATTTTCCACTTTAACCCCTAAGCCTCAACTACGCATTTCTAAGCATTTTTTGGCCCTTGTCTAAAATATCAAAGCATAGTTTTCGTTTGTCTGTCATTTTGTTAATATTCATCAGATTTTGATAAAAATGGTATCACATGAAAATATTTTTTCAGCACTTTAATTTTTGTTATCAAATTTTTTTTGTAGATGCACTCTAATTATACAATTTTTTTACTTTAAAGTTCGTAAAAAAATCATGACGTCAGAACAAAATGAAAAAAATGTCACGTGATCGCAAAATCTAAATCGACTTAAACCTCCTGGATCATTTCAAAAACAATGAACAAAGCACATATTTATAAACTAGACGAAACACAGATTCTAAAACTATAAAAATATGGAGGACAATCCATTTACAAGTATTAGAAACGGCGACATTTAAATACCTACGGCTTGAAACCAAACAGCGGCATGTGACGTTTTCTAGATTCTTACTAGATCATGCTTGTAATAAAACTTAACATTATATTCAAACTCTAGAAAATAATATCATTATAATATCTACGATTTTTTACTGATAAAGGTTTGGTTTTTTTTTTCTTATTCTTTTTTATATATATATATATATTTATTTATTTATTTCGACAGATGCCATGTTTAATTATTTTTTAATCCTTGCTGAATCCCAGGAAAACAAAACGACGTCACAACTAAAATTTATGAGTTTGAGTGAAGCTGTTATGCTAGAAATTAACATAATTTTTGTTGGATGAATAAATACACTATTTATCGTAAATAAAAATGACATACGGAGAATTGACCTCAATTAAAATAATATACATGTGCTATAAATAGATGCAAGGGATTCCCATTTTCAGAAAATCAATTTCCCGGAAGTAGAGCATACACAGAAAACGCATTTGCAACATGCTTGTTTTTATCAACATATGGAGTCATTTAGGCTCCCCTTGTCATAATGTATAGATTTTTTATCCGATTTCCTACACTAGAGATTTAAGTGCATGTATGGCTTTACCAGATACAGATGCCGACAGTCACAACAGAGACGTATATAACTTTAGTTATATACGTCTCTGGTCACAGTTTGAGTTCTAATTTCACTATTTTCAAAATTAAAAAATGGAGACGATAATAAAACTCAAGATTTCCAAACGTACATAAAAAATTATTGTGGATGAAACAGAAAGAATTTTTGGAGAATTCCACGAACTATTTGATCAAAATCACTACCTTTTTTCATAACGCATTTGTCTCTCAGTGGTCCTTGCTTTTTTCTTTATATATGTACATAGTTGACAAACAAATCTTTGTGCCATATATAGCCAGATGGTCCAGCTTGCTTAGAGTGTCGTGTATGTGGTCATTTCTAACGGAATAATGGGGTTTTAGGTTTTTATATTACAGGTTATGGAACTCATCAAAATTTTAGGCCATCTATAATTGAACCATCATCATCATCATCATTGGTGAATTCAAGGTGGTTGCTGTTGTAACCCATCCCCTTTGAAAAATTCAAAAGAGCCTTGGATAGAAAAATGTCGCCAAAAGGTCCTAAGAAATATTACTAATTAGCTTTAAGAAGAGGCTATGCCCCTATCCCTCACCCTTCCCCCAAAAAGCTCTGCCCGGACTCGCATATTTTTTGAAATGGCTGGCAATCAATCACAATTTCCAAGAAAGTTGGGCTTGACTCAATTTTTTAATCAGATTTGTCCGTTTCTTGTCACAGCTACATTATACGCCAAATTCATCATTATAAGATTCTCTACTGCTCTCAAATAATTATAATGACGAACATTCTGATATAATTAGGTGCATGTACACGCACAAGTTGTAACGATCTTCTCCATATGTCACCATATCACTGTTATTACTACTGTTCGGCATTAGGTCAGATACTACTTCTAATACTACCGTGACATCACACATAGGAAACTCAAACTAAGGTGTTTCACTAAGCTATTAAAAATGCAGACTTCAAACTGCTGTCACTTTTTTATATTCTGTTACTAATTTTGATGCAGTTTTCGATATTAATTATATTTAAAAATCGTTTATAAAATAATTAAGCTAAAATATCTTTTGGATACATGTTTTTGATAAATTCTTTAAATTTCAAAGTGCAAAACTCTAACAAATAAATTTTATGATAAGGTGGATCTTTATGCATTATTATTATTATTATTATGGTCTGATGAATTGCACTGAAATAAATATTTACAAATATTTACAAATATTGGCGACCAAATAAGAAAGAGTGGAGTGGAGTAATTGTGTCTATGCTCCTGTCAAGGTTCTTTCATTTATATTGAAGTTAGATTGATGGGGAAAAACAGAGTGCCAAGAGAAAATTTCCCATCTTCAGCAAACAAACTAACTTTTTCACACTGGATTTGGACAGGAGGCAGCAAGAGACACTGTAATCCGTAAACGTGCTGCTTCAGACTATTCGGTCATCAAGTCTCCTGGGGACCAAGTGGAGTAGATAAAAGGGTGTGTCCCACCCCTAGATAATTTTAAAAACTTTTCAAATCCCCACCATTATTTTAATATGTCCTATCCTCCACGATGTACATGAACCACATAATAAATTGGTAATTTTTCTAACATCAATGCAATTTCTACGATATCGCTTCTTTCTGTTACATTTCTAGCTATTTTTATTTTCTTCCAAGATTTTATTTGTCATGATCCTCACACATTTTATAACGGACCTTATGAACCTCCATAGGTATACAAAATTTGAATAAAGAAGATATACTTTGACTATTCACAATTATATCATGTACATGAAAACTTGAAACTAGAAATAATCTTCCTTTTAAAAATCATTCTTGTATCTATTTGATATACAAACAAAAAACAGATATTATGGGTATCACACAATATTTTTCAAGTCTATAATTATGACATTGTAATGGATATTTTTTATTTTAAGAGCATAAATATCTCGTATAAAGGTTGTGTTGTAGACAGATGTTTTATACTGACGAAGTGTTATACACTAAGTTATAAGCCTAAAATTTCTTCATCTTTTGTCCCTTCATTGTAGCACCCCATCAAGCCCACCATACACCAAAACGCCATTTATGTGTAAAGAAACAATCTCTACATAATTCTTATAAGATGTATTAGTCCTTGGATAGTGCTGAAATATACAGCAATTTAGGTTTAGATTGAATTCTATTATTATTTTTATTATTATTATTATGTGTCTGTTAAACGTAAATTTCAAATAGTTATAGGTATACAGTTTGTTATGTTCGGAAACAATATTGAAATTAGTGTTTACCATTTTATGGGTAAATTTGTTGTCATTTAGGCAGATATCATTGACTTTTTTGAAAGAAAAATTTATTCTTTATCTTTCAGAATATATGTGGTTTCCATATTATATTTTAAGGGGAAAAGGCAAAACATTAGTTTTTTCACGAATTGTATTGTAATATCTTCAATTACAATTTACAATGGCAATATTTCTATATTAGAACATGTGTATACCACTGTTTTATTTTAGCTTAAACTTCAATAATACTTAAATAATTTATCATAAAAGTTTAAATTGCATCAAATTATTTCTTGTTTATTCTAACTTTGTAAAATCCTAATATTTATATAAATTTTAGTTCAATAATGGATCCAAAAACAATATTTTGTTGATTTTTTTCTCAATTTTTTCAAGGAAATGAATATTCTGTTTCCATGGTAACAAATATCTTTCTAAATTTGTTTGAAACAGAAAGTTAAGGTCATATGCTTTGATAATATATATGGATTGGTATTAGACAAAATTACTAGAAAAGGCAGAAAAAAGCCGTGAAAACCTAATGTAATGTCAGTCTAAATTCAACTCAAAATCCTTAGACTGTTTTATTGTAAAGTATACATATAGATTATTACATGGTTGTTTTGATATCGGCCCTGGTATCATGCCCAAGGGTGGTAGTATCGGCCCGAGCCCGTAGGGCGAGGGACGATACCACCCGCGGGCATGATACCAGGGCCGATATCAAAACAACCATGTAATAAACTATTTTTATCATATACTTAGTATGGTATTTCCCTTGATACTCACAATTTGGACCTGCACAATATCACAGGTCAATCAGGCGATACAGGCCAAAATTTCCTAATGAAGGAAGAGACTGCTTGTATCGGCCCTAGGGCCGATACAAGCTGTATCGGACCGGCGTTCACATTTTCCCGTACTTTTTCTCAAATTGGTAACCACTATTCATATTTAACCTAGGTATAAATCATGATTCATTCAAAATAAACACAAAATGGGATTACTGTTTTTAAAAAATACTATAATTTAATTAATGCAAATATTTTGTCAGCAGAATTTTGATTGGACCTCGACCGCAGTAAAATCTCTGTTTTACGGTCGGAGTTAAGATGTCACGTGCTATCTAGGTAACGATTACGTAGTGTATTCCAGCGCGCCGATACACGTGCTTTTGTTTACAAAACAAAAATGACGGACTTGATGATTTCGACGATTCCGTATTGCTAAATTTTGTCATAGAAACAGATACAAGCAGTCTCTTCCTTCATTAGGAAATTTTGGCCTGTATCGCCTGATTGACCTGTGATATTGTGCAGGTCCAAATTGTGAGTATCAAGGGAAATACCATACTAAGTATATGATAAAAATATGTACACCTGGATTTTGATTTGATACGAAACTTGAATATTGTCGAAAAATTTTACAATAATAGTTGAGTTTGATCTCAAATTATTATTTTTGATCCTTTCTTAGCCATTGTCCAATAGTTGGATGCATGCTCTAAATAAAACATGGGCACAAGAAGTTTATTCTTTACGAAATTTTCTTAATTTTCGTCTTAAAATTGAAAATTTGTTGCCATGGTTACCAATATCTGACCCTTTCTGTGAAGAAACATAAAGTTCAATTTCTTATCTGTCAGAATATATATGGCTTCCTTAGAGAGATGTTAAAATTCAGCCTTGAATACATACCATTTTTAGCTCACCTGACCGAAAGGTCATGTGAGCTAATTATGGCATAGAGCTGCGTGTGTATGTGCGTGCATGCGTGTGTGCGTGCGTGCGTGCGTGCGTGCGTGTGTGCATCGTTAACACCTATTTTCGACTTCTCCTCTGAAACTACTGGACAGATGTCAATGATACTAGGTCAGAAGCATATATGGGCCGGTGCAATTCAGATTTGTTCATGGCGTTGCCATGGCTACCAAAACTAGGTCAAGGTGACCTAGGGGTCCAAAAATCTTAAAAAATCTTCTTCTCCGAAACCGATGATGGGAAAAAAATCTGATGTGATATTTGGCTTCTCTAGGGTCTTAAGCCTATAGTTTGTTCATTTTGTGAAATTTGGTCGAAAAATGGGTTACGCGTTTTTGCGTTAAATTTTAAAAATTTCGTAAAATGGCTTCAAATTGTTATAACTTGACTATTTGAACAGATAATGACATAGGGTTTTCGGTTTTGACTTTTTCTTGAAATGACCTCTAAATTAGGGTCAAGGTCACAAATTAAGGTCATGACCTAATTTGTGATTTATGCAGTTTTAGGCAATTTTCTTGCAAATATTAAGAAATATATGAAATCAAAACATTGTTAAAATGTTCAGCATGACAAAATTTAAAAAGGTACCAAGTTTCTTAACTATATGATAATCCATGTAGGACTTGTTGCCCCTGAAATGTTATTTTTGGCTTTTAAATACCAAAATTGTGCATTAGCTTGAAAACTATAATCTTTTTGTATAGGCATGTATATTAGAATATTGTAGGTATTGTGACAATGATCATTTTGATGTATGGGTCAAGGTCATATGATCAAAGGTCAAGGTCACAGATGCAGAAGAAGACATAAATTGCTAATTATCTTGAAAACTATTAACTTTTTGTGTAGGCACGCATATAAGAATATTGTAGTAATTGATATGGCGATCATTTTGATATATGGTTCAAGGTCATATGATCAAAGGTCAAGGTCACAGCTGCAAAAGAAGACTAAAATTGCTAATTATCTTAAAAACTGATAACTTTTTGTATAGGCATGTATATTAGAAATTTGTAGGTATTGCAGCATAGATCATTTTGATATATGGTTCAAGGTCATGTGTTCAAAGGTGAAGGTCACAGGTGCAAAAGAAGACATAAATCGCTAATTATCTTAAAAACTTTAACTTTTTGTATAGGCATGTATATTAGAATATTGTAGGTATTGACATGGTGATCATATATGGTTCAAGGTCATATATGTTCAAAGGTCAAGGACATAGCTGTATAAGTATACTGAAATTTGTTACTTATTCGGAAATTATTCATTGCATTACAGTAACTTCATGCATATTATATATGCTACTTATAAATGAAATGTGAGTGGATATATTTCTGATTAAGTTTTGTGGGAGTTCTTAACTTGAGAAAACTTGGAAAGTTTCTGTACCTAATATATTGTCTTTTGTGCTTTGCAAACAATCTTGGATGTATCCTCAGGTGAGCGTTAAGGCCCATGGGCCTCTTGTTAATATTTCAAACATAGAATTTAGAGATTTTAATGACGTTTTTAATTGTAAGAGTATATGTTTACCTGGATTTTGATTTGATACAGAACTTGATTATTGATACAAAATTATACAATAAAGGTTGAGTTTCATCAAATTATCCTTTTCTATCCATTCTTAGGCATTTTTAAATATTTGGATGCATGTATCAGGTAAAACATGGGTCTGGGAACAGTATTTTATGATATTTTCTTAATTTTTTCATTAAAATTGGAATTCTGTTGCCATGGTTACCAATATCTGAACTTATCTGTTAGAAACAAAAAGTTCAAGTCATATACTTTGATAATATATAGGGGTTGGTATTAGACAAAATTATCGGAAAAGGCAGATAAAAAGCTTTGAAAATTATAGTTATTTTCTCATGATTTCAACTAAAAATCCTGAGGCTTAAGGGGTTAAATAATCAGTAACTTTCGTTTTGAAGTCGCAGGTTTACAAATGCTTCCACCTGCAACTGGTTTGTCATCAGGATCAGCGGTAGTCTAATTAGTGTTTTCGAAAAACTTCTTTATCAGCTGTTTCATCCTTGTTTTGTCTTTAGAAAGTTATACAAAACAGTTTATTTTACTTTTATTTGACATACTTTACGGATCGACAAGTATATAAGCAAGTCGGAACATCGGTTAGATTTTACATTACACTAAGTAAATTCCGAATGCGAAACAATAGTTTTGCGCATGTGATGCAAACGTTAAAATGATTTGGTTGATTGATGCTTGTAACAGAGCGGCTGATGTCGTTACATATTGACCCCTTCTACAAGATTTTTCTGACAAACACTATAGTATCTATTGTTTATTAATTGCAACAAGCCCCTCGATGTATATGTCTGATAAATTTAACCCGGCACCGTGACGAGTGGTAGTAACAATATCACTAGCCCAAGTAAACATTTCACTTGTCAGGACGAGTGGACGAGTGAATAATCGAAGCCCTGTGTTTTGTTTTGTTGAACAAACCTACACTATGATTTAAATATAACATTAGATATTTGATTTTAACTGTGTAAAGTCTTAAAAATTGTCATTAAAATATTCCCAAAATTTGAGTTGAGTTTACACTCAGTTGAGTGAATGATTGTGAATCTGGGGCTAGATTTACTGTTGCCTGATTACTTGAGAAATGAATA
This sequence comes from Tegillarca granosa, assembly GCA_029721355.1. Taxonomy (NCBI): domain Eukaryota; kingdom Metazoa; phylum Mollusca; class Bivalvia; order Arcoida; family Arcidae; genus Tegillarca; species Tegillarca granosa. The sequence goes on along the minus strand of CM056606.1, from coordinate 7,841,697 downwards.
AAATTGTGTATCTTTGCAAATAGTTTGACATTTCTATTCTTCATTGAGCACTGTTCAACATACTAAAATATTTGAGTCACACTGGAAGTCTAATTAAGATTTATTAATATTTCACTTTCTTTTTTTCAGAGGTCCTCGTGTTGACCAGTTATCTAGGGAGACATTTGCAGATGTAGGAAACAGATTGCAGAAAAGAAGGAAAGAAGATTTAAATATTACATTTTTAGGACATTTAACAAAAAATAGCAAGTAAGAAAAAGAGTGTTTGGGAATGATTAAAACAAAGAAACAACAAAAACAAAAGAGTTAATGTACAACAAAAAATAAACTGAAATATAGCATCTTGTACAAATACAAATTCTGAATCGATATACGATATGTTTTCTCTAATTGTGTTTATTCTATGTACCATATATTGTTTGAGGTGAGTTTTTGTTTCCATTTTTAATGTGGGAGTACATGAAAAGGAGTGGAGTGGAGTAATGGAGTTTTACTCCCCAGTCAAGATTCTTTCACTTATTTCAAGGCGGTCAGTTCTGGGATGGTGGAGGAAACCGGAGTTCCCTGGAGAAAACCACCAACCTTCGGTCAGCGAACTGACAACTTTTTACACTAGGATCTGTCCCGAGTGAGATTTGAACCCAGGTGGTGAGAGGCACTGTGATCCATAAGCACACGCTTTAGACCACTCGGCCACCGAGGCCCCTACATGAAAAGGGTTGTATTCCAAAGGTCTTAGTGAACTTACAAATTATTTCAATAAAAAAGTGAAATTTACTCTTGCACTCGCAGCCTTCTGGCATTTAATTTTCAATAATTTGATCTTTTCCTATTTATTTGTGTACTATTGAAATTCAGAAATATTTTACCTCCTGAACAAACATTCTTAACCTACATGTACATATACATATTTCATGTTTTTCCTGCTGAAAATTGTTATTTTGGTGTTAGAATATTCAAGTATGATATTTGCAGTATTACCACAAATGTTAACAAAAAAATAGGTTGAAATTTTCTAAGTTTTCTAAATTTCCTTTTGGAAATAAACTGCTCAACCTTTTTGTTGTGGGAAAAGTAAAATGAACAATTATGCACATTTCTTATTTAATGGTTTAGTTAATATAATTTTTATTTTTGGTAATTGTAGTTTTCAGCAAGCTGTGGATCCAGCCTTGAAAGATCCAGATTTGAAAAAGACTTTGGAAGAAAACAAAAAGATTTCAAAGACAAAACTTGAGGAGGTAAGTGAAACCACATAAATAAACATGGTTACAGACTCATTGGTTCAAGGGTCTTGGGTTCAAACCTCAGCTGGTGTCTGTTAGCAAAGCGTTTGATTTCGATTTCTTCAGTTATGTTTTAATTTTTTTTTCAGATGGATAAAGTAAAATGTCAAGATATTGTTCTATGACTGTTAAACCATTTTAGCTAATTCAATCAGTTTAATGGGGGAGGGGCTGAGTAACCAGACAGTGTAAGGTGCACACTTACGGATCATAATACCCCTTCATCTCCTAGGCTTAAAACTGTCTCAGGCAGATGCTATTGTAAGAGTTGTCAGTGAGCTTACTTCAGGAACTCCAGTATCTTCCACTATATCAGAACTGACTGCCTTAATCTATGTGAAATAATCTGGATTGGGAAGTATAATACCATTAGTGCGTCTTTACTCCTACATGTGATGTTGACCTGCAAGTCAAAGACCTGTAACATTTTAATTGCATCTGTAACATTTTAATTGCAATTGCATCTGTAACATTTTAATTGCATCTGTAACATTTTAATTGCACCTGTAATATTCTTTAATATTCTCTGATATGTTTACTTCTATATTTTCATAGAAAACCTTTTTAAAGCAGACGCTAACAGCGTCAGCTTTATTGCGATCAAGAAAGTTGACGGAAGTGTTGAATTGAGACCTCTATCGGCCAGATGCGACTGTTTAAGCGAGACATTCAAAAGTTTGATAAGACATTTCTTTGTCACTGTTTCCTCAAACACCAATATATATCTACGAGTTTCTTGACAGAAATTACATAAATAAAGAGAACAGTAATTAAATGTATTATAATTAACAACTCAATTGGATACGTGAATAAAATTGTCAGATTTTCCATTTACCTTGGCTTTTCACATTTCTCCACCACAACGCCTCCCTCCCACCCTCACCTTTTGCCTGCAGATCGTGTTGTGGAATTTTTGGTACGTGTGTACTCGATTAAGCTTAAATCAGACGAGAAAAAGGTTTTATACACAAATCTTTTATTTTATTATCATATTTCTAATAAAAACATTTTAGTGCCAAACAAAAAACAGAAAAAATATTCTCTGTTTATTTTCGTGGTTACTGTAATGTAGGCTATGTATAAATGTGGAAAGGTATGCTACACTGATTTAACCACAATTGGTCAATTTGATCACCTGATTGAATAGAGCCCTTTCATTGGCCCGTTGGCTTGACCTGCTTTGAAGAACTTGACATATTTTAAGATTATTATTGCTATTTATAACCTGGTAAGTATAAGCTATACTTAATGTAAACAAACAAGGAGAGAGGTAGATCAAATTTGTTTCACTCCTGACATTGCTTCATGTAAATGGTAGAACGTGAATATTCCCTTTTAGTGCAAAGTATAGCCTAACGATGACACGCGGAGAGAGATACACGTGGATCTACATTTTTCACGATATATTATCGGTATTTAATTTGTTTTATTCGTGACATAACACTTGGTAATTTCGTAAAATCGTGAATCTTTTTTTGTGCATATTTTACGGTTTTGTGATTATGATATGTGGATACAGTTAACTTACTACGGTATTATTGAAGTCAGATGATTTAAATTTAATAAAAAAATGTTAGAACTGAATCAAGAAATTGAAGTCAAATAGTATTTAAACTGAATCAAGAAATTAAAGTCGAGGTAATTTGAACTGAATCAAGAAATTGAAGTCAAGATTATTTGAATTGAACTGATCAAAAAATTAAAGTCAAGATAATTTGAACTGAATCGAAATTATTTGAACTGTAATCAAGAGATTGAAGTCAAGATTATTTGAACTGAATCACGATTATTTGAACTGAATCAAGAGATTGAAGTCAAGATTATTTGAACCGAATCAACAGATTGAAGTCAAGATTATTTGGATTGAATAATTAGATGAAAGTCAAGATTTTTAAAATTATAATCAAGAAACTAGAGTTAATAGTCAAGATTATTTCTTGTTTGATTTTTATTAACAAAATATAGTCACAAGTCAAGAATAAATTGGAGTGCATGGAATATACTGAATTTGTGTTACTTTCCAATCATTGGTACTATTAATGAATGCATGGTATATTTTATATGCTACTATATTTTAGTATCCAAATGAAAACTGATGTTTTTAAAATAAACAGAGGTGAAATATATCCATTTTCTATTTCAGTTTGTTTTAATCTATGTATTATTATTTGGTCATACATGTAATTTTTATAACAAAACTTGCCTACAGTCTAACCTTTCCAAAATTAACCAGAATTCAAGACACAGTATTATAATAAATCTTCATCCCAGATGAAGATCAATAAAGATTATAATGTAGAAAACATGTTACATTCATCCTGATATAAAAAAAACCTCATCAGATCCTTATACTTTAACTCCCATTAATATTTGTATCCATTTTGTATAGATGACAAATATGGATGTTACATTGTCTTACTACAAAAAAAAAAAAAAAAAATAAAAAAATAAAAAATAAAAAATAAAAAAATACATTGACCACTGATTTCATAACTTGCCACTTTGGATGAACAACATGATATATTAATGTCTATTATGTGTATTAGGTACTTTTGAAATTTGTAAGTTGTAAGTCATAATGCTGTTTTATGATGAAAAACTACCAGTACATCAAATATAAAATGGGTTTGACTGCAATGTGAAACTTTGGATAAGCTATGGCAGAGCCTTTGAAATTCAGAGTCAGAAATGTAGTAGAATGGTGTTGAACATTTAGTCAATATTATTTCATTGCATATTGGATGTTCAAATGCAAGTTAAAGGGAAATATATCACCCATTTGCATGGAAACTGACATAACTTTCACACAAAGCAGTAACATTACTAAAGGAGACTTAATCTGATACTTAAATTGTATACTGCCATTGTGTCTTGTTAAAACATACTTATGCATGCTAGATTTTTGTGCCCTTATATTGTAATTTGTACATTTTTTTGGTTGAAAGAAATGTGGAAAAAAGTAAAATAAAAATAATAATTCAGAACTGATATAATGAAGTGCAAGTAACTTTATTATGTCTTGTTTAAACGGAACACATCATGGCATTAAAAGTTTGTTTTGGACCTAATATCCATTGACAAGTGTATATCTAAGGATAATTTTGCACTGATGATGGTTTAAAATGGAATTTATTCTGCATGTTCATTAATTTTCATTTGCTATTAACTTTGGTGAGAGGCATGAGTTAAAAAATTTCAGTACTTTACCATCACAAAAAATATATTACTCATGAAATGTGTTTTCTTTCCACATTATTTTCATGTGAATATCTCAGAGTTGACAACAGAAAAATGCTATTGAAACCTTTGATAGTACATTAAATTTCTATCAAAATTAACGTTGGCCGATTTTTCAATGCCTTTGTTACACTATCGAATATTGTGTATAAAAACATATAATAGCTTTACTACATCAATTGATAGTGGAGACGTGATACAGCATGCTACCATGCTACATGTTGGATCAAATTATTGATCAGATAATATTTTGCATAGGATAAAGAAAATTCCTTTTAATAATGGCAACATGTTTGGAAACATCTCTTTCCACAGTGGAATATATAGAATTAATCTCTACAGACTAAACATTCAGTCATATATTCTCTTATTTTATTTGATTCTCATTAATTTGATTTATAATTTATTACTAATACTGGTCATGATCAGTAATGAGGTATGTTGCAATCAGTGAGTCGTCTGCTTTCAGTACTTTCAGTAATTTTATTTGTTTTGGGCTGGTTATACTTTTTGTATAATTATAAGCACTGCTTTCACCATGATATCAGCTCTTTGATTATCCGTTCTTTTGTCAGGTCATCACAAGTATGCAGACAAACAGGTTGGAGAAGATACGGAAACAGAAAACAAAGAGAATGATGAAAACAACGATGATGACGAAGACGAGGAGGAGGAAGAGGAGACAGAGGATATAGAAGTACCTGAAATAAATCATAGTAGGATAAAAAATAAATTCTGATAAATTTATCAGATCAAATCTCTTTCAATGTTGTAGTAGTTCTTTTTAGACACATTTTTGGTTAACATTAGGCCTAACTTAAAAATTCTTTGTTTGCTGTTTTCCAACCTATGCTATGGACATGTGGGTAGGTAGGTAGGAAAAAATTTTTAATTTTTTTTTTTTTTTTTTTGAAAACTTAATCTTTTACACTTTTGAAAAGTTTAAATTGGATTCATTTGTCTCTTTTAAAACACATTTACAGTTTTTTTGCAAAATAAAGTCTTTTTTGTTCCTGCTTGTGTTTTCTCCCATGGAAAAACACAGCTGAATTTCCTTACTATCATATAAACCTGCTCACAGGTCATCTCCCTCGCCAGGGATATTGCCATTTAATACTGTTTCTTATGTTGTATGAAGAGTGAAAAAAAAAATATTGTAGTAGATGACAATAAAAATTTTGGGTAGGGGCATTTCAAGTGGGTCTGGCGGTCAACAGCAAACAAAGTTAATTTTAATTTAGGCCATAGGGTTCTTTATAGATTTGGTTTTGGCTAACATAAGGGTTCTTCATAAATTTGGATTTGGTGTACATTAGGGGTCTTTATAGATTTGGTTTTGGTTTACATTAGGGTTCTTTATAGATTTGGTTTTGGCTTACATTAGGGTTCCTTATAGATTTGGTTTTGGTTTACATAAGGGTTCTTCATAGATTTGGATTTGGTGTACATTAGGGTTCTTTATAGATTTGGTTTTGGTTTACATTAGGGTTCTTCATAGATTTGGTTTTGGTGTACATTAGGGTTCTTTATAGATTTGGTTTTGGTTTACATTAGGGTTCTTTATAGATTTGGTTTTGGTTTACATAAGGGTTCTTCATAGATTTGGATTTGGTGTACATTAGGGTTCTTTATAGATTTGGTTTTGGTTTACATTAGGGTTCTTCAAAGATTTGGTTTTGGTGTACATTAGGGTTCTTCATAGATTTGGTTTTGGTTAACATTAGGGTTCTTTATAGATTTGCTTTTGGTTTACATTAGGGTTCTTTATAGATTGCTTTTGGTTTACATTAGGGTTCTTTATAGATTTGGTTTTGGTTAACATTAGGGTTCTTTATAGATTTGCTTTTGGTTTACATTAGGGTTCTTCATAGATTTGGTTTTGGTTAACATTAGGGTTCTTTATAGATTTGGTTTTGGCTTACATTAGAGTTCTTTATAGATTTGGTTTTGGTTAACATTAGGGTTCTTTATAGATTTGCTTTTGGTTTACATTAGGGTTCTTCATAGATTTGGTTTTGGTTAACATTAGGGTTCTTTATAGATTTGGTTTTGGTTTACATTAGGGTTCTTCATAGATTTGGTTTTGGTTTACAGTAGGGTTCTTTATAGATTTGCTTTTGGTTAACATTAGGGTTCTTTATAGATTTGCTTTTGGTTTACATTAGGGTTCTTTATAGTTTTGCTTTTGGTTTACATTAGGGTTCTTTATAGATTTGATTTTGGTTTACATTAGGGTTCTTTATAGATTTGGATTTGGTGTACATTAGGGTTCTTTATAGATTTGGTTTCGGTTTACATTAGGGTTCTTCATAGATTTGGTTTTGGTTAACATTAGGATTCTTTATAGATTTGGTTTGGTTTACATAAGGGTTCTCATAGATTTGGTTTTGGTTTACATAAGGGTTCTTCATAGATTTGGTTTTGGTTTACATTAGGGTTCTTTATAGATTTGGTTTTTGTTTACTTTAGAGTTCTTTATAGATTTGGTTTGGCTTACATTAGGGTTCTTTATAGATTTGGTTTTGGGTTACATAAGGGTTCTTTATAGATTTGGTTTTGGGTTTACATTAGGGTTCTTCATAGATTTGGTTTTGGTTTACATTAGGGTTCTTTATAGATTTGGTTTTGGTTTACATTAGGGTTCTTTATAGATTTGCTTTTGGTTTACATTAGGGTTCTTTATAGATTTGGTTTTTGTTAACATTAGGGTTCTTTATAGATTTGGTTTGGCTAACATTAGGGTTCTTCATAGATTTGGTTTTGGTTAACATTAGGGTTCTTTATAGATTTGCTTTTGGTTTACATAAGGGTTCTTTATAGATTTGGTTTTCGTTAACATTAGGGTTCTTTATAGATTTGGTTTGGGTTTACATTAGGGTTCTTCATAGATTTGGTTTTGGTTTACATTAGGGTTCTTTATAGATTTGCTTTGGTTTACATTAGGGTTCTTTATAGATTTGGTTTTGGTTTACATTAGGGTTCTTCATAGATTTGGTTTTGGTTAACATTAGGGTTCTTTATAGATTTGCTTTTGGTTTACATTAGGGTTCTTTATAGATTTGGTTTTGGTTTACATAAGGGTTCTTCATAGATTTGGTTTTGGTTAACATTAGGGTTCTTTATAGATTTGCTTTTGGTTTACATTAGGGTTCTTTATAGATTTGCTTTTGGTTTACATTAGGTTCTTTATAGATTTGGTTTTGGTTTACATTAGGGTTCTTCATAGATTTGGTTTTGGTTTACATTAGGGTTCTTTATAGATTTGGATTTGGTGTACATAAGGGTTCTTTATAGATTTGGATTTGGTGTACATTAGGGTTCTTATAGATTTGCTTTTGGTTAACATTAGGGTTCTTATAGATTTGGTTTTTGGTTTACATTAGGGTTCTTTATAGATTTGGTTTTTGGTTTACATTAGGGTTCTTTATAGATTTGGTTTTGGTTACCATAAGGGTTCTTCAAAGATTTGGTTTTGGTTAACATTAGGGTTCTTTATAGATTTGGATTTGGTGTACATTAGGGTTCTTTATAGATTTGGTTTTGGTTTACATTAGGGTTCTTTATAGATTTGGTTTTGGTTTACATTAGGGTTCTTTATAGATTTGGATTTGGTGTACATTAGGGTTCTTTATAGATTTGCTTTTGGTTTACATTAGGGTTCTTTAAAGATTTGGATTTGGTGTACATTAGGGTTCTTTATAGATTTGGTTTGGTTTACATTAGGGTTCTTTATAGATTTGGATTTGGTGTACATTAGGGTTCTTTATAGATTTGGTTTTGGTTTACATTAGGGTTCTTTATAGATTTGGATTTGGTGTACATTAGGGTTCTTTATAGATTTCGTTTGGTTTACATTAGGGTTCTTTATAGATTTGGATTTGGTGTACATTAGGGTTCTTTATAGATTTCGTTTTGGTGTACATTAGGGGTCTTTATAGATTTGGTTTTTGTTTACTTTAGAGTTCTTTATAGATTTGGTTTTGGCTTACATTAGGGTTCTTTATAGATTTGGTTTTGGTTTACATAAGGGTTCTTTATAGATTTGGTTTTGGTTTACATTAGGGTTCTTCATAGATTTGGTTTTGGTTTACATTAGGGTTCTTTATAGATTTGGTTTTGGTTTACATTAGGGTTCTTTATAGATTTGCTTTTGGTTTACATTAGGGTTCTTTATAGATTTGGTTTTTGTTAACATTAGGGTTCTTTATAGATTTGGTTTTGGCTAACATTAGGGTTCTTCATAGATTTGGTTTTGGTTAACATTAGGGTTCTTTATAGATTTGCTTTTGGTTTACATAAGGGTTCTTTATAGATTTGGTTTTCGTTAACATTAGGGTTCTTTATAGATTTGGTTTTGGTTTACATTAGGGTTCTTCATAGATTTGGTTTTGGTTTACATTAGGGTTCTTTATAGATTTGCTTTTGGTTTACATTAGGGTTCTTTATAGATTTGGTTTTGGTTTACATTAGGGTTCTTCATAGATTTGGTTTTGGTTAACATTAGGGTTCTTTATAGATTTGCTTTTGGTTTACATTAGGGTTCTTTATAGATTTGGTTTTGGTTTACATAAGGGTTCTTCATAGATTTGGTTTTGGTTAACATTAGGGTTCTTTATAGATTTGCTTTTGGTTTACATTAGGGTTCTTTATAGATTTGCTTTTGGTTTACATTAGGGTTCTTTATAGATTTGGTTTTGGTTTACATTAGGGTTCTTCATAGATTTGGTTTTGGTTTACATTAGGGTTCTTTATAGATTTGGATTGGTGTACATTAGGGTTCTTTATAGATTTGGATTTGGTGTACATTAGGGTTCTTTATAGATTTGCTTTTGGTTAACATTAGGGTTCTTTATAGATTTGGTTTTGGTTTACATTAGGGTTCTTTATAGATTTGGTTTTTGGTTTACATTAGGGTTCTTTATAGATTTGGTTTTGGTTACCATAAGGGTTCTTCATAGATTTGGTTTTGGTTAACATTAGGGTTCTTTATAGATTTGGATTTGGTGTACATTAGGGTTCTTTATAGATTTGGTTTTGGTTTACATTAGGGTTCTTTATAGATTTGGTTTTGGTTTACATTAGGGTTCTTTATAGATTTGGATTTGGTGTACATTAGGGTTCTTTATAGATTTGCTTTTGGTTTACATTAGGGTTCTTTAAAGATTTGGATTTGGTGTACATTAGGGTTCTTATAGATTTGGTTTTGGTTTACATTAGGGTTCTTTATAGATTTGGATTTGGTGTACATTAGGGTTCTTTATAGATTTGGTTTTGGTTTACATTAGGGTTCTTTATAGATTTGGATTTGGTGTACATTAGGGTTCTTTATAGATTTCGTTTTGGTTTACATTAGGGTTCTTTATAGATTTGGATTTGGTGTACATTAGGGTTCTTTATAGATTTCGTTTTGGTGTACATTAGGGGTCTTTATAGATTTGGATTTGGTGTACATTAGGGGTCTTTATAGATTTGGATTTGGTGTACATTAGGGGTCTTTATAGATTTGGATTTGGTGTACATTAGGGTTCTTTATAGATTTGGTTTTGGGTTTACATTAGGGTTCTTTATAGATTTGGATTTGGTGTACATTAGGGTTCTTTATAGATTTGGTTTTGGTTTACATTAGAGTTCTTTATAGATTTGGATTTGGTGTACATTAGGGTTCTTTATAGATTTGGTTTTGGTTTACGTTAGGGTTCTTTATAGATTTGGATTTGGTGTACATTAGGGTTCTTTATAGATTTGGTTTTGGTGTACATTAGGGTTCTTTATAGAATTGGATTTGGTGTACATTAGGGTTCTTTATAGATTTGGTTTTGGTTTACATTAGGGTTCTTTATAGATCTGGATTTGGTGTACATTAGGGTTCTTTATAGATTTGGTTTTGGTTTACATTAGGGTTCTTTATAGATTTGGATTTGGTGTACATTAGGGTTCTTATAGATTTGGTTTGGTTACATTAGCATTATTTATAGACTTGATTTTGGTTTACATACGGGTTCTTTATAGATTTGGTTTTGGTTTACATTAGGGTTCTTCATAGATTTGGTTTTGGTTTACATTAGGGTTCTTTATAGATTTGATTTGGTTTACATAAAGGTTCTTTATAGATTTGGTTTTGGTTTACATTAGGGTTCTTTATAGATTTGGTTTTGGCTTACATTAGGGTTCTTTATAGATTTGATTTTGGTTTACATAAAGGTTCTTTATAGATTTGGTTTTGGTTTACATTAGGGTTCTTTATAGATTTGATTTTGGTTTACATAAAGGTTCTTTATAGATTTGATTTTGGTTTACATAAGGGTTCTTTATAGATTTGGTTTGGTTTACATTAGGGTTCTTCATAGATTTGGTTTGGTTTACATTAGGGTTCTTTATAGATTTGGTTTTGGTGTACATTAGGGTTCTTTATAGATTTGGATTTGGTGTACATTAGGGTTCTTTATAGATTTGGTTTGGTTTACGTTAGGGTTCTTTATAGATTTGGATTTGGTGTACATTAGGGTTCTTTATAGATTTGGTTTTGGTGTACATTAGGGTTCTTTATAGAATTGGATTTGGTTACATTAGGGTTCTTTATAGATTTGGTTTTGGTTTACATTAGGGTTCTTTATAGATTCTGGATTTGGTGTACATTAGGGTTCTTTATAGATTTGGTTTTGGTTTACATTAGGGTTCTTTATAGATTTGGATTGGTGTACATTAGGGTTCTTATAGATTTGGTTTTGGTTTACATTAGCATTATTTATAGACTTGATTTTGGTTACATACGGGTTTCTTTATAGATTTGGTTTTGGTTTATATTAGGGTTCTTCATAGATTTGGTTTTGGTTTACATTAGGGTTCTTTATAGATTTGATTTTGGTTTACATAAAGGTTCTTTATAGATTTGGTTTGGTTTACATTAGGGTTCTTTATAGATTTGGTTTTGGCTTACATTAGGGTTCTTTATAGATTTGATTTTGGTTCACATAAAGGTTCTTTATAGATTTGGTTTTGGTTTACATTAGGGTTCTTTATAGATTTGATTTTGGTTTACATAAAGGTTCTTTATAGATTTGATTTTGGTTTACATAAGGGTTCTTTATAGATTTGGTTTTGGTTTACATTAGGGTTCTTCATAGATTTGGTTTTGGTTTACATTAGGGTTCTTTATAGATTTGATTTTGGTTTACATAAAGGTTCTTTATAGATTTGATTTGGTTTACATAAGGGTTCTTTATAGATTTGGTTTTGGTTTACATTAGAGTTCTTTATAGATTTGGTTTTGGTTTACATTAGGGTTCTTCATAGATTTGGTTTTGGTTTACATTAGGGTTCTTTATAGATTTGATTTTGGTTTACATTAGGGTTCTTTATAGATTTGGTTTTGGGTGTACATAAGGGTTCTTTATAGATTTGGTTTTGGCTTACATTAGGGTTCTTTATAGATTTGGTTTTGGCTTACATTAGAGTTCTTTATAGATTTGGTTTTGGTTTACATTAGGGTTCTTCATAGATTTGGTTTTGGTTTACATTAGGGTTCTTTATAGATTTGATTTTGGTTTACATTAGGGTTCTTTATAGATTTGGATTTGGTGTACATTAGGGTTCTTTATAGATTTGCTTTTGGTTTACATTAGGGTTCTTTAAAGATTTGGATTTGGTGTACATTAGGGTTCTTTATAGATTTGGTTTTGGTTTAAATTAGGGTTCTTTATAGATTTGGATTTGGTGTACATTAGGGTTCTTTATAGATTTGGTTTTGGTTTACATTAGGGTTCTTTATAGATTTGGATTTGGTGTACATTAGGGTTCTTTATAGATTTCGTTTGGTTTACATTAGGGTTCTTTATAGATTTGGATTTGGTGTACATTAGGGTTCTTTATAGATTTAGTTTTGGTGTACATTAGGGGTCTTTATAGATTTGGATTTGGTGTACATTAGGGGTCTTTATAGATTTGGATTTGGTGTACATTAGGGGTCTTTATAGATTTGGATTTGGTGTACATTAGGGTTCTTTATAGATTGGTTTTGGTTTACATTAGGGTTCTTTATAGATTTGGATTTGGTGTACATTAGGGTCTTTATAGATTTGGTTTTGGTTTACATTAGAGTTCTTTATAGATTTGGATTTGGTGTACATTAGGGTTCTTTATAGATTTTGGTTTTGGTTTACGTTAGGGTTCTTTATAGATTTGGATTTGGTGTACATTAGGGTTCTTTATAGATTTGGTTTTGGTGTACATTAGGGTTCTTTATAGAATTGGATTTGGTGTACATTAGGGTTCTTTATAGATTTGGTTTTGGTTTACATTAGGGTTCTTTATTAGATCTGGATTTGGTGTACATTAGGGTTCTTATTAGATTTGGTTTTGGTTTACATTAGGGTTCTTTATAGATTTGGATTTGGTGTACATAGGGTTCTTATAGATTTGGTTTGGTTTACTTAGCATTATTTATAGACTTGATTTTGGTTTACATACGGGTTCTTTATAGATTTGGTTTGGTTTACATACGGGTTCTTCATAGATTTGGTTTTGGTTTACATTAGGGTTCTTTATAGATTTGGTTTTGGTTTACATTAGGGTTCTTTATAGATTTGCTTTTGGTTTACATTAGGGTTCTTTATAGATTTGGTTTTTGTTAACATTAGGGTTCTTTATAGATTTGGTTTTGGCTAACATTAGGGTTCTTCATAGATTTGGTTTTGGTTAACATTAGGGTTCTTTATAGATTTGCTTTTGGTTTACATAAGGGTTCTTTATAGATTTGGTTTTCGTTAACATTAGGGTTCTTTATAGATTTGGTTTTGGTTTACACTTAGGGTTCTTCATAGATTTGGTTTTGGTTTACATTAGGGTTCTTTATAGATTTGCTTTTGGTTTACATTAGGGTTCTTTATAGATTTGGTTTTGGTTTACATTAGGGTTCTTCATAGATTTGGTTTTGGTTAACATTAGGGTTCTTATAGATTTGCTTTTGGTTTACATTAGGGTTCTTTATAGATTTGGTTTGGTTTACATAAGGGTTCTTCATAGATTTGGTTTTGGTTTACATTAGCATTATTTATAGACTTGATTTTGGTTCACATAAAGGTTCTTTATAGATTTGGTTTGGTTTACATTAGGGTTCTTTATAGATTTGATTTTGGTTTACATAAAGGTTCTTTATAGATTTGATTTTGGTTTACATAAGGGTTCTTTATAGATTTGGTTTGGTTTACATTAGGGTTCTTCATAGATTTGGTTTTGGTTTACATTAGGGTTCTTTATAGATTTGATTTTGGTTTACATAAAGGTTCTTTATAGATTTGATTTTGGTTTACATAAGGGTTCTTTATAGATTTGGTTTTGGTTTACATTAGAGTTCTTATAGATTTGGTTTTGGTTTACATTAGGGTTCTTCATAGATTTGGTTTTGGTTTACATTAGGGTTCTTTATAGATTTGATTTTGGTTTACATTAGGGTTCTTTATAGATTTGGTTTTGGTGTACATAAGGGTTCTTTATAGATTTGGTTTTGGCTTACCTTAGGGTTCTTTATAGATTTGATTTTGGTTTACATTAGGGTTCTTTATAGATTTGGTTTTGGTTTACATTAGGGTTCTTCATAGATTTGGTTTTGGTTTACATTAGGGTTCTTTATAGATTTGGTTTTGGTTTACATAAGGGTTCTTTATAGATTTGGTTTTGGTTTACATTAGAGTTCTTTATAGATTTGGTTTTGGTTTACATTAGGGTTCTTCATAGATTTGGTTTTGGTTTACATTAGGGTTCTTTATAGATTTGGATTTGGTGTACATTAGGGTTCTTTATAGATTTGGTTTTGGCTTACATTAGAGTTCTTTATAGATTTGGTTTTGGCTTACATTAGAGTTCTTTATAGATTTGGTTTTGGTTTACATTAGGGTTGTTCATAGATTTGGTTTTGGTTTACATTAGGGTTCTTTATAGATTTGATTTTGGTTTACATAAAGGTTCTTTATAGATTTGGTTTTGGTTTACATTAGGATTCTTTATAGATTTGGTTTTGGTTTACATAAGGGTTCTTTATAGATTTGGTTTTGGTTTACATTAGGGTTCTTTATAGATTTGGTTTTGGTTAACATAAGGGTTCTTTATAGATTTGGTTTTGGTTTACATTAGGGTTCTTATAGATTTGGTTTTGGTTTACATTAGGGTTCTTTATAGATTTGGTTTTGGTTAACATTAGGGTTCTTTATAGATTTGGTTTTGGTTTACATTAGGATTCTTTATAGATTTGGTTTTGGTTTACATAAGGGTTCTTTATAGATTTGGTTTTGGTTTACATTAGGGTTCTTTATAGATTTGGTTTTGGTTTACATAAGGGTTCTTTATAGATTTGGTTTTGGTTTACATTAGGGTTCTTCATAGATTTGGTTTTGGTTTACTTCCAATTTATTATAAAATTTTTAGGTTTACTTTAGGTTTATAAAAGACAGTCTTTTGGTTTAATAGGAAAATAATGAAAGTTTTTGGTATGATTGTGATCGTTAAATAGAGGTGGATTCTTAAGTAGGTTTTACTGTAAGCATAATATTCAATTTGTTAATCTGTGAAAATTATGGTAGAAAAAATTTTTTGTTCAATTTTTTAGCTCAACTGGCTAAAGCCAGATGAGCTTATGGCATGATGCGCGCGTGCGTGCGTCCGTTAACAGCAAAAACTCAGAAACTACTGGGCCAATTTCAGCAAAACTTTGCAGGAATGATCCCTAGAAGGAGTAGATGAAAATTTGTACAATTGGTTCCCATGGCAACTAAAAGTAGGTCACAGCGACCTAGAATGTAAACCTAAAATAAGTTTCTTCTCTGAAACCATAGGTTATATTCAAAATCTGATGTGATATTAGCTTCTAGACACCCTTAAACATGTAGGTTGTACATTTCGTGAAATTCTGTCAAAAACTAGGTTACGCGTTTTTAACGTTTTTCTGTCATACTTCGTAAAAAGTGAAAATAAGGCTTATAATGAGATATCAACTTTGAAAATCTTCTCTGAAACCATGAAGCCTTAATCTTTCATATTTGGCAGTTAATATCAGCTTGAGCCCCTTTACCAAGTTTGTACAAATGGTGGCCCCCGGTCTATTTTTGGCCCCACCCCAGGGGTCCATATATCTGCATATGCATATATGGCTTATAATGGAAAATCAACTTTGAAAATCTTCTTCTCTAAAACCATGAAGCCTTAAGCTTTCATATTTGGCAGTTTATATCAGCTTGAGCCCCTTTACCAAGTTTGTACAAATGGTGGCCCCCGGTCTATTTTTGGCCCCACCTCAGGGGTCCATATATATGCATATGCATATATGGCTTATAATGGAAAATCAACTTTGAAAATCTTCTTCTCTAAAACCATGAAGCCTTAAGCTTTCATATTTGGCAGTTAATATCAGCTTGAGCCCCTTTACCAAGTTTGTACAAATGGTGGCCCCCGGTCTATTTTTGGCCTAACCCCAGGGGTCCATATATCTGCATATGCATATATAGCTTATAATTGAAAATCAACTTTGAAAATCTTCTTCTCTGAAACCATGAAGCCTTAAGCTTTCATATTTGGCAGTTAATATCAGCTTGAGCCCCTTTACCAAGTTTGTACAAATGGTGGCCCCCGGTCTATTTTTGGCCTAACCCCAGGGGTCTATATATCTGCATATGCATATATGGCTTATAATGGAAAATCAACTTTGAAAATCTTCTTCTCTAAAACCATGAAGCCTTAAGCTTTCATATTTGGCAGTTAATATCAGCTTGAGCCCCTTTACCAAGTTTATACAAATGGTGGCCCTCGGTTCATTTTTGGCCCCACCTCAGGGGTCCATATATATGCATATGCATATATGGCTTATAATTGAAAATCAACTTTGAAAATCTTCTTCTCTAAAACCATGAAGCCTTAAGCTTTCATATTTGGCAGTTAATATCAGCTTGAGCCCCTTTACCAAGTTTGTACAAATGGTGGCCCCCGGTCTATTTTTGGCCCCACCCCAGGGGTCCATATATCTGCATATGCATATATGGCTTATAATTGAAAATCAACTTTGAAAATCTTCTTCTCTGAAACCATGAAGCCTTAAGCTTTCATATTTGGCAGTTAATATCAGCTTGAGCCCCTTTACCAAGTTTGTACAAATGGTGGCCCCCGGTCTATTTTTGGCCTAACCCCAGGGGTCTATATATCTGCATATGCATATATGGCTTATAATGGAAAATCAACTTTGAAAATCTTCTTCTCTAAAACCATGAAGCCTTAAGCTTTCATATTTGGCAGTTAATATCAGCTTGAGCCCCTTTACCAAGTTTGTACAAATGGTGGCCCCCGGTCTATTTTTGGCCCCACCCCAGGGGTCCATATATCTGCATATGCATATATGGCTTATAATTGAAAATCAACTTTGAAAATCTTCTTCTCTGAAACCATGAAGCCTTAAGCTTTCATATTTGGCAGTTAATATCAGCTTGAGCCCCTTTACCAAGTTTGTACAAATGGTGGCCCCCGGTCTATTTTTGGCCTAACCCCAGGGGTCTATATATCTGCATATGCATATATGGCTTATAATGGAAAATCAACTTTGAAAATCTTCTTCTCTAAAACCATGAAGCCTTAAGCTTTCATATTTGGCAGTTAATATCAGCTTGAGCCCCTTTACCAAGTTTGTACAAATGGTGGCCCCCGGTCTATTTTTGGCCCCACCCCAGGGGTCCATATATCTGCATATGCATATATGGCTTATAATTGAAAATCAACTTTGAAAATCTTCTTCTCTGAAACCATGAAGCCTTAAGCTTTCATATTTGGCAGTTAATATCAGCTTGAGCCCCTTTACCAAGTTTGTACAAATGGTGGCCCTGGGTCCATGTTCGGCTCCACCCCAGAGGTCCATATATCTGCATATGCATATATGGCTTATAGTGAGATATCAACTTTGAAAATCTTCTTCTCTGAAACCATGAAGCCTTAAGCTTTCATATTTGGCAGTTAATTTTAGCTTGAGCCCCTTTACCAAGTTTATACAAATGGTGGCCCTCGGTTCATTTTTGGCCCCACCCCAGGGGTCCATATATCTGCATATGTATATATTGGAAATCAAATTTAAAAATTTTTTTCTCTGAGACTGTAAGGCATAATGCTTTTATATTTGGCATTTAACATTAGCTCAAGTCCCTTTACCAGGTTTGTACAAATGGTGGCCCCCGGTCCATTTTTGGTCCCACCAAGGGGCACATATATCTACATATACTTATATGGGAAGTCAAATTTCAAAATATTCTTCTCTGAAACTGTAAGGCCTACAGCTTTTATATTTAGCATTTAACGTCAGCTCAAGTCCTTGTACCGAGTTTATATAAATGAAGGCACAAGAACCATTTTTTGTCAGTTGAGCTCCACAGGCCCTTTTGGGCCTCTTGTTTAGAAGAATAATTTATGTAAACATTTCTCTCCTGATGTAAAGTTAATGGGGGACTTTTAGATTTTTTCATGCATCTGTTCTTTGTTTCACCAGATTCAATACAATGCAATAACATTTTTTAATGGCTTTTTTCCCCCTTTTTTTCAAAAACCTGTTGGTAAGAAATGAGTTGGTTTTTAACAGGTTTCAGTCATGTTTGACCATCATTTATGATTATAAGTGCACATATTTTTGTCTCTATTTGTTATGAAGATTATTAATACTTCTAGCTCTGCTGTGAGTTTTTTAAATTCTGTATATTCTTTTTAATTTATTCAGAGTTTTAAGAGTTGTTGTGATTTGATTATTGCATGAGGTAGCTGTTAGATTCTTCCATTGACTTTCTGAAAGGCTTTGATACATGTACTTTTAAGGTCAATAAAATTTATAGCACTGTACCTAAGTATTGCAAGTGATCACTGATACTCCTTTGAAAAAGCTATTATATCTGTTCACCAAATACAAATAACTGTCTAAAGCAAAATACTGCACCTCTCGCAGCCTAGAGTCAAGTCCCAATAGGACAGGTCCTAGTGTAAGAAAGTTTGTCAGTTTTCTTACTGAAGATTGGTGGCTTT